>CM058230.1:55728079-56328079 GCA_030180135.1 Orychophragmus violaceus | reverse complement strand
AGTCGCTGATGCATTGAGTCGAAAACATGGGTTGATCACGACAATGTCTGCAACTGTGCCGGGTTTTGCCTCGTTTGCTGATTTATACCCGTCTGACCACTTCTTTGCACGAGTTCTTGAGGACACGACGCGAGGACAGACGGCAGATTACACGCTTGTGGACGGATTTTTGTTTCGAGGTAATCGGCTTTGTGTGCCGGAGTGCAGCTTACGGATGCAGATTATCAGCGAGCTACACAATGAAGGCCATGTTGGCCGAGATCGCACACTACAACTCGTCACGCAGGCTTACTTTTGGCCTTCCCTTCGTCGTGATGTGGAACGTTATGTCGAGCGTTGCCGTGTATGTCAAAGAGCGAAAGGTAAAGCCTGTAACGCAGGCTTGTATCTTCCTTTACCGATTCTGACTCAACCGTGGTCTGATGTTAGCATGGATTTTGTCTTGGGTCTTCCACGGACGCAACGCGGACATGATTCCATTTTCGTTGTCGTTGATCGTTTCTCTAAGATGGTGCACTTCGTGCCCTGTAAGAAAACAACGGATGCTGTCAACGTCGCCATTCTCTTCTTTCGGGAAGTTTATCGTTTGCACGACCTCCCTTTGTCGATTATCTCGGACCGAGACACGAGGTTTTTGAGCCATTTTTGGCGGTCTCTTTGGAAACTGTTGGGTACCAGCTTGGATATGAGCACTTCGTATCATCCACTGTCGGACGGTCAGACTGAAGTTACTAACAGAGCATTGGGAAATATGTTACGATGCTTAGTATCGGACAATATAAAGTCATGGGATGCGAAGCTTGCTCAGGCGGAATTTGCTCATAATCATGCTAACAATCGCAGCCTCGGCTCTTGTCCTTTTCGCGTCGTTTATGGCCTGATCCCGCGTGGACCGTTAGACCTTGCAACTGTCCCAGACCGTACCCGCTTTCATGGTGATGCGTCGGAGTTTGTTGCCGAGTTACAGGCTGTTCATCGCACAGCTCAGCAGCATTTGGAGTCCATGGCAGCAAAGTACAAGGCGGTTGCTGATACTAAACGTCGTGAAGTATTTTTCAAGCCCGGTGATCTAGTCTAGGTCTATCTTACAAAGGACCGGTTACCACTCCATGAGTATAATACGTTGAAGTCCCGAAAGATTGGCCTTGTTGAAGTGTTGAAGTGCATCAATCCAAACGCATATCAGGTCAAGCTTCCAGCTAACTTGCGCACTTCCGATGTCTTTAACGTTAAGCACTTGACTCCGTTTCATGGCGATAACGATGATCTTGATTCGAGGACGAAGCCTTTCCCACCTGGAGAGACCTGATGTAGCATACATCGATATTTTGGGCCTTTTAGTGTTATCTCTTTTTCAAATAGTTTTACTTTATTTTAAGTTGAGATAATAACAAATCATAGATTTGTTATGATTCTATTCTAGTTAGGATTTGTTATTGGCTTTATAAACCTCGTAGAGCTTGTTCTCGAGGGTTACGTTTTATTCATTGAATTCAATTGGTGTTACAAAGAGCTTTCGAGCACTGCAAGGAGTACTTGCGCTATCTTGATCTCGTCCTTAAGGAAATCCGTGATCAAATTATCATTCCTCAGTCGTGATATCCTTTAGGGTTCGCGTCTGCTTGCGTCTGAAGAAACCTTCTCTCTATCAGTTTACCTGTTAGGTTTAGGGATTCTCATTAGGGATTTCATGGAATTATAGGTTGATCAATCTATAGGGATTCATATATGTTAGTTCTTCATCTAGGGTTGTTCTTATTGCTTGATCTGAATTGGCCACTTAGATTATTGGTGTTAAGTTGATTTCTGCAACGAAAGTTGATTAATTAACTAGATAGAACCTAGTTAATTAATCTAAAATTGAAAATATTAACAATCTAACTTCACTTAACCACACATATGTTGTAGCATATTTTGGATATGCTAAAATCTAAAATTTGGCCTTAGAAAATATTAAGTCCCGGGTAAAATTTTCTACAAAAATTTTAGTTTCCCAGTTCCTATCTCTAAACCCTCTTCTTCTCCCTTCCCATCTTCTCCCTAGATTATTTGTTCAAAAAACTTCTTCTTCCTAGATTACTGGTGTCCACCTTTGAAGCAACCGAGATAGAGATTCACTCAAGTTACGGAAGAAGATTTGGCCCATGTTGAAAATAGACCATCACCGATACTTGTCCTTCTCCTTCACCGGTCCTTCTCCTTCACTGCGACATTGGGTCAAAGAGAAATCGTGGTCTTATTCATGGATTTCAATCAAGCAAGGTTAGTGTGCTTGAGTCTCTATGGTTCTCGGAAGAAAAATTGAGATTTGATTCTATTTCGTTTATGTTATTGTGTAGGTCAAGTTAGGGTTTTTTCTCTCTGTCTACATCTCATCGAGGGTTCCTCCAGAGGATCTGGTTCCTCATTCTCATACCACTTCCTTCTCCCTCTCTTTATCTCTGAACTCGAATGTTGATTAGATAACTTTGATTAGGGTTTCTGCTTGTTGAATTTAGTAGTGATTTTGTGTTATCAGTTAATTTTCTTGAGAATACTTAGATTTGGTGTTTTTATTTAATGATCTTTGAAATTGCAGAAATCTTTGCTGCAACAACAGTGACCCGTGCTCGAGCAGCAATGACTCAATGGCTTTATTGCATTCACGCCCTTTCCCGGCAGTTGCGTAAAACCAGAAACTGCTTAATGTGATGTATGAGAGTTTATGTTCATCACTCTCCTTCAGGGTGGAATGTCTAATGAAATGTACAATACTGTTGCCCATGTTAGTGATGGGATCTGTGAAGGTGAGTTTTGAAAATGCTCAGTAATCTACTAATGACATACAAAGCTGAAGACTGTTTTACCATCGGGTATGTTGTTATATGCATTGCTATTGGTGGAGACGTGTTCCCAGGATCCACTTTATCTGACCAAATCCTACGATTTAACAACATCCCACAGGTATATATACCAATCTTCAACAACATATTGCTCGATGGAACGCTCCTCTGGCGGAGTTGTGGTGTTACAAACTGATCTTATATTTTGCTCTTTCACTTAATATATGCCTTAATATAAGAGCTATATTGCAGATAAAAATGATGGTTGTACTAGGAGAGCTTGGAGGAAGAGATGAATACTCTCTTGTTGAAGCTTTGAAACAAGGAAAGGTCAATAAACCTCTGGTTGCTTGGGTCAGTGGAACCTGTGCACGGCTTTTCAAGTCTAAAGTACAATTTTGTCACGCAGTAAGTGGCTCGAACTCGAAATAAGCTTTATGCAAAATGCATCTTTGTCTGTTATCCAAAGCAAAATAGTACTTGAACATGATTATGAATAGGATGCCAAAAGTGGTGGCGAGATGGAGTCTGCACAAGCCAAGAATCAAGCTCTAATGGATGCTAGAGTTGTCGTTCCCACTTCATTTGAAGCCTTCGAATCTGCAATCAAGAAGACTTTTGAGAGACTGGTCAGTTTCCTAGTGTTCTTTGCTAGGTAGCATTGTCTTTTTTTTTGCTAGCTTATGTGTTTTTTTTTAATTCATCCTAAAAGGTTGAAGAAGGAAAGGTCTCTCCTATCAAGGAAGTCACTCCTCCACAAATCCCTGAGGATCTCAGTTCTGCAATTAAGAGTGGGAAAGTCCGAGCTCCTACTCACATCATCTCCACCATTTCTGGAGTCACAGAGGTATTGTCATGGAAACTAAACCGTATAGTCTACTGAGTTGAAACACATAGAAATTGGAAAATGAGTTACACAGAACACTAGATACCTATGCCTCTTTAAGTTCATCTTCTGACACTTGACAACAAAATTTTCCTTCACGTATTAATTTGCAGGGGAGGAACCATTCTATGCTGGTGTTCCAATGTCTTCTATCATCGAACAAGGCTACTGCTGCTCAGGTGATAGATCGAAATAACAAGTTTTTTTAGTTCAGTTCTTTAAAAGGTTTTACTTATATATATTCAAACATTAAGTGTTTCTTCCGACTGTTCCTAACAACATATTTTGTTGGTCATTAAGAAACTATATAGCTTTGATTTAGGGAGCATATTGTAGATTTCTTATATGCTTCTTTTATGATTACAGAGAGGGTTCTAAGGTTACATGGGGTTATATTAACCGGATACTTGGACAGCCATCACTTATCCGAGAATCCTCCATGGGTAAAGCTTCCTTCTAATGATATGGGATCATACTTACGACATTACAACTATTAAGTTTATGTTTTTAGTTGAACTTGTGTTTGTGTTTGTTGGTATACTTTTTTTTGTCAACGTTTGTTGGTATACTTATGTATTTCTTGTTTGTGGATGATTATGTTTAAGTTGAAGAAAAATTAATTGTCTGTAATTATATGTTTATAAATTCTAAATATATTTATGCAATTCTAATCGATTTTCAAATAATAATTTAAAACCAGAATTCAAAATTTAATTATATAATAAAAAATATATAGTTCCAATTAATATTAAATATAGCAAAATATAAAAGTGTTCATAAGATATACAACAACCATAAAAATTGGTTATTATAAATAATAATATAGCAACAACAAAAATGCTAGGATAAAGTATAATACAACTTTAAAATATTGCCATCAAAATATATATCATTGCACGAATAAAATGCTGCTTTAATTTATAAAATGGCGATAAATCAATGCTACTGAATACTATATAATCACATCAAAATTAGCGCTATCATAGACAAATATATGATAGCATCTCAAATTAGTGCTATAGTAGATGCCATACCTAAGATGGGAGCGGCAAACATAGCGTTTATGGAAACGCTATCATAGACATATGATAGCGTTTTCGTGGTGCTATCAATACCCATATTTCTTGTAGTGAGACTTAGCTGTTAAGGTTTGAAGCTACTTGAGAATCCATGAAGTCGCAGAAGGTAGGATTTGTTTCACGGAGAAACTTCTCAACCAAAGACAAGTGAAAATCAAGATTAATGCAATTAGCGCTATCATACATATCTTAAACTTCTTGACTAGATTTTGACCCGCCGATCGGCGGGTATAATTTTGTTTTGATGTTTATTGATATTTTTATGTATAAATAATATATTTGTAAATGATAATATGTTTTTATAAAATCTTATTAATATTAAAATTAGATGTTTAAGATATGTTAAATATGTATATGTTTTATATAGTTTATTTTTTTATTTCTTTTTGTAAATGATAATGATCCACGTTAAGGACAAACATTTTTTATAGCATGTAGATTTATATTTGTAAAAGTCTACTTATTTTTAAAACACATATTCTATTGTTGTTTGTTAAAGATTTGAATATTTTTATCTTTATGCAGTAGTTAATATAATATATAAAGCGTATGTGTAATATGGTGGTGAATATATATTATTAATCCAAAATAAGTAATTTGTTATGTATATTTTTATTTTATGTTTGGAATGTTTTTTTAGACTTGCAATTTTTTATATAAACTTATAAAATTTATCTTTATTAGTTTTATATTTTATTGTAAAAATGAATTTTAATTTACTTGGAAATAACAACTTCTATTTTTCCAACTAATTTTAGTTTCTAAATTATCAGTTTATGGGTTGAAATTATATTTTATTTATACAAATATATATTATTTAGAATATTACAATAAAAATATTAAAAATATGATGTTCTCGTTTACCCGTGGATGAGTGTAATATATATTTATAAATGTTAATATGTTCATTTTATATATTTTCATAAGTAGATCTGAAGGTTTGAGATTTGTTGACAATTTGATTGTCTAGGTGATGTTATAATTATATAGTTTATATTTGGTTTGTAATATTAGTAGATAGTAAAATTATAAAAACATTAATTATTATATTATTAATTTATATGTTAAAATTGAAAATCAATCTTATAGTTGGATTCGAGGTTTGAGGTGATTTCATTTTTTGTTCAAATCCTTCATTATTGGATTTAGTATATGTAAAAATCTTTACTTTAATCTAATAAGGTGAGATTTTAAAGAATTTTTACATATACTAAATCCAATAATGAAGGATTTGAACAAAAAATGAAATCACCTCAAACCTCGAATCCAACTATAAGATTGATTTTCAATTTTAACATATAAATTAATAATATAATAATTAATGTTTTTATAATTTTACTATCTACTAATATTACAAACCAAATATAAACTATATAATTATAACATCACCTAGACAATCAAATTGTCAACAAATCTCAAACCTTCAGATCTACTTATGAAAATATATAAAATAGAACATATTAACATTTATAAATATATATTACACTCATCCACGGGTAAACGAGAACATCATATTTTTAATATTTTTATTGTAATATTCTAAATAATATATATTTGTATAAATAAAATATAATTTTAACCCATAAACTGATAATTTAGAAACTAAAATTAGTTGGAAAAATAGAAGTTGTTATTTCCAAGTAAATTAAAATTAATTTTTACAATAAAATATAAAACTAATAAAGATAAATTTTATAAGTTTATATAAAAATTGCAAGTCTAAAAAAACATTCCAAACATAAAATAAAAATATACATAACAAATTACTTATTTTGGATTAATAATATATACTCACCACTATATTACACATACGCTTTATATATTATATTAACTACTGCATAAAGATAAAAATATTCAAATCTTTAACAAACAACAATAGAATATGTGTTTTAAAAATAAGTAGACTTTTACAAATATAAATCTACATGCTATAAAAAATGTTTGTCCTTAACGTGGATCATTATCATTTACAAAAAGAAATAAAAAAATAAACTATATAAAACATATACATATTTAACATATCTTAAACATCTAATTTTAATATTAATAATATGTTATAAAAACATATTATCATTTACAAATATATTATTTATACATAAAAATATCAATAAACATCAAAACAAAATTATACCCGCCGATCGGCGGGTCAAAATCTAGTCAAGAAGTTTAAGATATAAAGTCTAATGAAAATCAGATTAATGCAATTTCTCTAAATCCGAGTAATGTTTATTCATTAAATTATATTGTTAATATTTACTGATTTTTATCTTTATTTTTTTTATTTTCAATATCTATTTTAAATGTTTTTTTATTAATGGCAAAAATAATCTATTATGATTTGTAAACTAAAATATTTGGATTTTTGAACGTTTATATTATTTTAGAAAACATTAGTTGTGGTTTCGTTTTCATTTAATATTTTAAATGATTTTTTTTAAACCGTCATAAGTTTACGAAAAATTTGTAATAGTGTTGAGTCAATGATATTAGTGTCATTATTCTTTTGTTTGTTTGTTTTTGTGTGTGTTAAAGCTTGTTTTATTGGATTTTTATTTAATATACATTTCAGATATTTTCATTTTATTAGTAAATAAATTATATGTTATTTTGAGTATTTAAATTATTCCGTTTTTGGATTATATATATAAAATATTCTATTGTTTTTACTTAAGTATACGTTTTTTAAATAGATATTATGATAACTAAGATATATTAGTTGTGTATAATATAATTATAAAAAATATAATAATTTTTCAGTCAATTTAATCTATTAATATTCATAAATAAATAATTATATACATATGAAAATTATTTAAATTGAACTGCTAACACAAAAAAATCATATTAGCAATTGCTCATTATAAACATGTGCATTATAATATAACTTAATTGATATTATTTTATCGGTTTTATAGTACTATATATTTTAATCATTTATGTTTTTTTATTATCAACTTCTTAGTTTTTGATTATTGTAAGTTTTATATTGTTTTTAATATAAACTTCTTAAATATTCTTGGTTTTAATTTTTTACAGTTTAGATTATAATCTATATATATATATATTAGTGATATAATTTTATTTTAGTGTTAATAATATATATATTTTCCAATTTATGTTCGCGTATGTTTTATTCAATATTGTATATTATATTTTTGCTATATATTTTATGTGTTGCATATGATTATAGATATAATAATAACGTTGCAATCAATAATAATAAAATTTAAATAAAAATAATGATAATTAAAAGATAATCCAAAATAAATATTAGATAAGTAAAATGTAACACTAATAGTTATAAAAAAAATTATGATCTAATATAAGAAACAAATGAAAAATAGTAGTCATCTCTTTATATTATGGTAAGATAAAAAGTCTTTAGGGTTTAAGATAGTTTAAGTTTTATAAACCTAATATATTTTTAAAATATACAATTACAATAACAATCCAAATATATAACATATTCGATTTATTTATTTTTGTTGGACTTAATAACAAATCTCTTATTTAGCCCAAAGACATTCCATCTACATTAATGAAACAAATAACAAATAAATCCCAATTAAGATGACCCATAACAAATATTTACCCGATAACAAAAAAAAATCTAAGACAAAAAAAAAAATTAAGACACTATGTTTGTTTTTCTCGACAAAAGGTAATTAGGTTTAGATTTTATTCCTTCCTTCAGATCTCATCGTGTTAGTTCTTAATCTGGAAATCAAGATGAAATATTTGGTTATGGGTCATCGATTTAGATGATTGAAGTATTTCGGAGTTGTTCCTGCCGTCACTGCTCACCGAATCTATTATCTATTCAGACCTTTATTTCGATTTGGTTTATGAGTCCACTCAGCCTGCCTCTTCTGCCTCAAACTCCAATGGTCTAGATGATGATTTGGTGAATGCTTGGGCTGCAAACCTTGGGGATGATGGTCTTCTTGGAAACAACTCCCTAGCAATGAGCAGGGTCAGTTGCCTATCTTTATCTGACTTTTTAACATATAGGATTAGTATGTGTTGTGTATATATATTTGTCTTGTTGTTGATGAAGGATATGTGGCACAATAAATTTGTGATTAGGAAATTAAAAAGTAAGAACAGTTCTGTAAATTACTTGTTAGAGTAAAGCCTTGTTTCCTGGGAAGCTTTACTAAACCGTTTCACATTTCAATCACTACCATGCCTTTGTTCCGAACTGGTCTGAATGCGGTCAATAATGCATATGTTTTTCGGACTACTCTTATTGTGATGAAAAGTTTGGGTATTGACTTTTCCGAGCATTCACATGAGTAGTAGTTAACCACTCATCTAATAATATGGTCATGTGAAATTATGATCTCTCAGTATTGATTTGTAGTACCTTTTTTTATGTCTCCAAATGAATCTCACATCTATATAATACTTGTCAGGTCAATGAATTCATTGCTGGAGTCGGAACAGATGCCCCAGATGTTGAGGAGGAGAATGTCTTCTCCAGACCTTCAGTTGGATATGATGACATGTGGTCTAAGACTAATTTAGAAACTAACGAACTGGAGGTATACAGTTAGCTTTATCCATCTTCACGGCTCTCTTTGAAATGACTGGAATAAACTATTTCTTAGTTTTAGGGGATGCTAAAAAATTACTTTGTGGTGTTTACAGGAAGAAGATGCGAGATCAGGTTAATCTTCTCCAGACTCTACTGGATCAGTGGAAAGCCATGTATCCTCTCACTTTGGTGAAATGAATCTCCAATACATAATCCGATTTCAAGGTTAGCAAAACCACTGTTAACTTTTGTTATGGTCGACATTTTATGTGAAAAGAGAATAAGAGGATTCGAATAAAAAGTTTGAGAATGAATGAATGAATTGTGTTATGTTGTGTGCTACTTTATTTATAGGATAGGTCGAAAGAGGTTTTAATCGAATATTCCAAAATCTCGTTGTTATTAGATTTCCTAAAATCGTGTGAATGACTTGATATTCAAGTTTAGATACTCGATCAAATAATTAGTTGAGATTTTTGTGTTAAAAAATCGGCTAGAGGGAATGTCAAAAGGGCATATTCATTGATTTAAATTTAAGATTGTGTATCTAGTAGGTTTGAATTTTGTGTTTTATGGTAAGCTAGATTTTGGAATTAGCTTTAATGATTTTTTCGCTTATGGTAATGCAAGATTTTAATAATTATTAAATATTAGGAAAGAAATGGTTTGATCAAATAATTAGTTGAGATATTGTGTAAAAAAATCGGCTAGAGGGATTGTTAATAGGGTATATTCAGCGATTTCAATTTAAGAATGTGTATTTAGTAGTTAATGCGTCTCGATACATCATCGTTTATAAGGTTTCTTAAATTTGAATTTTGTGTTTTATGGTATGTTTTTGATTTTGGAATTAGCTTTAATGATTTTTCTGCTTATACAACTTGGTAGATTTTATATAACAAATCGGATTAGCTCTAATATTATCAATCGAATATCCTCTTGGTTTTCAAATGTTATGTTTTTGGTTAATTCATTTTGAAATACCGGTTTGTGTTAATGCAGAGTCTTTACGATTCTAATTTTTTGGTTTAGGAATCAAAACCAATTGGACAGGAAATCTTCAAACCAAAGCCAAAACTTACTATTGGAACATTTGAAAGCTTCCCAAGAAAATTGGTATGTATATCTTGCTAGCTATTTAAAACATTTACAAATAGGATATAAGCCTTCTGATCATTGCAAATCAGGATTGTTTACGATTACTCAGTTTGCTAAGCTGTAGTGGTGATATTTGAACCGGTTATGCATTAGGAAATTTGTTTTTATAGCAAACGTTTGGTAAACTAAAGTAACCAGTTTGTTTTTGATCTTAAATGTCGTACAGAAACCGAAGTAAACCATTCTGGTAAGCTGACGTTTGGTTAATTTGATCTTTTTTTTTGTTTTTGTTGTATGGACTATTATAGTCTTAATGAACATCACAAAACTTAATAATAAAAGCAGTGGCATTCCTTGTAATTATTTGATAAAAATTGGACATTCTCTAAAATGTATTTGGGCTTTAATAGTATAGATAAAATTAGTGAGTAATTGAATCAGTGATGGATCGTGGATACCTCATTTCTTAGAAATAAATAAGGATATCGATTGAATTTAATTTTGTAATTCTGTCATCATTATTAGTTATATCATCGCTTGGAAAGAGTTTTATTCATTAATCATTATTAATATTAAACACTAGTAAAAAAGAGGAATAAGATGTTTCAAAAAAAAAGAGAGGAATAAGATAAAGTGAATAACAACACTGAGCATGCATGCAAATTACTAATTATAACGTGTATGGAGTGCCAAATTAATGGTCACTGCCGCTTCTAATTTAGTGACGTCGGTTACCAACACCACCTCCACCGCCACCACTGCCTCCGGCTCCAGCTCCTCCGCCTGCACCAACATTTGCTCTGCCTCCCACACCACCGCCGACTCCTCCATTACCTCCTAAACCACCACCGCCAAGTCCTCCTCCTCCACCCCCTCCAACAACACCACCAACACCGCTTCCACCACCTAGACCAACTCCTCCACCTATACCACCTCCAACAGCACCACCGACACCTCCTCCACCGCCTACTCCACCTCCAACACCGCCTCCAGCATTTCCTCCGGCACCATCTCCAACAACACCACCGACAGCACCTCCACCACCTACTCCACCTCCGGCCCCTACACCACCGCCAACACCTCCACCGACAGCACCACCGGCACCGCCTACTACACCTCCACCACCACCTCCAACATTTCCTCTGGCACCACCTCCGGCGCCTGCTCCACCTCCTACACCGACTCCAGCATTTCCTCCGGCACCACCGACAATACCTCCACTGCCTAATCCACCTCCTGTACCTATACCACTGCCAACACCTCCACCAACAGCACCACCGACACCATCTCCACCTCCAACACCGCCTCCAGCACCACCAGCACCACCTCCAATAGCACCACTGGTACTGCCTCCACCGCCTACTTCACCACCTACATATCCACCGCCAACTCCTACAACTCCACCAACGGCACCACCTCCACCACCTACTACACCTCCAACACCGCCCCCAGCATTTCCTCCGGCACCACCTCCAACAGCACCACCAACACCACCTCCAGCGCCTACTCCACCTCCTACAGCGCCTCCGGAATTTCCTCTAGCACCACCTCCAACAGCACCACCGACAGTACCTCCACCGCTTAATCCACCTCCTGCCCCTACACCACCGCCAACACCTCCACCAACAGCACCACCGACACCACCTCCAACAGCACCACCGGAACCGCCTCCACGGCTTCCTCCACCAACTCCACCACCTATTCCTTCTCCGGTTCCTACACCAACTCCAACTCCACCTTCACCGCCTCCAATATTTCCTCCAACACCACCGGCACTGCCTCCACCGCCTACTCCACCTCCTGCACCTACACCACCGCCAACACCTCCACCAACAGTACCACCAACACCACCTCCTCCACCAACACCTCTACCTTCACCAATTCCGCCACCACCTCCAATAACACCACCAGCACGTCCTCCGACACCACCTCCAATAGCACCGCCAGCACCTCCACCGCCAATACTTCCACCACGCCCATCACCATGTCCTCCTCCACCAACACTGCCACCTCCACCAGCGCCCCCACCTACACCACCACCAACATTACCACCAGCACCCTCTCCAACACCACCTCCAATTGTACCACCAGCACCTCCTCCGATGACACCTCCAACTCCACCTCCGGCTCCTACACCACCACCAATAATTCCACCAGCTCCACCACCAGCTCCACCACTACCATGCCCACCACCGCGTCCTCCTCCACCAACACCGCCACCTCCACCTCCACCTCCACCAACGCCACCACCTACACCAACACCAACATTACCACCAGCACCTCCTCCAACACCACCTCCAATTGCACCACCAACACCTCCTCCGATGTCACCTCCACCGCCTACACCTCCAACTCCACCTCCGGCTCCTACACCACCGCCAATACTTCCACCAGCCCCACCACTAGATCCACCAATACCATGCCCACCACCGTGTCCTCCTCCACCAACACTACCACCTCCACTTCCATCAGCGCCACCACCTACACCACCAGCACCTCCTCCGACACTACCTCCAATAACACCAACAGCACCTCCTCCAGTGCCACCTCCACCGCCTACTCCACCTCCAACTCCACCTCCGACGCCTTCACCACCGCCAATACTTCCACCAGCACCACCCCCAGCTCCACCACTACCATGCCCACCACTGTGTCCTCCTCCACCAACATTGCCACTTCCACCAGCGCCACCACCTACACCTACACCAACATTACCACCAGCACCTCCTCCGACGTGTCCTCCTCCACCTACATCACCACCAACATTACCACCAGCACCTCCTCTGACATCACCACCCGCACCTCCTCCGATGCCACCTCCACCGCCTACTTCACCTCCAACTCCACCTCCGATACCTTCACCACCGCCAATACTTCCACCAGCACCACCACTACCATGCCCACCACTGCGTCCTCCTCCACCGATACTACCACCTCCACCTCCACCAACACCGCTCCCTATACCACCACCAACTCCAACACCACCACCTCCACCTACACTTCCACCAATACCACCATCATGTCCACTAGCACCACTGCCACCATGTCCACCGCCATGGCTTCGCCCACTACCACCAGTACTGCCACTTCCACTTTCTCCACAGCCATGTCCACCACCAACTCCTCCTCCGGCTCCAACAGCACCACCTATACCTCCACCAGCACTACCACCACCCCCTATACCTCCTCCTCCGCCAACACCTATGCCACCACTAGCACCACCTCCTGCTCCAGTACTACCTCCAGCACCTCCACCAGCACCAGTACCGACTCTTTTAGTTTTGTGATGTCGGTTTTTGCCATTGGTATGACCACCTGTACCAGATAATATTCCCAACACTTGAGTCGACATCAGTAGCATCATCACACACGCCACTACCCATCCCCTTCTCAAAAACTTCCCCATACTATTTTTATTTTCTCTCGCTTAATAAATTAATATACACACACGAAACTCACTCGAGATAGATTCCCAAACAATATAAGCTCGATCAGTACAAGCTATTTGATTATACCTTGGCGAGAACCCCTATTTATAGCCAAAACCCCATCACCAGACACTAAAACACGCGTCCTTTAATCACAGGTGTGGATCCTAAAACCCACACTCAGTTTTTAGAGTGTTTTTGATGAGCTGATTTATAGAGTAGATGGGTTAGACTCTCGGTCGAACTAGGTCAAGGAACTCAACAATGATGAAAAATGGATTTGTATTGATTTTTATATAAGAACACTAAGAACTCGAGCTAAGTAGCGATTACAAGATCTTAATGCTAGGTTTTTGTATGATTTTCTCGAATCGGATCCCTTTCACTGTTGTCGAACCCTTCTTTTATAGTCCCTAGCTTCGTAACTATCTTCCCTGATCTTCGGAGCCGACTTCAACAACTTGCGGGATCTTCGTGAAGGAATGTTTAGTCAATCCTGATTCAATTCTCAGATTCAGATTAACCTAAACATGCTGATCTAGGTTCTCTTGAATAGAAACAATGATAGATCTCACCTTATACCTGTTTGCAGCGGAAAGAGATGGTATGTCAGAGATCAGAGAGCCACCGAGAGATAACTCCTCCAGAGGTTCACACACGCACACCAATCAGGAAGAAGGCTGCTAGGCCACTAAGGGAACTCGGCGCAGAGGGAGAGAGAGATTTCGGCTCGCGGCTAGGGCTTGCTTCGACCTGAACTCGTCTTAAGTTTATATAAAACTCGTTCAGTTCGTTTTGGGCCATTTGGCCCAAATGCCAATTTACTCCGAGGCGTTCGCGCACTGTGTCGATCGACACGCCTTGCGCATCGATCGACACACAGTGCCTAAACCGTTTTATTCTCTCTAAGTACAGTAAATGCCTAGCACTTTTACCGTACTTCTGCTAAACCATTCCTACACGTTTTCCTGTTGGCTTAGGCGTGTGACCCATATGGGATCATATAATAAAGGCAATAAGTCCAAGACTTATAGATCATGAGCGGACTCTAGCAAGCCATCATGACCCCCAGTATTATATGACTTATGTCTGATCATTGACATACTCTTACTTTCTAGAGACAGTACCGAGATTACTGGACACAATTCCAACAATCTCCCACTTGTACTGGAATCTCTGTATTCATAATCCTTTTGTCACAATATCTCGATTAGTCATAAGGAAAGATTGGTGTCATCCTTATAAAGCCTAATCTTGTTCATCGGACTCTGATTTGATACTGACAATCCAAACGACTCGGGACAGTCCGTTTGAGCATGGCCATGCATTTTCCAGTATTCAAATCTCCGATTGGCCTAGAGATATTCACTCCATTTATATTGGAGGGACAAATCCCGTCTTGTTCCATCACTGTAAACTACTCATTTCATAATGTACCCAAACAAGGTCCTTATAACTATCGCATAACGACAGCGTTAGACAATGATCAAAGTGCATCAGTCCATGTGCAGTCACATGCATGCGAACTCAGGTCTAAGGACTATACTCTATAGTCGTAGTGAGAATCTTTTATGACACTGATATAAATATCCTGAAGAGTTCTCATAAGCGGGTCTTGTCCGGTCGTATGTTCCCAAACATACACCTATGTACTGACTTTGATGCCGCGCATCTATGACACACTGAAACTTTGTCATAAGTCACGTACCAATCCAGTCTCACACGGTTGTTGGTGTTCCAATTTCAACAACCTTCGACTAGGGACATGATGATATAAGCCATCTATCAAATATAGGGTCTCATGATCAAGCTAAATGACTTCGATGACTCAAGATCAAGTCATTTACTTCGATGACCTATAAAATGGTTCATATCATTTTGGAACGATTATTTCATCACAGTTAAAATAATCTTGAAATAATAATTTCATTATTAAACATCTCAAATGTTTTACAAGAACATATCAATAACTAAATAAAGCCCTTTACTAACTCCCACTGAAATTAAGACTATATCTTAACTTCACTTATCCTACAGCTACAGTCCGTGACTCGTGCTTAGGGCTAAGGAGTGGCTTCGTTAATAGATTAGCAACGTTCTCATTTGTTGAAACTTGCTGATCTACTTAACATCTCTGTCATTTATCTCAAGGTGTTTGGACCTCTGATGTGCAGCTAGTCTCATCTATGCTGGGAATCACATCAAGTTCAGTGATGAACTCTTCTTTTCAAACAACCTCTATCGCCGCTTCCCAAGCTGCGAAAGACTCAGCTTAAGTCATGGAGTCAGCAACAGTGCCGTGCACCGCCAGACAAACACAAGATATAACCGGACTGTGACCGGAAATCATCTTTGTCTGTTGAAAACTTGCCTTTCAGACTCTATCGACTTATAGCACCTCACTTTCTCCGTAAATCAAGAACTTATCCTTAGTATTCCTCAAATACTTTAGGACATACTTTAGGAAACTTGATTCTTTGCTGGATTTGACTGGTCTTTATTTGTCTTGCTTAACATTAAAGCAACATCAAACAAGTATGTTTCATGGCATACATGATAGATCCAATTGCCGACGCATATGGAATCTCATCCATGCATTTAAGCTCAGCAGTTATCGTAGGATACTGTATCTTGCTTAACTTAATGCCATGTGACATTGGCATAAAACCCTTCTTGGATTGCTCAAAACTTGTAGGACTTTGTCAATTTAAGAATCCTGACTTTGTCCTACCAGCTCTTTTGGATCTCTATCTTTAGATCCAAAATCTAAGAACTACGTGGCTTTACCCATGTCAATCATTAAACCAACTCCCAAGCTAGTCCTTTACCGACTACAGCGTTGGGACGTTATATCCGAGAATCAGTATGTCATCGACATACACTTTGAGAAATGCAATATTGCTCCCACTTATCTATTAGTAAACGCACAGTTCCATTTCGTTCCTGCTTAAGTCAAAACCTTGACTACTTCAACAGAACGAAGATTCCAACTCCGATATGTTTGCTTCCATCCATGAATGGATCGATGAAGCCAACTTACACAAAATGTAATTCTTCGGAGTCTGGGCTCACTTTCGCTTCCTTGAATTTCGCAGATTCGTCGCTTTCAATGATCATCAGATCATGCGAACTTTCAATGATTATCAGGTTCAACTAATGACGAGAAATCACTCTCGGATTAGTAACTGATTCATTTATATCTGCGAACTTCAGGCTCCACAGGTGTAGATTCTACAGAAATCTGTAAATCCTTCCGCTGCTCTCCCTCAATAGGTAAAGCAGCCTCCTGTATTTCTCGAATTTCTTCGAGTTATACTTTTACTCCCACTGTTCTTCTTGGAAAATAATTTCCCTTCTTAGAAAACAGAATGGACGTAGAAGTAACAAGCCTTGGTTTCCTTCGGACAAGGCTTCACAGGTGTAGATTCTACAGAAATCTGTAAATCCATCCGTTGCTCTCCCTCAACAGGTTGAGCAGCCTCCTGTATTTCTCGAATTTCTTCGAGTTATACTTTTACTCCCACTGTTCTTCTTGGAAAATAACTTCCCTTCTTAGAAAACAGAATGGACGTAAAAGTAACAAGCCTTGGTTTCCCTAGGACAACCAGCGAAGTAGCTCAACTACAAATATTCAGTAAAGACGAATTTGGATCGATTCCAATCCACATTTACGTGGTGTCTTTCAACTGATATTGGTGGAACCTTTTCAGCGTAAACTTAGATATTTCTAGAGCGTTATTCTTAAATAATATCATGGAAGATTCGTGTGAATCATCTTTAATCATTTCTAATAAGATCTGATTCTTTCTCACAGAAAAACCTTCAGGTTTTCAGGAGAAATGAGCTGTGAAACGATTTCACACTCATTTAGATGATCACACAATCAATGACTTAAGTATTCTCACTCGTGATTTTAATCCAGAGTCTTAATACTTTTGTCATTTCAGATCCTATACTTCATTCTGGATCCTTTCGACCATGTCAAAGAATTCCGACTTGTGTTTCATCAAATGAACACAGTCACACTCACTGATGTAATCAGTAGAGACAATGAAGTACAGGAGATTTTCTCTGGCATTACTGCTCATTGGGCCACATACATGAGTATGTTCCAGGTCCAATAAGCCTTTGGGCCTTTCTCTAGCTCGGCTAAGATAGGCCCTTTACCTTTTGGTCTAGTAAACAGAATTCAAGTCTCATAAGATATTTTATCAAATGAGCCCAACAGTCCATGACTATGGGATTTCTGAATCCGACTTACTCTATGTGACCAAGACTTTATGCCAAGAAAAATCAGGTTTAATTCATCAGATTTAAACTAATTCGGTATTTATGTTACATTTAGGCACTCTTTGGTTTAAGATATAAAACCCATTCCATGAATAGGGTGCTACAATTAATATTTCATTAAGATCAAAAGAACAAAACTTGTCTTTTATCAAAATGAAAAACATTCAAATTCTTACAAGAAAATGAAAGACAACTCTGCTTAAAGCAGGTACATTGTAGCAATTACTTAATACAAAACCAAGCCTAAAAGGGATCTATAAGTGAAAACCCTACGACTGAGGCAGCATCCCAAGCTCCTTCCAGACATGTAGTTTCACTTGCCCTTCCTTCAAAGTTCTACTGTTGCCCAGGCTCTGCATATTATAACAAATATCAGTGCCACAACCAGTATCCAATACCTATAAGGTAGAACTTGAAGTAATAACATGAATACCTGAGGAAGTAGTCGCATACATCAACTTCAACTCCTCATCATCTTCCATGAATTTAATGCAATCTCTCTTCCAATGCCCTGTCTCCTTACAGTAGCAGCACTTACCAACGTAAGAGGTATCTGACTCGGGCTCAGAAGACACACGCTTGCCATGATTCAAAATCTGGACAACTTTGTCTTCACCCTTGTCAGCATTAGGTTTTGTAAACCTACCCTTCTCATTCATGAGATTGTACAGGGTACTCTTCACGTTTGGCTCAACTGTCTTGAGCATATCATGCAGTTCAGTCAGCGTCTTCGTTAAGCCTTTCTTGATATAGTTCTTTCTGAACTTATCATAGCTTGACGGCAGTGACTGCAGAATGATTTCAGTTTCCAACTCTTGGCTAACTGGATAATCCAGTTTCCTCAGGTTATCAATGTAACCCATCATTTTACTGACATGAGGACTCACTGGATTATCATTTGGTAGCTTGCAGCTAGTGAGAGACTTAACCAACCGGTATCTCTCCACTCTTATCTGCTCCTGAAATTTCAATTTCAGGCTGCTGATCATCTCTATTGGCGACTCCATGTTCTCATATTGCTTCCGCAAGTCTGAGTCCATGGTAGCCAATATCAGACCACGCACATCTACCGCATCATTATAATGCTTATTCCAAGCATCATATACTGCATGAGAAGCATTGGACCCGATCCTCACGGGGAGAGCTCTTTCAAGGACATAGTCCTTTCTCTCCTGTCTGAGAACTAGCCTCAGGTTCCGCGACCAAGTCAAGAAATTTGATCCGTTCAGCTTGTCCATCTTAAGGACAGACCGGATCGAGAAAGTGTTTGTGCTAGTCATAACTGAAAATTAAGATAAAAGGATTTTAGTTAATATGTTCAATATGATTAATCTCGTATTAAATTTAATATGATTAATCATGCATTATATTCAATAACATCAGTTACCCTCAATTGAATATAATGATTCCAAGATCCACATATAACTAAGATTAAAGTGGGCCACTGGCCGTCACCCAATATTAGCTTATATCGGTAAGCCCTATATCGGCTAATTATATCCGTGATATAACTCTTGGTTGTGAATCTGGGCCCGAGGCCCAATCCACTATGATGTCTCAAGGCCCGGGACTCCCGATGGCCTAGTCAAGAAAACCAGACTATACAGTCATGTAATCATTAATGTCTGGGACTCCCAATGACATTTATGAATCACAAACCGTCTTACCCACGCAAAAGCAGACACCCTCACACTGTAAGGCCATGAATACAATTGAATGGGCTTCAACAGCTGACATAGCCTGGACAAGACATCCAACGCTTGATATTATTTGAGGTTCGTAGGTTTATTTTAAAATCTCATTCCCAAAATAGAAGATTACTATTTCGGGAATCTTTCCATTTTAGAAAACCTACTATTTTGGAAACTTTCTAAAATTGGAAACTTTCTAAAACCGGAAACTTTCTAACTTTAGAAATTTCTTAAAATCCGAATCATGCAAATCTAGAAACTTCTATAAATTAAGA
Organism: Orychophragmus violaceus; assembly: GCA_030180135.1. Classification (NCBI taxonomy): domain Eukaryota; kingdom Viridiplantae; phylum Streptophyta; class Magnoliopsida; order Brassicales; family Brassicaceae; genus Orychophragmus; species Orychophragmus violaceus. The sequence goes on along the minus strand of CM058230.1, from coordinate 56,307,973 downwards.
AACTTTCTAATTTCAAAATATCGGAAACTTTAATTTAAAATCGATTTATATTCTTTATAAAATAAATTTTAAATTAAATCTGAAGAAAGACTCAAATAATTGGCCCAATCGTTTTAACTTCTTGGCCCGAGGCCGAAGAATTGGTCTATGTCCGAGACATAACCCGATCGTCCAATTAGATGACATAACCGGTCTGGTTCATTAAAATTGGTCTAACCAAAATTAATTACTACGACGACCACAATTGTCAACCGGTTATTTACTAAACCGGATTTTCTCAATTTATTTGGTCCAACCAAATCAAATTAGAAAATCCTGGTTTAGGCACTAAATCCAATAATTCTTTCGACATTGGATTTCTTGTCCCGGTTTAACCAGACTTAATAAAATTATTAAATCTGTTTATTAAACCAGGACGAATTAATTTTAATCAAAATATTAAACCGAGCCTTAAACCAACCATGTCGATCGATGAACCAACCGTGTCGATCGATCCATCAACCGCATCGGTCGATGCTCTTAGCATCGATCCTGCATCGATCGTGCATCGATCCTGTATCGATCGATGCTCTCACGCATGCACGGAACCGAGCCAAAACCCTAACCGTGTCGATCGATGCACCAACCGCATCGGTCGATGCACCAACATCGAACCTGCATCGATCCTGCATCGATCGATGCTTTCACGCGTTAACAGGGTTAGCCGATAGACTGTATCGACCGATCCTTGCGATCGTATCGATCAATCCATGCGATCGCAGTCGATACTGACTTTTGAAAATCGCATTCTACCAAATCATATAGCTTGATCATGCGATTTTTCATATGTTTAGGTTTCAATTCTTGTTACTTAAGTGATTTCTCTTATCAGTAGTTGATTCAAAACACTTTTAAACAAGAAAAACAATCCTAAACTTGAATCTAAACAAGAAAAACCAGAACCAACAGCTCTGATACCACTGAAGGAATGTTTAGTCAATCCTGATTCAATTCTCAGATTCAGATTAACCTAAACATGCTGATCTAGGTTCTCTTGAATAGAAACAATGATAGATCTCACCTTATACCTGTTTGCAGCGGAAAGAGATGGTATGTCAGAGATCAGAGAGCCACCGAGAGATAACTCCTCCAGAGGTTCACACACGCACACCAATCAGGAAGAAGGCTGCTAGGCCACTAGGGGAACTCGGCGCAGAGGGAGAGAGAGATTTCGGCTCGCGGCTAGGGCTTGCTTCGACCTGAACTCGTCTTAAGTTTATATAAAACTCGTTCAGTTCGTTTTGGGCCATTTGGCCCAAATGCCAATTTACTCCGAGGCGTTCGCGCACTGTGTCGATCGACACGCCTTGCGCATCGATCGACACACAGTGCCTAAACCGTTTTATTCTCTCTAAGTACAGTAAATGCCTAGAACTTTTACCGTACTTCTGCTAAACCATTCCTACACGTTTTCCTGTTGGCTTAGGCGTGTGACCCATATGGGATCATATAATAAAGGCAATAAGTCCAAGACTTATAGATCATGAGCGGACTCTAGCAAGCCATCATGACCCCCAGTATTATATGACTTATGTCTGATCATTGACATACTCTTACTTTCTAGAGACAGTACCGAGATTACTGGACACAATTCCAACACTTCGGGACTGCGCTCCAACAGTTCCTCCTTCTTCGGCGGTTAGTTACCAGCAGACGGGTTCATCGCCTATCGAGCTGTACTCTGAAGTCGGAGCCTCCTTTGTCGGGTTGGGCTTGGACGCGAATATATACGGGCCTGTTTGCCAAACAGTGGACGAAGCCTCTTTTAGCTAATCCACCTAGGAGTGGATTTGGGCCCAAACATTTGCCCCCAGCACTTTAAGCGGGTTCCCGAGCTTGAAGGGCGAGATTCTTTTGAGAAGGCCCACAGTTTTCTTGGATAAGGCCGGATTTAGTAGTTAGGATCGCGTCGAAGATTCTGGATGATTCGTCTTCACACATGCACCGTCGGATGGCGCGCACTCGAGCTCCCGGAGGCGATTGAGCCGTTGGAGGTTCGTCCTGCCCCAATTCTTCTCGGTGAGTGTATGTATTTTTGCGAAAATTTTCTTTTTACACAAATATTCTATTTACGCGCCGGGTGTTAATCTTTGACCGTTTCGTTTCGCAGCTTCCCGAGAACACTCGCCTTCCGACGCTGCTTCGTCGAGCACAACCCAGACAAAGAAGAAGATGAGGAGACGTCCCACTGTCCGAGAGTCATCCAAGAGACCCTCCGAAAAGGCGACGTCTGGTGGATACGCGCCCATCCGTGCTGGCCAGCTGAGCGATGCTCTGGCTGGCGCGATTAACGATGGGAGGTCTGGAGGTGTTCCACCGCCGCCTCCGCGTCGGGACTCGGAGCCTGGGAAGGGCCCGGAGGTTGTACGCCCCGACCAAGTGATCAACCTGAGTTCCAGGGCCACCGGAAGTGATTCCTCGGTGCAGCCTTCGAACAAGAAGCCTCGATATGAAAAGGAGGCAGCTGTTGGGTCGGGCTCGTCGCATGCTCCGGGGTCCAAGCCTTTTCACTGGAAGTTTGACCATACAAAGGATTTCCCGATCACAGATGATCCTAAGGGACTTGCTCATTTGCTCCGCCATTGCAAGGCCGCTGGATGCTCGCTCCCTTCGATAAAGAATCTGATAGGCCGAGAGCTGTACATCAAGGCAATGACCGCTAAGGGGAAGGTAGCTTTCGAATCTTTGCTTCTTTTTCCCTTTTCCGGTCTTTAATGTTCATTTTATGTTTCAGTCTCTGGAGGCGGATAATCAGCTTGCAGCCTTCTACGAGCAGAACATTAGGAGTGTCCCTCGACGGGAAGAGCTCGAGCAAGCTCAGAGCGTTGTGCACCAGTTGACCGCGAGCCTCAAGAGTTGCCAGGAGGAAGTGAAGCTCATTGACGCCCAGCTTAACGTTGTGAAGTCTGAACGTTCGATTGCCGTAGAGAGGACGGTTACTCTGGAGCAGAAGGTTAAGGAACTTCTTGAGAAGGCGGAGGGTGCGATTCGCTTGGCTAGGCACGACGGTATGAGGATCAGGGACGGTCATTATTATGACATGTTTGAAGCTCACAAGGATAAGTTTGAGAGGAAGAAGAAAGAGACGGACTGCGAGATGAAGGTCCAGGAAGTGGAGGCCAATATCGAACTGATCAATCTCCTGCAGAGCGGGGTGACTACCATCGAGGAGGAGCTTCCCAAGCTGTTGGAGCAGAGGGAGACTTTCGCGAAGGAGTTCGAAGCTGCGCAGGTCTCGGACTTCTCTCTGAGTGCCGAGTTGCGTGCCATTCCTCAGATCTCTGAAGACTCGGTGATGCGCGTAGCCCGATCCGCGGGGTTTAATGAGTTCGGATCGAATGCCGAGATGATGGCGGGAACTGCGAGTACCGGAGCGAATCAGGCGGCGGAGGTCGGAGTCCAGGAGAAGCAAGGCGGCGAAGGTGAGAAGGCTGGCGGTGAGGAGCAAGGCTGATGTCTGCTTCTTTGAAAATTTTAATTTCTGTTTTTGGAATCCCCTAAAGCCCTCTTTTTGGGCTAAAGTTGAACTCTTTTTTAATTTTGCTTTCGGTGTTGCCCGGGAGGGCTTTTATCCATAACTCTGTTTGGCTCGGGTGAGCCTTTTTAATGCACGCTTTTATGTTCATGTTTTCGTTTGAGTTTGGATTCTTTAGTTTAGCAAAATATCGAGGTTCGGTTATGCTTTGTAAGTTTGCAAGTTGATCCTTCGAGTCGCTGAGTAGAACTCTTAGTTTTTGTTACTTAGTCTGGCCAGACGTTCCTTGTGTTTTGGAGTTCGTTTCGCGACTTTGAGCCCTTTTTGGTTCGCCGTGGTTTGGATACCTGTTTGACCCGTGCAAAGTCGTTTAGGGTTTATTTCCAAGTTTGTTTGCGGATTTTGGGCTTTGGAGGATTACTCTGGAAGAGTTCCTTAGAGTTTGCGGTTCGCGAAACACTTAAGGTTTTAAGACTTAGCATATTTGCGATTTTTGTTCGTAGCCCGCGTCTGCTGTAAAGAGGTTTGGTGTGGACTCAGAGCGATGCGTAGCGTTGAATTTGTACTAAGTAAAGCTTGCGTAGAGTTTAGACTTTATATACTCGGTGGTCTTTCATGCTTGCAATTGCCAAGGTTTTAAGACTTGGTGAGTTTGCAATAACATGTGTAACGAAAAGAATTTCATTAATGTATGCTTCAGAGTTTACATTGATGTATTGGGTGATAACCCTGTACTCCCCCCGAAAATAAACGAAAAGGTAGAATGCGAGAATTTCCGTGTTTTTTTTTTTTTTGGGTGGAGTGGCTGCACTCGAGGTTCGAGCTGCCTACGTACCCCGCCAAGGGATCAAGCCTAACGTAGTTCGATTTTTGTGAGTACTTATGAGTTGTATAGCTTGAGGTTCATGGTATTCCATGGCCTCTTCACAGGCACTCCGTTTTTGACTTTCGTGAGCTTGTAGACGCCGTCGCGGACTATCTCGGTGAATTTGTAGGGTCCTTCCCAGTTTGTCCCGAGTTTTCCGGCGCCTGGCTCTCTTGTGTTTTCGTAGACCTTGCGCAATACTAAGTCTCCCACGATAAACTTCCGAGGTCGGACTCTGGAGTTGTAGTATCGGGAAGTTGCTTGCTGATAGTTTTGCATTCGGACTAGCGCTCGGTCGCGTTGTTCCTCGATCATGTCTAGACGATCTCGGAGCATTTGTTCGTTTAGCCCCTCGTGCCTCGGGCTCAGTGCCCTTCTGATGGTTGGGACTGATATTTCTGCAGGGACTACTACTTCCATCCCGTATGCTAACGAAAACGGAGTCTCACCAGTCGCGCTGTGAGGTGTAGTGCGGGAGGCCCACATGACTCCTGGTAACTCTTCAGACCAAGCGGACTTTTTAGAGTCGAGTCTCTTCTTGAGGCTATATAGCAAAGTCTTGTTCGCGGCTTCTGCCTGACCATTTCCTTGGGGGTACCTTGGAGTCGACGTGGTCAGGCGTATCTTCCAAGTTTTACAGAAATTTCTGAAAGTTCTGGAGATGAACTGCGAACCGTTATCCGTTACTATTTCGTATGGGAGTCCGTGTCGGCAGACTATGTGCTCCCATATGAAGTGTTGTACTTCGATTTCTGTGGTTTGCTGGTAGGCTTTAGCCTCTATCCACTTGGTGAAATAGTCTGTTAGGACCAGGAGGTACTTTAGCTGTTTTGGTCCTGAAGAAACGAGAGGCCCTACTATGTCCATTGACCACCTCATGAAGGGGTATGGTGCAGAGATTGAGGACAGCTTCTCCGCAGGCTGGTGAATAATGGGTGCGTGCCTTTGGCATTTATCACACAGCCTGGTGTAGTTCTCGCAATCTGCGATCATAGTCGGCCAGAAGAATCCTTGCCTTTTGATGCGGATGGCTAGGGCTCGCCCTCCGGAGTGGTTGCCGCAGGTGCCTTCTTGGGTGTTGCCCATTACGGCGAGGGCTTCTGCGGCGTGCACACATCGCAAGTAAGGTTCTGCGGTGCTGCGTTTGAATAGGCAATCGTTGATTAGGCAATATCGGGCGCTTCGGGCTTTAAGCTTCCTGGCCTGCCACTTGTCGTCGGGGACTTGGCCGTGTCGGATGTAGCTTAGAATTGGTTCCCTCCAATCCGGCCTGTTCAGGAATTCTGCGTCCGGTTCTTCGTTTTCAGGCTCGGATTCCTCCTCCTCGACGGGAGGTTCAGGGATTTGCCGGCCACTACGGAGACCGATGTCGTAGACTTCGTGGCATTCCGAGGCCGTTTCTGCCCGGGCTTCAGGTTCCGGGGTTCCCGTTGAGTTTTTGTCTGGATCGTTGTGGACTGATCTGCGGTATGCGCCTTGAGTGCCACGTCGATGCTTGGTTTTTCTATCCCTTCTACGGGTATTATTCTTTTAACCTTAGGGTCGGACGTCGAGGCTAATGCCGCCAGGGCGTCGGCGGAGGAGTTTTCCCCCCGCGGTATTCTCTCGAGTGTGAAATCTTTTAGCTGATCTGCTAACTCGTGAGCTACCTTGACGTACGCTTCCATGCGCTCGTCCTTAGTTTCGTACTCGCCGTGATACTGGCTCGTAACCAACTGTGAGTCGCTAAAGGCGCGTACTTCTTGTGCTCCGACTCCGATTGCGAGTCGGAGTCCGGCTATGAGGGCTTCATACTCGGCCTCATTGTTGGATGCACTGAAGCCAAGTCTGAACGATTGCTCGATTACCTCTCCTGTGGGGGTTACGAGTTTGATTCCTACCCCGGAGCCGTGTTTGGATGAGGCTCCGTCTACATGGAGAGTCCAATGATCGTCTTGATTTTCCTGCTCCAGAGCCATGGGCGGGAGCTCGATAACGAAGTCTGCTAGGACCTGGGCTTTAGCGCTCCTTCTGGTCCGGTACTCGATATCGTACTCGCTTAGTTCGATTCCCCATTTGGCTATTGGCTCGGACTATGGAGTATAGTTCGTATGGGCTGCGACGTCATCACTACTATGGCGTGCGACTGGAAGTACGGCCTAAGCTTTCTTGCCGCCATCACTACTGCGAGTGCGAGCTTTTCCATTGCTGGGTACCTCGTCTCTGCGTCTATGAGCGTTTTGCTCACGTAGTATATGGGCTTTTGCTCGTTTTGTTCCTCGCGGACCAGGACTGCACTAACAGCGGCGGGCGCGGTTGCGATGTAAAGATACAATGGCTCGCCCTCCACTGGTTTGGCTAGTATTGGAGGTTCGCTGAGGTATTTCTTGAGCTCGTTTAGGGCGTTTTCACAGCTCTCGTCCCATTGGAACTTCCGGTTTCCTTTGAGGAGTTTGTAAAATGGTAGGCACTTGTCCGTAGATCGAGAGATGATGCGGTTCAGAGCTGCTATCCGTCCTGTCAGTCTTTGCACTTCCCTTGTGTTTCTCGGGGAAGGCATCTCTAGGAAGGTTGCTATTTGTTTCGGGTTTGCTTCGATCCCTCGCTCTGTTACGAGGTACCCGAGGAATTCTCCCGAAGGTACTCCGAAAGAGCACTTGGCGGGGTTAAGTTTCATCCCGTGTTGGTTTAGGATCTTGAAACATTCTCGGAGCTGTTCTATGTGATCACTTTCTTTGGAAGATTTTACCAGCATATCGTCAATGTAGACTTCCATTGACTTTCCGAGCTGATTGGCGAATATTTTATTCACCAATCTCTGATAGGTAGCTCCGGCGTTCTTCAGCCCGAAAGGCATCACTTTGTAGCGGTAAGTTCCGCGATCGGTTATGAAGGCCGTTTTCTCCTGATACTCTGGGTTCATGAGGATTTGGTTGTATCCAGAGAACGCGTCCATAAAGGATGGTAGTTCGTGTCCGGCAGTGGCTTCCACCAGTCGGTCTATATGTGGTAGTGGAAAGCTATCCTTTGGGCACGCTTTATTCAAGTCTGTGAAGTCTATGCAGACTCTCCACTTCCCATTTTTCTTTTTGATGACGACCGGGTTGGCTAACCAGTCGGGGTATTTCACCTCCCTGATTGACCCGACCTTTAGTAGTCTGTCGACTTCGTCGTTAACCGTTTTGGCTCGGTCTGGACCGAGTTTGCGGCGTTTCTGTTTCATGGGTTTGAAAGTTGGATCGACGTTCAATTCGTGTGAGGTGACCTCGATATCGATCCCCTTCATGTCTTTTGTGGACCATGCGAATGTATCCACGTTCTCTTTGAGGAATTTAATGAGTTCTTCCTTGGTAGCGTTTAGTAGCTCCGATCCGATGTTTACGCACCTTTCCGGGTCTTTGTCGTCAATACAGACTGAGACGACTAAATCTTTTCGCGGGCCTCGGACTGTTGGATCGTTGCTACGTTTCGCGGTCCGGGAAGCGAGCTCTTCCTCTTTCTGTAATTGCTATACGTTTAAGGTCTCTAGCAGTTTGAAGAAAGTTAGGTAGCACGATCTTGCGGCTTTTTGGTTCCCGTAAATCGTCTTGATCCCCGAAGGGGTCGGGAATTTCACACACTGGTGATAGGTAGAAGGCATTGCCTTCATGGTATAGATCCACGGTCTACCCAATATCGCGTTGTACGGGGCCGGTTTGTTTACTACTACAAACTCCAGGATTTCCTGTTGCCCCCCGGCGATGGATGGGAGTTTTATAGTTCCCATTGAGTAGGTGGTTTTGCCGTCAAAACCGGTTAATGGGGTTTTCCCTCCGGTCAACATTGAGTCTTTGAAGCCCATCTTTCTGAAGGCGTCGTAGAATAAGAGATCCACCGAGCTTCCGGTGTCAATCATGACTCTGGAGAGTTCGAATCCGGCTACGTCGAGTTAGATCACCAAAGCGTCATCATGCGGTTTGTCGAGTTTGAAGGTTTCGCTCTCAGAGAATGTTATGTTAGTGTCCGGTCCTTCGATTGGGACCATTTCCCTGAGTTCATTTGCAACCCGTCTCTGGTGAACTTTGATCGAGTTTACCGAATTCCGGCAAAACCTCGAACCTCCCGATATGAAGTTGATCGTTTTGGGGAGGTTCGAACTACACAGTCCGAGCTTAGGCAAGCACTGGCTGGCTGGTTTCTTAGGAGCTGGGGGTGGCGTGATGACCGATCTCATTGACCCCCCGCAGCGAGCTAAGCTAAAGATTGCATCTATGCGTTTTCGAGAGGGGACTGGGGAGTCTGATCCCTCCTTTTCTGGAGTCCTCTCGCGCTTAGATTGCAAATTCTTTTTGTTTTTCGATTTGCTCTTTCCTTTATCTTTCTTTTCGGGCTCCTTCTCCTCCGGTTCCGGAACCTCGCTGCTGTCGTTTTTAGCTGCCAGCAGGCGGTCTTTGGACCGGCACTCTTCGGAGGAGTGCCCTTTCTTGTCGTGGTATTTACAATATTTGTTTGCATCGTAAGACTTGCACCATTGAGGCTTGCCATCTACTGTCAGACAGTGCTGTCCCTTGCCAGAGGATTCCTTTTTGCTGGTTTTCTTCTGGCTTGATTCTTCCTTTGCCGCAGCTACGGTTTCTTCGTACTTCGCGTAGTAAGTAGCTTTGTGTAGCGCGTCGTCCAAGGACGTGCATGGTCGGACCGCGAGCTCCTTTCTGAACTCTGATGTGTATAGGAGTCCGTTTTCCAGAGCCGCGATTGCTATAATTTTGTTTGGGTCGGCTATGCGCGATTTGACTTCTCTGAACCTTGCGATGTAGGCTCTGAGAGTTTCGTCCGGCCCTTGTTTCAGAGCCCAGAGGTCAGCTTCCGAGGTTTTCTCTTCGATGAAGATCGAGTATTGCTTTAGAAAGATCGATACGAGCTGTGTGAAGTTGTCGATCGAGTTTTCTTCTAGACTGGCGAACCATTCTAGTGCGGTACCGGTGAGGTTTTCGGCGAAAAGTCTGCAGTACCCTGCTTCCTTTTCTTCATCGGTGAGGTGCGCTCTGGAGACCGCGAGCCTGAAAGCTCTAACGTGGGCCTTCGGGTCTGTAGTTCCCGCATATTCCGGGATTTTGATTTTCCCAGTGTTCTGGATCCTCGCGCTAGCGATTCTATCCGTGAATGGGGTCCGGCGGGTCTCCTCGATAACTTGATCGATGTCTGGAGCCGCGCTTGTTTCCGAGTGGACCGCAGCTTGCTGACGCTGGATCCTGGCATATATGCTTTCGTCATCTATGTCCGTTTGTTGGTCGAACATGGGGAGCTGCGTGCTCCTCGGACGCGTGTTGTTTGGTCCCCTAGTTCCGGCTTGTTGGGCTATCTCGCTCGGGGGAGGCCGAGCAGTGTTAGTCCCAGGTTCCGTCACTGGAGGACGCGTGCCGGAGGCGAAGGCTGATGCCCCCAACACCCGATGCCTGTTTGTTTCATAGCTCGTTGGCATGGGCGGGGGCGTTGGCAGTCGCGCTCCCTCAGGGGCCGTAATACCCGTCGAGGTTGAGGCCACGGTGTTTGAGCTGGGAAGTGCGTTTCCCGAGATCGGACTAAACACTGGGTAGCCGCTGTTTCCGGCCACAGAAGTCTGTCTCGGGGCTTCGGGAGTTATATAGTCCTCCTCAAAGTCCAGACGCATGCGAGGTAACGGGCTCCTCGTGGCGGTGTCTGCCGTGGTCCCTGTGGCGGGCCGCGGTCTGTTCCCGAGGTTCAGCAGACTCCTGTCGTGCATGTCTAGCCGGGCTAATACAGTCCGTTGTGTGGCTTCTTGATCGTGCGATCTGTTGATTAGGACTGCTAGCATCTTACGGAGCTCTGCCATGCCATCGGTGACGGATCTCGTCAGACTTGGCGATTCGGGACGAGTCTGCGGAACAATCCGAGGGATTTGTACGTCCCCTTGAGAGCGGTCCTCGGGTCGTATCCAAGTTCGAGAGTTCGTTCTCTCGGTTGTATGTGGAGTTGAGCTTGGAGGCGCAACTCCTAGAGGCTGGGAAATAGGGATGCGGTCCCCAGTTCCGGATCCTGCTTGAGTCTGGGTCGACTCTGATCCGGTATTTCCGACTTGAACGCTCGCGTTCGTTTGATCGAGGTCTTGCGACCTTGGTGGTTCGATTGGAGCTGTTGCGTTGGGATCCATTTCCACGCTAGCAAGCTGTTCATCAGGTTCGTGTGTAAAGAATATCTATGAATCTTTCCCACAGTCGGCGCCAAAATGTGGATCCTAAAACCCACACTCAGTTTTTAGAGTGTTTTTGATGAGCTGATTTATAGAGTAGATGGGTTAGACTCTCGGTCGAACTAGATCAAGGAACTCAACAATGATGAAAAATGGATTTGTATTGATTTTTATATAAGAACACTAAGAACTCGAGCTAAGTAGCGATTACAAGATCTTAATGCTAGGTTTTTGTATGATTTTCTCGAATCGGATCCCTTTCACTGTTGTCGAACCCTTCTTTTATAGTCCCTAGCTTCGTAACTATCTTCCCTGATCTTCGGAGCCGACTTCAACAACTTGCGGGATCTTCGGGACTGCGCTCCAACAGTTCCTCCTTCTTCGGCGGTTAGTTACCAGCAGACGGGTTCATCGCCTATCGAGCTGTACTCTGAAGTCGGAGCCTCCTTTGTCGGGTTGGGCTTGGACGCGAATATATACGGGCATGTTTGCCAAACAGTGGACGAAGCCTCTTTTAGCTAATCCACCTAGGAGTGGATTTGGGCCCAAACAACAAGTTCAGGATAAAGATGAAAAACCCACTCAAGAATCGAAAACGCGTCTAGGCTCCTTGGTCGACATGAATACGCAATATAGTCTTCTATAAGCACTAACATATTCGTTAAAGCTTATATAAAAACAGCCTCATACACTCTTTTGCTCTCTCTATTCATATAACAGTGGCTTTTACTTAAGTGGAATATTTCACATGCCACTTTTCACCTCTTGTCAATACGCACTTCCATAAACCATCATGCTATTTTTAGTGCCGTTTGTTGTATTTTTTCCTATTTTTCTCCTAGTTACAAGGTCCCAGACTGAACTAAATGTGATTTTTATAACATGATTCTCCAGAGCATTAATTTATTGTTCATGTTATAGGATGAATCAAGGACATATCTTGCTAAGCAAATCTTGCTTCTCCTCGTCTACTTCCATCCCGTGTTCCTGCAATATCTTTCGCATACTAGGACATGTTTTCCCTGCATCTAAGTAAATTTTCATAAGAATAATGTATGTTTCAGAATCGTTGGGCATGGCGCTCCATTTCGTCAAAGTTTTGCAGAATCGTTATGCTCCAGCAACGTCTTTGGCTTTCTTGAACTAAAGAAAGAACGAACGAATCTACTCTGAAACCTCTGAGCACTGATTCCAGTAGACCAGATCAGACCAGACACTATGTAATGCATTAGAACCAAATCACACCGGATAGTCTCCAACATGTTCATCATCAAAGAATCCCTAACTTCAGAGAACCTCTACGCCATTTCTTGTTTTTTTTTTGGTAATTCCTTTTAAGCCATTTCATGGAAGCGGAACCATTGGAAATAACCTCATTTTGGGTACATTTTCTCTTCTAAGTAGCTGTAAATCATTACATTATCCAGCTCCATGCTTTAATCCTTCTCGGACTTAGGACACTGTATTTCCACTCTGTCAAGATTTTCTAGATTCCATCAATATGACGAATTTTATTCAATGCTTGCAGCATTAAAAGATAGTCTGGCTTGACGACTTTATGATCGTGAACCTTCTGTTAGCACTGAAGGTTCTGCAGTTACACAACTTAAGTTTATCTGTAACACAAGTTGACGTGAGTTTTTATGTCACGAGGAAGTGGTTGACGTGACATTAGTGGATATGTCTAAAAAGAGGAAAACAAAAATAAAGATTTGTAGATATCAAAGATAGGATAACTGAAGATCTTTGGAGAAAAAGAATGTATGTATAAAAGATAAAACGCCAGAGAGGCTAGGTAGCTCTCGTGAAGTGTAGCAGCAGAAGACAAGGTTAAGATCTCTGTTGAAGGGCACAAGACTGCTCGGTTGAACAGCTATTCGCGGTGTGTAACACAATTCGGGTTGAAACTGTGATTATAGATCAAGGAGAAATTTAGGTAGTTTAACCTAGAGTTTCTAGTCCTTGGATCTGTGTTAGGATCATTGATAGATAGAGATAGATTGATGTCGAACTAAGGGGTGTTTGAGTGTCAAATAATCCCATTAGGCAAGGTCTTTTTGTAAGATTGTCTAAAGAATCTCTATTGAATAAAGTGAGAATATATGCACATTGCTATCTCATAGAATTGTGTGTTTGTTCATATTCTCGTTCTTACAATTGGTATCAGAGCGGGACACCTACTCGGACGAATTTTTCTTGAACACAGGTGAGATTCTGAGAAGAGAATATGGCGACATCTACACTAAACGCTGGTCATAAACTCTTGCTGTTTGATGATGTAAATTACAGACATTGGAAAGTAAGAATAAGGGTGAATTTGCGTAGAATTGATGAGAACGTTTGGACCAAGGGGATTGCAACAGAGAAAAAGCTTTCGAAATTTAACGTAAGGCGTTGGATGCAATTTTCAATTCAGTGGATGAAAAGAAATTCAAGTTGATACAAGGGTGTGGCTCAGCTAAGGAGGCATGGGATATAATGCAAAACATTTATGAGGGTACAGTCAGTGTTAGGAGAACATGATTGGATTTGCTGGCATCGCAATTTGAAAACATACTGATGAATGATGATGAGAAGATAGCAGATTTCAGTGCCAAGCTCAGCTCCATAGCTAATGAAGCACATGTTTTGGGTAAAGCTTACAAAGATGAAAATTTGGTGAAGAAATTGGTGCGTTTTGCCTCCTAAATTTTCATCACAGAAAGCTGTGATAAAAATGGCAATGAATACTGATGAACTTAAGTTTGCTGAAGCAGTAGAGATGTTAAAATCTCAAGAGATGGAGATGGAATCTAAGCTTCTCAAACCTATGGAGGATTGTGCAGTTACAGCTAATGAAGACAACCAAAAATGTCTGAAATTTGAAAAAGTTGTTCGCTTGATGATCTTGAAGCTTGAAGAAAACATAGAGCTTATGCATAAGATGTCCAAAGATAGATTACCAAGAAAGGAAGAAGGTCATAAAAGATATGAAGTAAAGTGTTATGCATGTCATGGCTCTGGACATGTCAAATCTGAATGTCCATCATTCAAGAGGAAAGAAATCAAGTGTAATGGATGTAATGGTTATGGTCACACAAAAGCAAACTGTGTAACCACAATGAAAAAGAAGATGCATATGGTTATAAGTCGCAAGGATACGTCATATATAGATGAAGATGCTCTTAGCTTGGTGGCTTTGCATGGAGTTGTGGAGGCTAAGAAAGAAACAAAAATATGAATCTGGGCCGACATGTGTTACACACACAAATACTATTGCGTCAGACAATGATTCAGAAAGTGATCAAGAGGTGGATGTTATAGCTGAACTAAAAATTCTATATGAGAGTTGGGTTCAGTTGAGCAATGACAACCTTCAACTGATCAAGGACAATAAGAAGTTGGAAGATGAAGTCATGAGGATGCAGAAAGTTCTCATGTCAGAACAGAGGAGAAAAAGGAACTTATGAGCAAGCTGGATGAGAACATAAAGCAAATTCGTCTGATCAACAATGGATCTGAAAAACTAGATCAGATTCTTGCTATTGGAAGAACAGGAAACACAAAGCTTGGTCTTGGATATAATGGAGGTATTGATAACACAAAAACTGTATTTGTGTAAGGGAATGTGTCACACAGTGTTGGAGCAGAAAATGAAATCACAACATTAAGAGCTGAGGATATTTCAAACGTCCAAGGAGACACCCCACATGTTGCTAAAGAAAAGACAAGTATTGGGAGTATGTATTGTAGGAGTCATTTAAATCTAAAATAAAATTCTATCAAGTTGCACAAGTCTAAATCTGTTAAAACAAACAGAATAGAGGATAGAAATCAGAGCTCAAGAGCAGATACGTGTGGCAGTACCATGAAAACTATTTCACCAAGAATGGATACCAAAAAGCCCAAGCGATGCAGAAGTATATGGAAACCTAAGGTTTGTTTCTTTTGTGGTAAATCTGGGCATATCAAACGTCATTGCTACAAGTATCTTGAAGGAGTTCATCAGGCTTGGAGACACAATGACCATGATGCAAATAATGTGAAGTGCAGAAGAAGGTTGATGAAGAAATCAAATCTTTATCAAAGTATCAAGCATAGTTCAACATTGTGAAAGTGTGAGTGTGTAAGACACAAAGAAATTGATCACAGAATGCTTGGGAAAACGAGATATAAGACTCAAATTGATGAAGAAATCGGAGGAGGAAGAGTTGTTGAGCAGGATGGATGGATCTGTAGGTGTGGAAAAATCAATGCTTGATTTGGTATTTTCACAGAATTTTGTCACTCAAGCAGGGGAAGATTGAAAGGTTGATGATGCTTGATTCAGGAGGAATTTTGGAAATATATGTTGATGGGTGTATGGAATTTACGTGGTGAGTAATAGCTAGTTGGCTTGAGTTGGAAAACTCAGTGAAAAAGGGGGGATTGTTATCACTGAAGGTTTTGCAGTTACACAACTCAAGTTTATGTGTAAAACAAGTTGACGTGAGTTTTTTTGTCACGAGGAAGTGGCTGACGTGGCATTTGTGGATGAGTCTAAAAAGTGGAAAACAAAAATAAAGATTTGGTGATATCAAAGATAGGGCAACTGAAGATCTTTGGAGAAAAAGAATATAAGTATAAAAGAGAAAAACGCTAGAGAGGCTAGGTAGATCTCGTGAAGTGTAGCAGTAGAAGATAAGGTTAAGATCTCTGTTGAAGGGCACAAGACTGCTCGGTTGAACAACTGTTCGCGGTGTGTAACATAGTTCGGGTTGAAACTGTGATTATAGATCAAGGAGAAATTTAGGTAGTTTAACCTAAAGTTTCTATTCCTTGGATCTGTGTTAGGATCATTGATAGATAGAGATAGATTGGTGTCGAACTAAGGGGTGTCTTAGTGTCGAGTAATCCCATTAGACAAAGTCTTGTTGTAAGATTGTCTAAAGAATCTCTATTGAATAAAGTGAGAATATAGGAACATTTTTTATTTACTCATATTCTCGTTCTTACACCTTTTTAGCAAGTCTCAAACTACATTGATTTGAAAGTTTGGCATATGAGGTAATGAGAAAATTGTTGCAATCAGAGTTGCCAACGTACGTTTTCTTCTTAATTTTACTAATCGACTTCAAGCACCCGCTCACGCAGGGGGGTTCGCGTTCGTAGGTACAGATTTAGTATCTACTAAGGTTCTTGAAATTGATTAACTTTTTTCTGTTTTCTTGTATTTTGTATTTGGCTGCAATTATTATACATTGGTTTAGTCGGCCGAAGAGATAAAAGAAAATGGCTGAAATCATATAGATTCCATAGACCGTTCATGCTTTTTTGTAAATATTATTCTAGAAGATGATCATATTAGGCTCTACTGAAAAGTGTTAGCCCCGAAGTGAATCTTGACGGTTTTCATTAGTCCTTTAGACTCCTTGTTGGCAAATTCAACGCTGTCATCTGCAATTAATCAAAAGATTTAGTTATTCCGAGTTCTATCTTACGCCCTTATCCACAATCAAGTATCAAAAACACATGGCTCGATATATGTATATTTTGTTAAGAAGTTATAAGAATAAATTATTGATGATACATACAGTTTGTTGAGCATATTTGAGGCCTTCAGCAGCAAAAGAAACTTGATCAAGGATGAAAGTCTAATTGTTGAGTCTATATTCGTTGTCCTTCATACCTAAGCAAAAATCATGATATTAAACCATTGAGGGAAGCCGGCACTTTATCACATACAAGATATGAAGGATGATAATTGATGAAACAAAAATGCAGATACGATCTTACATTTTCTTCTGCTTGAGAACTCTCATTGCTCGAGCTTTGATAGCTTCCTGAACTGGACCAGGTTTTGTCCTTTTTATCTGGTATTTTTATTTGCAAAGCTTAGTATCAAGCCTCTTAACCTTATCTTCCACTGATTATCCTCTTGTATTGATCTGATAGGATGAGAAACTGGGGATTAACATGAAATCAAGGATCTAGAAAATGCTAAACACTCGCTTAAAATATCTTGTTGTCTTGTTCATGCCTCTCAATTACCTCGATTTGCAGTGACCTTTGCTTAAAGATATCTTACGTTCAGCTCCGCTTCTGATTTGATCAGTGTCTAAGCCCTTGTTCATCACCATGCGACTCATGCTTCTCAGATTGGAGTGATGGAGAAAAAATAGGAATTCAATACATGACTTACAAAGAGATCTCAAATCTACCATAAATTGATGAGAAGGAGATGAATATAAATGATATCTAACCCGTTGTAAATTTTGGGATTGTGAAACGTGTTTGCAACTAATGAAACTGAAACTTGGGGAGATGAGATAGATGTTAAACACTCGTATGGGAGATGAGAGAAGCTTGAAACTGAAGAGGTCGTGGCTGTGGGATGATCATTTGAAGCGTTCCAACGAATATAGACTCAACAAAACCCTGTAAATAACAGCATGAACCATAAGACTCAAAGTAGTTAAAAACCATAAGACTTCAAGTTAGAAAATGAAAGACAGAATACAAACCTTGTTGAAATGCAATATAACATCTTTCAAGCAGTTCCATCCATCAAACTGAAAACCGAGAGTTATTCCGGCGAAAAGGAGGAGAATCAAAGGGGATGACCTATTACAATTTGGGTTCGAAAAAGGTCAAAACTCAACAAAAATGACTGGATAAATCAATCAAATTATAATAAGATTCAATAGAGAATCATATGCAACTACTAAAATTTCTAAACTTTTTCTAAATCAGCAAGTGGAATAAACTCAATAAATATTAACCTAAACAGTTTGAAATTATGAAACTAAACTGAAATCAAAAGTGGCCAAAGGGTGAAAGAAATGAATTGAAATGATTTCAACACCAACATAGAGAAACAAAGTGCACATACCTGAAGAAAATCCAAACGACATCGACGATCATAGCGATCACGATCGCTAAGATAAACATGATTCAAGTGTTTTTTTTTCCTTTCTTGACAGCTTCGTCTTGTCCTAAAATAAAATCAACCTAACTGTAAAACCAAATCGCTCAGAGATATCAACCTCAAGTTCTGTAACTATGAAAAGCCAGATCTGCAATTAACCCAAACTCAGTCACATTTAATCTGGAAAAATCTGTTGAAAACATATCACGCTAAAGCTCTCCATTGAAATTATCTCTACTGTTACACGATCATACTTAAATGCTGCAATTAAATTTCGTTTTCTGCTTAATTAAAGAAATCATCATCACCTAGAGGAAGAGAAAATGAATGGATTTCGATCTCCTTTTTGAGTTTTTTAAAGAAAATTTTAAGACATTAATTCTTAATGGGGCTTTGATTGTTTAGTTAACAACCCAAATAGATGAGGGAGGAAAACTGGTGATGTGGCTCTCTCATTAGAGAGATAACTCTCCTGTTATATAATAGATTTTATTCTACATTGATTTCAGCACCGATTCTGCTTTACTGTAAAGTTCACACCACATCAGACATTAAGGATCTACTTTCACTGTCTGCTTAATTTCATTTTTAACTTTATCTACTCTATATAAGTCATTTAAAAATTTACAGCTCTGACCTAAAAATAATTTTTACTGGGCGTAAAATATAAATTAAAAAATTGTATAAATTGATGTGGAGTATCACTACAAGAAAAGTCTCATATAGCCACGGTCGAAAAAATCAGTTTATGTGGCTATTTTGTAGCTGTTAGTGGCTATATAGACACATAACAAAGTACTAGCTATTCGTAAATAAATAGCCACATAATACTATGTTGTATTCGTGGATATATTTATATGCAATTTGCGAAGATAAAAAGGTAGTTGATTAGCTACAATTCATATGCGTGGCAATTCATAGCACATAATAGCCACAACATAGCAATGGAACATAATAGCCACGGATGGCGGCGAAAACAATTGTAGATAGTTACAGATACATTTGTCATTATATCCGTACAAAATGTTGCAAGTTCACAGCTACGGGCGAATCCATCGCTATCCATAGCTGTTAGTAAGTCATATACTTCACGGGTTCTTTGTAAAGACGATTTCCTAGATTTTGAGGCTTACCGTGCTTCTTAGACTGCTCAGCCTCAGAGGGCTCAGGCTCGACCGGGTGTGCCTCGACAGTCTCGATCGGCTCAGCCAAGACCGTCTCAGCCGAGACCGTCTCAGCCTCGTCAGCACGCTCCTAGTGAGAGCCATTATGTGTCTCAGGTACCAGAGACACATAATGTCCCCCCCCCCCCCCAATTGCAACAAAGATTTCGGCACTAGTTCAGCAGCCGGGACGAGAGTTGCTGAAACAACTCGATACCGATTACGAGAACCAACCGGGAGTTTATTGGTAAGTTATTTTAAACTCGAAAATTTCTTTTTTCCTTATTTGTTTTATATACTCTTAACTTTTAATGTTTTTGCATTTTTAGGTTCGGGATGACGGAAGTAAAGATAACGAAGATCATTTTGGGTATGATGTACATCATGCTTCACTTCGTATATCCGACGTACGTGGAAATGCCTTTGTCTGATAGGCATAACTGGTTCCGCCAGTTTACAGTACATATCTTCATTCATTATCTTTCATATTTTGTATTACTATTAATTTTTAATAACAAACCGTTTTTTTTTTTTGTAGCAAGAGTATACTTGGGATAAGAAGTACACTACACTTGTGGAGAAGGAGTTCCACAAGAAGGCAAGATCCCATTATACTCACGTCATCAACGAGTGGAAGCAAAAGTGGGCGGCGGAAGATGTACAAAAGGGAATGAACATGGACGTTTGGAACGGGCTCTTCCAACATTAGGCGCATCCATCTACAATATCGACCTCTTCGACGAATTCGCAGAACCGTAAGAGTCGGAGAGGCGGTGTCGGGATTGTGACCCATAAAGCTGGAGCAAAGAGCCCCTTGCAGCGGAAAATTGACTTTGTAAGTTTATATGTTAATATTTTTCTATATTTGAGTAGTCTAATTTCTAATTAATGATTTTTTTTTAGACACGACGAGAAGGACCAGAGACGACGTTTGTTGAGCTCGTCAAGGATGGCCACAAAAACAAGACTACCGGCGAGATCCAAGATCCGATCGCTCGGAGAGTTGTTGAGGCATCGAAGAGGCGAGTGCCGGAAGTGCTATCCCAACAATCTGAGGAAGACGGGTCGAGTACGACGACTTCGCTATTGCCGGAAAAGGTCAACGAGATCTTTCTCGAGGTAAAATTTTAATTAATTATAACTTTTGTTATTAATTTTAGATTATTTGATTTCTAACTTGTATTTTTAATTTTTTCCGCAGGAAAAACATAAGAGTAAGAGCGGTTTATTCGGCTTAGGAAACGTGGTTGAGAGGGTCTCGACACCGCTTTCCCGCTTCCATCCCGACACCGACTCTTTCGCTGAAGCTTTGAGGGAGAAAAACAAAGAAATCGCAACGTTGAAGTCGAATCAGGCGCGAATGGAAGCTCAAATGCTAGCAGAACAACAAGAAACCAACCGGAAGATGCAGAAGATGCAAGCTCAGATGATGCACTTCATGAGGTTCGGCACTCTTCCGCCTTGAGTGACATCGTAAGCTACGGGAACGGGAGTGGCAACGGGAGTGGGGGAGGGAATCGGGATCCGCACCTAGGGCTCCTGATTTTATGTAATTTTAATATTTTTTATTGTTTTTTGAATAATTTTATAAATTAAAATTTATAATATATTTTCGATTTTATTAAATTTTAATTTAATATTAATAAATTAATTATATAATTTACAAAATTATTTATTATTTTGAAAATATATAAATATAAATAATATAATGAACCGTCTGTAATCCGTCTGTTTTTATTGGTCGGTAAACCATCGGAAATAGCCGTTGGTAATCCGTCAGTGTTAATCCGTTGGTGTTAATCCGTCCGGAAACCGTCGGTGCTATTCCATTGGTAAACTGTCGGTTTTCGTCCATCGGTAAACCGACGCTAAATATCTGTCAGTTGTTCGTCGGATAAACTATGTCAGTAAACCGTCGATATGATGTTGTCGGTAAACCGTCGGTAACCGTCAGTAATAATACGTCTTGTCGGTAAGGCGTCGGTAATTCGTCGTTTTTTCTCCATGGTAAACCGTCGTATTTTTTCGTCGATAATCCGTCAGTATTTACCGACGAAAAACTGACATATTTCGATTTTCGATGAAATAGAAACGACGGATCCATTCGGTTGGGAATCTGTTGGTTATGGCTTGTTTTCTTGTATTGTTATCCGTAGAAAATTTTGAAAGTTCACAGCTATGGGCGAATCCATCGCTATCCATAGCTATGTTAGTAAATCATACACTTCACAGGTTCTTTGTACGCCTGATCAATCACTTTAATTTCATTCAATCACTTCCTGTCTAGTGTCGCTTTCTGGCAGAGAATATATTCGTTATAGCCACGATAAATGTCGTGGCTATCTGTAACTAAACATAAAAACATGTTTTCTATTTGTTCTAAATACTTTGTCAATGAACATAATATCTACATAGCTACTTTGTCAATAAGAATATATTCGTTATAGCCACAGTTATATACAGGCTGAGAACTCTTCATTTGTGAAGTATATGTGAAACTAAAACCGAAAATAACCGATTTTTTATGTCGAGGGAATGTATGTATAAATATTTAAAACGTTCTGATCATAGTGTTAGTAAGAAGTTTCTTGAGGGATTATTTTTTTTTATTTCTTTTGCTTATAATCAAGATTATTATATAGAGCACGAACTCTTGTTTTGTCAGTGTAAGAAGTGCAAAAAACAACAGTGTCACGATGTTGATACTGTGGCGAGTCATTTTATGCTGAAAAACTACAAAAAATTATTATGTCTGGACGCACTACGGAGAACAATGTAAATACAGTGGCGAGGCATCGACAAGTCATCAGGTGGGGAGTGAAACAATGAATGAATATTATAATATTCAAATTTTGATAGATGAGTTCCATGATCCCAATGAATATTTTAACATGTTACCTAACGGTGCCAAAAATGTCCAAGAACCAGTCTACGCAGAAAACCATGATACCATTTTCCAAGCTTTAGAAGTTGCAAATCAACCTTTATACGATGGGTGTGCTGATGGAATTTATCAATTTTACATGACGTCAAAGTGATTAATTGAAATACCAATTACATTCTTCCGGAGGAATGCTTGGACGATATCGCTCAAACCTTTAATTATGTTCTTACATCACCTAATAAAGCTCATAAATCGTACTACGAGACAAAAAAGTTGACACGGTCTCTTAGGTTACCATGTAATAAGATTAATGTGTGCGAAGATAATTGTATGCTATTTTGTAAGGGAGAAGATCGTGAGTTGTCGCATTGTCGGTTTTGTGTAAAAGATCGGTACGAAACAAAGGTGGGTCGATCAGGGAAAAAAAACCAGAGCAGAGGATGTTTATCTGTCAATTGCCGATCGGTTAAAGCGACTATACCAATCAAAGACCACAGCTTTACAAATGAGATGGCATGATGAACATGTGTCTCCCGAAGGAGAAATGCATCATCCCTCATATGGAAGAGAATGGAAGCACTTTAAAGAGGTATATCCTATATTTTCTTCTAAGAGTCGTAATGTTTATCAATCGATGGATTTAACCCAATTGGTGTGAACGGGCAATCATACTTTGTTTGTCCCATCATAGTGGTGCCATATTATTTACCCAATGGGATGTGCATGAAAAGAAAATATTTTTTCCTCTCTATATTAGTGCCAGAGCCAAACCATCCAAAAAGCTTGTATATTTATCTTCAACCATTAATTGAAGAGTTACAAAATTTATGGAGTTACGGCTTGGAGACTTACAATGTCTCACGGAAAGAAAATTTCACGATGCGACCTGTCTTGATGTGGATGAACAACGATTTTCTAGTGTATGATATGCTATCAGGATAGATGACAATCATTTTGGTTGACTCATAGAGGTAAGCACAAAATGTTTGATCGTCACAAAATGTTTTTGCCCAGTTCAAGATGATCCTTTAACATTGTTAAACGGGGAAGAAATTTTACACGAGAAGATAAATAATATACATGGACTATTAGATCCTGCTTGGACATTAGATGTGAATGGTTTTGACCATAGTTGGATGAAAAGTATATTTTGGAATTATCGAACTGATAGAATCTACTTCTTCGGTACAACCTTGATTTTATGCATATCAAGAAAATTCTTCGACAATCTCATCTAAACTGTGCTAAATATTCTCGGAAAGACTAGTATAAAATCAAGGTTGGATCTCCCTTCGTTTTTCAGAAGATCTTACTTATAGGTTACTGTGAGATCCGGAATTCACACTAAGAATTTGTATTCGTGGATTTGGACTTTAGGATATAGAAATGGTATAGTTTCCTATGAATCAAAGACTTTATTGAGATTGATCGTCGAGATAGAACAAACACAATCGAAAAGAGAGTACAAAGTATGATGTTCGAGCTATATAGTCGAAGTGTTCTAAGTGAGGGTTGGAATATCTTGAATGAGTCGCCGCTTCTTCTTTTAAATAGTCTCGACTCTGACCCCTCTGTTCCGATATTTCGGCCTCTCCTTCGTAACGATCCCCGTGATTCTCGCGGATCAGTTGAACTGGAAAAGACCGAGTCGCTCTACCTCCACGTCGTCTCCTGCCGAGCTCGAGCTCGATCGCCTCTTACTTCGGCAGCGCTTGGGCCTTGTCAAAGTGTCGTTCGTTTGGGCTCAACGATCGGATCGGCTCGTCTCTTCGCCTTTGATCCTGGAACGGGCTCGTGGATACGGGCCTTTGTCTTGTTTGTTAATGGGCCGGATTTCCTAGAGGGAAATCCAGTACCAACAATAGCCCCCCAGCCCATTGATTTCGAGAAGTCGAGGTTAATGGGCGCTAGAGGTTTTCGGGAAGACGCGCGCGTGTCTCGGGCGTCGAAAAATCTAATGATTACTCTCGCCCCATCCGTAGATCTTGTTGCGATCCAATGGTCAAGGACGGGCGCGTGGGACGAGCTGATCTGCTTTTTAGCGCATCAGTAGTTATGGCATGTATTTGTTTGAGAATTTCATCTCCCACCGTGGATCTGGTCAATCGTCGACGGCTAAGATTCAAAGGTTGCGAAGAGTCTTTTCAGGCTCGTTCTTTTGATGACGTGACCTAATTACTGCGCGCTCGCAGCCGTCGATCTCACATCTACGGTTAGATTAAGGGGAAAGCGAGGAGTCCAAATCACCTCGATTTTCTCGTAATTATTACGAGTTCGGAATCATGCGGTTGAGATTTTGCACGATTCCCACTATAATTTTCTCGTATTTTGCCGAGGGTGATTTCTTCTCTTCCCACTTTCACTTCTTCTCTTACTTTTGCTCTGGTTTTTACTTCTCTTCCCATCGGAAAAATTTCTTTCCAAAACTCTTTGCTTTCTTTGTTCCGATACACCGCTTTCTATGGCTCTCAGAGATGCGACAGGGGCTAGTGCTAGCACGGCGGCGGGCTCGTTTGGCCCACATCCGCCGTCTTCCCTATCCGTAGACCAAATCGAACGGTTGCGGAGGATTTGCAGGATTCCACCGGAGGTGGAAATTGTGATTCCATCGCCGGCGGTGTGGCCGGAGACCGCGGTGGAGGGTTATTGTTGCGCCTCATATGCCTACTTCGAGAAATGCGGGCTTTTCTTCCCTATTCCCCGCTTAATCTCTTTGGTGCTGGCCCAGCTTCAACTGGCGTTTCATCAGATGACGCCGAACTTTGTCCGGTATGTCATCGGACTCGGGGTCAGGGCCGCAGAAGAAGGAATCGAGTTCGGGCCTGAGGAACTTATGCGTGTTTTCTCGGTGAAGCACAACGCTAAGTTCCGGGGGACTTACTATCTCTCGCCTCGTTTTGGGCGGGTCCTCGAGGATGTTCCGACGAAAGATGTATGGAAGGACCGATACATCTTCTTCAGGATAACCCATCATTCAGTCGGGGACTTCGACTATTCGGTCATCCCGTCTCGATGGTCGTCCAGTGTTGGTAAGGCCCTGGTTTTAGTGTTTTGTTGTTTTTTTTTGTCAGGCCATCCCTTATCTGGTCTGGTTTCTATCACAGAGGCTCCGGAGTCGCTTGCTACCAACCCAATCACAGAGGCTTTGCTAGCTCGTCTGAGAGGGGGCGCTGTTAATTGGGGTAGCTTCACGATTGAGCGTGTGCAGGCTGTTCTGCGGGTCGGCCCTGAGCGAGCTCCGTGGGACCGCGCTCGGGTTCCTCAAAACCCATTGCTTCCTTCCGAACCCTCTCGGACTCTCCCGGCTCAAGCTACTCAGCCTCCACTTCGTATTGCCGAGCGGGCTGGAGAGGGTGAGTCGTTTCGTTCGCAATGTTTTTGTTTATCATCGTCGTTTTGACTTGTTTGACTTTTTCATTTTATTTATAGCTCGACCTCTTCCGGGTGACAGCTCGGCTGCTAATTCCCTTTCTCGCAAGACGTTATCTCGCAGAGTGAGCAGTCACCGGAATAGGAAAGACCCGATCGAACTGGTCGACAAGATGGGGGCGGGCGACCTTAGTAATGCCCTCTTATTTGCCCTTGATCGGGCTCCTCCTCCGCCTCCGGCTTATCCTCCTCCTCCTA
Organism: Orychophragmus violaceus; assembly: GCA_030180135.1. Lineage (NCBI taxonomy): Eukaryota > Viridiplantae > Streptophyta > Magnoliopsida > Brassicales > Brassicaceae > Orychophragmus > Orychophragmus violaceus. Next base: position 56,282,865 of record CM058230.1, on the reverse strand, counting down.
CTCCGACCTCGCTCCTTCCGGTGACAGGCCCGGAGGGAACGGTTGTGGGGATCATCGACTCGACTCTCCCCTTGGCCGAACGAGAGGTGGTTTTGTCTCGGTCTAGAGATGCTGCTCTCCGCGATTCTCAGCCGGATTTGTCCGGGGAGGGAGATCGTCGGAGACGAGGAGGGTCTCTTCCTCCTTCGCCGAAGAGTCGTAAAGTAGACGCGGGAAGGAGTCCAGAAGGGTCGGACCGAGAAGAGTGCTCGGTTGTAGACGATCCAGAAGGTGTGGTTCGTCTGCTGAGGCGCGTTAGGCCTGTTGGCTCCGAGCTCCCGGTTACAGGGGAAACGGTCCTCGGTAGTGCGTATTCCGAGATGATGGCGGTCATCGGGAAGGTGAGACGTTTTTGCTTTGGTCTCCTTTTTCCTTTAAAGTTTTTTTGTTAAACCGACGCTTTCTTTGCAGGCCGTAGAGGCTGTGAATACGTACGCGGTTTGGTCTGAGAACGAGGTGCTGGACGCTCAGACCTACGAGCTCGAGTCTGCTCGGGAGGCTGCTACCCAAATGAATGCTGAGCTCCAGGAAGCTTTAGCTAGGGAGGAGCGCCTGAAGAAGAGGGTTGCGGACCATGCTGCTGCGGAGGCCAGGATTGCGCATCTCGAGAAGAGGGAGGAGGAGCTGTCTTGTCAGCTTAGCGCCGCCGAGGCTCGCATTCGTACTGTGGAAGAGTCGAGCCGGGTCGAGCTTCGTATGGCTCGAAGAGAACTCAATGGCCAGTATCTGACGATTCTGGCCGGAATCAAAGAGAGAGCCAAGAAGAGGAAGATCCAGACAAGCGCCGAGATCCGTCTCCAAGAGACTTTGGCTAACAACGAGCTTATCGCTGAGATCGCAGCTGGAGAAGTGGATATGACCCGAGAGGTGCTTAAGCTGGCTGAACAAAAGCGACTTGCCGCAGCGGAGATGGAGGCCGCGGCAGTCTCTGATTTTAGCGTTGGCAAGCTTGCCTTGCCGGCAATGTCGGAGGATTCCGTGGCCATGGCGGGTTCTCCACCTGCTCCTCCGGCTGAGACTGACCCGAGGATGACTGACGAGGTCGACTCCCGGCCGAGAAGAGAGGCGGGTGATGGGGCGGAGGGCCAGGTCGGAGGCTCCTCATATGCTGCGTTTTAGTTAAAAACTGTTGTTGTTGTTGCCCGAGAGGGCTTTTAATTTCCTTTTTCAAACTCTGGTTGCCCAAGGGGGCTTTTGTGATATTGAGGATGTTAAGTCCTTGTTTTGTTCATGCGTTGCTTTCAAATCCTGCATGCATTAGCATAGATTTTACTGTTTAGCGCTTTAGCATAAAGTTTTGCTGTTATGGCGACTTGAACCTCCTCAGAGGGGTCGACAAGTAACTTGTCGCGAATTGCCTTAGGGAGTTCTTTACGAACTTTTAAGTCGATTGTACGCGAGGTACCACTCTCTCGTGGTGTAAGATTCGAGCTTATAGCTGGATGCTTTCGAAATTGCTGAATATATGGAATACTAAGTATATAGGAATGAATCGAAGTAGACTTACAAAGGTTGTTTACTTGAATGACTGTCTCGACTTCGTTGTCTTTTTCTTGGAGGGAGGGGTAGTCCCCCAATTCTTTTAATCCGTATAAGGTTTAGAAGAATTATTGGTTTTGGAAGGATCGCTCTGGATCTCTTTCTTTTGGACGATCATTTCAGTTCGTTCGAATTGGGAGGACCGTTTTGGGTCGCTTGTTTTGGGACGATCATTTCAGCTCGTTCGATTTGGGAAGGACCATTTCGGGTCGCTTGTTTTGGGGCGATCATTTCAGCTTGTTAGATTTGGAAGGACCATTTCGGGTCGCTTGTTTGAAGGGATAATTTCATATCACTTGGTTTTGGGGGAGGCCGTTCGAGGTCTCTCGGAAGGGATAATTTCATATCGCTTATTTTGAGGGATAATTTCATATCGCTTGATTTTTGAAGAGATAATTTCATATCGCTGGGAAGGGATAATTTCATATCGAGGAGTTGTTGCCATTCTCCCGGTAACATCGCTATTCTAACATCATTAATCAGATCTCTCCTTCCACTAAAGTAGTGTATGCTTTTGTCCGGAACCGGTTCATAAACGGCAGTGAACATCCTTTGTGGGAATTCAACGTCTGCCATAACAAAAACCTGAAACAACAAGGGCCACAAAAATCATATACAGTCTGAATACTACTAGCCAGATGCCATTTGCAGTCAGCCTTACACAGCCAGACATCTTATGCCGTCTGCCTACTAATAGTTATGTAAATATATAGACGAGGAGAGGAGTCGATGAATCTTACCGTCGAAGGTCACCGGCGGAGGAGAGAGAAACCAGATCTAGAATTTTAAAAAACGAAAGCTTAGCGCAACAACGTTCAAATTAAATAAGAGTCCATAACGAATATCCAGACGCCATTATCAGTCTGAGTAACTTAGTCAGACACCATATGCCGTCTGGCTACTAATAGCTATTTTAAGAATACTAACGAAAAGCGGAGTAGATGAATCTTACCGTCGAAGGAAAATGACGGAGGAGAAGAGTGAAACAAGATCTGGAATTTAGAAAAAACAAAAGCTCAACGCAAGTACAAGAAAAAATTCAGACTCCATTTGCAGTCTGAGGACTATAATCAGACTCCATTTGCAGTCTGAGAACTAAAATCAGACACCATTAGCCGTCTGGGTACTAGTAGTTTTGCTAAGTTTATGCACGAAAAGAGGATTCGATGAATCTTACCGTCGAAGGTAAGTGGCGAAGCAGAGAGAAACCAGATCTGGAAACGATACCCAGAAAAAGTTGAAGATGTCGGTTCAGTGGCTTTGAGAGAGAATATGTTTTTTTATCCTTCCTTCGAAACTGTAAAAAAAAGGATAAAAAATCGTATTTATATGTGGGTCATAAGGGGTAGTTAAAATGAGACAGTTTTACCACTATTTGACGGTTTTACCACGGACGTAACAGCCGCGCATTTTTTGTCTCCCTTTTATATAACTGCCGCACATTTTTCGCGTAATTTACAAAAAAATTAACTCCCGGCATTTTAACATTGTCAGACATCATATGTAGTCTGACAACATAGTTTTAGTTTAGATATCCCCGATATCATATGATGGTTTTAATATTTATTATTCAGATATCATTTGAAGTCTGACAACTAATTATTTATTATTCAGACTGCATACGAAGTCTGAAAACATATAATTTATTATTCAGACTTCATATGAAGTCTGACAATATAGTATTAATTATTCAGACATCATATGAAGTATGGTGACCGAGTTCTTTAGTAGCTTCAAAAGAGGACAATTTGCATATTTGAAATTGGATGATGAATGAAATTCGTCTTATAATACATAAAATTGTAGTTGGATACATAGGACTTATATTACAATAAACCAAATGACCTCAAGATAATCAGGACGATAATAATAGCAGATAATCAGGACGATAATAATAGCACCGGCAAACATCAGATACTCATACTTGGCGCTACGCTCTGTCTGGTTAGATGGTTTCTCAGTCAAAAGCTCTTTTAATTGAGCTATCTATGCCTGCACTATCTTGAGGTCATCGTGCAAAGTGGTAACACACTCCATTTCAGCATAACAAAGGAATATGTAATCAATTTGTTCACCATGTTGGTCCACTCTCAGCTTTAACTCGTAAAACTCCTCAATCATAGCCTCATCCCACCACTTCATTATACGGTAGCCACCATCCTATACAGCCACATATAAGCTCGAATAAGTAAAAATAAAATAAAACTGGCTACATAACGGAAGAGAAAGGCAATTACATCCCAGTTACGACATCCAAAGAATCTTCTTCCCGAATTATCGGCAGTAGTGGATGTTCGCATAACAGGGTCCAGACCGCAGAAACATTTCTTGGGGAATCCATTGCATGAACCGGATCGTTGTGGAAATGTGGAACTTGAGAATGAACTACTACTACTACTCGACGTTGGAACCTGACTGAAACGCCCCATCCTGTGTACCATAAAACAATTGTAAAGTCAAATTTCAGACTTCTAATAAAATATAATTCAAACACAAATCTAATTTCAGACTTCTAATAGAGTCTAATTAAAAAATATATATATAATTTCAGACTTCTAATAGAGTCTATCTACACAAAGTACAGGGGATGACTCAGACTCAAAACCGTATGGATCTAAAACGAGAAATACATAAAACCTATATTTTTGTTCAGATCTAGACAAAGTACATATGAAAAAGGGATGACTCGGACTTAAAACCGTATGGATCTAAAACGAGAAATATATAAAAACATATATTTTTGTTCAGATAGAAAAAGTACATATGAAAAAGGGATGACTCGGACTTAAAACCGTATGGATCTAAAACGAGAAATATATAAAAACCTATATTTTTCAGATCTAGACAAAGTACATATGGAAAAGGGGATGACTCGGACTTAAAACCGTATGGATCTAAAACGAGAAATACATAAAAACCTATCTTTTTGTTTAGATCTAGACAAAGTACATATGAAAAGGGGATGACTCGGACTTAAAACAGAATGGATCTAAAACGAGAAATTTATAAAAACCAATTTTTTGGTTTAGATCTAGACAAAGTACAAAGAAAAAATGACTTCTTTCATATAGATCTCAAACATTTGCAGAAAGAAGAGCTTAGAATATGACGACGGCGGTGTAGGGACTGGTCAATAGGGACGAAAAAGGAGAGATAATTACAAGAATGGAGAAGATGAAGACATCGGTGGCGTTGGCGTTGGAGGAGAGTTTTTAGAGAGTGTTTAGAGAGGGAGTGTGTGTCCGTTTTAGAGAGAGAAATTTGATAATGACTTTTACAAACTAATGTTGGTAACTTTCGTTTATATATGGGGTAAATTCCCAAGTAGTGTAACTTATTTGGTCGAGTTTAATCAGACTTCTTCGGTAAGTTTGACAAATCATGTACGTGAATCAGATTAACATGGAAGTCTGAAATACCCTAAGTCTACTAATTACTACTTAAATACCATCATATTATATAGAAAACTTATAAAAAAACATCAAACTCGTTTAATATGGTCACAACCTAATCAGTATATGCAAATGTAACAATATGGATGAAAATTCACAAACCCTCAGTCTAACCCTACATATGAAAATATGATATCCAACTTTATATGTCAAGCATAGATCAAGCTACATAGTGTTTTGAACCAAATATACCTTAAATGGTTAAAATTGACTAAAGTTTAGCTAACTTTAGTTTACATATGTCCAAAAGTCTCATGTTTAATTTATGTATCAAAAATTTCCCTCAAAATATTTTTTTATAATTTTATAATTTAAATTTCCAACTTAAATATCTCTCAGACTTCTCGTATGTTTACATATTTAAGTTGCAAATTTAAGTTGAAAATTTAAATTATAAAATTATAAAAAAACTATTTTGAGGGAAATTCTGGATACATAAATTAAACATGGGACTTTTGGACATATGTAAATTAAAATTACATAAACTTTAGTCAATTTTAAACATTTAAGGTATATTTGGTTCAAAGTATTTATTTTTTATTTAAGTTCGGGGTTAGTTAAATACTTCTCAGACTTCTCTCGGAAGTTTACGAAACCCCAAAATTTAGACTTCTCTGAGAAGTCTGATAAACCCTAAATCTAATATTTGTTACTTAAAAGTGAAAAATATTTAAACAAAACACCTAGGAAACATCAAATTCGTTAATATATGCGCATTATAACATACATGTGCAAATATAAAAAAATTCAAATGTGAATTTTCTAAGCCATGAATCTAACCCTAAGGTTATATGTAAATGTTCCACCATGTTCCATTACAAAGCATGTTCTAAGGTATAGAAACTACTCTACCACTGTATATATTTTTAATCTGATTCAAATTTACAAAATTTAATTTATATACTTCAAAACGTCTATATTTAATTTCTATTTAATTGTTTTTGACAAAATATTTATTTATAATTTTAAATTTACTAATTTATTCTGTATCAAACTTCTCTACGAAGTCTGATAAAGTCACTTAAATTTCTATTAGAGTCTAACTTATCAGACATCTATAGAAGTCTGACATAGTCGAAGGCTATAATGGTAATTGCGTTTTCCGTTTTTTTTATTGGTCGTAAGGGCTTCGCGGTAATTTCCTAAGGCTGAAAGGTCAGTTTTGCATTTGATTCAATTTCGACATTACACTTTTATTTAAAATCAATTTTGAGGGCATTTTTAGTAATTCACCCAAAGAAATTCCACTTTAATTTACCAGTATATTTGAATAACAAAACTAAAATGAAGTTTCCAAAAAGATTTGGTATAAAAATCAGGCATGCCCATTTCAGAGCGAGAAACTCATCGTATCTGGTACTACAAAGGCACATGCATGAAGATCACCACGGGAAAAGTTTATACGACAAATCAGTGCTATAACAGTTGATATTCCTAAATAAATTGGTCAGTAAAATGGCCAGATCAGAAATATCACCTCTGTATCTGTTGGTTTCTTCAGCAAGTTCCCCTGAAAGCTCAAAAGATGGTTGACAAGTTATCAAGAAGTTAAGAATGAATTGCTTGGTATTATTGAGACAATAAGGTATGTATTTATACAAGAGATATCAGATCAGATAAGGATGATATAAGCTAAAGATGAATACACTTATCTTTCTATCAAATATGTCTCCTAATATTTCCCTCCCCCTCAAGTTGGAGCGTACAAATTTTGAATGCTTAATTTGTGAAGAAAATATTGAAATTCTTTTTGTCCTAATGCCTTTGTCAAAATGTCAGCTAGTTGATTAGTGGTGCAGACATGAGATGTGCGTATCAAGCCGTCTAAGATAGCATCGCGGATGAAATGGAAATCAGCTTCGATATGTTTCGTTCTTTCATGGAAGACTAGACTGGCACTTATGTGAAGAGTTGTTGGCTATCACACCAAAGTGTCATAGGCGTGGAGTGATCTATGCCGATCTCATGAAGAAGGGACTTGAGGCAACGAAGTTTTCGGGTAAATGAGGCCATTGCTCGGTACTCTTCTTCAGCAAAAGAGACAATCATATGACACTAGGTAGTCATAACGCTTTGCTAGAAGCCACTTATGATCAATGAGTTAAGAACTCATTGCTAGTGTTATATGATCCTACAGGGTCACACACCTAAGCAAACTGGACGTTAAAGACGAGGTTGATCATTAATGTAATGATCTAGTGAATGCATATTTGATATGCATTCGATATCAATATTCTGGGGCAGTGTCGATCGATGCAGATGGTGAATCGATCGATGCAACTCGCGGATTAATCAGATTAATTCGGTTTAATCGTTGGTTAATTCCGTTATGGTTTAAGTCGACATATATGAGATATATGGTCGACCTAAACTGATTTCTAACCTAATTCACAGCCACCAGAAAAGAAACAGAAACCTCTTGAGAGATCTGATCTCTAAAGGCACTAGCATCCCTTCTGTTCAGTTTGTGTGCGTGTGGATACCAGTAGAGGCGCAGCATTTGAGGCGCTCTAGATCTCGATTATCTGCAAATCTTCCGCTGCTAATCACCAGGTAATTCTGAGATCCTATTGATTAAATTACATGAACCCTAGATCCTAGGCTTGGAATTCAGACCAGGATTGCCTAATTGGATTAGGAATTGCTAGAAATTCCTTCAGTGGTATCAGAGCTTTAGGGTTCCATTGAATCTGTAGCATGTTGATTAGATTAGTTGAATCTGAATCTGTGTATGGTTGATACAAACTTGCTAAAATTGGTTTTCATGAAAACCTAGTTTAGGGTTCTGTTCGAAAACGTTTTAGGGCTTATTCGCATGGTGTCGATCGATGCCAATCCGGCATCGATCGACACAGAGCGAAAGCCCGAATAAAATTTAGGGTTTTTCGCATGGTGTCGATCGTTGCCAATCCGGCATCGATCGACACAGGGCGAAAACCCGAATAAAATTTAGTTTTTCGCCTAGTGTCGATCGACACAAATGTTGTGTCGGTCGACACAAACCTCGCGAGATTGATGAATCGGTTCAATTAGATTGGACCGGTTATCGAGCTTGGTTAATGATGGTTAAACGCTAAGAATGGTTTATTGCGATTGGGTTGGTATCGACCGATGCTAATGTAGCATCGATCGATACTGACCGGTACTCAAAACCGGATCAATTGGATTGATCGGTTATCGCAGATTGGTTTTGGTTAATCTGCATCGATCGACACTAAAGTAGTGTCGGTCGACACAAGATTCGATGGTTTAGGTTATGGAACCTGAAACCATAGAACCAAACCAAGACAAATCATTTAATTAGAAGAATTAAAACATAATAAAACTGAACGTTTTAAATGGTTCCGTTCCTCAACCAAATATCAAGTGATACTTGATATCTTTCCAATCTTGTCAACTGTCAAAACCCATCTAATTGTGCGATAGACTTGCAGTGCAAGATGTCCACAATTTCATGAGTAAGACAGAAGGTAATCGTGTTGATGGACTTGCAGTGCAAGACATCAACAATTACATGACTGAAGAGATTGGTTTACTTGACTGGGCCATCAAAATCGTTTTGGGCTCAGAGACATCAGGTGGATTGGACATGAGATGTCAATCCACAACCAAGAGTTATATTGGATATAACTAGCAAAGAGTTGCTTACCTAGATAGCTAAAATTTGGGTGACAGCCAGTGGCTCACTCAAGTTCAGTGAAGTGAGGGTCTTGGATCATTATATTCATCTGAGGAAACATTGTTTGAATATAATGCGAGTTTTCTTAATAGTTAAGACTTCTCATTTCTTGAACATCATAACTAAAACCTCCCTTGTTTTTCAGCTATGTCTAGCACAAACCATCGTAACAATTTCTCCCTGCGATCCGTCCTTGAGAAGGACAAGTTAAATGGATCCAACTTTCTTGAATGGTATCGGAACTTGAGAATTGTTCTCAAACAGGAGAAAAAGGACTATGTCCTTGAGAAAGTTCTCCCCAAGAAGTACCGAGCCAATGCCTGGCAGTCAGATAAGGATGCTTGGGATAAGCATTCTAATGATGCGGTGGATGTGAGTTGTCTCATGTTGGCTACCATGAACTCGGAATTGCAGAAGCAATATGAGTACGTGGAGTCGCCAATACAGATGATCACTGGCCTGAAAAGTATGTTTCAGGAGCAGGCACGAACTCAGAGATACCAGATGGTTAGATCTCTGATTGAGTGCAAACTACCAAAGGGCGAACCAGTTAGTCGTCATGTCATTAAGATGATGGGTTATATTGATAACCTGGGAAAACTGGATTGTCCCATTAGCCAAGAGTTGGCTACTGACATCATTATACAGTCACTGCCGTCAAGCTATGATCAGTTTGTTATGAACTATAACATGAACAACTTGACGAAGACGTTGACTGAATTGCATGGGATGCTTAAGACTGCTGAACCTAACATCAAGAAGGACACCCCAAATGTCCTTATGGTACAAAAGGGTAAAAAATTTAAGAAACTTGATAAGAACAAAGGTGATGGCAAGACGAGCTCGATTGTGAATCCAAGCGAGTCTGGCCATGTTCCTAAGGTTAAAACCAGTCCTTCTGAAGATGTTAAGTGCCGTTATTGTAATGGTTATGGGCATTTGAAAAGAAACAGCAATAAATTCTTGGAAGATTATGAGAAGCTGAAGAAGACGTACGAGACTTCTTCTTCAGGTATTATGTTATAGAAGTAAATGTTACTTCTTATAGTCCTACTTATTGGGTATTGGATACCAGCTGTGGTACTCATATTTTGTGAAAATGTGCAGGGCCTGAGCAAAAATAGGACTATGGAGAAAGGACAAGTGGACCTATGAGTGGGAATGGAGCAAGAGTTGCTGCATTAACCGTAGGAGTATTTCATTTGTTTTTCTTTTATGGCATGTTTTGAACTTAAGACTGCTACTATGAGCAGAAAGATTATTTCTATTCCTTGTTTGGATATGGAGGGATATCAGTTTTCAAGTTAAGAATAAGTGTTATTCATTTGATTACAGTGATATATTTTATAGTAGCAATCCCTTAGAGAATGGACTTTATGTTCTAAACCAGAATGTGCCTAACTATAACATTAATACCAAGAGATTCAAGTCAAATGATACGAGTCAAACTTCTCTCTGGCATTGTCGTTTTGGGCTACATAAATGAGAAATAGATTCAGAAGCTCCATAGTGATGGGCTTTTGGGCTCATCCGATTATGAATCACAATGAGTAAAGTGAATCTTGTTTATTGGGTAAAATGACGAAGGCCCCTTTCAGCAAAGGTAGCATCGATCGACACAAACGATGTGTCGGTCGATACAGGTTGCGAACGAACAAAATGAAAGGGCCAGAGGCTTATTGGGCTTTATACATACGGATGTATATGGGCCGATGAGCACTAGTGCTAGAGGAAAATTTCAGTATTTCATTATTCAAAGAGTTCCAAAATGAAGTACATAATCAATTTGGCAAAGGTATTAAACCTCTACGATGAGATCATGGAGGTGAACGCTTAAATCAAGAATTTAGTGATCATCTGATAGATTGTGAAAGTGTTTCACAATTCACTCCTCCTGTATCGGACTTTATTAGATATGGTTCGATCAATGATGAGTCACTTAGATCTTCCATTATCCTTCTAAGAATACGCTCTAGAAATGTCTGAGTTTACTTTAAATAGAGTTCCATCAAAATCAGTTACAGAGATACCAAATGAGATGTGGAATGTAAATGTTTCTGATTTATCCATCATGGAGATTTGGAGTTGCGAGACTTATATAAAACGTTTAATCTCTGATAAGCTCACACCCAAATCTGATAAGTCCTACTTCATTGGTTGTCCTAACAAAACCAAGGCATGTTACTTTTACAACCAGTTCGAGAACAAATTGTTTGTTGCTCGGAACTATGTTTTCTTGAGAAAGACTTTCTTTCCAAGAAGAACAGTGGGAGTAAAAGTACAACTCGAAGAAATTCGAAAATCACAGGAGACTGCTCAACCTGATGAGGAAGAGCAGCAGTTGGATCTACAAAGAGTTGTAGAACCTTCACCTGTGGTGCCTAGAGTTTATAAAGGATCTGGTGAATGTATATTCGATATACATTTAAATGGCGAGTTTCTGAAGAAGTGTCGATCGACACAATAGTTGCATCGATCGACACAGATCGCGAACCAAATATTGATTTTGGTTTATGACTTAATTAACTACTGTTTAAATCTTGGTTAATTAGGTCGTGGTAAAAGTATACATATGAGATATGTGTGCGCGACTTTTACAGAAAACTGAAGCTCGCAGATCCGAAAGGATCCGTCACGAACCCGAGAAATATGGATTTCTCGTAACCAATTGTCGTGATCTACTGATCATTGAAAGTGACGGGCCTGCAAATTTTGAAGAAGCAATGATGGGCCTTGACTCCGAAAATGGCTAAAAGCCACTGAATCCGAAATAGGATCCATGTCACAGAACCAAGTATGACTTGGGTTGATTTTGAAGGATGTTTTGGTGTTAATCCAGATTCAATTCTCAGATTCAACAGTTCCTAAACATGCGGATCTAGGTTCTCTTGAATAGAAACATTATGGATCTCACCTTATACCTGTTTATGCAGCGGAGAGAAGGTATGGTCTGAGATCAGAGAGCCACCAAGTGATAACTCCTCCAGAGGTTCACACACGCACACCGTCAGGAAGAGAGGCTGCTAGACCAAGCTGTGGGAGGCGCAGAGAGAGAGAGGAAAATCACAGGGGGGCTAGGGTTAGGAGGAAAAATCAGACTTAAGTTTTAATTATAAAACTTGTCTATTTCCTTTTGGGCTTTTGGGCCCAAATACCAATCTGATTAAATCCCTTGGATTTAATCAGACCCATTAATCTCTCTCTTAGTACGACAAATGCCTGGCACTTTTACCGTACTTCTGCTAAGCCGTTCCAACACATTTTCCTGTTAGCTTAGGCGTGTGACCCATATGGGATCATATAATAAAGGCAATAAGTCCAAGACTTATAGATCATGAGCGGACTCTAGCAAGCCATCATGACCCCCAGTATTATATGACTTATGTCTGATCATTGACATACTCTTACTTTCTAGAGACAGTACCGAGATTACTGGACACAATTCCAACAATCTCCCACTTGTACTGGAATCTCTGTATTCATAATCCTTTTGTCTCAATATCTCGATTTAGTCATAAGGCAAGATTAGTGTCATCCTTATAAAGCCTAATCTTGTTCATCGGACTCTGATTCGATACTGACAATCCAAACGACTCGGGACAGTCCGTTTGAGCATGGCCATGCATTTTCCAGTATTCAAATCTCCGATTGGCCTAGAGATATTCACTCCATTTATATTGGAGGGACAAATTCCGTCTTGTTCCATCACTGTAAACTACTCATTTCATAATGTACCCAAACAAGGTCCTTATAACTATCGCAGAACGACAGCGTTAGACAATGATCAAAGTGCATCAGTCCATGTGCAGTCACATGCATGCGAACTCAGGTCTAAGGACTATACTCTATAGTCGTAGTAAGAATCTCTTATGACACAGATATAAATATCCTGAAGAGTTCTTATAAGCGGGTCTTGTCCGGTCGTATGTACCCCACATACACCTATGTACTGACTTCGATGCCGCGCATCTATGACACACTGAGACTTTGTCATAAGTCACATACCAATCCAGTCTCACACGGTTGTTGGTGTTCCAATTTCAACAACCTTCGACTAGGGACAGGATGATATAATCCATCTATCAAATATAGGGTCTCATGATCAAGCTAAATGACTTTGATGACTCAAGATCAAGTCACTTACTTCGATGACCTATAAAATGGTTTATATCACTTTGGAACGATTATTTCATCACAGTTAAAATAATCTTGAAATAATAATTTCATTAAACATAAGAATGTTTTACAAGAACATATTAAATAACTAAATAAAGCCCTCAAACTCCCACTCAAATTTAGATTACATTTCAATGTCTCTAATGCCTACAGCTTCAGTCAGAAACTCGAGCTTAGGCCTTGGGAGTGGCTTTGTCAACGGATCAGCGACGTTATCATCTGTCTGAACTCGGCTGGTCTTGACTTCCTTTCTATTAATGATGTCACGTATCAAGTGAAATCTTCTTAGAACATGCTTGGATTTCTGGTGTGATCTTGGTTCCTTTGCCTGAGCAATAGCACCATTGTTATCACAAAATAGTGCCAGAGGCTCAGCCGCATCTGGTATCACACCTAGTTCAATAATGAACTTTCGTATCCAAACAGCTTCCTTCGCAGCTTCTGAAGCGGCGATATATTCAGCTTCTGTAGTGGAATCAGCAACGGTGTCTTGCTTGGAGCTTCTCCAACTGATTGCACCGCCATTCAGACAAAAGATATAACCGGACTGTGACCGGAAATCATCTTGGTCTGTCTGGAAACTTGCGTCCGTGAATCCACTGACTTTAAGCACATCACTTCCACCGTATACCAAGAACTTATCCTTAGTATGTCTTAGATACTTCAAGATATTCTTTACGGCAATCCAATGGTTTTCACCTGGATTTGACTGGTATCTACTCGTCATGCTCAATGCATAAGCAACATCAGGACGAGTACAGATCATGGCATACATGACAGATCCTATTGCAGATGCATAAGGAATATTCTTCATGCGCTCAAGCTCAGCAGCCGTCGTAGGGCTCTGCTTCTTGCTTAGCGTTGTGCCATGTACCATTGGCGTGAAGCCCTTCTTGGAATCCTTCATGCTGAATCTTTGTAGGACTTTGTCAATGTATGAATCTTGACACAAGCCTATCAGCCTTCTAGATCTATCCCGGTAGATCCTGATTCCAAGAACGTATGCGGCTTCACCCATGTCTTTCATGGAAAAACAACTTCCAAGCCAGTCCTTTACCGACTTCAGCATTGGAACGTCGTTTCCGAGAAGCAGTATGTCATCGACATACAGAATAAGAAATACTATCTTGCTCCCACTAGTTTTCTTATACACGCATTGTTCTTCTTCGTTTCTGATGAAGTCAAATTGCTTGATCGCTTCATCAAAACGAAGATTCCAGCTCCTCGATGCTTGCTTCAATCCATAAATGGATTTATGAAGCTTGCATACTTTCCCAGCATTCTTTGGATCTATGTAACCGTCAGGTTGCGTCATATACACATCCTCTTCCAGAATACCATTCAGGAAGGCGGTTTTCACGTCCATCTGCCAAATTTCATAATCATGAAAAGCTGCAGTTGCTAGTAGAATCCGAATAGATTTCATCATAGCCACTGGTGAATAGGTTTCATCGTAATCCACACCGTGAACTTGTCTGAAACCTTTTGCTACCAACCTGGCTTTATAAATCTGGACATTTCCATCCACGTCAATCTTCTTCTTGAAGATCCATTTGCACTCGATGGCTTTTACACCAGCGGGTAAGTCAACCAACGAAAACACTTGGTTGACCGACATGGAGTCCATTTCGGAATCAGTGGCCTTACGCCACTTAGAGGAATCTGGGCCCATCATGGCTTGATTGAAGTTCGATGGTTCATCACCATCAATGATCAGAAGATCATGACAGTCAGTCACGAGGAATCCTTGATATCTCTCGGGTTCGTGACGGATCCTCCCGGATCTTCGAACTTCAGGTACTACAGGTTCAGGCTCTACAATTTCTTGTAGGTCCTCCTGCTGCTCTTCCTCATTAGGTTGAGCAGTATCCTGTTCATCTTGAATTTCTTCAAGCAGTACCTTACTCCCACTGTCTTTCTTAGAGAGAAACTCTCTCTCAAGAAAGTTACAATCCCGGGCAACAAAGATCTTGTTCTCGGAACGTAGATAGAAGTAATAAGCCTTGGTTTCCTTCGGATAACCAATGAAGTAGCATTTATCAGACTTTGGTGTAAGCTTGTCTGAGATCAATCTCTTGACATAGGCTTCACAACCCCAAATTCTAAGATAAGACAGCACTGGAGCCACTCCAGTCCATAATTCATATGGTGTCTTTGCTACTGCTTTCGTTGGCGCTCTATTTAGAGTGAACACTGCTGTTAGCAGAGCATATCCCCAAAGGGATATTGGAAGGTCTGTGTGACTCATCATAGATCGAACCATATCCAATAAGGTCCGATTTCTCCTCTCAGACACACCATTCCATTGAGGTGTTCCGGGAGGAGTGAGTTGGGATATGATCCCACACTCTCTTAGATGATCACTGAATTCTTGGCTTAAGTATTCTCCTCCTCGGTCGGACCGAAGAGCCTTAATGCTTTTGCCAAGTTGGTTCTGTACTTCATTTTGGAATTCTCTGAACTTCTCAAAAGATTCAGACTTATGTTTCATCAAATAAACATATCCATACCTACTGAAATCATCAGTAAAGGTAATGAAGTACTGATAGTTTCCTCTTGCATTTGTGGACATTGGGCCACACACATCAGTGTGTATCAGGCCCAATAAGTCACTGGCCCTCTCATTAGGTTTATTAAAGGGGGCCCGTGTCATTTTGCCCATCATGCAGGATTCGCATTTCTCACATGACTCAAAGTCAAATGAGCCAAGAAGTCCATTCGAATGGAGCCTCTTGATGCGTTTCTCGCTGATGTGCCCTAAACGACAATGCCATAGAAACGTTCGGTTCTCCTCATTAGGTTTGAACCGTTTGGTATTAATGTTATAAATTGGCGCGGATTGATCGAGTATGTAAAGCCCATTCGTAAGAGGGGCACAACCATAGAACAAATTTTTGTGATTGAAGGAACATAATTTATTCTTAACTGAAAAATCATAACCTTCCAAATCCAACAAAGAAATTGAAATAATATTCCTGCTTATAGCAGGTACAAAATAACAATTATTGAGTTCTAAAACCAATCCCGAAGGTAAAGACAACAAGTATGTGCCTACAGCTAGTGCTGGAACTTTCGCTCCATTCCCAACTCGTAGCTCCACTTGTCCTTGCTTCAGCCTTCTACTGTTGTTGAGTGCCTGCATATTAGTACAAATATGAGCCCCACAACCAGTATCCATAACCCATGAGGTATTATCAGAAGTAGTTGTATTAACTTCTATAACAAAAATACCTGTCGAAGAAGTCTCGAGAGTCTTCTTCTTCAATTCCTTTAGACCTTCTTGGAATTTCTTACATTCTCTCCTCCAATGCCCTGGTTCTTTACAGAACCTGCATATGTCAGTTGGCCCAGCCTTGGACTTGGGCTTGGGCTTTGGCGTGTCCTTGTCCGCGACTTGGACAGCCTTGGCCTTTCCCTTATCCTTAGCAGAGGATTTCTTAAACCCCTTGCCCTTTTGCACCATAAGCACATTGGGGTCCTTGGCGGTTTTCCTCAAGTTGGGCTCTGCAGTTTTGAGCATTCCGTGAAGCTCAGGCAATGTCTTACTCAAGCCATGCATGTTAAAGTTCAGAATGAACTGATCATAGCTTGCAGGTAATGACTGCAGAATGATGTCGCAAGCAAGTTCCTGGCTGATAGGGCAGTCGAGTTTCTGAAGATGATCGAGATAACCCATCATCTTCAAGACATGAGGACTCACTGCCGCATTTGCAGCCAACTTACAGTCTAAGAGGTTCTTAACCGTCTGAAACCTCTCAGTCCTTGCTTGCTCCTGAAAAAGCGATTTCAGGCTTGCCATTATCTCAATTGGTGACAACACACTCTCGAACTGCATTTGCAGCTCAGCAGTCATTGTCGCCAACATAAGGCAATACACATCATTTTCATCTGACGAATGCTTTTCCCAAGCATTATGCAGAGTCCTGGCGGCATTGTTAGCAGGCCTCTCGGGGAGAGGATCACGAAGGACATA
Source organism: Orychophragmus violaceus (assembly GCA_030180135.1). NCBI lineage: Eukaryota > Viridiplantae > Streptophyta > Magnoliopsida > Brassicales > Brassicaceae > Orychophragmus > Orychophragmus violaceus. The sequence continues at coordinate 56,266,007 of CM058230.1, read as the reverse complement.
ATCCTTCTTCTCCTGCTTGAGGACCAGCCTCAAGTTCCTTGACCACGTCAGGAAGTTCGTTCCAGTCAGCTTCTCCTTCTCGAGAACAGACCGGATTGAGAATGTGTTTTGTGTGCTTGTAGTAGTCATAGCTGAAATATATAAGATAAAAGGTTATTAGTTAATATGTTCAATATGATTAATCTTATATTAAACTTAATATGATCAATCATGCATTATATTCAATAACCTAAGTTACCCTCAATAGAATATAATGATTCCAAGATCCACATATAACTAAGATCAAAGTGGGCCACTGGCCGTCACCCAACCTTAGCTTATATCGGTAAGCCCTATGTCGGCTAATTATATCCGTGATATAACTCTTGGTTGTGAATCTGGGCCCGAGGCCCAATTCACTCTGATGTCTCAAGGCCCGGGACTCCCGATGGCCTAGTCAAGAAAACCAGACTATACAGTCATGTAATCATTAATGTCTGGGACTCCCAATGACATTTATGAATCACAAACCGTCTTATCCACGCAAAAGTAGACACCCTCACACTGTAAGGCCATGAATACAATTGAATGGGCTTCGACAGCTGACATAGCCTGGACAAGACATCCAACGCTTGATATTATTTGAGGTTCGTAGGTTTATTAAAATTTCATCCCAAAATAGAAGATTACTATTTTGGGAAACTTTCCATTTTTGGAAACCTACTATTTTGGAAACTTTCTAAAATTGGAAACTTTCTAAAACCGGAAACTTTCTAACTTTAGAAATTTCTTAAAATCCAAAACATGCAAATCTAGAAACTTCTATTTTAAGAAACTTTCTAATTTCAAAATTTCGGAAACTTTAATTTAAAATCGATTTCCATAACTTTATAAAAATAAATTTTAAATTAATCTGAAGAAAAGACTCAAATAATTGGCCCAATTGTTTTAACTTCTTGGCCCGAGGCCCAAGAATTGGTCCATGTCCAAGACATGACCCAATTGTCCAATTAAATGACATAACCGGTCTGGTTCATTAAAATTGGTCTAACCAAAATTAATTACTACGATGACCACAATTGTCAACCGGTTATTTACTAAACCGGATTTTCTCAATTTATTTGGTCCAACCAAATCAAATTAGAAAATCCTGGTTTAGGCACAAAATCCAATATTTCGACTTTGGATTTCTTATCCCGGTTTAACCAGAACTTAATAAAATTATTAAATCTGTTTATTAAACCGAGACGTTTTGATTTTAATCAAGTTTTTAAACCGAACCGAAACGAACCGAAACGACACTACGTGATCCGATCATGACCTAGCCGTGATCATCACGCAAGACACGATCGGGACAGCCTCAGCCGCAAGCAGCACGCTTCCACGATCGGGACTACAGTCGGGACGGGACGGGACGTCGCGGGCCGTGACGCATGACGCGATCCATGCGATCTTGCGCCTCACGGTCGATCGTCGGGTCAGCAAGCGGGATGATGGCGGGACGATCGCAGCGATCGATCCAATCGATCCACTTGCTTCATCCTCGCATGCAAGCGATCGACCGGCCATCATCACACACGCGATCGATCGGTCATGATCATGCGATCGTCCATGATCGATCCATGCATCAATAACCATCGGCCGACGCATACCAAATCATATAGTTTGGTCATGCGATTTTCTTTAGTTTGTTTAGGTTTCAATTCCTTGTTGCTTAAGTGATTTCTCTTATCAGTAGATTGATTCAAAACACTTTTAAACAAGAAAAACAATCCTAAACATGAATCTAAACAAGAAAAACCAGAACCAATAGCTCTGATACCACTCCTGGCTGATATTTTGGTGTTAATCCAGATTCAATTCTCAGATTCAACAGTTCCTAAACATGCGGATCTAGGTTCTCTTGAATAGAAACATTATGGATCTCACCTTATACATGTTTATGCAGCGGAGAGAAGGTATGGTCTGAGATCAGAGAGCCACCAAGTGATAACTCCTCCAGAGGTTCACACACGCACACCGTCAGGAAGAGAGGCTGCTAGACCAAGCTGTGGGAGGCGCAGAGAGAGAGAGGAAAATCGCAGGGGGGCTAGGGTTAGGAGGAAAAATCAGACTTAAGTTTTAATTATAAAACTTGTCTATTTCCTTTTGGGCTTTTGGGCCCAAATACCAATCTGATTAAATCCCTTGGATTTAATCAGACCCATTAATCTCTCTCTTAGTACGACAAATGCCTGGCACTTTTACCGTACTTCTGCTAAGCCGTTCCAACACATTTTCCTGTTAGCTTAGGCGTGTGACCCATATGGGATCATATAATAAAGGCAATAAGTCCAAGACTTATAGATCATGAGCGGACTCTAGCAAGCCATCATGACCCCCAGTATTATATGACTTATGTCTGATCATTGACATACTCTTACTTTCTAGAGACAGTACCGAGATTACTGGACACAATTCCAACAGATTTACCCGATGGTGTAGAAGACATTGTGAGTAAATGGGTTTTCAAGAAGAAAATTGTAATGGATGTACAAAGCTAGGTTGGAGGCAAAAGGTTTCAAGTAAATTCATGGTATTAACTGTGAAGAAACCTAATCCCAGACACTGTGCTTATGTCCATTCGGATTTTCCTAGCAACCGCCACTCATAATGGTTATGAGATCTGGCAGATGGATATGAAAACAGTTTTCCTTAATGGAATTCTGAAAAGGATGTGTACATGACACAACCTAAAGTTTTCATTGATCCTAATGAAGCTAGGAAGATATGCAAGCTTCGACGATCCATTTATGGATTGAAGCAAGCATCTCGGAGTTGGAATCTTCGTTTTGATGAAGCAGTCAAAAGGTTTGATTTCGTTAGGAACGAAGAGGAACCGTATGTTTACAAGAGGACTAGTGGGAGCGCAGTTGCACTTCTGGAATTGTATGTTGATAACATACTACTTCTCGGAAATGAAGTTCCATTGTTTCAGTCTATTAAGACCTGACTCGAAAGTTGTTTTTCGATGAAAATATGGGAGAAACCGTATACATTCTTGGAATAAGAATCTATGGAGATAGATTGGAAAAGCTAATTGGATTGTGTCAAGATACTTATGGTGATAAGGCCTTGCACAGGTCCAATATGCAGGATTCCAAGAAGGGATTCGTGCAAATGACTCTTGGTATTACTCTTAGCAAGACGCAGTGTCTTTCGACACACGCTGAGCAAGGGCGAATGAGGGTCAGGCTACTGCTAAAGGCATTAGATGTCTTAAGATGTGATCTTAATTTTAGTGGGAGTCATTGTTATTAATTTTAGTTATGATATGATGTTCGTGTAAACATAATTTGATTATGTTATTGAAATCTGACATCTGTATTATTTAATAATGGTTATTAAATAATAGTCCCAAAGTAATTTATGACATTTTATAGGTCATCAAGTATGTGACTTGATCATGAAACCCTATATGTAATAAATGACATATATTATGTTGGTCCCTGGTCGAGGTTGTTAAAGTGGGACATTAACAACCGCGTGAGACTAGTATGTGAGGTGACTGATGACTAAGTTTCATGGAGTCATTAATAAGAGTATTAAAGTCAATCACATAGATATGTGTTGGAGAACACAGGATCGGACATGACCCACTGATGAGAACTCTACGGGATAGTTATATAAGTGTCATGAGAGTTTTCATTACGACTATAGAGTATAGTCCTTAGACCTGAGTTCATCATGTTTTCTTACATGTGAATTGGTCCGCTTTAACCTTGTCAAACGTCAGCCGTAACTGGTGACTATAAAGGCATTGATTGGGCGTATCATGAAGCGTGTGAAGAGACAGGGATGGAACAAGATGGGATTTGTCCCTCCTATATAACAGGAGATAAATATCTCAGGGCCCATCGAAGATTTGATACTGAGAAATGTGTGGCCACACTCAAACGAGGTGATTGTCAGTCGTTTGTCTTGTCAGTATAAATCGGAGTTCGATGAACATGATCTTGGCTAAATAAGGGTGACACAGATCTTGCCTTATGCCAGATCGAGATATAGTGACGAAAGGATTGAAGGAATAGATGATTCCAGTACAAGTGGGAGATTGTTGGGAATGTCCTGAAATCTATTGTACTTACTCCAAGTGAAAGTCGTATTGTCGAGATGAGACAATCATATGACACTAGGTAGTCATAACGCTTTGCTAGAAGCCACTTATGATCAATGAGTTAAGAACTCATTGCTAGTGTTATATGATCCTACAGGGTCACACACCTAAGCAAACTGGACGTTAAAGACGAGGTTGATCATTAATGTAATGATCTAGTGAATGCATATTTGATATGCATTCGATATCAATATTCTGGGGCAGTGTCGATCGATGCAGATGGTGCATCGATCGATGCAACTCGCGGATTAATCAGATTAATTCGGTTTAATCGTTGGTTAATTCCGTTATGGTTTAAGTCGACATATATGAGATATATGGTCGACCTAAACTGATTTCTAACCTAATTCACAGCCACCAGAAAAGAAACAGAAACCTCTTGAGAGATCTGATCTCTAAAGGCACTAGCATCCCTTCTGTTCAGTTTGTGTGCGTGTGGATACCAGTAGAGGTGCAGCATTTGAGGCGCTCTAGATCTCGATTATCTGCAAATCTTCCGTTGCTAATCACCAGGTAATTCTGAGATCCTAATGATTAAATTACATGAACCCTAGATCCTAGGCTTGGAATTCAGACCAGGATTGCCTAATTGGATTAGGAATTGCTAGAAATTCCTTCAGATACTGTCTTTTTTTCTTCGTCTTCCATGATATTGGAGAACCGCCAAACTGAACAAACCAGCCAGTAAGTGACTTTCGAGATAAAGGACAGCTAGCCCAGTCCGAGTGACACCATCCTGTGATATGAAGTGGTGAATTCGCTCGGAGTAGAATGCCTTGCCCGGGTGTTCCTTTCATGTATCTTACAACTTTCAAAGCCGCATCCCAATGTTCCTCTCTTGGTTTTTGCATGAAATGAGAGAGTGTATGAATAGCATAAGCAAGGTTTGGTCTTGTAGAAGCCAAATAGACCAAACATCCTACTAATCTTCAGTAAGGTGTTGGATCACAAAGAAGGGAACTTTTCGACAATGAGAGTTTATGATTTTGATCGATGGGAGATCCCACCGGTTTGCATCCCAATAAGCCGGCTTCAGTGACTATGTCAGCATAATACTTGTGTTGACAAAGATAGATACCCAGGGTACTTCGTTCGATTTCCAGTCCCAAAAAATACTTAGCAATACCATGATCTTTCATATGAAAACATGATGAAAGATATTGCTTGAATTTTTGTATTGCAGTTGGTGTGTTTCCAAAGACAATGAGGTCGTCAGCGTACACCATGATTTGAAGTGAGATCTCATTGCGATGATATGTGAAGAGGGAGTAATCGGACCTTCACTACAAGAAAACAACGTTTTTACGGCTGCACTTTTAATCGCAGAATAGTCGTTAATCGTCGTTTTACGACTATATGACAACTAAATCTGGTAGTCATAAATCCATTGTCACTAAATCGTATAGTGGTATTATTAGTCGGCGAGTTACGACTATTTATACGACTAACATAGGTAATCGTAAAATAGACGGAGCGTTATCGGAAGATATAAGGACTAATTTGCGACTACTACAACGAAATTTGTGCGACCATAAAGGGAGTCCAGATGCCGTCGGAGAAATGTTGTCATCAAATAGTCGTTAAACGAGGTAACGACTGGGTGATTAATATGTCACTGTATAGTATAGTCAGATAATAGTCGTAAATATTAGCCACTATGTAGCGACTGGGTAACGACCATTTTAACTACTATCCCGCGACTAATCTAAACATCCATATACGATTATGATAATGATCTCGCCACTATGTGGCGACTGTTATATGACTGACTAGTATAGCCACGATTTAGTCATCGACTATTGTGACGTTTTGGCGACTCATCAGTGACACTTACGACTATTTAGCGACTAATCTAACGACTATGCAGCGACTACGCGGGACATCCAGATACCATAAATTGATGACTGTTACGTTTGGGTAAAAATAAGAATTTGGTATTATTCCATTTATCAGATTAACGATTTGGTAATTGGTGATACTTCAATTTGAATGATACAAGATTTGCTTCAAGAAAACATTGATAACTTTAAGAGTTTTTTTGTTGCATATATGCACAAACAATTATCTACACATGCAAACTCCAATATTAAGGAGTTTCGAATTTATAAACAAAAAGAAGTTCGGTAGGCAGAGCGACAAGTAACTTATGCAGCAGATGGAGTTAAGTTGTACATGTTGGGGGATGACCGTATGTGTTGGCTGCTGGCCAATGAGTCTGAAGGAAGTCAAGAAATGCGGATTAGTGTCCCGCAGATACTTTTCTACAAAGGAAAGGCACTCGATCATTTCCTTCTGCTCATTCGCAACTCGGGCGTGATCTGCTTCACGGGCAGCTTGCTCTTCGATTTTACGTTGAGCTTCCTTCAATTGCTCTTTCATGGCCACAAATCCTGAAGAGTCTCCCAGCAGGTTGCGCTTGCCCCTCAAAAGAGACTCTTTGAGGCATCCAACTCCATAAGGATTTCCTCGTCCATCCGTCTCAACGGCTGATAGGTCGAAGTTTTAATCCCTATTCTAAACTGCAAGTGCACAGTATAGTCAATGTAGTATATAGGGTTATCGAATCCACAGGGACACTTGGTCTCAAGAGAATCAAACCGTAGGAATTAATACTAGAAATAAGCAAGTAGTGATTGTAATGAATTGCGGTGCAAGAAAGTAAACAGTAGCAGGAAATCGGTTTGTAAGCAATAAACTAAAAGCGTCAAGCCTAGGGTATTCTCAGGAAATCAGACAAGCAGACAAGTTAATCAGTCAGGATCAAATTAAACTCAGTTCTAGAACTCAAATCACGAAAATAGAATTAACCAAATCTCTTTGCGAAAACTCTCTAAGTCTAAGTGCAGTAATCCAAATCTCTTTGCAATTACTAACAAATCAAACTAGCATTAAGTTCAAGTTCGATATGTTCACAATTAAACTAAACCAAATCTCTTTGCGAATAATTCAATTGCTCAACCTAAATAGTTCAGATTCCTAAACCCCACTCTCGTGACGTATTTAGTAACCTAGGATCTAGATTCTAATTGATCAGGTTAGAACTAGCTTTAAGCACAATTTAGTTTGAAGAACATTCTAACCATATGAATCCTAACTGAATTAAACAAGTCTAGCAAGTCATCAAACCCTAATGAGAAACCCTAAACTCAACTATGGATCTACTCAGACATGATTGATGAAAACATAATAATAGAATAAATAGATTGCATATAAGAGATTAAAATATCAAAGGGTTCGAAATCTTCTCCAAAATAAATCAATACAAGGGAAATAGATCAGCCCCAAAAGCTCTAAAAATCTCTTAGCTCTAAGTATCAAAACGTATCTAAATTAAACACCAAAAACTAGTATATATAGGCATAATCTCGGCTGGGGCTTCTGTGTAAATACTGAAAGTATCTTGGGCTTCTTTGCAAATCTTCAATACTTGTTACGCCGACGCGTACGGCCCATCTCGCGACTGCATAGACCGATGCACAATGCGTGTCGATCGATGCAACATCAAATAATCGAATAGTAAATAAAGCTCTCGGCCAACACGTCCCAAAATGCCCAAAATGCTCCATATATCTCCAATTAGCTCCAAACCTGATTTAACCTGTAAAAGACTCTAAACTAATACAAAAGACTCTAAAAACACAACTATATCATGGTATAAAGTGGGTGAAAACCATGATATATCAACTCCCCCACACTTAGCCTTTGCTTGCCCTCAAGCAAAACAGAGAACTAAAATGCAGTGAAGAGGTTTGAAAACTCTTCAGAAACTCATTTTGTCATAGAAGCAGCAGCATTCAGATTCCCCTTAGTAATCCACATGAAAGAATCAATCTACAGACATCAAGACCAACATGTACTTCCCCCACACTTAGCAACTGTCCCAAGTAAACGCCACAATCACATTCAAGCATTCAAATTCACCCTACTGACTTCTGCAAGTATTTAAGTGCGGTCTCACCTAAGGAGTATCGATCTAAAGGCACATGGATTCTTACCTTGCCAGCTCTAGACCACCATACTATCTTTCTCTAGTCCCTTTCTTCTCTTTCCCTTCTTTAACAACTGATTTTTCCCCACTGGGTATCATTTTATTTTTTTTATCAGTGTTCTTCCCGTTATGGGGTGTACTTTGGACACATTCCATGGATCACATGAGAGATAATAGTGTTTGCTACTATTCCCATGACCACTTCGGAGTTACTAACTCATCCGCAGTTTATTATTATTATTTTTTTTTACTTTACAGAAGGGGAGAAGGGGACTAAATAGGACAGGTTTACAGGCTGTGTCAGAACCAACAAGGGAGTCCGACATAAAGCATACCAAGCCCTTAGGTGAGAAAAATTAAAGTCAGTATTAAGGTGAAGTCAGTAAAGGATCCTCTGATACCTGAAGTGATATGGGTGTCCTTAGTAGGCTGATCTGTGATGGGGTTTTCTAATAGTCATAGATAGATCTGCAGCTTCATCCCAATGGTCACTTAAGTTCCTGCAAATGCTGCTAATCTCCTCCAAAAATCATTGTTTCCTACTTAAACCAATTTTGACTCGAAAAACAAATTTTGAAAAATTTAACTGACTCTAAGAAAACAAAAGAAACTAATTAGTAGAACCTCCCCCACACTTAAGACACACTGTCCCCAGTAGTGTCAAGCAAGGGATTGGTTAAAGAAAAGAAGAATTAAAATAGTTGAATGGTTAGTTCTCTCGGGTTTTACCTCTGTCGCAGTCAGGCATCGATCGTTGCACTAGGTGCACCGACCGTTGCTGTGCGATTTCTGTTGTAACGATCGACACAAATGTGTATCGATCGACGCAATGCGATTTTCACGAACCCTGCAACCAAAAACTCACCAAACAGAAACAAAAACGTAAAATCTAGAAAAAATACTAAAATCAAAATGCAAAAACGAAAACAGTGGGTTGCCTCCCACTCAGCGCTTGTTTAAGGTCATTAGCTTGACCGGACGCACAAGATCTTTCAGGCACTTAGAGATCCTGACAGAGACTTTTTCTGTCTCTGTTCAAGTCTCCTCATCCATGGTGGAGTGTAGGCTGTTTCTGAATGCTTCAGTCCAAGAAAAGCAGGTGTGGATTGTGCTCCAGGATCTAGTATCACAGGCCCATCTGGCTGCCCATCTTCTTCTTCCAGGATTGTGAAGGTCTGCCCATCTATCAGTGGTTTCCGCAGCTTCTCCATGTCATATCGCAGCGTCTCATCTCCCAGGTGGAGGTCTATTAGACTTTGTCTGACATCAATCACAGCTCCTGCTGTAGCCAAGAATGGTCTTCCAAGTAGCAGTGCTTCATCCGGATCGCAATCATATTTCAGCACAAGGAAGTCTGTTGGAACCAAGTAGTTTCCAACTCTCACTGGTATGTCTTCTAAAACTCCTTCTGGAACTCGTATAGACTGATCAGCTAGGATAAGACGGGTTCTAGTAGGAGAAAAATTCAGCACCCCCAGCTTCTCTGCCACAGAATAAGGCATCATACTTCCAGCAGCTCCTAAATCACAAAGAGAGCGTCTAAAGCTATTCTCGAAGATGGAGCAATCAAGTATAAAGACTCCAGGGTCGGGTAACTTCTTTGGGATCTTGTTCAGTAGCACTTCACTAATGTGTTGGGGAACTACAATCACCCATTCTTTCAGGTCATCATCCAATGGTAGCATCTTGTTCAAATACCTCTGCACACAGGGATGATAAGGTGGATCATCAGGCGGTGGAATTTCTTCCAAGTCTTCACCACTCTCCTCCAGTTTCTTCAGCTCCTCTATCTCCTGTTTAATTACCTCAGATACCTTGGGATATTGCCTAATGGCTTGTGCATAAATCTCCTCCTGAGTGATTTCAGATACATCAGGGAATAGGCGGGCCAGTTCTGCATCAGTCTCATAATCATCCGGCAACACTGTCTGTTCACGTCCTGCATCGACCGACACAAGGTGTGTGTCGATCGTTGCAATGCGATCGTCGCGGATTCCACCCGTGAGTTTTTCACTCAATTCCGAAAATTCTGCTTCATCAACCAACTCAGCTGTGCTTAGCTCAAACTTCTCGCCCAGATGAGATCCATCATTAACGAGTACAGACCAGGCTTTAATATGAGTATCTGCAGGTCCTTTTCCTTTCATAGTACCTGAAATCTGATTAACCTGAGTGTCCAGTCGCTTCATGTGAGTGTTCATAGACTCAATCTTCCCATTGAGATCTCCATACATAGCATCAATCTTCTTGTTGCAATCCACAGAAGTCTTAATTTGGCTCTCCAGCAACTGTTCCATCATTGTCTCCATCTTAGTCTCGAAAGCAGTAGGTGTAGGAGGTGTTTGATAAGATGAAGACCCGTAGGTCCTTTGAGCATTCTGTCCATAAGGCTTCTGAAAGTTGCTGTTCTGTCCATAGCCTGAAGAGTTCTGATTGCCCGTGTAGGCAGTTTTCTGTCCTCCACCGGAAAATCTGTTCCCAGATTGATATCCAAATCTGTTTCCTTGGAAACCATATCCTCCGATGTAATTCACATCCTCTTCCTGAGTGTCCTCCTCAGTCTGATTCACTTCTACTTCTTGAGCAAAGTGAACAGCTTTCTTCTCACCTAGAAGAGTGCAGATTTTATCCATTCTGGACCTCAATTCAGCCATCTCCGAGTTATCAATACTTCCACCAGATTTCTTCCTCCTATCATCCATAGTCTTGCAACTATTGCTGCTAATCAAATTCTCAATTAACTGCTTAGCCTGTGTAGGAGTCCTGGTGTTGAAGTTGGCATCACTAGAATTATCCAGCGCCTGCTGATACGGAAGATCTATTCCTCTGAAGAAGATACCAATCAGCTGAACTTCAGTGAATCCATGGTGCGGACAGTCACGCTGATACTGCTTAAATCTCATCCAGGCAGTCTTTAAAGGCTCCACAACTCCTTGGGAGAAAGTAAGTATGTCCTGTCTAGATTGGTCTGAACGTGCATTGTCATAGAAATGACGCAGGAACTCACTCTTTAAGGCTGCCCAAGTAGTATACTGACCAGGTGCCAGTTGTCTCAGCCATGCACTAGCGTCTCCAGCAAGACTGTGCGGAAATAGCTTAAGGAACAGATAGTCCTGGCAAACTCCATCGTATTTCATACCAGTAACTATGTCCTCAAACTTGTCTATGTGATCCATAGGCTGCTCTGATTGAAGACCCTGAAAAGCAATCTGCCTCATCAGTTGGTAGTAGATAGTCTTTACCTCAAAGTCGTTCCTCTCAAAGGCAGGAAGCACTAAAGCTGCTCGGTTCGCATGAAACTCGTCAGGTCTGTTGTAATCAGCTAATGTCCTTTCACGGACAACCATCTGGCCCAGTGGCCCAGCTTCATCAGGGATCACTCGTCCCTCAGCATCAATCCTATGCCCAGCAGCATTGTAAGGATTGTTCTCTGGATCCCTCAGGGTTCCATCAGCATCTGGTATCAAGATCAAGCGTTCTCGTACCATTCTCTCTCTCTTTTCTCTTCTGATTGTCCTTTCTAGACGTCCAAGTTCCTCTAGATTGAGATTAACCAAGCTCGAGTTCGGATTACTTCTAGTGTTCTGCGTTGGCATAAACTGTCTGTAATCGTCCAGCAACGATCGATGCTATCAGTGCAACGATCGGTTCAATCTCAGAATCGCCTAGTGTCGATCGACGCAAGATGTGCAACGGTCGACGCAAGGCGATTTCGGTACCTGCGACAGAAAGAATCAGAGAAAAGAATCAGTAAAATCAAAATAAAACAAAAACGAAAAGCAAAAACAAAAACGAAGAATTTCTAGTAAAACCCTAAGTTCGGTCCTATCGAAGACTCAAAGAGTCCCCGGCAACGGCGCCAAAAACTTGATAGGTCGAAGTTTTAATCCCTATTCTAAACTGCAAGTGCACAGTATAGTCAATGTAGTATATAGGGTTATCGAATCCACAGGGACACTTGGTCTCAAGAGAATCAAACCGTAGGAATTAATACTAGAAATAAGCAAGTAGTGATTGTAATGAATTGCGGTGCAAGAAAGTAAACAGTAGCAGGAAATCGGTTTGTAAGCAATAAACTAAAAGCGTCAAGCCTAGGGTATTCTCAGGAAATCAGACAAGCAGACAAGTTAATCAGTCAGGATCAAATTAAACTCAGTTCTAGAACTCAAATCACGAAAATAGAATTAACCAAATCTCTTTGCGAAAACTCTCTAAGTCTAAGTGCAGTAATCCAAATCTCTTTGCAATTACTAACAAATCAAACTAGCATTAAGTTCAAGTTCGATATGTTCACAATTAAACTAAACCAAATCTCTTTGCGAATAATTCAATTGCTCAACCTAAATAGTTCAGATTCCTAAACCCCACTCTCGTGACGTATTTAGTAACCTAGGATCTAGATTCTAATTGATCAGGTTAGAACTAGCTTTAAGCACAATTTAGTTTGAAGAACATTCTAATCATATGAATCCTAACTGAATTAAACAAGTCTAGCAAGTCATCAAACCCTAATGAGAAACCCTAAACTCAACTATGGATCTACTCAGACATGATTGATGAAAACATAATCATAGAATAAATAGATTGCATATAAGAAATTAAAATATCAAAGGGTTCGAAATCTTCTCCAAAATAAATCAATACAAGGGAAATAGATCAGCCCCAAAAGCTCTAAAAATCTCTTAGCTCTAAGTATCAAAACGTATCTAAATTAAACACCAAAAACTAGTATATATAGGCATAATCTCGGCTGGGGCTTCTGTGTAAATACTGAAAGTATCTTGGGCTTCTTTGCAAATCTTCAATACTTGTTACGCCGACGCGTACGGCCCATCTCGCGACTGCATCGACCGATGCACAATGCGTGTCGATCGATGCAACATCAAATAATCGAATAGTAAATAAAGCTCTCGGCCAACACGTCCCAAAATGCCCAAAATGCTCCATATATCTCCAATTAGCTCCAAACCTGATTTAACCTGTAAAAGACTCTAAACTAATACAAAAGACTCTAAAAACACAACTATATCATGGTATAAAGTGGGTAAAAACCATGATATATCAACGGCCTGTTATAATTATAGACAGTCCGCGAAACACAATTAAATAAAGAACATGACATGACTTTATAAATGTGAATTGCGAAAATATTACTTTATCTCAAGGAAGATGTGCTCATATTCATCTAGTGAGAGTTCCCGATGTCTCGAAGAAGCACCGTCCGAAACTTCTGAAGTCTCTCTATCGAGATCTAACAACTTCTCGTCTATGATATTTTAGAAAGTTGCAGCGATTTTCTCTGCCTTCCGATCAACATATGTACCATCTGCCTTTGTATGTGTCTTGATGAATACCTCACCAATATTAACCGGTCTTCCATATTCCTCTTCCTGCAGTGTTGTACCTCAAACAAGGATTATTACAGAAATTACTAGTTGCAATGCTGTAACAAACATAAACAACAGATATATAATAAAGGTTACTTGCCATTTCAAACCTGATTTCTAGGTACGACTTGGGCCCTGAGAAATGGACGTGACGACCGAGACCTCCACGGTCAGACAAACGACAACTGGCATAGGTCTTACTTTTATCCTTTTCTTCTTCAGTTTTCCAATAGTCGTTCATCGTTTTCCAGAGAGTCTCGCCGATCCACTTAGGTCGTTGACTATTAGTCCTCGCAGTGCTAACCAGGTCTTTTAACCGTCGTTGATATATCTCCTCAAAATATTGTTGAACTGTCCCTGTTATCAAGGGATGCCAATGGTGGGTTTTCTAGGATATAGATAGAATAAGCATAACATTAGTGAAAACAACACATGCAAGGTATATATGAAAGGTATATTAGAGAAAACTGTACAGCGAACTCGAGGAAATATCTTTCTGCTTTATAACGAGGCACACGTGACCAGCTATAGTATGGTTTATCGAATTTGTTTGTAAATGTTTTTGTAATCTTCCAAACCAATTTCGATCCTCTGTCACGAGTAAACCTAAAATATGTACAAGATTAACATCCTAACCATCAGAGACTCGAACTCATCAGATCATCATAACTCATAAGCAAACCAACAATCCGATTCGTAAACAAACTATACGGTTTAAAAACACACAATTGCGAAATACATAAGACAAGAACAAAAAACTCATACAGAGAATATCAATAGCTGAAGAAACAGTACATGATAATAGCCATACTAAGTCGTGTTTGGGATCGGTGCGGGAGAGAGTAGGGTGGTAAACGTTTCCCTGTCTGGCACCCGAAGCAGAGCATTCGGAGCCCGCAGTGTGTCCTCCTCGAGGTCCGGAAAAACATGAAGAGATTCGTCGAGGAAGTTCTGACCTTCAGAAGATGGATGACTTTGAGCCTGAGATTAGTAAACAAGCGAAGGGGGGGGGGGGGGGGGGGGGGCTCTCAATAGGATTCTGGTTGTTCTGGACTTCTTCAGACATCGGCGAAACTTCGACTTCAGGTTGATTTGTAGTCGAGTTCTGGAATAGTTGTCTTGGCGGTGGATAGTCCTGTACATTGGGTACTGACACTGATGTTTGGGGGATAACTGGATTTTTTTCTAGACGTTGAGTGGTCTGAGTCGGAGGAACAATGGGATGCGGGGTGAAGGTGTATTGTTTTGGCAGAGGGCTCGGTGTTTTTTTCAGTCCATTGGGTTTGGACCCAACAGCTCTCTGAGTGACGTTTGGAGTGGTTACTATCTTACGAGCTACTCCTCTCTTTCCCTTTTGAGGCATCGTTTCACAGAGAGTTTCAGAGAAGGAATTGAGAGGGTCGAGATTGTAGCCGCAAAAATTAGCAATGAAACTAAGAACCTCGAATAAGAGATTCAAATAGGAAATGCCAGTTAGAGATTAGTCGGTAGGGAGGAGGATCTGGAGAAAAAATATGTGAGATGATTCGAAGGGGATTTTGGAAAAGGGGAAGAACAAAATAAAATCAGAGTTTATGTTTGCGGTAAATGATGTTTTCTCGACACTTACTCGAAATTTGTTGGGTTAAGGCGGGTAATAGAATTAATCGGGTTAAGATTATTAAAATTGGGGTCAGGAGGTTAGGAAGTTTACTAACCTCAATCTGAAAAATAAATAATTAAACTTAGAAAATTAAAGAATTAAGAAATTAAAAGACTTAAAATAGGGTTAAGACCATCTAGGGAGTTAGTAAGTTTACTAACTCCAATATAGAGGTTAGATAATCTGGAATTAAACCTAATAAGAATTAAAAGGAAGCAATGGGATTAAATGATTGATTAAACCTAAGTATTTTGTTTGAGTAGAGTTATTGCTTGATGATTATTGGTTGAGTCTGTTGATATTGTTGTGTGATTGTTTATCTAATCTGCTGTTGGGCCAGGTAGACTTGTTGATTGATACTTACTTCGGTACGGGACTGGGTAAGTTGGGTGTGGACACCTATTTTGGTACGGGACCAGGTAGGTCGGGATGAGTTGATGAATGGTGTTAGGACTTGCGGAATGGATTGGGTACTGGGTTAGGTTGGTTTTACTATTTGACATTGTCGGTCTTATGTGGTGTCATAGAGTCCCAGTGAATCTGATTGTTTAATTATTATTGTTATTAGGACTCTGTTGGGTGCGTTAGATTCTGCAAGTCTAGAGATGGCGTTCCGGTACTTCCTTCTCGATTGGATCCTCGGGAGTTCCTGGTCGGTTCACGTACCTTCGGGTAGTGGTTCTAACCTACAGAGTGACGTCGGTTGGTATGCAGTCCGGAGACACGGGGTCGCGTCCTAGGGCCCGACGGCATGGAAACATTTGCTATTTAGGGGTAGTCCTAGTCACCATGTATCGATGGACAGAGAACGGTGTTCTAGTCGTAGGACGTTGTGTTTACGTCTAGGTGTCATGGGAGGTTTTAGTTATCATGGGATAGCTAAGTGTTCCGTGGAAGTTTATCGAGTTCGCGTTAGGGGGCCATGGTGTTGAGGTTGCGTTAGAGATATGTTTAGTATATATCGAGTCTAATCGATGGCATGTGCCGCAATGATCTTGATTTCCTTCGTTGATGATATGAGTTATTAATTGAATGCTTGTGTTTGTTTGGAGTCCATTACCTATTGGTAGTACGTGATCAGTTGTTTTATTTCATTGTTTGTTATTGCGTGTTATTTTGGATCGGGTGGGATTTTCAGCCTTTGTAGTTAGGAGCCAACTCACTGGGTAATCTTAGCTTGCTCATTAAACTCTCTTTTGTTTTCAGGTAACCTTAGGGGGAGACCGGTGACCAAAATTATTTATGGCTCTAACTGGTGACCATTTGATATTCAAACTACTTGTTCCTATTGTTCTTCAAACTCTCTTAGCTTGACTTTATAGATATTCAAAATTATTTAATATATGTTATTAATGATAATTCGTTACGGATAGATCAACCAATCCAAAGTCGGTGCATTCTAAAATGAAAATTATCCCTGTCTAATACAAGTTTTCTTCTTGACAAAAAAAAATACAAGTTTTCCTAATAAAGAATTAGAGATGAGTCAAAGTTTAACTCCTACTGGAAGAATATTCTACAATCACATTTGTATAACCAAAATTTAGTACACTATGGTAAAAACGATTGAATCACAAATAAACTATAAACGTTAAAGAAACAATATCAAAACGATTTAACAGAAGGAGTAGAAATCAGAATATATGGAGACGAGATTTGATCTCTTTTCTTAACTCAAAGAATCACCCGTAGTGTGACAGGTCAAATCAAGGTTCATGAGTCTCAGGATATAACCATAGGAAACCGTATCGAAACACTTGATACCGATTCTGTCGAACATATTGAACTACAATACTCTCGAATTAGACACGAACCTAAAATAGAAAGGACTTGAAGGAACTTCTTTTGAGTTTTACTTTGTGTGATTTTCGTTGAGGATGCTCTACAAGAGAGGTTTAGGGGTCGTATATATAGGATTAGAGAAGAGGCTAGGTTTAGAAAATAAATCGTCTTGTGGAGCAAGTCGTCTACAGACTTGTCCACAAAGTTTTTTGACTTGGACCGCACACATATTTGAGCTGCAAGGTTTATTAACGTAATTAATTAAAAAATAAATCTCGGTTAAGAGATATTAATTACGTCCAATAATTTGCACTCTCTTATAGAACCCAAGAGCCAATTAAAAAGCAACGGAGCAACGAGCCACGACGACGACGACCGCGCATGTGTGGTCTTTCTCCTTATATAGTAAGTGAAAACTTTCCTTATTTCCAATGTGGGAAACTTTCCCTTCCCATAAATAGTTATAGCCAATGAAAACATTTTATTCTTTATGGGCTTAACTCATTTCTTTTCATACATACACATTTTGGATAAAGCTCATAACTTTATTATGTCTTTCCAAAAATTGTTCCAACAATCCTGCTCATGAATAGAAATTACTCTAAACATATGCAGATGCAGCTATCTAGACAAACTCAACTTACTAGATAGACTCGACCAGACTAGACTTGACCAGACTACACAGACTTTCGAATGTATACGAAAATGTCATGCATTTCGTAAATGTCTATCTACATGTCATGCATTTCGTAAATTTAAACATGTCATGCATTTCGTAAATGTCATGATTGGGTGTTTTCGTCGATAGTACTGATTGATGCATTATTTATTGATTGTTGTGTGTTGCATTGCATAAAGATTGGCATGCTTAGGGAAATATATGCTTCTATATAAAGTGATAGATTCCTGGCCAAGGCCGTGATAGCTTAGTAAGAATCAAGTCCCAAAATGCTCACTTCAAGTTGGTAAGATAATCCTATGCTCCAAATGGCTCGTGAAGACCCAACAATGAGTATGTTAAACTCAAGGCATGATACTTGCGACGATCCAAAAAGAAGATAGGTGGTGGAAGCTTTAGGATGAAGTTAGTGTATAACCAATGAAGAGTATGTCAAACTCAACACCTAAACTATTTCAACACTCACAACACTCTTTGACTTGATAGAATGGTCACACAAAAGGTTGCGGAATACCTCTTGATTCACCGGTTTGATAACTTAGATATTACACACTAAGAAATCGAAATGTTTACAAAGCAACAAAAAGAATCACTCTCTAAAATCAAAGAAGAAGTTTTATTCAAAAGATGGTTGTTTTATTCATATGATTTAGAAATCTCTTATAGGAAATAAAGAGATGAAGAGACAAAGAAAAGATGTAGAAAACTAGGAAGAAATTGTAGAAAACTTATGAAGACTTTGACTAAGACCAAAGACCAAACATTAAACTAATGTGGAATGACTCTTTGACTACTTTGGCCATTGAATTTGTCCCATGAAGTTCCTGGTCGAATCTGACTTGTTGGGCCACGAAATGTAACTCCTCTTGGACTTAGGAAAGTTCCCTGGATGCCAAACATAAGTTTCATGCTTCCAAAACAGTTGGGCCTAGAGATCTCCATGTATAGCATCAGATGAGTCTGTATAGGAGAATGAGATGCATCTCTCTGATCCTTTGGACTTTTACTCCTTTCTTGGGCTTGTTGGAAAGCTAATAGATCAAGGAAGAATCTCCAATTGGTTTCAGGTCCAAATTGTACCTGAGCTGGGCTAGGTGACTCAATCATTGGGTCAGTCTTGGAATACGACCTCAAGCAGAACCATCGGTTTGCAAAATTCATATATTTTCCCTCTGAATCGTTCTTGAGGTGACTCTAATTCTCTCAGTTTCTCTTATGAATCAAGAATGCAGAAAAATTTTGTTTCATGGCTTAAATCCTTCTATTTCATTCTGAGCCCTCCTTTGAATGCTCGCATGTCTGAATCGCATAAGCTTGAAATTGCTTGAGTTGCAAGTTGCATAACTTCTTCATCAGAACTCTGAATGTACTGAATCAAGTTCGAGGTGTGCTTTAGTTGAGTTAAGAATGTAGTCTTAGTGGTCTCTGGCAGAACGACAAGACCTCCATGTGTTGACTTGAAGCTGAAATCAGGCGGCTCCTTCTTTGGCTTCATGACCGGTTATGTCCAATTGCTTGAATCATGGGTAGGCTGGTCAGGATTTCATCATAAAGTATAAGAACATTATAAATGAATCTATATAAGGGAATTGAGAGATAAATAAAATACGGATTAAAACTTAACAAAACTTAGAATAATAACCGAGCTAGAGTTAAATAGAATTAATCGGGTTAAGATTATTAAAATTGGGGTCAGGAGGTTAGGAAGTTTACTAACCTCAATCTGAAAAATAAATAATTAAACTTAGAAAATTAAAGAATTAAGAAATTAAAAGACTTAAAATATAAGACCATCTAGGGAGTTAGTAAGTTTACTAACTCCAATATAGAGGTTAGATAATCTGGAATTAAACCTAAATAGAATTAAAAGGAAGCAATGGGATTAAATGATTGATTAAACCTAAGTATTTTGTTTGAGTAGAGTTATTGCTTGATGATTATTGGTTGAGTCTGTTGATATTGTTGTGTGATTGTTTATCTAATCTGTTGTTGGGCCAGGTAGACTTGTTGATTGATACTTACTTCGGTACGGGACTGGGTAATTTGGGTGTGGACACCTATTTTGGTACGGGACCAGGTAGGTCGGGATGAGTTGATGAATGGTGTTAGGACTTGCGGAATGGATTGGGTACTGTGTTAGGTTGGTTTTACTATTTGACATTGTCGGTCTTATGTGGTGTCATAGAGTCCCAGTGAATCTGATTGTTTAATTATTATTGTTATTAGGACTCTGTTGGGTGCGTTAGATTCTGCAAGTCTAGAGATGGCGTTCCGGTACTTCCTTCTCGATTGGATCCTCGGGAGTTCCTGGTCGGTTCACGTACCTTCGGGTAGTGGTTCTAACCTTCAGAGTGACGTCGGTTGGTATGCAGTCCGGAGACACAGGGTCGCGTCCTAGGGCCCGACGGCATGGAAACATTTGCTATTTAGGGGTAGTCCTAGTCACCATGTATCGATGGACAGAGAACGGTGTTCTAGTCGTAGGACGTTGTGTTTACGTCTAGGTGTCATGGGAGGTTTTAGTTATCATGGGATAGCTAAGTGTTCCGTGGAAGTTTATCGAGTTCGCGTTAGGGGGCCATGGTGTTGAGGTTGCGTTAGAGATATGTTTAGTATATATCGAGTCTAATCGATGGCATGTGCCGCAATGATCTTGATTTCCTTCGTTGATGATATGAGTTATTAATTGAATGCTTGTGTTTGTTTGGAGTCCATTACGTATTGGTAGTACGTGATCAGTTGTTTTATTTCATTGTTTGTTATTGCGTGTTATTTTGGATCGGGTGGGATTTTCAGCCTTTGTAGTTAGGAGCCAACTCACTGGGTAATCTTAGCTTGCTCATTAAACTCTCTTTTGTTTTCAGGTAACCTTAGGGGGAGACCGGTGACCAAAATTATTTATGGCTCTAACTGGTGACCATTTGATATTCAAACTACTCGTTCCTATTGTTCTTCAAACTCTCTTAGCTTGACTTTATAGATATTCAAAATTATTTAATATATGTTATTAATGATAATTCGTTTCGGATAGATCAACCAATCCAAAGTCGGTGCATTCTAAAATGAAAATTATCCCTGTCTAATACAAGTTTTCTTCTTGACAAAAAAAAAATACAAGTTTTCCTAATAAAGAATTAGAGATGAGTCAAAGTTTAACTCCTACTGGAAGAATATTCTACAATCACATTTGTATAACCAAAATTTAGTACACTATGGTAAAAACGATTGAATCACAAATAAACTATAAACGTTAAAGAAACAATATCAAAACGATTTAACAGAAGGAGTAGAAATCAGAATATATGGAGACGAGATTTGATCTCTTTTCTTAACTCAAAGAATCACCCGTAGTGTGACAGGTCAAATCAAGGTTCATGAGTCTCAGGATATAACCATAGGAAACCGTATCGAAACACTTGATACCAATTCTGTCGAACATATTGAACTACAATACTCTCGAATTAGACACGAACCTAAAATAGAAAGGAATTGAAGGAACTTCTTTTGAGTTTTACTTTGTGTGATTTTCGTTGAGGATTCTCTACAAGAGAGGTTTAGGGGTCGTATATATAGGATTAGAGAAGAGGCTAGGTTTAGAAAATAAATTGTCTTGTAGAGCAAGTCGTCTACAGACTTGTCCACAAAGTTTTTTGACTTGGATCGCACACATATTTGAGCTGCAAGGTTTATTAACGTAATTAATTAAAAAATAAATCTCGGTTAAGAGATATTAATTACGTCCAATAATTTGCACTCTCTTATAGAAAGCAACGGAGCAACGAGCCACGACGACGACGACCGCGCATGTGTGGTCTTTCTCCTTATATAGTAAGTGAAAACTTTCCTTATTTCCAATGTGGGAAACTTTCCCTTCCCATAAATAGTTATAGCCAATGAAAACATTTTATTCTTTATGGGCTTAACTCATTTCTTTTCACACATACACGTTTTGGATAAAGCTCATAACTTTATTATGTCTTTCCAAAAATTGTTCCAACAATCCTCCTCATGAATAGAAATTACTCTAAACATATGCAGATGCAGCTATCTAGACAAACTCAACTTGCTAGATAGACTCGACCAGACTAGACTTGACCAGACTACACAGACTTTCGAATGTATACGAAAATGTCATGCATTTCGTAAATGTCTATCTACATGTCATGCATTTCGTAAATTTAAACATGTCATGCATTTCGTAAATTTAAACATGTCATGCATTTCGTAAATGTTATGATTGGGTGTTTTCGTCGATAGAACTGATTGCTGCATTATTTATTGATTGTTGAGTGTTGCATTGCATAAAGATTGGCATGCTTAGGGAAATATATGCTTCTATATAAAGTGATAGATTCCTGGCCAAGGCCGTGATGGCTTAGTAAGAATCAAGTCCCAAAATGCTCACTTCAAGTTGGTAAGATAATCCTATGCTCCAAATGGCTCGTGAAGACCCAACAATGAGTATGTTAAACTCAAGGCATGATACTTGCGACGATCCAACAAGAAGATAGGCGGTGGAAGCTTTAGGATGAAGTTAATGTAGAACCAATGAAGAGTATGTCAAACTCAACACCTAAACTATTTCAACACTCACAACACTCTTTGACTTGATAGAATGGTCACACAAAAGGTTGCGGAATTCCTCTTGATTCACCGGTTTGATAACTTAGATATTACACACTAAGAAATCGAAATGTTTACAAAGGAACAAAGAGAATCACTCTCTAAAATCAAAGAAGAAGTTTTATTCAAAAGATGGTTGTTTTATTCATATGATTTAGAAATCTCTTATAGGAAATAAAGAGATGAAGAGACAAAGAAAAGATGTAGAAAACTAGGAAGAAATTGTAGAAAACTTATGAAGACTTTGACTAAGACCAAAGACCAAACATTAAACTAATGTGGAATGACTCTTTGACTACTTTGGCCATTGAATTTGTCCCATGAAGTTCCTGGTCGAATCTGACTTTTTGGGCCACGAAATGTAACTCCTATTGGACTTAGGAAAGTTCCCTGGATGCCAAACATAAGTTTCATGCTTCCAAAACAGTTGGGCCTAGAGATCTCCATGTATAGCAACAGATGAGTCTGTATAGGAGAATGAGATGCATCTCTCTGATCCTTTGGACCTTTACTCCTTTCTTGGGCTTGTTGGAAATCTAATAGATCAAGGAAGAATCTCCAATTGGTTTCAGGTCCAAATTGTACCTGAGCTGGGCTAGGTGACTCAATCATTGGGTCAGTCTTGGAATACGACCTCAAGCAGAACCATCGGTTTGCAAAATTCATATCTTTTCCCTCTGAATCGTTCTTGAGGTGACTCTAATTCTCTCAGTTTCTCTTATGAATCAAGAATCCAGAAAATTTTTGTTTCATGGCTTAAATCCTTCTATTTCATTCTGAGCCCTCCTTTGAATGCTCGCATGTCTGAATCGCATAAGCTTGAAATTGCTTGAGTTGCAAGTTGCATAACTTCTTCGTCAGAACTCTGAATGTACTGAATCAAGTTCGAGGTGTGCTTTAGTTGAGTTAAGAATGTAGTCTTAGTGGTCTCTGGCAGAACGACAAGACCTCCATGTGTTGACTTGAAGCTGAAATCAGGCGGCTCCTTCTTTGGCTTCATGACCGGTTATGTCCAATTGCTTGAATCATGGGTAGGCTGGTCAGGATTTCATCATAAAGTATAAGAACAGTATAAATGAATCTATATAAGGGAATTGAGAGATAAATAAAATACGGATTAAAACTTAACAAAACTTAGAATAATAACCGAGCTAGAGTTAAATAGAATTAATCGGGTTAAGATTATTAAAATTGGGGTCAGGAGGTTAGGAAGTTTACTAACCTCAATCTGAAAAATAAATAATTAAACTTAGAAAATTAAAAGACTTAAAATAGGGTTAAGACCATCTAGGGAGTTAGTAAGTTTACTAACTCCAATATAGAGGTTAGATAATCTGGAATTAAACCTAATAAGAATTAAAAGGAAGCAATGGGATTAAATGATTGATTAAACCTAAGTATTTTGTTTGAGTAGAGTTATTGCTTGATGATTATTGGTTGAGTCTGTTGATATTGTTGTGTGATTGTTTATCTAATCTGCTGTTGGGCCAGGTAGACTTGTTGATTGATACTTACTTCGGTACGGGACGTGGTAAGTTGGGTGTGGACACCTATTTTGGTACGGGACCAGGTAGGTCGGGATGAGTTGATGAATGGTGTTAGGACTTGCGGAATGGATTGGGTACTGGGTTAGGTTGGTTTTACTATTTGACATTGTCGGTCTTATGTGGTGTCATAGAGTCCCAGTGAATCTGATTGTTTAATTATTATTGTTATTAGGACTCTGTTGGGTGCGTTAGATTCTGCAAGTCTAGAGATGGCGTTCCGGTACTTCCTTCTCGATTGGATCCTCGGGAGTTCCTGGTCGGTTCACGTACCTTCGGGTAGTGGTTCTAACCTACAGAGTGACGTCGGTTGGTATGCAGTCCGGAGACACGGGGTCGCGTCCTAGGGCCGGACGGCATGGAAACATTTGCTATTTAGGGGTAGTCCTAGTCACCATGTATCGATGGACAGAGAACGGTGTTCTAGTCGTAAGACGTTGTGTTTACGTCTAGGTGTCATGGGAGGTTTTAGTTATCATGGGATAGCTAAGTGTTCCATGGAAGTTTATCGAGTTCGCGTTAGGGGGCCATGGTGTTGAGGTTGCGTTAGAGATATGTTTAGTATATATCGAGTCTAATCGATGGCATGTGCCGCAATGATCTTGATTTCCTTCGTTGATGATATGAGTTGTTAATTGAATGCTTGTGTTTGTTTGGAGTCCATTACGTATTGGTAGTACGTGATCAGTTGTTTTATTTCATTGTTTGTTATTGCGTGTTATTTTGGATCGGGTGGGATTTTCAGCCTTTGTAGTTAGGAGCCAACTCACTGGGTAATCTTAGCTTGCTCATTAAACTCTCTTTTGTTTTTCAGGTAACCTTAGGGGGAGACCGGTGACCAAAATTATTTATGGCTCTAACTGGTGACCATTTGATATTCAAACTACTCGTTCCTATTGTTCTTCAAACTCTCTTAGCTTGACTTTATAGATATTCAAAATTATTTAATATATGTTATTAATGATAATTCGTTTCGGATAGATCAACCAATCCAAAGTCGGTGCATTATAAAATGAAAATTATCCCTGTCTAATACAAGTTTTCTTCTTGACCAAAAAAAAAACAAGTTTTCCTAATAAAGAATTAGAGATGAGTCAAAGTTTAACTCCTACTGGAAGAATATTCTACAATCACATTTGTATAACCAAAATTTAGTACACTATGGTAAAAACGATTGAATCACAAATAAACTATAAACGTTAAAGAAACAATATCAAAACGATTTAACAGAAGGAGTAGAAATCAGAATATATGGAGACGAGATTTGATCTCTTTTCTTAACTCAAAGAATCACCCGTAGTGTGACAGGTCAAATCAAGGTTCATGAGTCTCAGGATATAACCATAGGAAACCGTATCGAAACACTTGATACCGATTCTGTCGAACATATTGAACTACAATACTCTCGAATTAGACACGAAAATATATAAGAGAGGATGCTCTACAAGAGAGGTTTAGGGATCGTATATATAGGATTAGAGAAGAGGCTAGGTTTAGAAAATAAATCGTCTTGTGGAGCAAGTCGTCTACAGACTTGTCCACAAAGTTTTTTTACTTGGACCGCACACATATTTGAGCTGCAAGGTTTATTAACGTAATTAATTAAAAAATAAATCTCGGTTAAGAGATATTAATTACGTCCAATAATTTGCACTCTCTTATAGAACCCAAGAGCCAATTAAAAAGCAACGGAGCAACGAGCAACGAGCCACGACGACGACGACCGCGCATGTGTGGTCTTTCTCCTTATATAGTAAGTGAAAACTTTCCTTATTTCCAATGTGGGAAACTTTCCCTTCCCATAAATAGTTATAGCCAATGAAAACATTTTATTCTTTATGGGCTTAACTCATTTCTTTTCACACATACACATTTTGGATAAAGCTCATAACTTTATTATGTCTTTCCAAAAATTGTTCCAACAATCCTCCTCATGAATAGAAATTACTCTAAACATATGCAGATGCAGCTATCTAGACAAACTCAACTTACTAGATAGACTCGACCAGACTAGACTTGACCAGACTACACAAACTTTCGAATGTATACGAAAATGTCATGCATTTCGTAAATGTCTATCTACATGTCATGCATTTCGTAAATTTAAACATGTCATGCATTTCGTAAATTTAAACATGTCATGCATTTCGTAAATGTCATGATTGGGTGTTTTCGTCGATAGAACTGATTGCTGCATTATTTATTGATTGTTGAGTGTTGCATTGCATAAAGATTGGCATGCTTAGGGAAATATATGCTTCTATATAAAGTGATAGATTCCTGGCCAAGGCCGTGATGGCTTAGTAAGAATCAAGTCCCAAAATGCTCACTTCAAGTTGGTAAGATAATCCTATGCTCCAAATGGCTCATGAAGACCCAACAATGAGTATGTTAAACTCAAGGCATGATACTTGCGACGATCCAACAAGAAGATAGGCGGTGGAAGCTTTAGGATGAAGTTAGTGTAGAACCAATGAAGAGTATGTCAAACTCAACACCTAAACTATTTCAACACTCACAACACTCTTTGACTTGATAGAATGGTCACACAAAAGGTTGCGGAATACCTCTTGATTCACCGGTTTGATAACTTAGATATTACACACTAAGAAATCGAAATGTTTACAAAGCAACAAAAAGAATCACTCTCTAAAATCAAAGAAGAAGTTTTATTCAAAAGATGGTTGTTTTATTCATATGATTTAGAAATCTCTTATAGGAAATAAAGAGATGAAGAGACAAAGAAAAGATGTAGAAAACTAGGAAGAAATTGTAGAAAACTTATGAAGACTTTGACTAAGACCAAAGTCCAAACATTAAACTAATGTGGAATGACTCTTTGACTACTTTGGCCATTGAATTTGTCCCATGAAGTTCCTGGTCGAATCTGACTTGTTGGGCCACGAAATGTAACTCCTCTTGGACTTAGGAAAGTTCCCTGGATGCCAAACATAAGTTTCATGCTTCCAAAACAGTTGGGCCTAGAGATCTCCATGTATAGCATCAGATGAGTCTGTATAGGAGAATGAGATGCATCTCTCTGATCCTTTGGACTTTTACTCCTTTCTTGGGCTTGTTGGAAAGCTAATAGATCAAGGAAGAATATCCAATTGGTTTCAGGTCCAAATTGTACCTGAGCTGGGCTAGGTGACTCAATCATTGGGTCAGTCTTGGAATACGACCTCAAGCAGAACCATCGGTTTGCAAAATTCATATCTTTTCCCTCTGAATCGTTCTTGAGGTGACTCTAATTCTCTCAGTTTATCTTATGAATCAAGAATCCAGAAAAATTTTGTTTCATGGCTTAAATCCTTCTATTTCATTCTGAGCCCTCCTTTGAATGCTCGCATGTCTGAATCGCATAAGCTTGAAATTGCTTGAGTTGCAAGTTGCGTAACTTCTTCATCAGAACTCTGAATGTACTGAATCAAGTTCGAGGTGTGCTTTAGTTGAGTTAAGAATGTAGTCTTAGTGGTCTCTGGCAGAACGACAAGACCTCCATGTGTTGACTTGAAGCTGAAATCAGGCGGCTCCTTCTCTGGCTTCATAACCGGTTATGTCCAATTGCTTGAATCATGGGTAGGCTGGTCAGGATTTCATCATAAAGTATAAGAACAGTATAAATGAATCTATATAAGGGAATTGAGAGATAAATAAAATACGGATTAAAACTTAACAAAACTTAGAATAATAACCGAGCTAGAGTTAAATAGAATTAATCGGGTTAAGATTATTAAAATTGGGGTCAGGAGGTTAGGAAGTTTACTAACCTCAATCTGAAAAATAAATAATTAAACTTAGAAAATTAAAGAATTAAGAAATTAAAAGACTTAAAATAGGGTTAAGACCATCTAGGGAGTTAGTAAGTTTACTAACTCCAATATAGAGGTTAGATAATCTGGAATTAAACCTAATAAGAATTAAAAGGAAGCAATGGGATTAAATGATTGATTAAACCTAAGTATTTTGTTTGAGTAGAGTTATTGCTTGATGATTATTGGTTGAGTCTGTTGATATTGTTGTGTGATTGTTTATCTAATCTGCTGTTGGGCCAGGTAGACTTGTTGATTGATACTTACTTCGGTACGGGACTGGGTAAGTTGGGTGTGGACACCTATTTTGGTACGGGACCAGGTAGGTCGGGATGAGTTGATGAATGGTGTTAGGACTTGCGGAATGGATTGGGTACTGGGTTAGGTTGGTTTTACTATTTGACATTGTCGGTCTTATGTGGTGTCATAGAGTCCCAGTGAATCTGATTGTTTAATTATTATTGTTATTAGGACTCTGTTGGGTGCGTTAGATTCTGCAAGTCTAGAGATGGCGTTCCGGTACTTCCTTCTCGATTGGATCCTCGGGAGTTCCTGGTCGGTTCACGTACCTTCGGGTAGTGGTTCTAACCTACAGAGTGACGTCGGTTGGTATGCAGTCCGGAGACACGGGGTCGCGTCCTAGGGCCGGACGGCATGGAAACATTTGCTATTTAGGGGTAGTCCTAGTCACCATGTATCGATGGACAGAGAACGGTGTTCTAGTCGTAGGACGTTGTGTTTACGTCTAGGTGTCATGGGAGGTTTTAGTTATCATGGGATAGCTAAGTACTCCGTGGAAGTTTATCGAGTTCGCGTTAGGGGGCCATGGTGTTGAGGTTGCGTTAGAGATATGTTTAGTATATATCGAGTCTAATCGATGGCATGTGCCGCAATGATCTTGATTTCCTTCGTTGATGATATGAGTTGTTAATTGAATGCTTGTGTTTGTTTGGAGTCCATTACGTATTGGTAGTACGTGATCAGTTGTTTTATTTCATTGTTTGTTATTGCGTGTTATTTTGGATCGGGTGGGATTTTCAGCCTTTGTAGTTAGGAGCCAACTCACTGGGTAATCTTAGCTTGCTCATTAAACTCTCTTTTGTTTTTCAGGTAACCTTAGGGGGAGACCGGTGACCAAAATTATTTATGGCTCTAACTGGTGACCATTTGATATTCAAACTACTCGTTCCTATTGTTCTTCAAACTCTCTTAGCTTGACTTTATAGATATTCAAAATTATTTAATATATGTTATTAATGATAATTCGTTTCGGATAGATCAACCAATCCAAAGTCGGTGCATTATAAAATGAAAATTATCCCTGTCTAATACAAGTTTTCTTCTTGACCAAAAAAAAAAAAACAAGTTTTCCTAATAAAGAATTAGAGATGAGTCAAAGTTTAACTCCTACTGGAAGAATATTCTACAATCACATTTGTATAACCAAAATTTAGTACACTATGGTAAAAACGATTGAATCACAAATAAACTATAAACGTTAAAGAAACAATATCAAAACGATTTAACAGAAGGAGTAGAAATCAGAATATATGGAGACGAGATTTGATCTCTTTTCTTAACTCAAAGAATCACCCGTAGTGTGACAGGTCAAATCAAGGTTCATGAGTCTCAGGATATAACCATAGGAAACCGTATCGAAACACTTGATACCGATTCTGTCGAACATATTGAACTACAATACTCTCGAATTAGACACGAACCTAAAATAGAAAGGAATTGAAGGAACTTCTTTTGAGTTTTACTTTGTGTGATTTTCGTTGAGGATGCTCTACAAGAGAGGTTTAGGGGTCGTATATATAGGATTAGAGAAGAGGCTAGGTTTAGAAAATAAATCGTTTTGTGGAGCAAGTCGTCTACAGACTTGTCCACAAAGTTTTTTGACTTGGACCGCACACATATTTGAGCTGCAAGGTTTATTAATGTAATTAATTTAAAAATAAATCTCGGTTAAGAGATATTAATTACGTCCAATAATTTTCACTCTCTTATAGAACCCAAGAGCCAATTAAAAAGCAACGGAGCAACGAGCAACGAGCCACGACGACGACGACCGCGCATGTGTGGTCTTTCTCCTTATAAAGTAAGTGAAAACTTTCTTTATTTCCAATTTGGGAAACTTTCCTTTCCCATAAATAGTTATAGCCAATGAAAACATTTTATTCTTTATGGGCTTAACTCATTTCTTTTCACACATACACATTTTGGATAAAGCTCATAACTTTATTATGTCTTTCCAAAAATTGTTCCAACAATCCTCCTCATGAATAGAAATTACTCTAAACATATGCACATGCAGCTAGACAAACTCAACTTACTAGATAGACTCGACCAGACTAGACTTGACCAGACTACACAGACTTTCGAATGTATACGAAAATGTCATGCATTTCGTAAATGTCTATCTACATGTCATGCATTTCGTAAATTTAAACATGTCATGCATTTCGTAAATTTAAACATGTCATGCATTTCGTAAATGTCATGATTGGGTGTTTTTGTCGATAGTACTTATTGCTGCATTATTTATTGATTGTTGAGTGTTGCATTGCATAAAGATTGGCATGCTTAGGGAAATATATGCTTCTATATAAAGTGATAGATTTCTGGCCAAGGCCGTGATGGCTTAGTAAGAATCAAATCCCAAAATGCTCACTTCAAGTTGGTAAGATAATCCTATTCTCCAAATGGCTCGTGAAGACCCAACAATGAGTATGTTAAACTCAAGGCATGATACTTGCGACGATCCAACAAGAAGATAGGCGGTGAAAGCTTTAGGATGAAGTTAGTGTAGAACCAATGAAGAGTATGTCAAACTCAACACCTAAACTATTTCAACACTCACAACACTCTTTGACTTGATAGAATGGTCACACAAAAGGTTGCGGAATTCCTCTTGATTCACCGGTTTGATAACTTAGATATTACACACTAAGAAATCGAAATGTTTACAAAGGAACAAAGAGAATCACTCTCTAAAATCAAAGAAGAAGTTTTATTCAAAAGATGGTTGTTTTATTCATATGATTTAGAAATCTCTTATAGGAAATAAAGAGATGAAGAGACAAAGAAAAGATGTAGAAAACTAGGAAGAAATTGTAGAAAACTTATGAAGACTTTGACTAAGACCAAAGACCAAACATTAAACTAATGTGGAATGACTCTTTGACTACTTTGGCCATTGAATTTGTCCCATGAAGTTCCTGGTCGAATCTGACTTTTTGGGCCACGAAATGTAACTCCTATTGGACTTAGGAAAGTTCCCTGGATGCCAAACATAAGTTTCATGCTTCCAAAACAGTTGGGCCTAGAGATCTCCATGTATAGCAACAGATGAGTCTGTATAGGAGAATGAGATGCATCTCTCTGATCCTTTGGACCTTTACTCCTTTCTTGGGCTTGTTGGAAATCTAATAGATCAAGGAAGAATCTCCAATTGGTTTCAGGTCCAAATTGTACCTGAGCTGGGCTAGGTGACTCAATCATTGGGTCAGTCTTGGAATACGACCTCAAGCAGAACCATCGGTTTGCAAAATTCATATCTTTTCCCTTTGAATCGTTCTTGAGGTGACTCTAATTCTCTCAGTTTCTCTTATGAATCAAGAATCCAGAAATTTTTTGTTTCATGGCTTAAATCCTTCTATTTCATTCTGAGCCCTCCTTTGAATGCTCGCATGTCTGAATCGCATAAGCTTGAAATTGCTTGAGTTGCAAGTTTCATAACTTCTTCATCAGAACTCTGAATGTACTGAATCAAGTTCGAGGTGTGCTTTAGTTGAGTTAAGAATGTAGTCTTAGTGGTCTCTGGCAGAACGACAAGACCTCCATGTGTTGACTTGAAGCTGAAATCAGGCGGCTCCTTCTTTGGCTTCATGACCGGTTATGTCCAATTGCTTGAATCATGGGTAGGCTGGTCAGGATTTCATCATAAAGTATAAGAACAGTATAAATGAATCTATATAAGGGAATTGAGAGATAAATAAAATACGGATTAAAACTTAACAAAACTTAGAATAATAACCGAGCTAGAGTTAAATAGAATTAATCGGGTTAAGATTATTAAAATTGGGGTCAGGAGGTTAGGAAGTTTACCAACCTCAATCTGAAAAATAAATAATTAAACTTAGAAAATTAAAAGACTTAAAATAGGGTTAAGACCATCTAGGGAGTTAGTAAGTTTACTAACTCCAATATAGAGGTTAGATAATCTGGAATTAAACCTAATAAGAATTAAAAGGAAGCAATGGGATTAAATGATTGATTAAACCTAAGTATTTTGTTTGAGTAGAGTTATTGCTTGATGATTATTGGTTGAGTCTGTTGATATTGTTGTGTGATTGTTTATCTAATCTGCTGTTGGGCCAGGTAGACTTGTTGATTGATACTTACTTCGGTACGGGACTGGGTAAGTTGGGTGTGGACACCTATTTTGGTACGGGACCAGGTAGGTCGGGATGAGTTGATGAATGGTGTTAGGACTTGCGGAATGGATTGGGTACTGGGTTAGGTTGGTTTTACTATTTGACATTGTCGGTCTTATGTGGTGTCATAGAGTCCCAGTGAATCTGATTGTTTAATTATTATTGTTATTAGGACTCTGTTGGGTGCGTTAGATTCTGCAAGTCTAGAGATGGCGTTCCGGTACTTCCTTCTCGATTGGATCCTCGGGAGTTCCTGGTCGGTTCACGTACCTTCGGGTAGTGGTTCTAACCTACAGAGTGACGTCGGTTGGTATGCAGTCCGGAGACACGGGGTCGCGTCCTAGGGCCGGACGGCATGGAAACATTTGCTATTTAGGGGTAGTCCTAGTCACCATGTATCGATGGACAGAGAACGGTGTTCTAGTCGTAGGACGTTGTGTTTACGTCTAGGTGTCATGGGAGGTTTTAGTTATCATGGGATAGCTAAGTACTCCGTGGAAGTTTATCGAGTTCGCGTTAGGGGGCCATGGTGTTGAGGTTGCGTTAGAGATATGTTTAGTATATATCGAGTCTAATCGATGGCATGTGCCGCAATGATCTTGATTTCCTTTGTTGATGATATGAGTTGTTAATTGAATGATTGTGTTTGTTTGGAGTCCATTACGTATTGGTAGTACGTGATCAGTTGTTTTATTTCATTGTTTGTTATTGCGTGTTATTTTGGATCGGGTGGGATTTTCAGCCTTTGTAGTTAGGAGCCAACTCACTGGGTAATCTTAGCTTGCTCATTAAACTCTCTTTTGTTTTCAGGTAACCTTAGGGGGAGACCAGTGACCAAAATTATTTATGGCTCTAACTGGTGACCATTTGATATTCAAACTACTCGTTCCTATTGTTCTTCAAACTCTCTTAGATTGAATTTATAGATATTCAAAATTATTTAATATATGTTATTAATGATAATTCGTTTCGGATAGATCAACCAATCCAAAGTCGGTGCATTCTAAAATGAAAATTATCCTTGTCTAATACAAGTTTTCTTCTTGACAAAAAAAAAAAAAAACAAGTTTTCCTAATAAAGAATTAGAGATGAGTCAAAGTTTAACTCCTACTGGAAGAATATTCTACAATCACATTTGTATAACCAAAATTTAGTACACTATGGTAAAAACGATTGAATCACAAATAAACTATAAACGTTAAAGAAACAATATCAAAACGATTTTACAGAAGGAGTAGAAATCAGAATATATGGAGACGAGATTTGATCTCTTTTCTTAACTCAAAGAATCACCCGTAGTGTGACAGGTCAAATCAAGGTTCATGAGTCTCAGGATATAACCATTGGAAACCGTATCGAAACACTTGATACCGATTCTGTCGAACATATTGAACTACAATACTCTCGAATTAGACACGAACCTAAAATAGAAAGGAATTGAAGGAACTTCTTTTTAGTTTTACTTTGTGTGACTTTCGTTGAGGATGCTCTACAAGAGAGGTTTAGGGGTCGTATATATAGGATTAGAGAAGAGGCTAGGTTTAGAAAATAAATCGTCTTGTGGAGCAAGTCGTCTACAGACTTGTCCACAAAGTTTTTTGACTTGGACCGCACACATATTTGAGCTGCAAGGTTTATTAACGTAATTAATTATAAAATAAATCTCGGTTAAGAGATATTAATTACGTCCAATAATTTGCACTCTCTTATAGAACCCAAGAGCCAATTAAAAAGCAACGGAGCAACGAGCAACGAGCCACGAGCCACGACGACGACGACCGCGCATGTGTGGTCTTTCTCCTTATATAGTAAGTGAAAACTTTTCTTATTTCCAATGTGGGAAACTTTCCCTTCCCATAAATAGTTATAGCCAATGAAAACATTTTATTCTTTATGGGCTTAACTCATTTCTTTTCACACATACACATTTTGGATAAAGCTCATAACTTTATTATGTCTTTTCAAAAATTGTTCCAACAATCCTCCTCATGTATAGAAATTACTCTAAACATATGCAGATGCAGCTATCTAGACAAACTCAACTTACTAGATAGACTCGATGATATAGATGTGTTTTAGTGTCTTTTGTCTTTGTTTAGAGTCTTTTACAGGTATAATCAGGTTGGGAGCTAAATTGGAGATTATGGAGCATTTTGGAGATTTTTGGAGTGATTGGCCGAGAGATAGAGTTCACTGTCCGAAACAGAGAAAGGTGTCGATCGTTGCACTCTAGCAACGATCGTTGCACCAGCGAGATGGGCCAAAAACTCGGCGGTTTAGAAGAATCAAGATATTGCACTTTGATCCAGAAGTTCCTGATATTTACAAAGAAGCCCTTGGCCGAGATTATGCCTATATAATAGAGTTTTTAGAGTTTTTATTAAGAGAGCTTATATACTTTTTACCATACACTTTATAATTAAGAGCAGAGGATTTTTAGAGCTTTTGGGGCTGATCTGAACCTGATTCATCATCTGTATTTGGAGAAGATTTCGAACCCCTTTTACTCTTATTCTTTTATGCAATTTACTTATCATATGATCATGTTTTCATTATCTATGTCTGAGTAGATTCCTAGTTAGGCTTAGGGTTTCTCACATAGGATTTCATGACTTGCTAGACTTGTTCAATTTCAGTTAAGGATTCAAACTATATCTGTTCTTCAATTTAATTGTGCTTAAAGCTAGTTCTAACCTGATCAATTAGAATCTAGATCTTAGGTTGCTAAATACGTCACGGAAGTGGGGTTTAGGAATCTGAACTAATTAAATTGGGCAATTAAACTTTGCGCAAACGAAAGTTTGGTTTAGGATAATTGTGAACATATCAAACTTGGACTTATTGCTAGTTTAATCTGTTAGTTCTCGCAAACGGAAGTTTGGTTTGCTGCACTTAAACTTAGAGAATTATCGCAAAGGAATTTGGTTAATTCTATATCTGTGTTTTGAGTTCTAGAACTGGTGCTTAATTAGATCCTTGCTGAATGAACTGTTTGCTAGTCTGATTTCCTGAGAATACCCTAGGTTTGACGCTTTTAATTACTTGCTTTCACAACCAATAATCTCTGCTACTGATTTACTTTCTTGCACTATTTTCAATACAATCACATTGCTTATTTCTAGTATTCATTCCCTACGGTTTGATTCTCTTGAGACCAAGTGTCCCTGTGGATTCGATAACCCTATATACTACTTTGACATTGCTGTACACTTGCAGTTTAGTAATAGGGATTAAAACTCGACCTATCAAGTTTTTGGCGCCGTTGCCGGGGACTCTTTGAGTCTTCGATAGGACCGAACTTAGGGTTTTACTAGAAATTTTTCGTTTTTCGTTTTTGTTTTTCGTTTTTTTTATTTTATTATTTTTGCTGATTTTTTTTCTCTTTTTCTCTCTGTCGCAGGTACCGATTTCGCCTTGCATCGATCGTTGCACCCTTTGCATCGATCGTCACTGAGCGATTTGAGATTGAATCGATCGTTGCACTGATAGCATCGATCGTTGCTGGACGATTACAGACAGTTTATGCCAACGCAGAACACTCGAAGTAATCCGAACTCGAGCTTAGTTAATCTCAACCTAGAGGAACTTGGACGTCTAGAGAGGACTATCAGAAGAGAAAAGAGAGAGAGAATGGTTCGAGAACGTCTGATCTTGATACCAGATGCTGAAGGTACCCTGAGGGACCAAGATAACAACCCGTACAATGCTGCTGGGCATCGGGTTGATGATGAGGGAAATGTAATCCATGACCCCCCTGAACCTGAGCAACAACCGCAAGATCAAGCTCAAGGTAGAGAGATGGTAGTTCATGAGAGGACACTAGCTGATTACAATAGACCTGATGAGTTTCATGCAAACCGAGCAGCTCTAGTGCTTCCTGCTTTCGAGAGGAATGATTTTGAGGTAAAAACCATCTACTACCAACTGATGAGACAGATTGCTTTCCATGGTCTTCAATCAGAGCAGCCTATGGATCACATTGACAAGTTTGAGGACATAGTCACTGGCATGAAGTATGAAGGAGTATGCCCGGACTATCTGTTCCTTAAGCTATTTCCGCACAGTCTTGCTGGAGACGCTAGTGCATGGCTGAGACAACTGGCACCTGGTCAGTATACTACTTGGACAGCCTTAAAGAGTGAGTTCCTGCGTCACTTTTATGATGATGCACGCTCGGATCAGTCCAGACAGGACATACTCACCTTTTCCCAAGGAGCTGTGGAGCCCTTGAAGACTGCCTGGATGAGATTTAAGCAGTATCAGCGTGATTGTCCACATCACGGATTCACAGAAGTACAGCTGATTGGTATTTTCTTCAGAGGCATAGATCTCCCTTATCAGACTGCTCTGGATAATTCCAGTGATGCTAATTTCAGCACCAGAACTCCTACACAAGCTAAACGGTTGATAGAGAACCTGATTGGCAGCAACAGTTGCAAAACAATGGATGAAAGGAGAAAGAGATCTGGTGGAACCGTAGAGAATTCTGATATGGCTAACATAAGATCCAGATTGGATACAGTTTACAATCTTCTGACAAATAAGAAAGCTGTCCACTTTGCCCAAGATGTAGAGGTGATTCAAACTGAGGTGGACACTCAGGAAGAAGATGTGAATTTCATAGGAGGTTCCGGTTTCCAAGGTAATAGATTCAACAATCAACAGGGGAACAGATTCTCAAATGGAGGACAATCTGGTGGTTTTCAAAAGACCTATGGACAAGGTACTCAGAGAGCCTATGGATCTACATCTTATCATACTCCTCCTGCACCTACAGCCCATGAGAGCAAAATGGAAGCTATGATGGAACAACTGATGGAGAGTCAAACCAAGCTTTCTGTAGACAACAACAAGAAGCTGGACGCTGTCTATCAAGACCTCAATGGGAAGTTTGAGACATTGAGTACTCACATGAAGCAGTTGGACACCCAGGTGAATCAGATGTCCAGCTCACTAAAAGGAAAAGGAGTTGCAGACACTCATATTAAGGCCTGGTCTGTAATGATTAATGATGGATCTTATCTAGGGGAGAAATTTGAGCTAAGTACAGCTGAGTTGGTGACTGAGGAAGAATTTTCGGATTTCTGTGAAAAACTCTCGGGTGGAAGTTGTGATGATCGCGATGCAACGATCGATACACATATGGCATCGATCGATGCAGGTCGTGAACAAGCAGAGAATCCGTGGGATGAAAATGAGATTGATGCAGAACTAGCCCGGCTATTCCCTGATACATCTGAAATCACTCCAGAAGATGTTTATGCACAAGCTATTTGGCACTGTCCCAAGGTTTCTGAAGTGATTAAACAAGAGATTGAAGAGCTGAAAAGGCTAGAGAAGAGTAGTGAAGACTTGGAAGAAATTCCATCATCTGATCCACCTTATCATCCATGTGTTCAGAAATATTTGAACAAGATGTTGCCATTGGATGAAGAGCTGAGAGAATGGGTGATAGTAGTTCCTCAGCATATTAGTGATGTTCTGTTAACAAAGGTCCCAAAGAAACTACCTGATCCTGGAGTCTTTGTACTTGATTGTTCTATCTTTGAAGATAGTTTTAGGCGTTCTCTGTGTGATTTAGGAGCTGCTGGGAGCATAATGCCTTACACTGTGGCAGAGAAGCTGGGTATGTTGGATTTTGCTCCTACTAGGACACGTCTTATCCTGGCTGATCAGTCCATGCGAGTTCCTGAAGGACTCCTTATTGATATTCCGGTAAGAGTTGGAAACTACTTAGTTCCAACGGACTTCCTTGTGCTGAAATATGCCTGCGATCCGGATGAAGCTTTATTGCTTGGGAGACCATTCTTGGCTACAGCAGGAGCTGTGATTGATGTTAGACAGAGTCTAATAGACCTCCACCTGGGAGATGAAACACTGCGATATGAGATGGAAAGGCTGCGGAAGCCACTGATAGATGGACAGACTTTCAAGATCTTGGAAGCAGATGATGAGCAGCTGAATGAGACTGTGATAATAGATCCTGGAGCGCATTTTACTCCATCTTTTCTTGGACTGAAGCATTCTGCAACAGCCTATTCTCCACCATGGATGAGGAGACTTGAACAGAGACAGAAAAAGTCTCTGTCAGGATCTTCCGGAGCTTGAAAACCCTTGCGCGTCCGGTCAAGCTATTGACCTTAAACAAGCGCTGGGTGGGAGGCAACCCACCATTAGGTACTAGTGTTTTTCTTTTTAATTTTTGGTGTTTTTGTTAGGATTTTACGTTTGTTTTTGTTTCTGGTGCAGTCATGTTTGCAGGTCTCGGATTAAATCGCAGTGCAGCGATCGATGCATTACAGCATCGATCGTCACAACACGAAAGGAATCGCATTGCAGCGATCGTTGCGGTCCTGAGCAACGATCGACCATACACGAAAAATCGCCAGGTAACGGTCGATGCACATAGTGCAACGGTCGTTGCTCGTGCGACAGAGGTAACCCGACAGACATAAACTCACCTTTTCAATTTATTTTTACTTCCTTTTACCGATCCTTCGCTGGACACTACTGGGGACAGTGTGTCTTAAGTGTGGGGGAGGTGCTACTGACGTTTATCTTTCTGTTTTCTTAAGAGTCAATCCGTTTTTCAAAATTTTTTGTTTTATTGAGTCAAAATTGTTTAAGTAAGGAACTATGATTTTCTGAGGAGATTTACAAGACTTGCAGGAACTTAAGTAACCATTGGGATGAATTGCAGGATCTATCTCTGACTATTAGAAAACCCAGACACAGATCAACCTACTGGGAACACCCACATCACTTCAGGTATCAGAGGATCCTTTTACTGACTTCACCCCTAATACTGACTTAGATTTTCTCACCTAAGGGCTTGGTATACTTTATGTCGGATTCCCTGTTAGTTCTGACACAGCCTGTAAACCTGTCCTATTTAGTCCCCTTCTCCCCTTCTAAAAAAAAAAAAAAAAAAAATATAATAATAAACTGAGGATGAGTTAGTAACTCCGAAGTGGTCATGAGAATAGTAGCAAACACTATTATCTCTCATGTGATCCATGGAATGTGTCCAAAGTACACCCCATAACGGGAAGAACACTGATAAAAAAAATAAAATGATACCCAGTGGGGAAAAATCAGTTGTTAAAGAAGGGAAAGAGAAGAAAGGGACTAGAGAAAGATAGTATGGTGGTCTAGAGCTGATTAGGTAAGAATCCATGTGCCTTTAGATCGATACTCCTTAGGTGAGACCGCACTTAAATACTTGCAGAAGTCAGTAGGGAGAATTTGAATGCTTGAATGTGATTGTGGAGTTTACCTAGGACAGTTGCTAAGTGTGGGGGAAGTACATGTTGGTCTTGATATCCTGTGATTGATTCTTTCAGTGGTTTACTAAGGGGAATCTGAGTATTGTAGCTTCTAAGATGAAATGAGTTTCTGAAGAGTTTTCAAACCTCTTCACCATGTTTTAGTTCTATGTTTTGCTTGAGGGCAAGCAAAGGCTAAGTGTGGGGGAGTTGATATATCATGGTTTTTACTAGTTTTAGGCCATGATATAGATGTGTTTTAGTGTCTTTTGTCTTTGTTTAGAGTCTTTTACAGGTATAATCAGGTTGGGAGCTAAATTGGAGATTATGGAGCATTTTGGAGATTTTTGGAGTGATTGGCCGAGAGATAGAGTTCACTGTCCGAAACAGAGAAAGGTGTCGATCGTTGCACTCTAGCAACGATCGTTGCACCAGCGAGATGGGCCAAAAACTCGGCGGTTTAGAAGAATCAAGATATTGCACTTTGATCCAGAAGTTCCTGATATTTACAAAGAAGCCCTTGGCCGAGATTATGCCTATATAATAGAGTTTTTAGAGTTTTTATTAAGAGAGCTTATATACTTTTTACCATACACTTTATAATTAAGAGCAGAGGATTTTTAGAGCTTTTGGGGCTGATCTGAACCTGATTCATCATCTGTATTTGGAGAAGATTTCGAACCCCTTTTACTCTTATTCTTTTATGCAATTTACTTATCATATGATCATGTTTTCATTATCTATGTCTGAGTAGATTCCTAGTTAGGCTTAGGGTTTCTCACATAGGATTTCATGACTTGCTAGACTTGTTCAATTTCAGTTAAGGATTCAAACTATATATGTTCTTCAATTTAATTGTGCTTAAAGCTAGTTCTAACCTGATCAATTAGAATCTAGATCTTAGGTTGCTAAATACGCCACGGAAGTGGGGTTTAGGAATCTGAACTAATTAAATTGGGCAATTAAACTTTGCGCAAACGAAAGTTTGGTTTAGGATAATTGTGAACATATCAAACTTGGACTTATTGCTAGTTTAATCTGTTAGTTCTCGCAAACGGAAGTTTGGTTTGCTGCACTTAGACTTAGAGAATTATCGCAAAGGAATTTGGTTAATTCTATATCTGTGTTTTGAGTTCTAGAACTGGTGCTTAATTAGATCCTTGCTGAATGAACTGTTTGCTAGTCTGATTTCCTGAGAATACCCTAGGTTTGACGCTTTTAATTACTTGCTTTCACAACCAATAATCTCTGCTACTGATTTACTTTCTTGCACTATTTTCAATACAATCACATTGCTTATTTCTAGTATTCATTCCCTACGGTTTGATTCTCTTGAGACCAAGTGTCCCTGTGGATTCGATAACCCTATATACTACTTTGACATTGCTGTACACTTGCAGTTTAGTAATAGGGATTAAAACTCGACCTATCACTCGACCAGACTAGACTTGACCAGACTACACAGACTTTCGAGTGTATACGAAAATGTAACTGATCTGAGAGGTAGCATATTCAGCTTTGAACCAATAATTTTTAATATCTATCGAGTTTACTCAGCCAGGAGGTGAACATGATTTCTTGAACCACCCGGACTTTGATGTAAATCGAGACAACAGGTATCGCACAACGACATTTCTCGTAGAACTATGTTCTCTACTGTGTTCATTTTAGCCTTGAACATGCCTGGTATTCGTGAGTGAAGTTGGAGAGTATAGCCTTACATTCATTCTCCTAGAAACGGCCCCATTTCACACTCACTATGTGATCTGCCATCAGCTTTCTTTCAAGAAGTATCCGTATGTACTCCACTATTATAAAGCTATGGAATCATTCAAAGCCAACACTTAACCTCATTACACACATATAACATTATTTGATCATCCTAGGAACTGGGCAGAGCTATAGTGCTCAATCCTTAATCAGCTCAATTTCGTTTTCCCTTTGAACCTAGATCTTGGGATCTCCAGTCACATAGGTGGGGTGTCCATCAAACGTCATTTTTGTTCATAGGCTTTAAACCCATTCCTTTTGATGATTTCAGAATTTGATCTCGCGGTATGCTTTTTGTGAAAGGATCCGCTAAATTATCAGCCGACTTGATGTAATCTATCGTGAGTACACCACTTGAGATCAAATGTCTAATGGTCTTATGTCTTCTTCGTATATGACGAGATTTGCCATTATATAGATTACTCAGTGCCCGAGAGATAGCCGACTGACTATCACTGTGTACACGTAAAGCTGAGACTGGTTTTTCCCACATTGGGATATCTTCCAAGAAGCTTTGAAGCCATTCTGCTTCCTCTCCACCTTTGTCTAAAGCTACGAATTCTGACTCCATGGTTGATCTGGCCAGGAGTGTTTGTTTGGAATATTTCTAGGATACTACTCCACCAGCAAGAGTGAATACATATCCACTCGTAGATTTGGAATTTCTTAAATCTGAAATCCAATTAGCATCATTGTACCATTCTAGTACTGCTGGTTCTTTCCAAAATGAAGCCCATAACTTTTAGAATTTTTTAGATAATTCAACACTCTAGTTATGGCTTTCCAGTGAGTATGACCTGAATTACTCGTGTAGCGACTTAGTACAATTATTGAGTGCACTAATTAGGGTCTAGTACAATTCGTCAAGTACATAAGACTCCCGATCACTCTTGCATACTTCACTTGTGACACTGCTTCACCTGAATTCTTTGTCATATGAAGTTGAGGGTCGATCGGAGTTTTAGCTATCCCATTTGAGTAGTTCTTACACCGTTCTAGGATCTTTTCAGCATAATGATCTTGAGACATGATTATTCCTTCGGAATTTCGAGTGATCTTAATTTCTTAGAATTACATCTGGTAATCCCAAGTCTTTCATATCAAACTTACCACTAAGCATATTCTTAGTTTGTTGGATTATATCTTTGCTGCTTTCCATGATGAGCATGTCATCGATGTACAATTAGAGCAAAACGTATCCATGAGGAGTAGTTTTGATGTATATGCAGTTATCACATTCATTTGTGTGAAAGCCATTTGACATCATTACATTGTCAAACTTTTTGTGCCATTGTTTTGGCGCTTGTTTAAGTCCATATAATGACTTCACAAGTCTACACACTTTCTTTTCTTGCCCAGGAGCAGCATAACCCTCAGGTTGATGCATGTAGATTTCTTCTTCTAAATCTCCATTTAGGAATGCAGTTTTTACATCCATTTGATGGATTTCGAGATCTCTTAATGTTGCAATTCCAATCAGCATACGAATCGAAGTTATTCTCGTTACCGGAGAATAGGTGTCAAAGTAATCAAACCCTTCTTTTGTCGGAATCCTTGCACCACAACTCTGGTCTTGTACTTATCTATGGATCCATCTATTTTCAACTTTGTAGTGAAGATCCATTTGCACCCAAGAGGTTTACACCCTTGCGGTAAATCAACCAACTCCCATGTATGATTTTGCATAATGGAATTGATTTCACTGTTAGCAGCCTCTTTCCATGAAGGTGCATCGGGTGTAGACATGGCTTCATTGAAAGTTCTTGGCCCACTTTTTGTAAGAAATGTTGTTATGAACTCTGAGCCGAATGTATTTTCTTTACGAGCTCTCTTTATTCTTCTAAGTTCAATTTCTTCTTCTACTTCTGCTTCTTCATTTGTAGAAGTGCCAGAAGTGCTTGCCTCATGGCTAGCATCTCGTTCATCACGAGTTCTCTTAGGATTTCCCTTATCCTTGTATGGAAACACATCTTCGAAGAAGGAAGCATTCCTTGACTCCATTGTCGTGTTCACATGGATATCTGGTATATCTGACTTATGTACCAGAAAATGATAGGCACTGCTATTATTTGCATATCCGATAAATATGCAGTCTATCGTCTTAGGTCCAATGGTGACCTTTTTCGGGAGTGGTAGTGCAACTTTTGCCAGGCACCCCCACACTTTCAGGTACTTGTACGAAAGTACTTTACCTTTCCAAAGTTCATATGGAGTTTTTCCAGTAACTTTGTGTGGTATCTTATTCAGGATATAATTAGAGGTAAGCAGAGCTTCCCCCCACATGTTTTGGGCTAACCCAGATTCCTGCAACATTGCATTCATCATTTTCTTAAGAGTTTGGTTCTTTCGTTCCGCAACTCCGTTAGACTCTGATGACTAAGGAGCAGTAAGTTGATGAATGATAACATGTTCTCTACAGAACGCATCGAAAGGTTCATTGTATTCACCTCCTCGGTCACTTCTAACCATTTTGATAGTTTTATCAAGTTGGTTTTCAACTTCGAGCTTGTACTCTTTGAAATTTTCCAAGGCTTCATCTTTACTTCGTAATAGATACACATTGCAGTATCTAGTGCAATCATCTATGAAAGTCACAAAGTATTTCTTTCCACCTCTTGTTTGCACAAATTTTAAATCACACAAATCCCTGTGAATTAAACCTAGAGGATCGGTTGTTCTTTCCACGCTCGGTGATGGCGTTTTAGTGAGTTTGGCTTGGACATAAACTTCACATTTATCTTTGTTTATCTTGTTTTTTGGAATCAAGTTCATGTTCATCAATCTACTCATAGAATTGAAATTAACATGTCCTAGACGTTCGTGCCAAATATTAAATGACTCTGCAACATAATCAACTGGTAACTTTTCATTCATCTTAATATTCTTCGAGGTAGAATCCTCGGTTACATTGGTTTTACGAATGACTGCCTCAATAGACATTTTAAACAACCCATCTTAAACGAAACCCTTTCCCAAAAACATTCCATTCTTGGATAAGATCAGCTTATCTCCTTCCAGATTGATGGCGAAGCCATGCTTGCTCATAAGAGATCCAAAGATCAAATTCTTGCGTATGTCCGACACGTGGACCACATTCGTAAGTATGAGCTCTTCCACAGAGGTGAGCTTCAGGACAACATTTCTGTGACTTTCAATATTCGAAGCCGCGGAGTTTCCCATCAAGAGCGTATCATCACTCTTATTCTTTGTGTAGGTCGAGAACATCTCTCGATCCATACATATATGCCTTGTTAAAAAGCAACAAAGCAACGAGCCACAATGACGACGACCGCGCGTGTGTAAACTTTCTCCTTTCTATCCAACCTTCTTATAACACAAGTAGAAGTTGGACTCGTTATACAGTAAGTGAAAAATTTCCTTGTTTCCAATGTGAGAAACTTTCCCCTCCCATAA
The DNA here is from genome assembly GCA_030180135.1 of Orychophragmus violaceus. Taxonomy (NCBI): domain Eukaryota; kingdom Viridiplantae; phylum Streptophyta; class Magnoliopsida; order Brassicales; family Brassicaceae; genus Orychophragmus; species Orychophragmus violaceus. The sequence goes on along the minus strand of CM058230.1, from coordinate 56,221,526 downwards.
ATAGGTATAGCCAATGAAAACATTTCATTCTTTATGGACTTAACTCATTTTTTTCACGCATACACATTTTAGGTAAAACCCATAACTTTATTATGTATTTTCCAAAACAATTTCCAACAACATTCAATATAAATCATCTATTATATTAAAACAGAAGTACATTATAAACATAACCTTTAGTTTACGTGTTATTTACATGATATGTCATTGATATTTAAATATTCATTAAAATTATAGGAAAATTATAATGGTCAAATCAATTTTTCACTGATTAATTTATAATATCTTCTATTTTACTTTTTCTCTCACAATCTAATTTTACAAAAAAAAATTCAATTTTTTAGAAAAATAAATTAAATTTGTATTTATTATTAAAATATTATTATAAAATAATATTAACTAAATTTTGATCTATTAAAAATAAAAATTCATATTTTTCAACATTTTTCAAAAAAAAAATCATTGATCATTCAATATAAATCATTGATTAACGAGGAGTCGATTTAACAGAAAATATATTCGTCGATTTACATAGTCGTAAAAATATTCGTCGATTTACGACTATTTTGCAACTATTTTTATGACTAACAGAAGTAGTTGTAAGATAGACGTAGCATAGTCGCAATATATAGGGACTAACTTGCGACTATATTGGTGACAATTGTGCGACTAAAGACAGAGTACAGATGCAGTCGGAGAAATGTAGTCACCAAATAGTTGTTAAACTAGGTGACTATTGTATGACTATGGTATGACTAACCTAACGACAATATGGAGACTAATAGGAACATCAAGATACATTAGGAGAGAGATAATGCGATCAATGGCCGACTAATATATGACTGTATAATATAGTAATAACGTAGTCGTAAAACTTGGCGACTATATGGCGACTGGGTAATGACTAGTTTAACGACTATACAACGACTAATTGAAACATCCAGATACAATTATGGTAATGATTTTTCCACTACTTGGCGACGACTATGTGACTGTCTAATATAGTCACAACGTAGTCGTAATATATGGTGACTATTTGAAGGTTGTTTAATGACTAATATAACGACAATACAACGACTAACCGGAACATCCATATATGATTATGGTAAAGATTTTGCCATTATTTGGCGACTGTTTAATGACTAATTTAACGATTATGCATCAACTAATCGGAACATCCATATACGATTATGGTTATGATTGTGCCGCTACTTGTCGAGTACTATCTGAGTGTCTAATATAGTCACAACTTATTCGGAATATATGGTGACAATGTGGCGACTGTGTTATGATTAATTTAACGACTATGCAGCGACTAATCGGAAAATCCATATACGATTATGGTAAATATTTTGTCACTACTTTGTGACTGTTGTGTGATTAATTGACGACTGTTTAGAGACTATTTTATTCGTAAAAATAAGAATATTATATCATTTCATTTGTCAAATTAACGATTTGGTAACTGGTGATACTATAATTTGAATGATACAAGAAATGTAAAAGATATTTTCTTCAAAATAACATAGATAGCTTATGTGTAACATATATACACAAACAATTATCTACATATGCAAACTCCAAAATTAAGGAGTTTCCAAATCATACAAAAAAAATTACAAGTGCAAGAGGCAGTGATAAGTAACCTACGAAGCAGATGGAGTTGAAGTTGTACATGTTGGGGGAAGAGGCTCTCTGTTTGCTGCAGCCTTTTGAGTCTCCATGAAGTCCATAATCTGCGGATCAGTTTGTCACAAATACTTTTCCTCCAAGGAAAAGTGCTCGAGCTTTTCCTTTTGCTCAGTCGCAACTTGGGCGTTCTCTGTTTCACGGACAGCCTACTCTTTGATTTTAAGTTGAGCTTCATTTAGTTGCTCTTGCACGGCCACAAACGCTGAAGAGTCTCCTGCCTTCTTGCGCTTGCCCATTACAAGATTCTCTTTAAGGCTTCCAACTCCATAAATATTTTCTTGCACATTTTTCTCATACGTTTTAACAATTTTCTCTGCATTCTGATCAACATACATATCATTTGGCTTTGTATGTGTCTTGATAAATACCTCACCAATTTTCACTGGTCTTCCCAATTCATCTTCCTGCATAGATCTAAAACAAACAAGGATTATTACAGAATTTAAAGTTGCAAAGCTGTAAGTAACAAAAATAACAAATATATAAAAGTTACTAGCGATTTCTTGTTGGATTTGTTGGTACGACTTGAGCCCTAATAAGTGGATGTGAGGACCGAGACCTTCACGGTCAGACAAATGACAATTGGAATAGGTCACACTGCTTTGCATTGCTTCTGCAGTACCCCAGTAGTCGGTCATCCTTTTCCAGAGAGTCTCGTTAATCCATTTAGGTCACTCACGGCTAGTCCTCGTGTTGCTACCATGTCTTTCATCCGGCATTAACAGATCCCCTCGAAAAACTGTTGAATTGTCCCTATTATCAAGGGAACCCAGGTGTGGGTGTTCAGAATACAAAGAGAATAAACATATCATTAGTGAAAACAACAAAAGCAAACCTATATGTGAAGGGTATAGGAGAGAAAACTGTACCGCGAACTCGAGGAAGTATCTTTATGATCTATCATGAGGCACACGTGACCAGCTAGAGTAGGGTTCATCGAATTTTTTTTAAAAAAAATTAGTAATCTTCCGAACTAATTTCGATCCTATGTCACGAGTAAACTTGAAAAAACGCTTTATCAGAAGTAAGTTATGAATGGTTTGGTCATGTCTCAAATGATACACACACTATCTTATAAACGCTCAGAGACTCGAACTTAACAAAACACAGAGAGTAGTTAAACTAAGACATAAAAACTCTATGCTACTGATCTTGACTTTAAAGACATCAAAACAGAGAGTATGTTCTTCTTAATACTCTTGATGCTAAGCTTCTAGGATTTGAACGGATCAAAGAACTCTATGTTACTGATCTGGACTTTAAAGAACCGTTTAATGCTTGTTATAAGTTTTCTTTTGGAAAGTACTTTAAGCATGATGGTTTCTTGTTCTATGGTGGACGCTTGTATATTCCTAATTGCTGTTTAAGAGATTTACTTGTAAGTGAAGCACACGGTGGTGGACTCATGGTACATTTTGGAGTGGCTAAAACTCTTAATGTGATGCATGATCACTTCTTCTGGCCACATTTGAAGAAGAACATGGAGAAAGTGTGTGAAAGATGCGGGACATGCAAACAATCCAAAGCCATTGCACAACCCAAAGGTATGTACACTCCTTTACCTATTGCTTCTCATCTGTGGCATGATGTGTCAATGGACTTTGTGTTACGATTGCCTAGGACTAAGACTCGAAAGGATTCGATCTTTGTGGTTGTGGATAGGTTTAGTAAGATGGCGCACTTCATTCCCTGTCATAAAACTAATGATGCTTTGAACATTGCTGAATTGTTCTTTAGAGAAGTCATTACGTTGCTTGGCATGCCTAGATCGATTGTTTCTGATAGAGACACCAAGTTCTTAAGCTATTTTTGGAAAACTTTGTGGATTAATTTAGAAACCAAGTTGTTGTTTTCAACTACTTGTCATCCTAAAACTGATGGACAAACGGAAGTAGTGAATAGAACCTTGTCAACATTGCTTAGGGCTGTCATTAAAAAGAACCTGAGAACTTGGGAAGAATGCTTGCCACATGTAAAATTTGTATACAACCATTTTGTGCATTCTGCTACTAAGTATTCTCCATTTCAACTTGTTTACGGTTTTAATCCCTTAACTTCTATGGATCTAATGCCTCTTCCTTTGAGTGAAAGAACAAGTCTAGATGGAAAAAGAAAGGCTGAATTGATTAAGCAGATTCACACAAAGGCCATGGCAAACATAGAGGAGAAGACCAAAAAGTATGCATATGTTGCAAACAAAGGGAGGCGCAAGCTTGACTTTGAAGTTGAAGATCAAGTATGGATATACTTGAGGAAGGAATGTTTCCCAGTAGAAATAAAGTCTAAGCTCTTGCCCAGAGTTGATGAACCGTTCACAATAGTCAGAAAGATCAATGCCAATGCATACCAGCTTGATCTACAAGGTAAGTACAAGTTCTCTTCAAGTTTCAATGTTTCTAATCTCATTTCTTTTCTTGTAGATGAACCGGATTTGAGGGCAAATCCTTTTCAAGGGAGAGGAGATGATGTGATCATGGATGGAGAGCTTTTACCTGATCATGATGCTGAACTTGTAGCTGAGGATCAGCTTACGAAAAAGGACGAGCTGGACAAAGACGAGCTGGATGAGGTCGGAATGGACGGGGTCGAGCTGGTCGAGGACGAGCTGTCGGACGAGCAAGGTCGAGAACAAGATCACTTGACCAAAATGAAATCCAAAGAATAACTTCACATTCCAACTGGACTCATTACAAGATCCAAGTCCAAGAAACTTAGAGAAGTTGTTCAAACACTTTTGGTACGAGCTGAATTTGAGATGGTCAAGGATGAAGAAGACATGGGCTGGTCGGTCCAATTGTGCACTCACTTTTCTGCAGCTGATCAAGTCATTGGAGATTGGCCTTTTCCAAATTGATAGAATAAATGGAAGAAGCCAGAAGCCCATTATGCCTTAGAAGATTTCGTGACCAAAAGAAGAAGACCATGAGATGGAAGTTCGGTGGTCATATGTTTATGGTCAAAGTCGTTGATCAATAATCTAAGTAGTTAATTTCTTTTATTTTTCCTAAGTCTTTTGACTGGTTTTCTTCATGCAACTCTAGTTTTTTATGTACTTTCGAAAACCAGTAAAAAATACAACATTTCTTCCCTTTTGATCAATTGATCCTTTTGAGAGTTTCTCTCGTTTGTTCTTCATGAACAATCTGTTGTTTGGTACGTCATATTCAACCAATAAACCCTCTAAGTATGGACATGTGTGTCACATCAGGCATAAGAAGAGGTTGGGAACATCAAGGACCATCCACAATCCTTGTGCGACCCATTCACTCCACACGCCCTGAACCGGTGCTAGTAGCCCGATTGCAAGGATTATCCAATCTTCATACCACCCTAAGAGTATCCATTCTTGGGAGTATCACATCAAAGCCACGACCAGCACCATAAGGACAGAAGATGATCCACAGACCTGAGGCGATGCTGAGATCAAGGAAAATCCCCCTGACCCAAACCAGACTGAGAGTGTTACTCAGGTAAGTCATTCATTAAAACGATTTATATCTACTGATTCTACAGCCGTACTAAAGGACCTACTAATTTTAAAATAAAATGAGTACTTTGAACATGTTTTAAGACCACAACTATATCTCGATAGGAGTACATGTTCAGTACGTTTACCATTTCCTAAATAACACCTAATGCGCTTGTTTCTTGCCAAAGGTGTCCATATAATTACAGGAACCGAAGAGAAGAACCGGAAAGATGTACCACCCTACCTTGGACGCGGAAAGACCGAGACCACAAGAGATGATGGTTCAGCAGCTTGTCCGTGGCACCGAAGCCAGAGCATAGGCGTGATATTGAATCACCTACTCAACGGAGAACCGCCTGATAGCCCTTACTACAACAAGCCCCGGATTCATCAAGGTAAGGCCATGGACTCACAAAACCGCATGAAAGCTAACTTGCTTTCTCTTGGTGCAGCTTATACAGTTTCGAGGTCAAAACATTTTCAAGAGGGAGAGTATGATGAGGACATCAAGCCATCATCAGCCAAGCAGACAATAGGATGGCTCACCAAGCCACTATATACCCATGGAGAGAAGCAGCCTTATCGCACCAGGGACATAGGTGCACGTTTTGGATCATATCAACCCAACCAGGAGGAATTAAGCTACGTGCCAACATATTCTAGAAACTTAAGATATCAAGGAGTCATCACAAAGTGGAAGTGCTTTAATATCTTTTCACATGAGGAAGTTATGCATGTTACAAAACAGAACACTTCTAAGGAACTCGCTGGAGAACAACTTCTACTTATGGGAGAGATCAGAACGAACCAGGATGAATCAAGCAACAAAGGAACTTGTTCGGAAATCATAACTCATCAGGGAATCCAGGATAGTTTGAATCAAGCCCAGACCAGCTCAGATTAAGAATCTACACAAGTTCTAACCCATTGGTTTCTGGACTTGCCTCATTTGGAAGCTCACGGACTTGACGGATTTCAAACTTATATTTAGAGACCAGGAGGGCATTGAAACATCTGTCTGAATAGCCTTTGACAGCTGCCGGTTTTCTGTGCTTGAGCGGATTTCCCTTACACTCAGATCACATGTGTTACTTGTTCTTGTCCTGTTCGTGTTCATACAATCATCAGCCCATCAACTAGCATCAGCAGAGAACGACTTTAGTCCAGCTGCTCATGCCCCATCGTCCTATCTTGTTCATGGCACCAAGGAGAGCGACCTCAGTCCAGCCTTGGTGTCAACCTCAGATCGGTTCATTGTGAGCTCCCCCTTGAGCTTACATCAGGTACAATAGTCATTTAATGTTCGTCTTCTTCCTTAGGTTTTTTTTTCCTGAAGCTGTAAACTATGGCGGCTGCTTGATTTCTTTGTTCGTTTTCAACCATTTTCTTAGGTTTTCTTCTTTTTTGTGATTAAAATTTATAGATCTAGTTATAATATTCGATTTATAAGACAAAACAACCAAAAATTTGAGTTTTCTGTATCAACCGATTTCTTGACCGAATATACCAAAATTTCCGTGTATCTTCTGCACACCGACTATCCGCTGCTTAACCAGTTACGGCGGACGCATTTTTGAACATGACTAAATCTGTAAAATAGAAGGAAATGATGAAATTCGCAGTTATATTTTAAACTTTCGACAAAAATTGGAAAAATGTGAAATATTGAAATCTTGTGAAATATCGAAATCTTACCATTAGAGGTTGAAGACAAACCGTAGCTTACATCTGAATTCAGGCTATTGAGAATAACTTGTAGTTAAAAAAGGTTGTTGCTTTTTCTGAAAAATTAACAAAATAAAAATTTCTGAAAAATTCACAGATGACACGTAAGTGAAAAGTGACGTGTCGAAAGGAGAAGCAAAGTTACTTTCTCTCCCTGACTTCTGCTTTATATAAAAAAGATTATCTAAGTATTAAAATCTATTACTATTTAGTTTACTATATAAATTAGTATTATTTGGGATGAGATATTTTCCGGTTTCCAGATTTTTCTCAAGTTTGTTTCAGAATTTCCGGGTTTTACTGGGTATTTCGGCTTTTACTCCGGTTTTTTGGATTTTTCTGGGTTTTTTGAAATTTTCCGGGTTTTCCGTGTTTTTAAGTTATATTGAGTACTTTGGTTACAAAAGAACCGAACCCGATTGATACCCAAAATACTTTCGGGTTTATTCGGATTCTACATTGAAGTACAGAACCGACCCGAACCCGACATGATCTAAACCCGATTTTTTTGAAAAATACCAATTGGGGCTTTCATACATAGTACCGAAATATCCAAGAACCGATTGGGTAGAACCAAACACCGATTGGGTACCCGATTTTCCAGGACTAATTCCAAATGGTCCGAAGTGATCTTTTGAATAAACAACTTTTGCCTTTTCAACTTTTGATCTTTGTGATCTTTTGAGAGAAATCTCTTTGTTCTTCTTGAACACTTCGATGCTTGGTGTATCATATCCAATCTTCAACCTTTGTTTTCTGGTCTTGTGAGTCATATCAAACAGATTCAGAGTTGGGAATATCAGGGGCTAATCCGCATCCCTTGTGCGACCCTTCAATCCACACGCTTGGACCTTGTGCTAGTAGCCTTGGTGTCAAGATTATCCAAAGCCATATATCCTCTAAGTGCAATCCTTGGGAAGTTCACATCAAGTGGTATCAGAGCCACTTAGAGGTTTGGTATCATTCTCTAAAATTCACCATTCTCATCTCATTCATCTTCTTCTCAAAAAAAAAAAAAAAAATAGATTTCATCTTTTCATCTTCTCACACAAAAACTTATTTTCTGTCTATCTTTCATGCAAACTGATCCCTACCATTTCAAAAAAAAAAAAAAGAATGAAGATGGCTAGTAGCCTCAAATCATTAAAAAAAAAAGTGTTTTTGATCTAGGAGAAATCGGATCAAGGTAGTGGTCAATCGGTTTTGCAACAAAAATCTTGCAATATATCTATATGTTTCTTTTTATCTTATCTTTGGGATTAAAACACAACTGTGCTTCCTGATTTTTTCACTTAGAACCGAGAGAGATTGAGAGAAAACACCTTGAGAGACAAACACTTGGAGTGAAACACACAGTAGTGAGAGAGAGAGTTACTTCTGTTGATTTGTTTGCTAAGTGATTTCAGGACTTGTTGTCTCAGCACAACAGCTATGGAGAGAGGAGCACGTGAGAAAGAAATGCAGTCGGTCTATCCAAGCTTCAGGTGCACGCCATGATGAGTTAAATCACCAAACTCATCCGAACTGAAATCAGAGGAAAACTTGATGAGCTACACACGCTTATGGACCGAGTTCAAGAGGATACTTAACAGGATAATGCCAATCATGATGCATGCATTAGGCGTGACAAAAACTCACCTAGAAGAGCTAGACAAGCTAGGGATAATGAAGCAGAAGATTATTATAAGTCTTCTAGTGGAAGTCATAGGAGAACTAGGAGAAATGAGGAAGACCGAGAATCTAGAGTTAGGTCCAATGCTCCAAGGATTAGAACAAATGATTTAGGAGGTCTTAAACTTAAAATTCATGCTTTATAAGGTAAAATGATCATGATGCTTATCTAGAATGGGAAAGAAAGATAGAACTTGTTTTTGATTGCCAAAACTTGTCTGAAACTAAAAAGATTAGGCTAGCACCTATTGATTTCTCTGGATATGCAATTAATTGGTTTGATCAAGTTGTGACTAACATGAGAAGGACCGGAGAGAGGCTTATTGCAACCTGGGATGAGCTGACTACCCTGATGAGGAAGCGTTTTGTACCTAGCCATTACCACAATTAATTACATCAGAGACTGAGACGTCTTACCCAAGGAACTAAGAGTGTTGAAGACCATTTCCAGGAGATGGACACTCTCATGATCAAAGCAGATGCAGATGAAGACCGTGAAGCAACCATGGCACGTTTTCTTGGAGGACTTAACTCATGAGATACATGATAAATTGGAGATGCAAGATTATGAGTGCTTGGAAGAGATGCTTCACAAAGCCATCCTAGTGGAGCAACATGTTAAGAGAAAGGGATATGTCTGAAACCCTTACACTCCAGCTCATAAACCAACTATCCAAGACAAAGGTAAGGCTCCAATCCGAACAAATTCTGATTTTAAGACTAATGCTCCTGTTCATGTTGCTAAGGATAAGGAAGCTCCAAAATCAACTCGGACCAGGGATATAAGATGCTTAAAATGTCAAGGACTTGGACATTATGCTAACTCTTGTCCCAACAAGAAGATTATGGTTATCCTGGACAATGGAGAGGTGGAATCTGCAGAAGAGCAAGAGGAACCAGATGCGGTTCAATCTGAAGAAGAGCTCTATGATCTACATGTCCATGGAGAGCTAATGGTCACAAGGAAAGTTCTGAGCATTCAAACAAAGCCCAAGGAGAAATAACAAAGAGAGAACATATTCCACACACGCTTCTTTGTGAAAGACAAGGTTTGCATCCTGATTATAGATGGTGGAAGCATCCAAGGCTGTATTCACTTGGTCTTCAGGTTCAGAAACATCCAAGGCTGTATTCACTTTAATGGTTGAATTAAGGAGGGTTAAAAGTGAGTCAACAGGTTCTTGTGCCAATCACCATTGGGAGATACAAAGATGAGGTTCTATGTGATATCTTGCCTATGGAAGCAGGTCATATTCTTCTAGGGAGACCGTGGCAGTACAAAAAGGACGTGCATGATGGTTAGAAAAATAAACATTCCTTTGAGCATCAAGGCAAGAAGATCAATTTCATTCCTCTCTCATCAAATGAAGTGCATCAAGATCAGGTTCTGCTAAGGCAAAGAAGACAAAACGCTGAGGCTAATCAGAAGCTAGCTCAATCCTCCAAACCGGCCAAACAAACCAACTTTTATGCCAAAGCTGGTAATGTTAAGAAAGCCTTAGTTTCTGAACAGTCATTGATCTTATTAATTTATAAGGAAACCATGCTATAAACTTCTGACCATGCACTGGAGATTCTAAGTGAACTTATGAGTCTTTTGCAGGAGTTTAGTGATGTGTTTATTGAAGAAACTCTATCTGGTTTGCCTCCTATCCGTGGGATAGAACATCAAATAGACTTTGTGCCAGGAGATTCTCTTCCTAATCGTCCAGCATATAGAATAAATCCCATTTAGACTAAGGAGCTTCAGAAGTAGATTGGTGAGCTCATGGAAAAAGGATACATCAGAGAAAGCATGAGTCCTTGCGTAGTACATGTTCTACTTGTCCCAAAGAAAGATGGAAGCTGGAGAATGTGTGTTGATTGCCATTCTATCAACAACATAACAGTTAAGTATAGGCATCCAATCCCTAGACTTGATGATATGCTAGATGAACTTCATGGTTCTTGTGTCTTTTCTAAAATTGATTTAAAAAGTGGTTATCATCAGATTAGAATGAAAGAAGAGGATGAATGGAAAACCGCCTTTAAGACTAAGCTAGGCTTGTATGAGTAGCTTGTCATGCCTTCATGCGTTTGATGAACCATGTTCTTAGACCATTCATAGGATTTTTTGTTGTTGTATAATTTGATGATATCTTAGTTTATAGCAAGACTCTTGATGAACATGTTCTTCATGTTAAATATGTTTTAGAAGTGCTTATAAAGGAAAAGCTCTATGTTAACTTTAAGAAGTGCTCTTTTGAGACAGATAACTTGGTTTTCTTTGTTTTATTGTAGGAGCAGAGGGCATCAAAGTGGACAAAGAGAAAGTAAAGGCAATATAAGAGTGGCCTAGTCCAAAGACCATGGGAAAGTTAGAAGTTTTCATGGCCTTATCGGCTTCTACAGAAGGTTTGTAAAGGACTTCAGTACTCTAGCAGCTCCACTCACTGAGGTGATCAAGAAGAATGTAGGATTTAAATGGGAGCAAGCTCAGGAGGACGCTTTCCAAACATTGAAAGGGAAGTTAACTCATGCTCCATTACTTGTTCTTATTGACTTCAATAAAACTTTTGAAATAGAATGTGATGCCTCAGGAGTTGGAATTGGTGCTGTTTTGATGCATGAAAAGAGGCCAATAGCTTACTTCAGTGAAAACCATGGTGGAGCCACGCTTAACTACCCCACCTATGACAAAGAACTATATGCTTTGGTGAGGGCTTTGCAGATATGGCAACACTATCTTGGGCCTAAGGGATTCGTGGTGCATACTGACCATGAAACTCTAAAGCATCTCAAGGGACAACAAAAGCTTAACAAGAGACATGCAAGGTGGATATAATTCATTGAAATCTTCCCATATGTCATCAAATACAAAAATGGTAAATAAAATGTTGTAGCAGATGCTTTGTCCAGAAGGTATGTTCTACTATCGTCCTTAGATGCTAAGCTGCTTGGTTTTGAACAAATTGAAATAACTTATTCTAATGATCCAGACTTCAAGGAACCCTTTAGGTCTTGTTCTAAACACGCTTTTGGCAAGTATTATTGACATGAGGGCTTCTTTTTCTATGCTGATAGACTTTCTGTTCCTAATTGTTTACTTGTCAGGGAAGCTCGTGGAGGTGGTCTCATGGGGCATTTTGGCATGGGCAAGACACTTAAGATAGTGAAAGACCATTTCTTTTGGCCGCACTTAATGAAAGTTGTGGAAATGATTTTTAAAAAATACGTGACTTGAAAACAATCCAAAGCCACATCTCAGTCTAAAGGTATGTACAGTACACTTCCTATTCCATACCATCTGTGGGTTGATTTTTCTAAGGACTTTGTGCTTGGCTTACCTAGAACTAGAACTGGAAAGGATTCGATCTTTGTTGTGTTGGATAGGTTTAGCAAAATGTTCCATTTCATTCCTTGTCACAAAATTGATGATACATTAAACATTGCTAATATGTTCTTTAGAGAGTTCATATGTTTGCATGACATGCCTAGGTCCATTGTTTCTGATAGAGACACAAGGTTCTTGAGTTACTTCTGGAAGACATTGTGGTTTAAGTTGGGTACTAAACTGTTATTTTCAACCACTTGTCACCCACAAACTTATGGACAAAACATAAGTAGTCAATAGGACTTTGTCTACTTTGCTTAGGGCTGTTATCAAAAAGAATCTTAAAACTTGGGAATTATGCTTGCCATATGTTGAGTTTGCTTATAATAATGCAATGCATTCAGCTACTAAGTTTTCTCCTATTGAAATCGTTTATGGCTTAAACCATTGTCTCCTTTGGATCTAACTCCCCTTCCTTTAAGTGAAAGAACTAACCTTGATGGGAAAAAGAAAGCTGAGGTTATGAATCAGATTCATGAGAAGGCATGGAAGAACATTGAGGAAAACACTAAGCAGTATGCAATGTTTGCCAACAAGAACAAACGCAAGCATATTTTTGAAGTTGGAGATCAAGTATGGATCTATCTAAGGAAGGATCGGTTCCCAAATGAAAGGAAATCAAAATTGATGCAAAGGGTGGACGGTCCATTCAAAATCATAAAGAAAATTGATAACAATGCCTACCAGCTTGATTTGCAAGGTAAGTATAAGGTCTCTTCTAGCTTCAATATTTCTGACCGTATTCCTTTTCTTGTAGATGAGCCAGATTTGAGGGCAAATCCTTTTCAAGGGGTAGAAGTTAATGTCATCATGGATCCATCAAGGGAAGGAAACCTTGAACAAGAGCTTGGACCAAACAAAGGAGATCTTGAAGCTGAGGACGAGATGGTCGAGGTCGGATAGGACGAGCTGGTCGAGGTCGGACAGGACGAGTTGGTCGAGTTCGAGCTGAACGAACCTGAGTCGATGGACGAGGATGGATGAAAACTTGATTTGTGGACCAGAATACAAGCTAGGGATGATTTGCACATTTCAGCTGGACCAATTACAAGATCCAAGTCTAAGAAGTTCAGAAAAGCAATGCAAGTACTTTTGGTTCGGACAGAATTCCAAATGGTCTGAGGTGAAGAAGACTTGAACCGGCCGGTCCATTTGTGGATCCAATTTGATAAGGAAGATCTGACCATCTAAGAAGCCTATTATCAGTTCGAAATAAGAAGATCATAAGCCCATTACGCCTTAGAATATTTTGCAAAAAGGACTTATGACTGTTGGAAGTTCGGTGGTCACTTTGTTACTTGGTCTTTGGTCTTTGTTTCGTTCATTTCTTTGTATTTTTCCTAAGAAGTTTGACTCAATTCCTCATCCAAACTCTTTCTATTTGTACTACATTTCGAAATCAGAATAGACAACTTTTGCCTTTTCAACTTTTGATCTTTGTGATTTTTTTAGAGAAATCTCTTTGTTCTTCTTGAACACTTTTAAGCTCGGTGTATCATATCTAATCTTCAACCTTTGTTATCTGGTCTTGTGAGTCATATCAAGCAGATTCAGAGTTGGGAATATCAGGAGCCAATCCGCATCCCTTGTGCGGCCCTTCAATCCACAAGCTTGGACTTTGTGCTAGTAGCCTTGGTATCAAGATTATCCAAAGCCATAGATCCTCTAAGTTCAATCCTTGGGAAGTTCACATCAAGAAGCATACTCGGCCCGAGAAGAAACACGAGGAGGCGAACATGCAGATTAACAAAGAGAAGAGTTGAGTATGCAGGAAGCAGGCGAGGTTGCAGGCGCACATTTTACCAAGTCAAACATGAATTAAAGAGGATTCAGTACCCATAATCAGCTGGGAAACTAATAGTAGATTTACGCTTATATTTGGTAATAATTGTAATTTAAGCCATTTCAGTTACAAACTAGTTAGTAAAAATAAACAAGCTGGTGCATTATTGTAAAGGACTGAATTTTGAGTAATACAACACATATTTCACTTAGCAAACCCTTTCTTCTAATTCTTGATCAACCTAGGTAAAAACAAGCGCATCAACCACTTCCGTCACGCCGACAACTGGAGTATCCAGTGCGGTCACTCCTCCAGTCAACTCGTCCGGTTATATCGTAAGGTATGACAACTCTGTCTGAAGCTACAAAAACACAGGCTACAAAGGTCCGCAACAGTGATACCACACCTTTGGGAGGTGGGTCTAGCAATACCAGTTGATCCTTACCTACCAGAGGAGGGTCTCAGCTAGAGATTCAATCGAATCATCGGATCCCGGATCAAACAGCTGAGATTCAGATTCTACTATCGGTGATGATCAACCAGAATCGGCATATGGCGACTCGCCAGGACAATTTCGAAAAAGATATCCAGGGAAGGGCGCAAGCACATGCTTTTCTTAACCCGTGAGCGCGTACCCCATTGGCCACTTGGCGAGGTGGAGCAGGATTTCCACTAGCAGGTTCACAATCTCGTCTGCTAATCCGAGAGTTACCACATCAGTTTCTAACCATGTGTTCACTCCGTCAACAGTTATGACGATAATGGGAGGAGCACCTACTAGTGGTGCACCACCTGCGACTAATTAGACTGGAGAATCAGCTCAAGAGCAAATTGGACCTACTTCCGAGGTGGAGGTCCAGGACATTCCTGATGACGAGGAACAACCCGAGCAGGACGATGATGAGTTTATTCACCCTAAAGGGGAAATCCCATTCCAGCCTCAGTATGACTATGGCAATGTTTCAGGCTCCGGGTTTACATCTGAGTATGAAACACCCAAAAAGTACTATGAGTACACAACTGCAAAGCTCCAGTGAATGAAATCCCAAGTTCATTCTGCTTTGAGAGCAGCTCCCGCGGTTGATCGAGTTATCGAGGAAGTAAATAAATCTCCTTTCACGCCTAGGATTGCAAATCCCCGAATTGGTGATGTTGGGAAGATTCGTTTTCTGCGATACGATGGAAAATCGCATTGATTCGCATTATGCCAACGATAATTTTGAGTTCTCCCCACGATTAGAATTTGGTTAGGAACCATATATTTTCCATTTAAAAGGTTTTAGAAGTAATGTTGCTCCACACTTTGATCTAAGATGGGACCTCAAAGGAGGTTAAGAATTATGTTGGATATGAATCTCCCTTGATGTGTAAATTGAGCCATCAAATACAGTGTAATGATCGATTTATAGACTGTTATATCAGAGAGTCAGTCTTTCCAACAATTGAAGGGGGGATAAGAAAATAAACAGCTGGAAAAAAATCAGTGAAAGAATTTATCTTGATCATCATAAATAATGTGCGCTAGAAGTTAAAAAGATAACTCATTTGCAAATTTTAGCAAATTTAATGCCAGAAGGATTTCCTGACCCTCAATGTATGACAAGTCATGTATACCAATTGTGCTCCAATTAATATTGATGTTCCAGGGGGGGGGGGGGGGATATCAACTGCTATTGAGTCTAGAGATCGCACGAAGCGTAATAGACCAATTGGTTCCAAATATAAGAATTCTCGAAAACGAAAAGGAGCATACTTTTAAAATGGCAAGACCGAGGAATCAAAGAATTATGGAATATTTCCATAAGAGACATTAGACATGACTAAGAAAGAAATCAAAGTACATGGTAATGATACTGATAAGAGATTTCAACTAGTTGTGTCATGTCTAGAACAAAAGCGAACCGAAAGCAAATCGACGTCGATAATATTTTTGCATGCAGTAAAGCAGTTGATGAGAATTGAGGATCAAAAACTGCGGTAGAGAAAGATTTATTGAAAAATGTACATAAAATGATGATTGGCCCATCATAGAAAAGGTAATAGAGGCATAATTAGAATCTCTTGTAAAGAAATATTTGGACCAGTAGTCAGTACACTTGAAGTGTAATAACTGTTGAGAAATAAGTGGATCCTTATGTGAAAGATGAATGAAAGTGATATATGAAGAGATATAGTTTCTTGTGGTGGATGAGAGAAATACTTTATTAGTATCAAAAAAAATTAAACTGCCAGAAGCAGCCTATTAGGGAGCAGCAAATTCTAGTTCTTTAGAATACTAGCTATTAATATTATAAGGTAACCGATATACCCATGTGTATTCATCAAAAGAATATGGATCAATGTGATCCTTGATTTTAACATAATGAAAGCTCTTGAAGAGTTATCGGAAGTCAAAATTTGGAAAAACAACTTTGGAATGACAACATTATCTTCACCTTCTCCAAATTGTAAATCTAAGCAAAGAGATGTTATTTCAAAGATCCTTGCAGGATATATTTTACATAGAAAATGATCATATATGGTCTTGAAGTACCACACTTAAAATGATGTTTAAGTAGTTTAATGACATTTCTCATGATTTAAAAAAGTGTTTTCATATGACAAGAAAGAAATCTAATACTGAAAAGAATAGCATGGTAACTTGTATGTACAAGTATGTATAATACAATTGTGTAGAAAATTGTATGTAAAAGAATTTGGGATGAAGTCCAAATAAAAGAAAAAAAATATTTTCTATGTGAGTAAGCATATTATAGACCAAAAGTACATTAAACTGTGAAATTATGATAATACAAGTTTATTAACTAAGGTGATGATTGTATCGATTTCCAAAAGATGCTATATATGATGAGAATGCATCTCCCGAAGAATATGTTTCCAGGGTTAGAAAACATGATGGTATTTCTGGTTGTACTCTTTTTCATTATCATTGTTTTTATCCCATTGAATTTTTCCATGACAAGGTTTTGACGAAACAGTAAAGAACACGCAAATGATAAATAGCCAAAGAAGAATGTTATAATTAAAAAGATTAAAGTATTTTACCATTATAAAGTATTTGTTATCAATAGGAAAATAGAATGATTTAGATGGATCATCACCATAACACATGAATTACAATAGGATGACAATGTAGATGTTTTACATATTCGTTCTAAGTGGAGATTCTGTAAACCTATTTACCAAGGTGTTTCTTGCTACTATTTTCGAGGAGTTATTTCATCATATTGGATTATTTCATCTCAAAAATCTCAAGCGATTCATATATATTCATGAGAGGGAGTAAATGCACACTACAACTCTTTTCTTTAACCATAATTTTTTCTATTAGATTTTTTGGTAAAGATTTAAATAAAAAAAATTATTATTAATAGAATAAGACATACCAATTCATCTATTTCTTTTCTCTTTATTCACAATGGTTTTGTTTTTATCATATTCATATCTTTAACATGTTGATTAGATATATTAAATTTTCTTGTAATCAAATATTTACATTTAGGAGATTCAGATCATTATAACATGTTGATTTGATCATTATTATTTTTCTATTTATTATATGAATATTTATATATATTAGAAAACTATATATAAAAAAGGATATTCTGTTCTTTAAAATCTAATTGTCTAGATCCAGAAACTTAGGATATCTTATTTTTCCGAACCGATAGGATAACAGATGTGACATCAGATAGTTTGCCAACAAGTTGAGTAATCGATAACATAAGGTTTACAAACACATTTTGTATATACAACCCATAAAATCTGTGATCATAAATCAATTTTCATCCACTAGGATTCGACAAGTTTACACAAACGCAGATTGCAGAAAAACTGTGGCCTTCTAATTCTAAGTTCTAACAAACATCTTGTCTCAAGTAGTACGCCGTAATTGCCTTCAGCTTCCCATTTAAGTAGTTCTTTTCTACCTGAAAACATTGGGGCTTGCCTGTTAGACAAATGTTACTAGGCGCAGTAATTAGGTGGAATATAAACATCAAACAATATTCTTTAACAATGTAACAAAACGATAAACCCAAACAATATGCTCATAGACATAATCGACCAAACTAGGAAAGCGATTAGAAAAACACTTGCCTCAAGCGACCATGGAGGAGATGTTGATAAGGCTAGCTCTGCCAATTGGTTAATATCAACATTTCTTGGAAGAAACATGACGATTGTTGATGCGATGTTCATGGCTGCCTTGAATAGAGCGTCTCTGCATCATTTCAGGGAACATTAAGGATACATTACTTATCGTAGAAAGAGATTAAGAGCTCAAAAGACCATTTAACACGAGAGATATACCCGTCACGAGGTCTCAACATTGTCTTCATGTCATACGTACTCGCTTTAAGATAATCAGGGCCTCCCCAGGGAGGCGATAGGAACACAGTGCCAGCCTGCACAACGGAGTGTTTTTCAATGGCTTCATTTTAAGACCAAAAGATAATGAGAAGAGTTTAAGAAAAAAACCTTTAAGTTATGAGCCAAGTCGAAGAAGTCTCCCTTCACAAAGTCGATTTTTTCAGCAACACCATATATGGTAGCATTATGCTGTGCTAAATCAAGTTTCTTTTGATCCAGGTCAATTGCAATCACATAGCGACTCCTAAAATGGCACAACACAGCTAGGGATGTTAATATGGGTAAAATAACCCAACCCAAACCCAACCCATAAAAACCCAACTAATAAAAACCCAATCTACAATGAACCCAAATATTTTTTTTGTTAATGGGTAATACCCATGTATAGCTTATTAAGTTTTGGGTATACCCATGGGTACCCATCCATACTTTGATACTAATATTGTTTTGTACTAAATGTTAATATTTTGACACATTTCCTTAGTCCGTTATTTTTTTTCAAAAAATTTTAAACTGGGTTTCTTACTTTTAAACGGGACTAAACGGGCGGGCCTAAACGGGTCTAAATATAAATGGGCCTAAACGACCTAAATATAAATGGGTTAACGGACGGGCCTAAACGGGTCTAAATATAAACGGGCCTAACTAGACGGGCCTAAATGGGTCTAAATATAAACGGGTTTAATCGGACGGGCCTAAACGGACCTAAATGGGTCTAAATATAATTGGGCCTAAACGGGCCTAACCAGACGGGCCTAAACGGGTCTAAATATAAACGGGTTTAACCGGACGGCCTAAACGGGTCTAAATATAAACGGGTTTAACAGGATTTTACGTTTTTGACGGGAAAACGAGATTTTACGTTTTGGCGGGAAAACGGGATTTTATGTTTTTTGCGGGAAAATAGAATTTTACGTTTTTAGTGGAAAACATAATTTTACGTTTTTGGCGGGAAAACCGGATTTTACGTTTTTGGCGGGAAAATGAGAGTTTACGTTTTTGCGTGAAAATAAAAGTTTATATTTTGGCGGGAAAATAGAATTTTAAGTTTTTTTTTAAGAAAAATAAGATCATCGATGTAATTTAATAAATGGTTACTTATAAAAAATTATGATCATTGATGTAATTTAAAAACCCATGGGTACCCAAAACCCAATTAAGTGAACCCATTGTGAATCCATAAACAATGGGTACCTGCCCATTTTAAACCCTTTTCTTTTTCTGTTAGAATAGTAGAGTTTTGGGTTTAAATATTTTCTTGGGTTTTGGGTACCCATTTGGGCAAATACCCACTTTAACATCCCTAAACACAGCAGAGGATGAGTGTAAAACTTTTTGTGAAATTTAAATCTTTATAGTTAATAAAAAAAAAGTCTATCTTCAGTTACCTTGAGGCGAATTGAATAGCATTTCCACCAACTCCTGTAAAACAGTCAATGACTATGCCTCCATTACAGCGTGTGGCATGATGCTTAGCTATAGGTTCAGGAGTGACAGAAAACCATCCTTCCTCATCCATTTTGATGCCTTCATCAAATCGGGAGAAGAGGAGATATCGTTGGCACCAATACTTGCCAAGGATATCAGAATATTCTTCAAGAACACCTTTTGTTTGACTCCCTGCTCACAGAAGAATCTAAAAGATTTTAACAACCAGCCACACACAGCTATAAGAATTCAGAGCTATATGTATACAAACCTGTGTCCGAACAGGAGAAAATCCTTTTAGCTCGAGTTCTTCTTGTCTTCTTTTTAGCCTTCTTAACGGAATTGACAGCATATGTACCGTTTCCCTCTTCTTCGAGAGTAGTAATGTCTAAAGATTGATTTCCAATGGAAGTTTCTTGGAATGTACCAATCAAACTGGAAACAAGTAAAAGTTTAGAAGGCTGTTGTTAAAGAGACACAACAACAGACAGAAAATGTTTCATAGATATAGCAATTATTATTGCAACATAACTAAATGTCGACTTTATATAAATAGCTTCAAACAAGGCATTACAAACGCTCTTAAATTAAAGTTGTGCCCAAACAACTCTTCTAGTAGTCATGCCTCAGTATTTCAACACAAGTTTGCATATCAATGTTTAGTACACTCGGTAAGATTGAGACATACTAATTAGAACAACAACGTACTGATCAATGGCTAATACTAAAAGATACCACTGAAGATAATGCCATGATAAAGGGAAAAAAAAAAACACAGATGGAAGAAGACTATATTATGTTGGATTGTAATACCTGCTAAATTCCTTTATGGCTTCTGTTTCACATTGACTTTGACAAACTCCACCAAGATCATCAGAGTTTTCAGCAGGAACATCATCGACAGGTAAAGTTCTTATCAGGGAACCATGCGGCTTCTCTGTCGTCTTAATACCAAAAAAAAAAGAAAACGGTAAATGAAAAAAAAAAATTTATCCTGAAATTTCACACGAAATATAAAAAAGAAGGCATCTATCTCAGTCACCTCTATAGCCAATTCATTTAAGTTGTGGGTTTCGTAGCTATAAGCTAGATGCTCCATCCCAAGCGGCGGCTGCCATGTAGACTCTTGTGTCTTGACGTTGTAAAAATAACTTCGTCCATAGTAAGAATCCCAGTAGACGTTCCATTCACTAGACTCAAAGTCATGACCGAGTTCGCAGCTCTGAGAATCTGTTGTCTCTAATGTCAACACAGAATCTCCATCTCCATTTCCCAAGCAACAACTCCTTACAATTTCATGATTCTCTTCTTTGACTACAGTTCTTTGAACAAAATCGTTTTCCACACAAGATCTGACAACCTCCTCATCACCAACAGCATGATCTGAAGATAAATCAGAGAGAGTAAATGCAACACCCTTGTCTTCTTCTCTAAATAGAACATTAACCTCGTCAGATGGATCCTTGACAGTTTTCTTTTGGTGGAATCTTGTTCTGTTCTTCCACTGCATGACATTGTTGAATTCTCAGCATGTAAGCTGACAAAAACAAGAATTTTTTTTTTTTAGAAAATGGAGATATGTCTACCTCCTTATTTGTTTGAAAAGAAACAGGAAGACCCAAAGCCTTCATCTCCTTTACCAATCTTATATCTTCAGACCTATTGTCTTCAAGAAAATTTAAAACTCAATCACCAAATCACGCAGTTTGGAGCTATTAAGATGTTTATCCCAGAAAGCTAAAAGTGAAGACATACTGTGTTCATGGAAGAGAGGAACCAAACGAGAATCTGCCGACACATCTTCCCTGCGTATTCAAACATACGAGAGAATCAGAAGAAGAGAAAAGCTCGAATTTTTTTTCACAGTGATGAATGTGAAGAGAGATTTACCATAGATGGATTTGCGTAAGCTTGAAGAGGGAGCCCAAAGCTTTGATTGCTTCCCCTCCGACCTTTCCCATTCTTTCAGTAAACCCTGTATAAAAACCCCAAAGATTAGGGAATATGCATAAAAGTCAGTTTTAAACCCTCTTCTCCGAGGTCGAATGAACTACTTATGCAATGTGTAGTCTCGGAGATCGGAAAAATCGCCGCTTGAGCTACTTCGAAGAGAGCATAAGCCTCCTCCCTCGAGGATGGATCAAATTCTCTAGGGCTCTTTGACTTTGAGTCAAAGTCCCATATAGTTCTCTCCCATAAATTTATTTTCTTTTCTTTTTTTTTTAATTCGAGAGAAGGGGTAAAAGACAGCAAAACCTGGGTTTTGTAACTTATTTACAACCCAACCTGGATTGACCCAAAGAATTTGGTCCATCCATTTGAGTCGGGTCGGATCTACTCTTTAAATCCTAAAAATGTCTTAAGGTAAAAATCAAAAATCGTTTTTTCTCTTCAGTATATCCGTTCGTCTTCCCTTCTTCTTACAGTTTTCCCCAGTTTTCCGACTTCATCCGACAAAAGAAGAATTTCAATCTCCATTTGTAAGGAAACATGCGGAGTTATGGGAGAAAGAGATTACGAAAGTCGAAGAGAGTAGAGGATAAATCGATTCCTCCAAACGAATCCCCAACCGAGAGAGACCCGAGAGAAGAGGCGAATCTACAAGCCGATGTTGTGTGGAAACAAATTGATGAAGAAGAAAAAACAACAGACTTGGAAAAAGAATCCTAGAATGCGGAAGAAGAGGAAGACGACGAAGAGATTGAGAACGAGGAAGAGAAGGACGATGAAACAGAAGACGATGAGGAGGAGGAAGCCGGAGGGATAAACGAGGGGGAGAAAGCCGTAGACGATGAAGAGAAAGCCCTAGTCGAGGAGGATGAAGTTGAAGATTCCCGCGTTCCGGGACTAGGGTTTCACGAAGAAGAAGAAGTTGTTCGAACCAGTGAAATCCGCTCTTTAACCCACCACAGTGAACAACTCGAGGAAGGAACGGTACATATTTCCATTTATGGGGCCTTGCATGTATAATTTTTGTCGATTTCGGATATGTAAAACTTAGTAGGAATTAGTGAAACTTTGATTTGGAAAAGACAGAAAACTTGGTATAACTCTGTGTCAAACTATGTGTCAAACTTGGTAAAACTTGGTAAAACGTAGTAAAACTTGGTAAAACTTAGTATAGTTAGAGTAAAACTTGGTAAAACTTAGTATAACTTTCGTGTAAAACTTTGTAAAACTTGGAAAAACTTAGTATAACTGGGTAATACTTGGTCTAACTTTTTGTGTGTGCAGAATTCAGAGGACGAAACCGAACCAATGCAGCCCCTCAGGATGTGTTTCCCTCCCACAGAGTATGTGAAGACGATAAAGCTCTCTTCTAAGTGCTACATCGCCAAAGCCGTGAAGACTGTAGACGACATTCTCGAGGGTGATGAGCTTGCTTGGTTCCATGAGTATCCACAATTCAAGCACTTCTTCCACATGGGTCAGAAGACAAGCTCAAAATGGATGGGATTGTGGATGATTCTTGTTAGGGTCACGGTTGTGGATAAGAAGATGGAGCTATGGTTTATTGTCAACGGCGTTCCAATCTGCTATTCCATTAGGGAGCATGCACTCGTTTCGGGGTTGTTCTGTCACTCCTATCCAAACCACTACGAATCCCTTGGTGGTGTCTCAGGTTTTATTGCTAAGTACTTCGGTGAAGAGAAGAAGGTTACACATGAAGAAGTTGTGAATCGGTTCCTAGCTATGAAAACGAAAAAAAATTTTGGCAAAAGAAAGTATGGCGAGGATCGTTTGAAGATGGCTGTCCTGTACTTCTTGTCATCTGTGATCATTGGGAAGAAGAAGACAGGCAAAGGAGCTACTTCCGTTGAGAGTTTCTTCCTCAGAGCCATTGATGATCTCGAGATGTGCAAGACTTTTCCGTGGGGGCGTTTGTCATTCGAGGAAAACGTCAAAGACATATTGCACTTCATTGACCATACCGGAGGAGTGGCACCCACTTCATGGGTATTTCCTGGATGCATTGTTCCTCTGGAGGTCCTTGCTTTTGAGGCCATCCCAGTTCTGAAGAACCATTTCCGAGAAAGGGTTCGGGGTGCGTGCGAGGATTGCCCGCGAATGTGCAAGATGAGGTATAAAACCAAGGGGTCAAGGTTTTTCCGTATCTCAGAGATAAATAAAAAGCTTGGAACTACCAAGGTTATTATCTCATATCGTACTACTAATCCTAGTATCTCATATCATATTTTGAGGTTGATATTAAATTGTTTCTTCTTATATTTCCAGGATATTCAAAGCATCTTAGAGGCATCTCCCATGGAAATGACGCTTCTAGAGAATACCATAGACGCTGATTCTGGCAGGAATGATGTGGATGACCCAATAGTCGATGGTTGGAACAGGCTGCTCAAGAAGAAGAAGACAATCTGGTTTGAAGAACTTTTCAACCAAGATGTGTCTGGTCGTGCGTCTCAGGCTCAAGAGCAACCTCGTGCGATTCATGAGGCGTCTGAGAGTGATGCTGGGAATGAGGCTGCGAAGGATCCGGAAGGGGCTCCTACTCCTACTGTTTTAAGTCTTGCGGATGTGGAGGAATTAATCAAGAAGAGAATTGAGAAAACAGAGTCTCGAATGAAGATGTATTACGACGCTCAGTTAAACGAGTTGACTGAGACGTATAACGGTAGATTAACCGATATGGAATCGGTTGTGATTGCACTCAGAGCGGGTGTTAAGGATACATTACCAACAGAGCCTGAGGCTACTGCCGATGATGGTTTTTTTGAAGGGGTTGAGTTTCTTGGTACGAAAGTTTGTGAGCCTAGTGTTGTTAAAGTGCAAGAGGAAAGAAAGGGAAGAAAGAAGAATGCGAAGAAAAGCAGTAAGAAGGGAGAAAAAGAGCGAGAGAAGGAAGAAGAGAAGAGAGAAAAAGAAAAAGAGAAGGAAGAAACCGTGGAAGACAAGGGGGGAAACAGAGCAAGCAAAGGAAGTAACAGAGGCTGAGAAGGTAGTACCTGAGGCCGAGAAGGACGAGGACAGAAAAGGTAAGAAGAGAGCTATTGAATCCGTTGAGAACGTTCCAGCAAAAAAGATAAAGATTAGGAGTCCCGTGATGACTAGGGGAAGACCCAAGTTGCTGAGGGAACCACCAAACCGTGATCTCTGTGTTTTAGTACATTTGGTTTTAAATTATCTATGGTTTAGTACTTTGGGTATTTTGGTTTGAATTATCTATGGTTTAGTACTTTGAGTACATTGGGTATTTTGGGATCCGTATTTTGGTTAGAATTATCTATGGTTTAGTACTATGAGTATTTTGGTTTGAATTATCTAATAAATGTTTGACAAAGTAGTTTTACCAAGTTATGCCTAGTTTTACCAAGTTTGACACCAAATTTTCCAAAGTAGTTTTACCTAGTTATGCCAAGTTATCCCGAAAACATTCATTCAAACTTAAACACCAGCAATAAGAATTCAACATAGAAAATTCCATAGAAACAAACACAGAATTCAAACATAGATATCCAGACATAGTAGATCTTAAACCACATCAGCTTTGCATCCCTTCGATTGTCTCCTTTAACTTGGCAATTTCTCTTCGGTTGTGGAAAATCTCCACATTCATGCCTGCGATTTTGTCGTCTTGCTGTTGAATCTTGTACAGCAACTTCTCAAACTCTTGTTCGACACCACGCAACCATGGTTGACGAATATGGAGTCCATCGGCCTACAAAAAAATCAAAAAATTCAGAGTTACACCAAAAAATGTTCTAGCTTGTCTTTCACATTTGTCTATGGCACAATAAGATTATTAAGTGATAATAGAAAAATTCCATTTACCCTCCATTTTTCACAAGTAAAGAAGGTACGGCCCGGTGTAGTATCCACAGGCGTAACCTTATCGACCTCGCGTGCGATACCGCCACCACATGGACATTCCTTTGGGATGCCGTATTCCAAGTAGGTCACTGCGTCAAGACGATCGGAGTATTCCTTGTTCCTCCTTTCCTCTTCATAGGGATGGAGCATGAAATTCTCTGAACTCATTTGAGAGAGAGAAGAGAGAAGAGAGATGGAGATTCGGGTTAGAGAGAGAGGGAGAAGAACGAAAAATGAGAGAAAAATAGAAAAATAGATAGATAAGGATTTTCCCAAAAAAGGGGGGGGGGAATTTTAATTTTTGGAATTTGGGGGCGGGAGTTTCAAATTTTTTAGGCGGGAATCAAAGTTTTACCAAGTTTTCAGTTTTACCAAAAACTGTCAAGTTTTACTTCTGCCAAAATTCAGTTTTAATGGTTATACTCTATCTTTAATAATAAAAAATTGGTTATACTCAAGATCTATGGATAATTATATGCATTACAAATTAATTCATTCAATTATATTTGAAAATACATATATTATCTGACCTTTTGAAGATTAAGATGATTCACATAGATAAACAACTCATAAATGTACATGATATTTGCTTGCTACCCTAACAAGTCTGCAATATTTACCTTAAATTCTAAAAGCGTTTATTTTGTTTTAGCAAGAGATATGCTATATAAATTGATTGTTATATTTAACATTATTATAAAAACTAAATTTCACAAACAATTATAGTTCTACAAATCTTGGTTTTACCAAGTTTTCCAAAGTTACACAACAAATGATAACATATGTAAATTGAAGAAATAAAAATACAACTAAATTCCTTCTTGGCTCACATCAGCATGGCTCTCATTACTGCAATTAAACCAGCTCTCTAAATTCTTTCTTGCCTTTCTCTTGCTCCTTCTCCGTCCGTGCTCCCCAACTGACGGATATCTTGTTTCTTGCACTCTTCCCTTTCTTTTCACATAGTTTGGAGGAAAAGCGTACAACTGTTCTATCTCTTCCGGAATAATCCACTCAGATATATGCGGAACTGGAAAAATTGTCCTCGTATAAGCCAATGCCCATAATTCTATCATGTAGTAACGCGAGCACAGACCATACAAATCCTTCAATTCCGTTGGCCTAATGTCTTGCTTCAAGAATTTAGTGGTAGCAGATATTGCGTGTACACATGGGTACCTGTCAATATCAAAGTATCTGCAGCTGCATTTGTTATGTCTCAAATCCACCACATAAGTAATGCCGTCATCTCCAACAACACCGTATTGAAGCTCGAATGCATTAAGCTCAAATGTCGTGAGTTTGGCTGCTTTCACAATTCTAGCGTGCAACACAAGTTCCACTTCCGGCACCAATTTTCGCGCGCTCGATCCAGAAACGGAATCTTTCCTATGATTGTTAAACCACTCTGCAAATTTTCCAATAAGAGCATCGATCATAGGCAGTAGATGATACCTTCTGGCCTTCTTAAAAACTGCATTCATAGACTCCACACAATTAGATGTGTCTATGTTGTACCTTGCACCGGGAGAATAACACCTTGCCCATTTCTTCTCTTCTACGCTTTTGTCAAGATATTGAGCTGCTTGAGGATATCTGTTCCTAAAATCGCCATATTGTCTTAGGAAATCAGCCTCGGAGTATATCCGAGCAATTTCCCTAAATTTTTTTCCAACTTCTTCTTTGTTCTCGTAGGAAACTGCTCCTCTCACATTCTGGGACAGGTGGTAGATGCAATAACCATGATCCGAGAGAGGGTACACTAGACCTATTGCCTTGATGAGACTTGCATTTCTGTCGCTAATAAAAACTAACTCACGACTATCCGGTATTACGGTTTTCAGCGTATTGAAGAACCACATCCAACTTTCTTCCTTTTCACCATCAACTAGAGCAAAAGCAATGGGATAGTGGTGATGATTCGGATCCTGCGCTGTGGCGAATATTAAACAACCTCCATATACATTCTTAATGAAAGTTGCGTCAACGATGAGCACTTTCCTCATGGCTACAAACCCTTCGATGGAAGCTCCCAAAGCCACAAATAGATACCTGAACCTTCTTTGTTCATCCAACACCAAATCGGTTTTTGTTCCAGGATTCACCTTCTCCAACATATGCAAATAAGAAGGCAACATCTTGAAACCATCAACTGGACTACCACGGATATCAGAAACAGCAAGGTTTTTCCCTCTAAAAGCCGTAGAATACGACACTTCCACACCGGCTCTTCTTTGGACAAGCTGCACAATAGTTTTAGGACATGGAGTATCGAAGTTACCGGGATAGTCTTCGTTTAGGACGCTTGCAACTAACCGTGGTGTACCTTTTCTCTTGTTGCTTATACCACTAGTACTTGTCCGAGAGCATGAATGCATATTCGTGTATGTTCTAACTGAGAACATGGTTGAATTCTTAATCTTTACAGCTCTCAACTGCCATTTACAACCTTGCTTCGCTTCACGGCATTTCACCACGTATCGACTCTTATCTGAATTGCCTATTAAGATCCCATAACAGTTCAGATTTGCGGCTTTATCAACCAAATACTGCACATCTTCTTTACATTTAAATTCTTGACCTATTTCGAAACCCAAGCCATCTTCCCATTCATCTAAACGCCTTGTATCTTCCACAACCAATGGAAGCTCAACTGATTCAACCATATCCAAATCATGCATATTATCATGTTGTACAATATCACCATCGCCAATAGCAACATTCTCCAATGGCTCAATCGGCTCAGTTGGTTCAATAGGCTCAATAGGCTCAATAGGTTGTTTTGTTGATTCCTCGCCAGTAACATGAGTAGCATCACCAGCATTGATTACCCCAATATTATCCCGGGCACTAGAAATAAGCTCACCATAACTCCCACCATCTCGTTTCCTCCTCTCTACTCTTGAAAGTTGCTCGGTAATCGGAAATATTTCCAAATCTCTGACAACCTCTACATGCAAAACACTTCTTCGTTGCTCTTTATCCAAAGAGGTTAGATACACGTAAACATCCTCGTCATCAAAAATATACGACTGCCTTTGAGGTTTCACTACCAATGGAATATAACTCAAATTCAGCCTCTTTGTAGAATCATCTATTGAAATCTTTCTGCGTATCCTATCCACTAGCAACGAATACGTTATCTCCTCCATAGATGATGTCTTAAACGATATACCATACAACCGAGCTTCTCAAGGAATCCATTCATAGTCATCTCCGATCTTTGAATAATGTCCTTCATAATCAAAATGTATGTTTATGAAAGGAGAACCCATCCTCTTCTGAAAATGACATAAAAATATGCATTACCACTAAAATTTCAATAGTAATACCACAGTAGTTTTACCAAGTTCTATCAGTTCTGCCAGAGTAGTTTTACCAAGTTTTACCAAGTTTTACTAAGATGTACAAAGTTTTACCAGTTCAACCACAATAGTTTTACAAAGTTGTACCGATTTTTACTAATCTATTATTACCAAGTTTTACTAAGTTGAGCAACTTTATCAGACCCAAAATATCTCCAAATTGCCAATACAACAATAGGATGCAGTACGATTAAACCACAAATTTCGATTAATTATCGATTAAGTTGTCTAATTCACCAAAAAACACGGCTACAAACACAATGTTCTTAATCCAGAAATTAAAATCGACCTTCAATCGAGCTTAAGCAAAAAATAGAAAAAAATAGAGAAACAAACGACAAGAAAAGGGAGAGACTTACCTGGGATGATCAGAATCCCGAATAGAAGTTGTTGGGATGGTAGAATTGGGATAGATTTGAGGAAATCAAATTCAAAATAGCTGTAAAATTCGACCAAATCGAACAGGAGAGAGAGAGCGTGACCGAGCGTGGTGGGAGTGTGGTCGAGATGGAAGAGGAGAGAGAAGCTCTCCTCTGATTGGTTGATTATTTGGTTTATTTTAGATTTTTTTAATTGATTCATTAAGGGTAGAATGAGGATAACATTAAAAGAGAGGAGTAGGGGAGTATGGTAGATTAGGCAAGAGTATGTGGGAAATTGACTTTGAGTCAATGAGCTTTTGAGAATTTGACCCCTCGAGGATATTAAATTACTTTAACCAAAACGCAGCCGTTTAGAGTAATTTTACATTTGTAATTAAAGTCGTTCAATCTAATAATCCCTCAATTTTTTAATATAAAAAGTTTTAGTAAAAACATATGTATTAAGAAAAATAATTTCTTTTATTTTTAAGAGTAATATTTGGGTTCACCTCTAGAGATTTGTTCACTTCCTCTTTTTTTAATCAATCAAATCATTACACATAATCTAGTATTAAAAATAAATAAAAAAAAATTTTAAAAAAAAATTAAAACAAAAATAAAGGAAAATATATTTTATTTTAGATAAAAAAATAAAATTAAAAATAAAAAAAATTTATAGAAAAACTAAAACCTAAATTTTAATTTCTAAACCCTGCCTAAACCCTAAACCATAATATGAAAACCTAAGAAAATAAAAATTAAACATAAACCCTAATCCCTAAACCCAACATGTAAATTTAAAATAAATAAAAACCTAAACCTTAATTCCTAAACCCCTAAACCCTAATTTAAAAATCGAAAACAAATTAAAATAAAAACGAAACCCTAATCCCTCAACCCTAATATGTAAACCTTAAAAAATAAACCATAAAAGGCTTAAACTCTAATCCCTAAACCCAAAATCCCAAAGAGCTTAAACCTAAACATTAAACTATAATTCCTAAATCCTAAACTCTAATTCTTAAACCCTAAACCCCCTTAACCCTAAACCCTAAACTCTAAAGCCCAAAGGGTTTAAACCCTAATCCCTAAACTCTAAACCCTAGAGGGCTTAAACCATAATCCCTAAACTCCAATTTGTAAACTCTAAAAATATAATATTGATTATTATCCATTTTTATAAATTATTTGAATTGTTTAATTTTTTAGTTTTAATTTTGTAATCTTATTTGATGATAATAATACCTTGTATATTCTTATTGGTTAAAAAAAAGTGAACAAATGGGTTCACCCCTAGGGGTGGACCCAAGTATTTTTCTATTTTTAAACAAAAAATATCATTTAATATTTTGGTTTCTCAAAATTTTCAAAAAAACTTCTTTCATTATATTTTAGCTTTTCAATTTTTTATATTAAAATAAAATAAATTTGTATATTGAAATGTGAGAACATCTCATATTTTGAACGTCTTCGCCATCTTCACAAAGATTCACTATATACTCACCATTACACCTTCATTTTTTAATTTCCTCCATAGCTCAAGTCGATGTCGGCATGATCCCTCTACGACGTCGTACATGAATTTTGATGATTTTCACCTCGTCCAGATTGATGAGAAGTGACGTCGTTGTGAGCCTTGAGATCTGAATTCCGGGGAAGAAAACATAATGCCAGTTGCTGAAGAAGGTGACGCCTCTTCCCGAAATGAGACAAGAGTGCGAACTTTCGTTTGAAACGCAACGCGGCGGCGAACTGCGACGTAATCAAATTACTACATGGCATGCCAAAAGTCGTGGTTCCGGTGACAGTCTTATTTGGGAGTGAGCAGCATGTGTTGTTGTTACAGCCATGTTATGTAAGACATGGTAAATGCACTAAAATTGATTAATTGGCAAACAATTCTTAAAGCACATTTGAAGGCCAAACATATAAAGTTTGATTGGTTAGAGAGAAAATCGTAAGATTCTGACCAAAGTTAAAGTGCATCCTGGAACCCATTATATTCTTTATTTTTCAATTGGAAAGTAACATGTGAATTGGTTCTTCACTATTATATATAAACCATATGCCTTGCTGAAATAACTTTTACTCTTGATTTTTATTCTGATTAATTTTCTTAGTTTTGTTAGGTGGGAAGTAGAGATGCTCCTTTTATGCACACACAAGAATCATATGACTTCTTTATAAACAAGCTGCTTGGTCCACAGTTCATGGTTGAGGATGTGACAAACGATGTAAACGCTGATACTCTCTTATCAGGTACTATTTTCTCTCATGTACAAAGTGAGTGAGATGATGATCACAAATCTTACAGGAACGAGGAAGAGATTATAAATGCTGGTCATAAATCGGCAATGGAGGCACAATATCATTATTTATTTTTCTTATTAGATTGGAAGTTATGGCTTTCCTGGTGTGTGTGACAGTTTGGAGGTTATCTCTCTGGTATGTTTTCATTGCAGGAGAAGTATAAGAAAAGCAGAAACACTAATGAATCATTCAGTGAAGTTGCGATGGTTGAGATTTTAGCTGGAATCTATGGCTTACAAATAATTAAGAACACTGATCTTGAAGACTTACATGAGCTAGGATCAGACACATTTGGAATGGTTTACTATGGGAATCGGATAGGAACTGATGTTGCTATCAAGATGATAAAGAATAGTTGTTTATCTGGCGGATCTTCAAAGCAAGCACGACATGTTTAAGTTGTTGTCTCTGAGTCTTGGTACATTTTAAACGAATTTCAAAGCTAAAATTGCTTGACCAATGTCTTAATCTTATGGTTTTTCTGAAACAGACTAAAGATTTCTCAGAGCTGCTAAATGGGAGCAGCAATCATGTCTCTGAGAAAGTACGTTGATGAGTCCTAGTCTTCATCCACTGTAACATAAAAACAAAACATTTAATCATCACATGGTTGTTTTTGCAGGTAGATTTTTTCTCATTTGGTATCACCATGTGGGAGATTTTGACAAGGGAAGAACCATATGTGAATATCCATTGTGGTGTTATCATTGGTATGCTTACAGTTCTAAAGTATTTGAAGAAAAAAATAGAACTTGGACTTAGACTAACAGATTTTTATAACTATGATTTGTTTATTTGTTTGATAAAAGAGGTGGAATTGTGAACAAGTTGAGACCTCCGGTACCAGAACAGTGTGAAGCAGAATGGAGAAAGTTGATGGAGCATTGTTGGTCGTTCGATCCCGAGTAAGACCATCGTTCACGGAAATTTTTGATCGACTACGGTCTTCACATATAATTGTATGGATAAAATTGTATGTATCTTCACATATAAACCATATGCCTTGCTGAAATATCGTTTGCTTTTGATTTTAATGATTGATTAATTAACATGTGAATTAGTTCTTATTTATTTTGCGTTCTGAGCAAAACTCTTTTCCGCTGAAATTTTTTCATTAAATATACAACGATGGAATACAGAGGTCAGATACATACGAAACAAAAACAAAGTTGGCTATCTAACACGATATTGGTGCCAAAAGCCCGCATACATGAGGCAAAAAACGACCGCCTAACAACCATAAAACTTAAAACCGTTAGACAATACATGCTAGCAACAACAATTAAACAGCAAAGGTTAATGAGCACTGTTCATTTCACTTTTTTCCTATGTATCTTCTCAAATCTCTAAAGTTCTGAAAAATTGTGTTCTAGCTGTCCGTTACAACTTTTTTTTCATTCCTCTTGCAAGGAAGCTTAATCCGTCATTCCTTATTGCCTCTTACATTTCTTAAATTTTTAATATGATCTTGAAGGTGTGGTGCTAGGCAGTCGATCTTGATGCTTCTAATGAAGAAGCACTTGACGAAATACTTGGATTTGGAAAAGATAATTCATCAATGATATCTCAGCTGGCCTCATTAGGAATAATGAAAAATATATTTTCTCATTGCTTAGATGGAAGAAATGGAGGTTGTATGTTTTATATTGGACGTGTTGTACAACCAAACGTAAACATGACAACATTGGTACCCAATCAATATGTCAACATTGTTTCTTTTCATAAATGTTTTATTGCGTTTGTGAAATCATATGGTGTAAATGAAATAATTACCTTACAATCTGGATAGATATTATAATGAGACACCGGTAGACACGGCCACCATGCCATCATGTTATAGTCCTACTTTACACTAATTTTATACGCTCGCTCGCTGAGATCTAATACTCTTCGTGTACATTGGAATATCGGGAGTGTTTAAGTAAAATAGACTGAATATTCTAGCATTTCCTGTTTGGAAAAAGAAATAAAACTAGCATATGTTACTGAAGTGGTGAATGGAAATATCACAATGGAATGGTTATTTGTTGCTGGTATGGGAATTCATATTTATTTATCACAATGACAAAAAACCTGAAATGGGAAGAAATCTCGGACCACTTAAAAATATACAGAAACTATACAACAAATGATATGCCTGACTTAGAATATCTAATTTTCAAAATCAAGCTCGATGAGATGCTAGGCAAAACCAACAAATGCAGATTCTTCACAAAACGAGTGCATGTACGAAATAAAGACCTAGCACGTTTTTTTTTTTAATAATAGATATTCAAAACCACATTCATTAACAGTGGACTACACTATTGAACTCCAAAACCTCCTAATCTATGAAACTTTTATCCATGAATAAAACATGAAAGAGTAAATTCAGGCAAAATATCATATAACTCTGATAAGAGTTATGTGAATCACACCTCACAAGGTGGGTTTAGTGTGGAAGGAAATCAAGCACCAGCGATGCCGATTATTTTCCCTCCCATGTTGTGGGCTTGAAGACAAAAACACCCTACACAATTAAGTATCAATAAACTAGAATTAACATAAAATAACCAACCGAACAAAAAATGAATACATACTCTGGACATTAGAACATGGAGGAGGAAATTTCATGTACAAAACGTATCATAGAAGAAAATCGAACAAAACATATCATTTTGTAGGGGTAACAATACATAAAAAAATTTTGCCGCGCCGTTGAGAAGACACCGAAAGAAAGGTAAACAAACACCAAAAAGGCCAAAACACTAATTAACATTTACAATGGACTCCATAACTCCAAAAGGCTTGTTAATAAACATAACAATAACCAATGTAATAATACTATATCAAAGGGCTAAAAGAAAAATAAAGTTTAAAGATACACTACAACATCTGAGTCCCCACGTGTGCGCGGAGTGAAGATCACTAATTGTTACCAATGCCCCATAATTTTCTGTGTAATATGTACAATGAATCCATTGGTACTTATCCTTTTCATTCTTTTTCCTCTTTATTTTTTCTTATGTGGATCCAGTTCATTATCCAATAATATTTATCTAAAGGATATTTGAATAGTGAATACGGTTAACATCTATTTTATTTATAAAAATGATTTTGTTTTTTTCCAACTCTTTTATTATTTCACCAACTTCAATAGGGCAGGGCATATAAACCGAATCCGGACCAAAAAAACCGGGTCGGGTCGGGTTTGAATCTCAGCAAAAACCCGAACGGATCTGTTTGCAAAGTATAACAGGTTTCGGGTCGGGTCGGGTGAAACCCGAAATTCCAAACGGGTATATCTCCAACCCGATTATACCCAGATCCCATATATTCACCCTTTACCTAATTTCCTTATTCATCGGCTATATTCCCTTTCTGCACCTCACGAATCTCACGAATCCAAGATCCACTTCCCTCTTGTTCGTCCTCATGGAAACCCTAAACGATTTGATATATAATCACCGTCTGATTTGTCAATTCAGTACCCAAAAATCATCAAAACTCATCAACTCAGTTGTTGGAGACTGCACAAAACCAATCACAGGTACTCATACTTCTTTTATCTAGTAAATCGTTTTTTGTCACTTTGAATCAAATGCTATGGGTTGTGTTAAATCTTTTGTAAACAATGGATGTGTGAATTGATTAACCTGCTTGAGATGTTAGTAAGTTCTTGATAGATAGTGTAATGAATCCATGGGTTTGATGGCTTATAATATGCTTCGCCCTTAGAGTCTTAGGTTCGCTTCTATGGATTTTGGGCTAGAAAATCACTTCACCTATCTGTGTAAGACAGTAGATAAGATATTTGCTCACTTTGTAGACGTCTTATTAAAATGTCTAAACCCATTTATGTGATGGTGAATATGGTGATTTCTCTAAACTTGACTGTGTTTCATTTATGTTGCTATGTGAATTTACTTTTTGGTTTCTTCCTACATCCTGAACACTCTTTTTTGGGTCAAATACCAGGAAAATAAGGTAAGAATGATTGTTCTAATTGGCTTTGAATTTAGTTCTGAATCAGGTGATGCATGTGAGGCTGAGTCTGTTTATGTTTAGAAATATCCCCAAATTATATTTCGTTTAGAACTTGTATTTCTGAGGCTCTTCCCCATGATTCAAACAATTGTTTTTGATGTAGACAAGCTGGCCAAATGATATAGAAAAACTGAACCCTCTTTATCTTTGTTTGCTATTTTAATACGTTTATATTTGAATGTCTGGTATATTGTTTATTTATATTTGTAAGTCAAATTTTTCTTCTCTAAATTTGTCAACGTTTATATTTGTAAGTCTGGTATTTTGTTTGCTTATATTGGTAAGCCAAATTATGTTTTATATATTTGTCAACGTCGTTTATATTTGTAAGTCACATATATTGCTTGTTTATATTGGTAAGTCACTCAATCGATAGTCTATATTTGTCAACGTTTATAACTTGTTAGTCACGTATATTACTTGTTTAGATTTGTAAGTCACTCAATTGCTTGTCTAAAGTATTGGCTGCTCTTTGTTTGCTCTGTTTTTTGCAGATGAATTTTTCATCAACTCAAAACCCACAAAACAATGAAGTTGACAAAGATGCAGAAATGGCAAGCCAAGGTGAAGAAGAAAAACAAACAGTTGATAGGAAAGGAAAAAGAAAGGAAGCAGATGCACCAAGTAAAGCTAGTAAGAAGCTAAACAAAGTGATGAAAGCACCTTCTACAAGGTCTAATGCGTGGGCGCACTACACTATGACAAAAGAGAGTCGTGATAGGTGTATTTTCCACTACTGTCAGAAGACATTCTCATGTGCTTCAAAATCAGGAACTTCGAACCTCCAGAAGCATCTGCTAATCTGCAAGGAGTACAAAATTAGGTTAGCTGGACAAGACAAGACTCAACCTGCTGTGAGTTCGGCAGGAAATTTTAAGAATTCCAAAGTGTCAGAGCCTACTTTCAAAGAAACCTCTAATGAGTTGTTGGTGTTAACTGAGTTGCCTCTTTCTTTCATTGAAAGTATAGCCTGGAAACACTTTTGCAATAAGGTAAGCTAGTCTATTTTCTTACGTTTCGTTTATGATTTTCTTATGTTTCTGATTTACTCTTGCTCTTGTCATTCAAGTTTAATCTTTACAAGCCTCATTCAAGAAGGACCGCGACTAAAGACATAGTCGAGATGTATGTCAAGAAGAAAGAAATGCTGAAGAAGTGGCTCTATACTAACAAGCAGAGAGTTTCCCTTACCACAAATATTTGGGTTTCCCAAGTTACAGGTAAATTATAATATTAGTAGTTTCTTTATAACGTTTAATAGCTTACATGTGACTGAATTATAATTTACTTGAAATGGTTTACTGGGTTATAAAGCTGAACGGTTGTAAATTTGGTATAATAGCTTACATTGGATTAAATTATAATTTACTTGAAATGGTTTACTAGGTTATAAATCTGACCCGTTGTAAATATGAAATGGTTTTAGTCCTATGATTGCGTTTGTATATATATACCATCTCAGATTATAATTCACTCGTATCTTTATTACTAGGTTAACGTGCGTTTGTATATATATACTATCTCAGTTTATAATTCACTCGTATCTTTATTAAATTTTAATTTACTTTTGTTATATAAATAACTAGAATCAATGATCGTTTATTGTTGTTGTTAGACTATGTAATATAACGTGAATAAAGAGAGATTACAATTCATTTCTAACTTTCGTTCTTGACATGTTCAAGCTATATGATAATCACTCCACATTTTGTGGACGCAACTTGGGAGCTGAAGAAGCTAATCATTGGCTTCAAGTATATTACATATCATAAAGGTCAGACCATATCAACTGTCCTTTTAGACTGTTTAGCTGAGTGGGGAATTGAGAAAGTGTTCTGCATCACAGTAGACAATACAACTGCTAACAATTCTGCTATTAGGAGATTTCATGATGAATTCAGTTTGCTTTTTCCTGATGTGTTGGTGTTAGATGGGAATTTCATGCATTTGAGATATGTTGCGCATATTATCAACTTGATTGCAAGGGATGGTTTGACTGAATTAGGTGATAATATGTTGGCCATACGCAATGCAGTTCAGTATGTTAGGTCATCTACTAACCGGTTGAAAGCATTCGATCTTAGAGTTACTACTGGGAAGATGACTCGTGGTAGCTTGCCTCTGGATGTAAAGACTAGGTGGAATTCGACCTTTCTCATGTTGTCTAGAGCTTTACAGTTTAGGGTGGCTTTTGATAGGATGGAAGCAGAGGATAGGTTGTACAATGACTACTTTTTGGAAGTAAAAATGGGACTAAGATGTGTGGACCTCCTGCTACCAGTGACTAGAATGCAGTGGAGAAGATGGTGAGATTCTTGGTCATGTTTTACGATAGTACATTGGTTGTTTCTGCTTCAACCAAAGTTAACTCATACAAATGCTATTGTGAGATAGTGACAATTCAGAGGAATCTGACCACATTGGCGAGTAGCATGGATGCAAATTGGAAGTTGAAAGCAGAGGATATGCTGCAGAAGTTTCTGAAGTACTGGGATGGCATCAAAATCGTGAATAAGATGTTGATCATTGCCACTTTGTTTGGTCTTAGGAAGAAGATGGGCTTTGCTAAGTTGTGTTTTGAGAAGTTGTATGGGAAGGACAGTTTAGAAGCCAAGGAAATGCTTGCATCAATGAGTGATCTTGTGACATGCACATTTAGGGAGTGTAGCAGCCGTTTCACTAGGGCCGCAAGTGTACAAGCATCGCATTCACATCATGCTTCATCTTGGAGTGGTCTAACAACTCAAGAAAGTCAAGAGCAAGTGGTGGATAGAATGGAGTTGGTTTTCGAGAGTTGTGGGTATGAGAGCATGGATTTTACGTACAATGAGCTTGTTGCTGAAACAGGAGAGGATACAAGAGATGAGTTGGAGATATATTTGAAGGAACCAGTTGAGAAACCAAAGCTTTTGATAGGGATTGAGTATGATGTACTCTTTTGGTGGAAGGTACACAAAGCAAAGTATCCTGTCTTGGCAGAAATGGCAAGAGATCTCTTTGCAATGCAAGTCTCATTTGTGGCATCAATAAGTGCTTTTAGCACTAGTGGCAGGATCTTAGAACTGTATAGCAGTTGTCTAACTCACTATATGATAGAGGTTCTGATGTGTACTGAACAGTGGCTACAAACTGACATCAAATTAGATGAAAAGGTCCTTACAAATGAAAAGATAGTAGATGGAGTTAAAATGATGGATAAACATGAAAAAGGTATGTGTGTTCTCGATCTTATTTTGGTTTAAAATGTGATTGTTTATTTTTATATAATCTGAAATCTAATTGGTTTGTCTTAATATTTATTTTTGCAGAATTTGAGAGTATGAGCACTATGCATTAGCAAAGGTATGTTGGTAATGCTATGAGAATGTGTATTGAGGAAGACACTGAATCATTGATATTGAATTTTTATTGCTCTTGGTTTGGCTTTAAAATGTTACGTGAGTAGATATTGAGCTTGTATTGCTCTTGCTCTCAAGTAATCTAACTTGAGAAAATTCTACGTCACTTCTTTTATATGATTCACATATGAGTATGATTATAAAAAGGTTTCAAACATAGTGTCTTTATTGTCTAGAGTTTGAGTCATCTTTGAATGCTATTTCGTTTCTTTATGTAGGAATAACTTTGGTTTGGTGCTTTGAAGATGTGGTGGACTATGACTTTGTTGATCTTCAAGGAAGGAGCTTTGGACAATGGTTTATGCAACTGTTTTTCTAGTTTTCTGGTTTTACTTTGTGTTCTTTTCCTTTGTCTTTTTATAAAACTTTAGTCATGGTTTTATGTTTTGGTTATTCACATTTTGTTTGAAACAATTTTCTGGTTTTATGGTTATGTTACGCAAGTTTTTTATGTTTGTTATTTCAAGTTGCTTTTTGCTCGTTTTTATGTTAATTACTAAGTTGATCAACTTTTTTTTGCTCTGTTGACTTTTTGCACTTTTACAGTTTTTAGAATATATGAATACACATTTGAAATTTCAATATTTCAGGTATAGTTAGTTACAATGGGACCCGAAACCCGAAAAAGAACCGAATCCGAAATTATTATGGGTTTAACCGGGTTTCACATGAGTTACTAAACCCGATAAGAACCCGATAAGAACCGAACCGAATCCGATCCGATTGTTAATAATATCCGGATGAGACTATAATTTATGACTTAAAACCCGAACCCGAAATGAACCCGAACCGAACCCGAATGGGACCCAGAACGCCCATGCCTTATTTTTATGGTTATGTTATGCAAGTTTTTTATGTTTGTTATTTCAAGTTGCTTTTTGCTCGTTAATGTTAATTACAAAGTTTATCAACTTTTTTGTTTGCTCTGTTGACTTTTTGCACTTTTACAGCTTTTAGGATATATGAATACATATTTGAAATTCAATATTTCGGGTATAATTAGTTACAATGGGACCCGAACCCCGAAAAAGAACCGAATCCGAAATTATTACGGGTTTAACCGGGTTTCACATGAGTTACTAAACCCTAACCAAACCCGATAAGAACCGAACCGAACCCGATCCGATCGTTAATAATATCTGAATGGGACTATAATTCTGACTTTTAAAACCCGAACCCGAAATGAACCCGAACCGAACCCGATTGGAACTTCGAACGCCCAAGCCTAAACTTTATATACAAAATTTTTTAGTTCATGCCAAAATATCAATAACTATTCTATTACCTGCTTATAATTAAGGTATACAATTATCTAGAAACACCAATATCTATACCGGTTCTTTTTTTTTTAACGCTGATACAGATATTGATAACTATTATAAAGACAATTTTACAAATAATATTATCTCCGTTCTACGAGAATCCATCCATGGTCACGATCAACGGCTCCACATGCTTCTGAAACTTCCTTATAAGTTTGTCTCCATTAATCTTTTAAAACTTGCGCCTTCGGGGATTCAAACCCAGTACCTACCGATGTAGAGATTTAACCACTTGACCACTAGGCCACAATTGCTTCCACATACCGATTCTTTTAAAAAGGGAAAAAGCACATGCCTATATCTTCTCCCATAACTAACGAATTGGATCGGTTAGCTCGGAGTGATAACCCACTCAGAACAAAAGTGATTTAATACATGAAGTTATATATGACAAATAAAATAAGTTACATGATAATATTGGAAAACGGGTTTAAACAAAGATCTTTAGTTTTTTTAATTAACTGTTTATTCAATAATTTTTATAGTAACATTTTAAAAATATAAACATGATAAATTTTTAAAAATGAACATTATACCTCCGATCCAAATTATTTTCGCTCTGCCACTCCACAATATAGACCTCTTATGAGTTTAACTAAATTAACAAATTATAAGTTTCCAGAACTCCTCACCCAAATATTTTTGATAGAAAAAATACTGTCAATGTTAAAACAACAAGAGCTCTATTCGATAGTAAAGAAGGGGAAAATTACTTGATAGTACGATACAAGGTCATACATCAAGAAACAAAAACTGAAATAAGATGGAAATATTGCATGGCAAAAACAAACAAATCACGACTGCAAAAGCAAAACAGAGTAATCGATTTGTTTATCAATTTTTTTGTAGATTAATCAATTTAACATTCTAAAAAACAGAGTAATCAAAAGAAAGTTCTTAATAATATACGTTTAAGCCAAGTTTCAAATTTGGCTACTGCATCTTCAATTTCTTTCTCATAACGATCCACAAAACCCTCTTCATCTTCATCATTTTTTGTTTGTTCACCTTCACCTTCCACATTGTCGGCTTCATCATCCTCTTCAACATTATTCCCAGTCTCAGTCTCAGCAAAATCCCTTAAAAACTCAATTTTGTTAAGCAGTGAAAGACAAAACCGAAACTCAAATTGTTAGTAAGATTGATGAAATGAAACCTGGAAATAAATGGAAAAATGACCATATGTTCTTCTTCGTTATCCATCTTCGTCGTCATCTACACAGAATACCCGACTCTCTGTTAACGAAAAAATATGTTTTCACCAAACCCAAACAATCGCAAATCTTTTTAAAACATGATGTTCGAAAATTTCTAGACATTAAATCGTCATCACAAACTCTATTCGCCCATCAACCCTAAATCCCTTTCCCCTCTTTTCAATTCCCCTTGCAAAATGAATCGTTTAGTTTTAGGAGTTTAATTTTTATCAAGTCTGGTCGGGTTTAATGTCAAGGTTAATTCGTGTTGGATCAATTAGCAGGTAATCGTCGATTTTAAAACATGATTAACTAATTAAAAGAAATTAGGAAAAATTAGTTTTGTATTTGGATATGTGAAGAAATTTTATATTTAGACTGAAAATAATCAAAATATTTAAAATTATAATCAAAAATCCGAAAATGTTAGTTATGTTTAGACTCAAAATAATAATAAAAACTCAAAATAATCAAAATATCTTAATGTTTTAGCTATATTTGTCAACGTTAAATACCATTTTTCAGAATTAAACCAAAGTTTGGTATTTTAATAGTAATGACAGTTCGGGTAAAGATCTATACTATTAAAGCAGAAGTACGTTTTAAAAATTATCCGAATTTTTTCAAATATTTACAATGGAATGCCACTGGTTCCTTTTGTTTTGTCATTATTTCATTAAGGGTATCAAAGTCTTAACAGACAACTAAAACACTCGCTTGAATTCACTCTTGAATAACCACTTAACTAAACTGAATCAAAACAAATAATTTGCTAACCTAAAAACCGGTTGATTTCTCATATTAAAAACCGAATCAGACCTGACATCTACTTGGTTATCTTGCACCAAACATGTCTATATCGGGTCAGCGTGTATTCAGCCGATGAACAAAGTAAACTCAATACACATTTTGTCATCCTTACTCTACCCTCCAAAGAGTACCTTGAGCATGATTCGGTTTTGCTATTACCAGTTGTGTTGGAGAAATATTTGCTCTACCCTCTAAACCGGTTTCATAAACTTCATTCAAACTGGTTTCTTGTACCAAACCTGTCAATATGTATCAACCGGGTTAAATAAAGTCATACAATAACATTTTTTGATCGGTTAACTAATTGAATGTCTACTGATTCTAATCAATCAATTAATTAAAGTCATTACATTCCTATAAAGTCAATCAATTTTGATCGGTTAACCAATCGGTTATCTACAGATTCGAACCAATTGGTTAAATAAAGTCATTACGGTCCTACATTTTTTTGTTCGGTTAACATCATTTTCTCGATTAACTAATTGGTTAGCTACTAGGAACTATAAAATCTACTTACCCAAACAAAATTAAGAATTCGTATAATAACAAACTGAAGTAGTTTCCTAAAAACAAGTCAAACGATACAATATTGTTAACAGAATCATAAGACTTTTTATGTATCTAGACACATTATTGTTATAAGTGTCGTAATTTTTTTAAGTTTTCATGATACTCTAAATCCCGCCTAACTTTGATGATCTAAATTATTTCCAAAACCGACGGTAACAAAAATATTCAAACTACATTTGATTTGTTAAACTAAATATCTTAAAAACAATATTATGTATTGATCATAAAGAGTGTTACCTTAAATCTCGCCAATCCTTCTTAACTAATCTTTAAAAAGTTAATGTATAAAGACACAATATTAATGACAATACATATATAACAAAACCAAATTTCTTAAGCAAAATCTCAACAAATATCGAGATTTAATTAATCTTCCTTATATTTTTACTTGGCTAACAAACATTTTAAGGAATTTGAGAAATAAATCGGTTAGCATATTCGTAAAATATCCTTCTTAATTAATCTTCAAAAATTTAATGTATAAAGACACAATATTAATGACAATACATATATAGCAAAACCTATTTCTTAAGCAAAATCTCAACTAATATCTCGATGTAATTTATCTTCCTTTTATATTTACTTGGCTAACAAACTTTTCAAAATGATTTTGAGAAACAAAATCGGTTAGCATAATCGTATTAGATTCTTACCCTAGATCATTCCTGCCCTATAAATACACTTACGTCTCACACATTTTTATAAATACACCTACACGAATATTCCAAATCACCAAGGATTTCACATCTAACCATTACTCATTATAAATACACCTACACGATCGAGAATTACCATGCTTTCATAATTGACATAATTCGTTTCTTTTTACGTTTCTACCATCTAGAATTCTATAGTTGCTACTACTAACATCGGTTTCACTAACATTTCTTTTGTTAAACCTTTTAAAACAGGTTGGCAGATCCGTTTGAAGCGATACACCTCTTAATCTGGAAAGACACTGAACTCATCTTAGCCAATGATACTGTAAGTATTTTCTGAACAAAAATATAATACGCCATCATAGGTTATTGATTTTAATTAATATGCTTTTGTATCTACAGACTAAAATTTGTGGGAGCGAAATCTTATGTATTAAAATATTTCATGTTCCTTTAGTCCATCATATATCTTGCAAAAATACAAGTGTCTTATGTATGTGCAGGGCATAAATTTTTATTTGACGTCATCACATGAATTATTTGAATATAATTTTATAGTATGCTGTTTATTTACGGATCTATATAACCTTTTTCTATTAAATGTTTTCTTATGATATATTTATATAACTAATCTTACCTATTTTAGCTGTTGAAGAAAGACCACTAGGAAATTGATTTCTCCCTGAAACATGATGCATTGAGAGTTGGGGTTAGTAAGAAATTTGATACATATGCAGGAACTAAGTGTGATAGTTAAGAGAAGCACCATCAGATTCCTTTCAACTTCTTTGGGTAAAAATTTCAAACTCTTTACTCTATGTTTTAGCTATGATTCAGTATCGTCTTCTTAATTTGAGTCAAACCAT
The DNA here is from genome assembly GCA_030180135.1 of Orychophragmus violaceus. Taxonomy (NCBI): domain Eukaryota; kingdom Viridiplantae; phylum Streptophyta; class Magnoliopsida; order Brassicales; family Brassicaceae; genus Orychophragmus; species Orychophragmus violaceus. Next base: position 56,177,301 of record CM058230.1, on the reverse strand, counting down.
AATTTATGCAGCATGAAAATTTGTAGGTGATGCCAAAGTAATAACGTCAAGCGACTTAAAGTATACTTTTTAGAGATGAATTTAAAAGAGTTACCTCATGAGACTGAAAATTAATTGTCTCATGTCAATGATGGTTATTTCTCATCCCCTACAAAAGCTCACTCTGCAGAAAAGACCATCGACATTCCAAAAATTACTCAACCAGAAATAGCTCAGTCTTCTGAACCTAACGTGCCTCGTGTTTTAGAAGAAAATTGTTATACGCAAAGCGGTAGAAGCAAAAAGGTTTATGATGTTCTTTGTGATATTGTGTTCATAATATTACATCTTTCTTCCTATGACCTTTAACCAAGATTATGAATTGTGCCCAGATTCGAGAATCTTAACAAACATTAGTTCTATCACTCTAACATATCATGTGGTTTAGTTTCCTTCATATCTTGATTTTTTTTAAATAATGATGTGTCTGTTTTATTTTACTAACTAAATTAGATGCATTTCGAAGCAACATCTAATAACTAATTTAATTCATAAACAAAGAAAAAGGGCTTTTTAAAGAGATAACATGAATGATTTTTACCCACTTCATGGCTCGGTCTTGATCTGCATGACCTCGGCAAAATTTTTGCTGATTCCTGCAAAAGCGTTTTAAGTATAAGTTCCAATAAAAAAGAATGAGAAACTGTACGTATTTACTATGTCACTAGAGAGGAAAAAAGCAAATAAAATGTGCACATATAGAGACTACAAGAAATTCGAGTATTAATAGCTACCGGAAAACGCTATGTATCTATAGCGTTGTGTTACCCGCTATGTCATCGACCGCGATAAAAAGCCTGACACTTTAGATAGCGTTTTTGGTAAATGCTATGGTATATATTTTTAAAATAGCGTCTTCGGTAAATGCTACGGTATATATTTTTAAGATAGCGTTTTAGTAAATGCTATGGTATATATTATTTTAAAATAGTATTTATATAAATGTAATTGTTTATAATTATTATTTTTGTTGTCTATTTCATATATTTTGGATTTATGAATTATTATTTTATGAATATATATAATTAAAAAATCAATTTATTTATAAAAATAAAGACAAATTACATAACAAATCATCCAAGTTTACAAAACCTAGTTCATAAAAACTTTCTTGGTTACACTCAAAGCATTTGTGAACTTTCTGTATATATCCAACTTGACCAACAACCTTCTCGTCTGAAGCTTCTTGAACGTATTTATACAGTCTAACTTTCCCCTCGAAATCACTGACAGCACCAACATTTTCCATGAGTTCAACTTCAGATGCAGCAAAGAAGGTAACCCAAGCATGATAACCTTTGAGGTAAAGCCCCCCCCCCCCCCCCCGCGTAGGTCTGATAGAGCACCGTAGCCCTTTGAAACCATCATGATGATAATACGAGCACTCGTACGTATGATAGAACCAAAAGTGACTGCCCAGATGGTGATCACGGTTGGTCTGATCCAGTCTCGTTAAATTCAGCGTAATCAAAATACCAAAGTGCCATCTCACACATCCCTAGCGTTATCACCAGAGTTACACAATTCTGCAACAGAAGCACTTCTCTCCAAAATCTAGCACACTGCGAGAACCAAAAGATGCCAAGCAGCAGAAAATCAAGAGACATGAAGCCGTAAAAGCACATCAATGGAATCATGTAGGGTTGATTACATAAGCTTGAACCAAAGCGTTAATATAAACATGGTGAAACGAACCTTGTTGCCTCTTCTCAAGTAGACATTACAATAATATTTACATCTGGAGAAACCTGCAGAGATACTAAAACAATAATATATATCAAATACAATGCTTCAATCCTTTAAAATAGATTATTAAGTAAGAGAGCATTGTACCTCGGTTTATCCAAGCTTCTTTGAGTCGTTAACTCCACTATCTTTCTTTGTCTCTCTGGTGGACGAGGTACTACTTCTCCAGCAACAAGGACAACAGTGAGCACATCTCCAATCCTTTTCAATTGGTGCACTCCTTTCTTATGCGACTTGAATCTCCTCAAGGCATCATTCTCAGCCAAGAACTTCAACAACCACAACCATGCAATCTCATTAAAAATCATATCCAAACAAATTGAATCGATCCCCGTTCCTTACACTAGAACAAAGATTATATGTAAAAAAGATACTTACATCTTTCTCACGAGCTCCTAGCTCGACATGGAACCCTCGACGGGATTGAGCTAAGGCACCATCCGTCTTCTGCAAAAGGATCAAAGGAGTCAAAACGATCTTGTCATATAGATCTAACGAATCCAACCATATCCATCCAAAAACCTAGGAGGAAGATCATAGGTGAGATGAAATCGATTTGTTGTTGAGCAAAAACGCCATCTCCGATAAGTAGCCAATATTTTACTAAGACGAATGATTGATGAAGACGATGGAAAAGGCACGAGTAGTAAATTTTTGGCCTAAATGGTAAGAAAATCATACCTGCCGACAATTTTGGCAAGGGTTTGAACATAGCAATCGATAATTTGCTGTCTACTCGCGTTTTCACCGCCGGGCTTGTCCATGACGATGAGCCAATGCTCGTAGTCACAGCCAGGAAATAGCGGCGCCATCTCAGTAGGTGGTCGGTCGCTGAAATTGGATCCGGATCAGAGAGATGAAGCATGATCTGAATCTCACGCCAGACATCCTTGTAATCCTCGCGGCAGACGATTTTGCGTTTTGGGATTGATTTGCAGGCGTAGAGAGACGATGATGGTGATGATGACGATGGCTGAGAGTTTTGCGTGGTCGAGAACAAGAAGATCTGAAAAACGGATTATTCAAGAGATTGAGAGATAGAGGATTTGAGAAGAAGAAGAATGGGTTAGATCGATCTATGAATGAAGCAATTACATGATTAGTTTTTTTTGGTTAATTAATTATGTTTGAGCAAATCAGAAGAAAAAAAAATGAGAAGAAGAAAAACAAGAAGACAAATCTGATCCGTTGATCAATATATTAACGTTGATGATTAAAGAAAGGTCAATCCTTGTACATGTGGTTTAACCAATCAAACATTTTTACTATTTTTTATGATATATCTCTGTTATAATTAATTTTATTTGCAAAATTACTATATTTTTATTATATGCTATGTTTAGTTTTAGAGTTTAGATTTATAAAATTATTATATTTTAAAATTTATTATCAGTATTTTGTTATATTATTTGATATTTAAAAATTTAGTGTTTATGATTAAGGGTTAGAAGTTTAGGGTATATGATTTATGTATAAGGTATAAGGTTTCAACTCTTAGGGTTTGTATCATAAACCTACTAGATATAATTATATGTTTATATACTAAATTTCAAATTATATACCCTAAACTAATTAGTGATGTTTAATATTTTGTGTATGATTAAATGTTTAGAATTTTTGGGTTTAGGTTTGTGTTTAGGGTAAGGAGTTAAGGTTTTATAATTTAAAATTTTAGTGTTTATGATTAAAGATTAAAAGTTTTTAGTTTAGGATTTGTGATTAGGGTATATAATTAATGTTTTAGAGTTTAGGGTTTAGGGTTAGAAGTGTAGGGTTTAAGTTCTTAAGGTTCGTGTTTATGGTCTAGAGTTTAGGTTTAGAGTTTAATATTTTGTGTATGATCAAATGTTTAGAATTTTAGGGTTTAGGTTTGTGTTTAGGGTATAGGTTAAGGTTTTAGAATTTAAAATTTTAGTGTTTATGATTAAAGATTAAAAGTTTATGGTTTAGGGTTTGTGTTTAGGGTATATAATTAATGTTTTAGAGTTTAGGGTTTAGGGTTAGAAGTGTTAAGTCCTTAAGCTTTGTGTTTATGGTCTAGAGTTTAGGTTTAGAGTTTAATATTTTGTGTATGATTAAATGTTTAGAATTTTAGGGTTTAGGTTTGTGTTTAGGGTATAGAGTTAAGATTTTAGAATTTAAAATTTTAGTTTTTATGATTAAAGATTAAAAGTTTAGGGTTTAGGGTTTGTGATTAGGGTATCTAATTAATGTTTTAGTGTTTAGGGTTTAGGGTTAGAAATGTAGGGTTTAAGTCCTTAAAGTTTGTGTTTATGGTCTAGAGTTTAGGTTTAGAGTTTAAGATTTAAAAAATAATTATAAATTATTTCAAAAATTTGACATTTGTATATAATTAAACACTCACTAATTTATATAAAAACTAGGTGGGGTGTCCGCACCCTGTGCGGACAAAGATTTTGTTAGAATAATTATTTTTTCAACTACCGATATATATTCTTCGTCTTCTCTATACATATTCATTCTCTTCTTATCTTATACTATATATATATATATATATATATATATTATTTAAATGTTTTTCCAACTACCGATGTGTTACTTACTTTTTATTACAATTTCATTAAGGGTATGCTGGTAATTAATCTTGTGAGAATCTGGTGCATTCTCACTTCTCTCTTCTTCTTCCTATTCTTCTTGTTCTTCTATTTTACTTAGTTTAGCTCTTCTTCTGGTCGTAGCTAGAGTTCTCCAGTCATTGCTATTCACACTCTTTTGCTTCTTCCTCTTCTAGTCGTAGCCAGAGTTGTCCAGACATTGCTATTCATACTCTTCCGCTTCTTCCTCTTCCGGTCCTAGCTAGAGTTCTCTCTCTCTCTCTCTCTTGTTCTTCTTCTATATTCATTCTCTTCTCATCTTACCCTATATTAGGGAATTATTCTTCCAATGTGGGACAATTTCATTAAAATTTCATTGTATCCTCGTCATTAACCTCCTGAAACGCTAATGAAAGTTTGTTTCTTATGGTTTGATCGTTTATCTAAGATATGAGATCTGTGAGACTTAGTTATGAGGTTATTATCGAAGGTGATTATATAGGAAATTCATCCGAAATATAACTTTTTCCGTGGAAGATAAGTTAGATAAATCCGACATATTTACTTTTAAGATAAATCCAACTTTTTCCCCGTAAGATACATATAGAATATTTGTAAAGTTTGATTATTATGTTAAGTATATTGAAAGATAACTACTATTTGTCAAGCATTTGTGGAAAATAATTAGCATAAATCTTACATATTTACTTCTTTCAAAGATATATATCAAATATTTGTTAAGAATATTGGAAGATAATTACTAATTCTGAAGTTTGATTATGTTAAGATTCATACGTAGTTTACTTTTCCTAGATAGGATTTAACTACGTAGTTTACTTTTCCTACATATAAACTCCTAGGAATATTGTTAAGTTTGTTTTATTTTCTGGACAATAAGTTTCATGAATCCTAAGTATTTACTTTTAAGATAAATCCTATTTTTCATACATATCGAATATTTACTTTCAAATATTAGTAAGTATATTAATGTAGCTATTATCGTAATTAGAAAATTTTCTATATCGAAAATAGATAACTACTATATATAAGTATTTAAAATTTCAATAATGATAATATTGGGAAGTTTATCTTTAAATATAATGGAGATAATTACTTTATATTTCATAAAGAATATGGAAATATATTTCATATATCGAAATTAGATAACTACTATATATTTGTATATATTTGATAAGTATTTTAAATTTGAATAATGCTCATATTGGGAAGTTTACCTTTAAATATAATAGAGATAATTACATTATATTTCATAAACAATTTGGGAATTAACCATTATCATATAATGGAGATATTACTTTAAATTTGATATGCAATTTTAAAATCAATATAGACTTGACCATATCGATCTTGGTCACACCATAATAGTCAAGAGATTATGTCCCTAATACGACAATATTTTAAAAGAGAAAGTTAACATAACCTTGAGAACTCGATTTTAGGAAAATTAACATAACCTAAAAGACTCGATTATCTCTCTCTCTCTCTCTCTCTCTCTCTCTCTCTCTCTCTCTCTCTCTCTCTCTCTCTCTCTCTCTCTCTCTCTCTCTCTCTCTCTCTCTCTCTCTCTCTCTCTCTCTCTATGTTCTTCTTCTATATTCATTCTCCTCTTATCTGACCCTATATATATTAGTTAATTATTTCTCTAACTACCGATGTGGGACTTTTTATTAAAATTTTCATTAAGGGTATCTTGGTCATTAACCTCGTGAGAATGAATCTGGTGCGTTTTCACTTCTCAATTATAGAATTAGATACTATATTGAAGGGGAAAAGAGAAACCTTATTTTATTAGAGAAAAAAAGTTTATTTTTTTTTGGCAAGCTGAGAAAAAAGAAAGTTGGAGGGAACAAAATAGAGAGAAGGAAACTAAAAAACAAGGGAGGGAAGTATAATTTTTTGGCGCTCATTTTCCAGCGTCAGTTATACATAGCGTTTCATGTCAAACCGAGTAAACATAGCGTTTGTATTTTTGTAAACGTTATCTAAAATACAAGAGTATATTAACGATAGCATAAACACTAAAAACGCTATCTTCAACTGCTATTAATACTCGAATTTCTTGTAGTGAGAGTAACCACATCGTTGAAGTATGATGTGATGTATAATGTATTGAGCTCCGGAGACATCTCTTCTGAAAAACATAAACGGATAAAATGCTCTTATTTTTAGACTGTATAGAAGTTTATTATATACATCGAATTACCGTATAACTCACTGATCTTTTTAAGTCATATTATAGATGTAAACAATTCTTACATATTAAGAAAACAATCTACTTTGGCACTCATCAGTAATAGATCACTGAAACTGTCACAATGCATTAGCGGAGCTAACCCGCCAGCAGAACACCAAGACAAAACAACATGCCATAGTTTTCAATTTTCATCAATCTTTTAGACCACTCTTAAGGATCAAAAGCTTGCAAGAGTTTAATGAATCACCATTATGATTAGAAGCCTGATCAAATCACCACTGTGATTAACAAATAAAGGAAGAGAAAATTCTTCCTTGACAACACAAAAATGAATTTTTTTGTCTTCTTATTAATACTTGCATGGTTCACTCTTTGCACATCTCCTGTGAATGATGATCCGTCACAATATCTAGTTTTCACACTGTTCCAATTGTATAAATTTGTCATTTCCAAGAAGAAAAACCTAAAACCCATAAGAAAATCAAGCATTTCAAAAAAGACAAAAAAGCTAAGTTTACTTCTACAAAAATTTTATATTCAAAATCATCTCCTAAGTCCCAAATTATCGTTTGCACAAAAAAGGTCCCAAATTATCAAACCAGTAATCGATAAAGACAATAAACTATTCAATGGTAAATAAAAAAAAAGCAGAACAAGAAGAAAAAAAAAAGAGAAAGAAGCAGAACAAAACCTCAAGCAGTATCAAGCTATTGATTCCAGTGCCAGACAAACTGCAATCTGGAAAAAAAGAGATAAAAAACACAAATAAAATCAAACTTTGATCAGATTAGAGATTTTATATATAAAAACTTACCGGGCCCTTCTATAGTAGACAAAATTCTTAATTTAGGTCCGAACTCTCTATTTACATCATTTGGTATCTAAAATTGTTTTTCCAATTTTTCGTAGATTTTATGGTACCTCAAATTCTAATTTCCTTGTAATAAAAAAGTTATTCAGAAAGTTTAATCGGCCGATTCGATTTTGTCACGCAGTTTTTCCAAACAAAAAGAAATGAAGAACAAAAAAATCAAAATCTTTTCCTCTACATAAAAGAAATTAACCAGAAAGAATCACTTTTGCATACTGTGAAAAGAATAAAACTTTCTTACATCATGAAGATACCTTATAGGTATTCTTCAATTCTTAATTTTAATCGAAATCTATTACGGTAGGGGATAAAAACGATTTACTACGGTATGTAGGGGATAATGAGTGATTGAAAAAGCATGAAATCATATCTTGATCGGAAAGGGAAGGAGAATCTTCGAGAGAAGAAATTTACCTTAATTTCTAACTTTTTCATTATATGGAATCATTGTCGGTTCTGATTTTTATTTTGTTGACACAAGAGCATAATCAATTATTGGTAAGAAGATGACACACCTTCACATTACGTTGGGCCTATGGACTTTTTATCTTTTTATTCAATGATCAATATTGTAATGGGCTTTTTTTGTCAACTATTGTAATGGGCTTATAAAATACAAATTAAAAGATCTAGGTAATTCTTATATAAACTATATATAGTATTGTCTTATTTTTCATTATACAAAAATGTCTAACAATCTCTTCCAATACCAAAGTATGAATTTCAACAAAGCTATGATGAATACAAACTCTATTTAGTTTCCAGTTTGCACTCTTTTACAAATTTTCACTGGAAAACTAAAGTTTACATACTCTAAAACTGGAAAATTATAATTGAAAGATTGTACAAACAATCAATCTAATTTTTAGTTGGCGAAGAGGTTAATCTAATCTTATTCTTTTTCAACAACGATAATCTTGCCAATATTTATATATAATATCATTTATGTCATGTTTTATAACAAAAAGGTTCTAAAACTAATGTCCCAAAACATATAAATACTTAGTTGAGGGTAATAATATTGTCCCCAAAAAATCCATGCTCCTACTTAAAAATACGAACATCATATTTTGCAACATATTTTTAATTTTTGTGTGTCAAACTCAAGATAATCCGGTTGTTTGTGTTATTAGATTCATAAAACTAATCAAAGTTGAAAGTATATATGTAAACGACTATTAGTATTACATTTTCTTTGTTTCTCTGTATATGGATTTTAAACCCTTTATCCGAACTACTTAAAACCCCAAAGAAAAACTGAATGCATGTTGTTAGAGGTGAATTTAACACCTCTTTAAGGCCCGTCCCAATAACGAAGGAGTCAAGAAGAGGTTCGGCCCAGAAGACACAATGTAGACCCAACACGAAACAGCTCGGCAGCGACAAAGGAGTTCCGCGAGGTGCCCTCCCGACCTGCATGACAAAAAGAGATAAATGTTAATTTCACATTTATCTGAAAAGGATAAATAAAAATCTTTTTTGAAAATAAAATCTAAGTTGTTCGGATTTTGTAAAGAATATCAGAGAGAATCTAGGACAAAACCCTAGATCATCTGATATAAATATCCTTTCCCTACGTGGGAAAAGACGAGGTCGAAACAGACACACATTGTACTAAAAAAACCCTTGAGCTAGCGATTATTCAATCGATTTCGGCTCTTATCTAATAAGACTAGATTTTCCGGTCTATTTTTGTTCTTGCTTTTTGACTCTTGTTTAATCTCATATCCAAGTTCGTTATATACTAATCAATTTTCCAAATTGATTATTGTTTGATTTTATGAATCAACAATTGGCGCCGTCTGTGGGGACTTTGGATATTTTGATTAGCCAAAGAAGAGACTAGCAATGACAGAATCACCGCCTTCGTCGCAAGAAATAACCGGCGAAGCAAACAATACCATCGATGTCGATACGGCGACTGCTTGGGAAAAGGCGACCCCTCCAAAGGAGTTCGACCGGGATAACCCCCGAGTGGAGTTGATCGAGCGCGTGACGATTGACGATCGAAACCCCGAACGAAGCGTAGGATTCGGAGCTGACCTCAACCCAGATATCAGAGCCGAACTGATCGATTTCCTCAAACAAAACGTATCGACGTTCACGTGGTCGGTCAAAGACATGACAGGGATCAACCTGAATATCGCATGCCACGAGGTCAACGTCGACAGAACGTTTAGACTTATCAAATAGAAAAGATGGAGGCTCGGAGAAGAAAGAGCGCAAGCGGTGAACGACGAGGTGGAAAAATTATTAGGAGCCGGATCCATCACGGAAGTAAAATACCCTGAATGGCATGCAAACCCAGTGGTGGTGAAGAAGAAGAATGGCAAGTGGAGAGTATGCGTCGACTTCACCGACCTAAACAAGGCTTGCCCTAAGGATTTCTTCCCACTACCACACATCGATCGATTAGTCGAAGCAAACGCCGGCAACGAACTCCTATCGTTCATGGACACCTTCTCCGGGTACAACCAAATCCTCATGCACCCAGACGACAGAGAAACAACCTCGTTCATAACGGACCGAGTAACTTTCTGCTATAAGGTCATGCCGTTCAGTCTGAAAAACGCAGAGGCGACATACCAACGCCTCATAAACAAAATATTCGTAAAACAACTCGGCTGAACCATGGAAGTCTACATCGACGATATGCTTGTAATATCACTAGTGGCGGTGGACCACGTCACCCACCTAAAAACGTGTTTCGACATCTTGAACGACTATGGGATGAAATTGAAACCAGCGAAGTGCACCTTCGCCGTTACCTCAAGTGAATTCTTAGGGTACATCATGACAGGACAAGGGATCGAAGAAACCCTGAAGCAAATAACGGCGATAATGAACCTACCGTCTCCGGCCAAAACCCACGAGGTGTAGAGGCTGACCAGAAGAATCGCTGCACTCAACCGATTTATCTCCAAATCAACAGACAAGTGTCTCCCTTTTTACCAACTCCTGAGAGGAAACAAAAAATTTGAATGGAACGAAAGGTGCGAGGAAGCTTTCCAACGGCTGAAAGAATACCTTACCACACCCTCAGTACTAGCTAAACCAGAAGAAGGAGAAACACTCTATCTCTACATAGCAGTATCGAGCGCGGCAATAAGCGGAGTGCTAGTAAAGGAGTATTGCGGCGAACAATAGCCAGTCTTCTATGTTAGCAAGACCTTAGATGGGGCAGAAACTCGATACTCGACGATAAAAAGTTGGCCTTAGCGGTCGTCACGTCATCGAGAAAGCTCAGGCCCTACTTCCAGTCACACATGTTTGTCCTCCTCACTACCATGCCTCTGAGATCAATCCTACATAGCCCGACCCAATCCGGCAGACTAGCCAAACGGGCTATCGAGTTGAGCGAGTGAGATATCGAATTCAAAGGACGGATCGGCGTAAAATCTCAGGTCCTAGCAGACTTCATTATCGAACTTCCACGCGAGCTGACGCAAGATGATCAATCAGAAGGACGAAATTGGAGTCTCCACGCGGACGGATCGTCATCAAAGGACGGCTCAGGAATCGGAATCCGGCTCGAATAGCCAACGAGAGAAGTGCTCGAGCAGTCGTTCAGGCTAGGATTTCCAGCCTCTAAAATCGAAGCCGAGTACGAAGCCCTGATCCCCAGACTACGATTGTCCAGAGCCATCGGCCCCAAATGCGTCTAAGCCCACTGTGACTCACAATTGGTCGTAAACCAATTCAACAGCGAATACGAATCCAAAAACGAAAGAATGGATGCTTACCTCGGCATAACCAAACAACTAACTACCGACCTCGATTTCTTCAAATGAACAAGAATTCCGAGCAAGAATAACATGTCGGCGGATGCCCTTGCGGCCTTAGCATCAAGCTCGGACGCACACCTAAGACGAACGATTCCGGTGGAGCTTATAGAGAAGCCAAGTATAAACCCTCCCGACGTATGTAACATCGTCGATGGTGAGGTAAACGATGCGGACGCGACGATGGATCAAGATCACGATGACGTAGCACAAGTAGGTCATTGGAGCTTAGAGATAAAATCCCACATATTAGATGGAGAACTACCCAAAGACAAATGGGAGGCTCACAGCTCAGAGATAAAGCAGCTCGATACGTTATGATAGAAGGAGATCTTTTTCGATACAACGCCAGCGGAGCGGCCTTAAGGCAAAGAAATCGAAGAAGTAATCCAGAAAACCCACGAAGGAGCGGCTGGAAACCACGCCGGCAGATGTTCGTTGGCGCTAAAGATCAGAAAGCTCGGCTTCTTCTGGCAATCGATGGAGAAATTTTGTGTAAGATATGCGCCGAGATGTGAACCGTGCCAAAAATATGCTCCAGCGATACACGCGCCCATAAAGGAGCTGCAGACCGCCACGGATCCTTACCCATTCATGTGATTGGCGATAGACATAGTTGGGAAAATGTACAAATCCAAGCAGATCGAACACATTCTAATCCCAACTGATTACTTCACCAAATGGGTAGAGGCTAAAGCTTACAAAACGGTGAAAGCTCGGGACGTCACCAGCTTCCTGTGGAAGTACATCATATGTAGACACAGAATCCCCTATGAGATCGTCACCGATAATGGGAAAAAGTTCACGTCAATCCTGCTAAGTCAATTCTGAAATAAATGGAATATCAGGCTTAGCAAGTCGACGCCGTACTACCCACAAGGGAAAAGCCAAGCAGAAGCCACAAATAAAATCATCATCGCAGGACTTAAAAAGCGGCTCGACGAGCATACAGGAAATTGGGCTGATGAGTTGGACGGAGTTTTGTGGTCGCATCGAAACACCCCGCGAAGACCATCAAACCAAAACCCGTTTTTCTTAGCTCACAGATTAAAAGCTATGTCACCAGCCGAAATAATTCTACCAACTGTTCGACGTTCCATGCTTATTCGGAACCCAGAACTGGATGACGAGATGCTTCTCTATAACCTCGAATCACTTGAAGAGCAAAGAGACAAGGCCCTCCTAAGAATTCAGAACTACCAGCACCTCGCTGCCCGATACTATAGCAAAAAGACTAAAGGGCGACACCTGAAGGAAGGAGACCTCGTCTTACGCGAAGTTCATCAAGGAATCAAAGAAAAGAATGCCGGTAAACTCGGCATACACTGGGAAGGACCCTAACAAATATCTAAGGTCGCCAAGCCTGGGGTCTACTAGCTCTCTGAACTAGACGGAAAACCCGTCGACTTCTCATGGAACTCAATGCACCTCAAACGATTTGTGTACTAGATTTTCCGGTCACAAAAAAAGAGAGCTCGTAGAGCTACAAGTCATGTAAACCGAACTACGAATGTCTTGATCCCTGTTCACGGGATACGTAGGCAGTCCTTCTAAGATTCACTATACTTCTAATAAAATTACATCTTGCAAAAGATATGATCGCATTTACTCCTCAGCCAGACAAACAATTCAAACGCGTTCCACGAGTACCGTGGTGAAATAATCCACACATTCATCACACGTGCAAAAATCACGACTCAAAGTCGGCACTGATGAAAAATTAAGCCGGGACCGCCCCTGCTGCATCATTAGCTCTGCAAGATCTACTCCGTAAATCTCAAAGTTTGGTCATCGACACTATCCATCCTCTAGAGTAACTTGACTCAAAGCCAAATCTATTGGCCCCATCATAGAAGAGTAAGGATTGCACTCCTTTGAAGGAGAACGGACAGGCCTAGACAAATTATCTAGAACCGAAAAACCAAACCGAACATAAATTACAAGATCAGAAACCCAATTAAATTACACAAAATCTGAATGGTCCTAATTTAAAATATTTGGGATATCTTGACTGAACCGGTACCAAACCGAGAATTGAATGATTATTTGAGTATCTAAAATATAATATATATTAAAAATATTAGTTATATTTTGATTCAAAATAACCAAAATATCATTATTTACAAATATGAAAATATTAGTTATTTCAAAACCAAATATTTGAAAAAACTGATAAATCTGAATGTCATTAGTTAAAAATTTTTAAAATTAAATAATTTTTTAGAGTTTTCCATTTTGTTTGGAGTATTTGGATATTTTTTGAACAATTCATTTTGTTTTTGAATAATTTGTGTAATTTTGCTTATTTTGGGTGGTCTGGGTACAAAAGTAACCAAAAGACCGGATTTAATAAATTTCTGGTATTTTGGGTACTTTAAACCGAACTGAAACCGTAAAATATTCAGGTTTTTAATGATTCTTAACTTCGATTTCCATACTGACTCGAACAAATTACTAACTGAACTGATCCAAACCGATTTTCCCAATTCCTATATGTTACTAGAGAGTGAAAACCAAATTATCCAAAACTCGAAAGAACTGACCCGAACTCGAACCAAGAATCAAATGAACATGTATAAAAACATACATGAAACCAACTAAAATAAAAAATAATCCACATCTCACGGTTTCTTTTAGAAAAAATTAGAAAGGGCTCGATAAAACACAATAAACATAATCCTTTTAGAGCGTAAGAGGAAATCCAAACAAAATCAAAAATTATTTAACACACAAAAAACCAGCAAATTTTGGAAGATAATTCTGATTTAATATTAAAAATTAGAAATTGCATCTCTCTTTCTAAAAAGTAAAAGTAAAAGAAGAGAGATTATCTTTTCTAACTATTTAATATATATACACTACATTTTCTAATAGTTTTTTTTAATTGTCCAAATAAAATGACACCACTCGTAATGTTTGTTTTAGAAACTTTCGAGAACAAATTACACAAGTTTACACAATAACCTCACATTTAATCACTTGAACCTTAAAACCCCTAATTTTCTCTCTAGCCCCTCTTCAAACGCCCCAGTTCAAATCACATGGTTTGCCTCTCCGATAGTCGGCACTCCTTGCGGCGCCGAAAGAGGACTTCTTCCTCTTCTTCTCTGTTTTTTTTTATTTTCCCATTGATTTGCTTCTTAAGAGCCGGATTTATCTTCGGCGTTGGATATACTCAGTGATCACGGCGGTGGTGGCTTCTATCTTCCACCGCAGAGGTTTGATTTATACAAGCTCTTTTGTGTGGAGGCTTACTCGCCTTGGATATCATATGGGTTTCGGATCGTCGGTTTTCTAGTCTAAAGCATCGGTTTTCTGTGGGTCTATTCGGCAGAGTATCTCAATCGTTTCCGAGATGCGACTGATTCTTCTTATCGGTGCCACTTCGAAGTTATTCAGGACATGGGATTCTCTAGTGTTGGTGCGGAAGTTCCACAAGTTTTCTAGGTTACAACAAGATTCTCTGTGGCGTTACTGCCCGTGGTTTTGTATTCCTCAAACCTAGATTTTGGAAACTTATGTGTTTCCTCTTGCCTACGTAACATGGGTTTTTAGGCTCACTAGGTTTGTTAGTCTTGTTAAAAATTTGACAGCCATTAAAAATTTTGGCTTTATTTCGGTTTTCTCTAATCAGGTTTTTCAAGTATTATCAATATTTATTTGGAACAAGATGCTGGAAGGTTCAAATATATTTTATCTTCGTTGTGGCTTATCAGCAATCTTTCTTGATTTTGTTGATCCTGTTGTAGTATTGTTCGGGCAAGATTAAAAGATAGAAGGCCATGTGCTCGGGGCAAGAGTTAACCATAGCAGTCTAAGGCCGAGTTGAATCAATTTGAAAGCTGTTCTTCACGTTTATGATCTTTAGACTCGGACTCCCACAACTATTAAGAAAGCACTGCTCTTTCTTTCCTCACATCTACCTAACCAAGAACGACTACCCACAAATCACGCGCCGATTGTCACAACTGTTGATATAGGTATTTTGTAAATCCGCCTGGAGTGGAGGGATTGTAACACCGAGATTGAATCGGTCCAGGAAAGACTGCAATGCTTTGGGCCCAGGATGCGAAGGCAATGAGCTCGGCTGCTTCTCCTCCACACTGATTTTTCTCCGTGTTGTCTCCGTCAACCCGATCTCTGGTACAATACCGTGAAGTCCGAAAAGGAGCATTACTTCGAACCAACAAGCATTGGCTTGCAGTGATTACAGAAGGTAAGATATTTTATCCGAAGCCCCGTAACTCTTCCTCAGCCAGGCTTAGCGCGTCGTCATCGACAAGATCGCTCCCCGGGTAATCCTAATATGATCTACACTTCATGACAGAATTCACTAGTGAGTCTCTGCACCTATCCCGCTTTATAAACTTGCTAAGTTGTCTCTTTCTGGGTGGGACCGAGAGAAATAAATGACAGAGAGCAACCATGCATGGTACTTCTCGACCATGTCTCCGAGGGACAGTTGAACGAGCGACTCATGAATGTTGTCGGGTCGCACGAGCCAATAACTCGAACGCGTTCGTTCTGTTTTTTGAGCAAGAATGACAGTGTTACCTTACTTTCACCATGATATGGACTCCAAGTTCTTATGGCAGAGCACGAGGAGATTTAATTGGTTCGAACTTGTTTGGTCTTGAATTGGGACCAAGAAAACTAAAATTCTTCCCTTGAGGAGGTCTGCGCTTTCTTTGTTGAAGTAAGTATAAAGGGATTTGGCTTCACTGCGCTCTGAATCAATCAATAAGCTTATTGATTGGATTCATCCTATTTCATTTGGGCGAGAGGTCCGAAGGAACAAAGAAGCTCGACTGTAAGGAAAGGTGCTTTAGCAACTCGACTGTAATGTATCTAATCCCATTCGCTCTCTCAGCTTTTGTCTCTCAGTGTCAGTGTCGGCCCATCCGGCGTTTCAGTTTTTTTCTGTCAATTCAGGCTTGTTCGCTAGGCGACAGTGTGGGGATATTTTATCAGGATATTTTTAGTCGATTTGTTCTTTTGTTTTAACATGAAATGTTGTCAATTTTAGCTCTCTATCTGGTTTGTGTTTTGGTGTGTGAGTTTTTAATGGTAGTTTCAAAGAAGCTAATTCGGGAGAAAGTTGATAAAAGCCATTGAAAAAAAAAATCTATCTAAATTATGAACATTATTATCGTGTTTTCTTAAAAGGTATAAGAAGTCCACAAGCTATTGTAACTACGAGAACATCTAATTCTGCCTTATTTCCGGAAAAGAATTGCATGGTATCACTAATATGTCATTAATGATTATTATCCTTGTTTATTTTCTAGTGTGAAAATACCAGTAAATTCTCATTCTATTTCATATCTTGAACTTTTTCTCTTATCTAATGGGAAAAATGCCAAATAATACTTAAATTATTTTATTTTGGCCAAAAATACCTGAAATATATATTGGCAAAAAAATATATTATCTTTTATTGACGTTTCTAAAAATCAACAATTTCCTGGTTGATTCGGCAAAAATGACACAATGTTATCTGATCTATCAGAATCAACTGTACCGTTTACTGTGTCGTTAAAACGAAACGACGTCATATTGTCTAAATGGGAAAATTGCCAAACAATTCTTGAACTTTGTGAATTTGGCCAAATTATACATGAACTACTAAGCTGGCAAAAAAATACCTGAACTTTTATTGAATTTGTGAATAAACATCACATTTCATGTTGACTCAGCCATATTAACTCACCGTTATCCCATCTAACATAGTAGTTATATGGCGTTTACTATGACATTTACACTGGCATTAAAGACATAAGTCCGGCCCACACCGAAGACCATCTTATCTCTACATTATCAATTGGAAAACAATTATGTATTGAAGAGGACATTCACAATATTTAAGTCAATCGTCGAGCTGATTTAGTCATCAGATCAATAGTCCGAAGATCGCAAAGATCATTCTTTGAAGTATTTTGTGATCTTTGAGGTTCTAACCCTTCGAAAATTCTCATTTCAAATTACAAATCTCTAATGTGGATTTCCAGATTCACAATGTCGTTGACTCGGCCAAAACGCCATCTAACTACTCTTATATACCATTGTGGAAATCACACTTTGGAAGATGAAGGCTTCATCGGATGAATTCACACTTTCTATATCCTGAACTTTTTCTCTTATCTTTTTTTTGGCATCATAAAAACTTCATTCTACGAACATTCCGAGAGTTTGTATCTTGGGATAGCCAAGATTGCCACTCTCGTGAAGAAACACAATCAACCTGTTCACGTGATCGTGCCCTTTTAGAGAGGGCAGCTGAACGAATATTTAATGCTCTAGGGATAAAGACTAACTTAAACACATGAAAACTAGAACCTAAAAATTTGAATTCATCCAAATCTGATTCTAGGTCAGGCCACTCCTCCTCTCTTTCTATGATCTTCACTAATTGCTCGCAGTCAGATTCGATTCGTATGTTGAGATGACCTCGTAGTATCAGCTCCTACATCGTCCAAATGATTGCTTCTAAATCGGCATGAATCGGGGATATTAGCCTTGCTTTGCCTCCTAGTCCAACTAGCTCGATGCTATTGTTCCTTTTCAGTACAAAGCCGAAACCTGATTTCGAGGTTGCGTTGATCCAGGACGCATCCACCTGATATGACCGAAATGGATCAACCGATGTTACCTCTATCTCTGGGGCATGTCTTTTTCCAGACTGATTGACGGGTGTGGCCTCTTCCTCCGGTACAATCTATTTCCAAGATTCCGCTTCGTGTGTCACCAGCTTCCAGGTATATTCTGGAGAAACTTCAATGCAATTAAAGACTTTCTCATTCCACGCTTTCCTGATATACCATAATAACCAAGGGAACACCTCGAGAGAGTCTTGGGAGGCTCCGTGTTCTTTCGCTCGCGCAAGGAGGAAGTCAAAGTTAACATATAGTGAAGTACTCGGGAAAGTCCTTGGATTATATGGTATAGATAAGATGGCCCAACACTGTAATGGTGGGGGACACTCGAATAGAAGATGATTTATAGACTCATCATCCACTCTGCATCGATGGCAGTATCGTTCTACTCTGCAATGTCTATCTACCAGCCTGCCTGAGGTTGCTAAAAATCCAGGGATAGGTTGCCATAGAAAGTGTTTAATCTTCCTTGAGGTCTTTAACTTCCAAACTTGTTTCTTAAGACCATTTCACTTGGTTCAGAGAGTTCTAGGGCCATGTTCGATTTCCAGATGTCATTTGCGATCTTATAACCCCTCTTCATTGTATATTCACTGGATTTAGTTTTGTCCCAGCAGTAGCTATCCTTACGATTTGTTCGGGAGATTCTGAGGGATTGAAGTAACTTAATGTCATCTTCAATTAAAGCTCTCTCGCTAGCTCCACATTCCTCTCCTTCGTTTCGAACTTGATAAGATGATCTACCCAAAGATTTGGATCCAAAATGGTCTCAATAGCGATCGCTGAACGTGGGTTCCTCGCAGGAATCCAATTGTCTTCCCATACCTTAGTGTATGCCCAATTCCCAATGGTCCATCGTAACCCGTCTTGCATTATTGGTTTTGAAGCCATGATGCTACGCCAGCTGAATGAGGGATTGCTTGCTCTCTTGACCAACATCAGGTTGGTATACTTATAATATCGTTACTTTAGAACCCGCGCGAGCAGGGAATGAGGATATTTTAAAAGACGCCAAAGTTGTTTCTCGAGGAGTGATATATTCATATCTCCAAAGTCCCGAAAGCCCAATCCACCTTCCTCCAAGGGAACACATAATTTATCCCATGTCGCCCAGTGAATACCTCGCACATTATTCTTTTACTCCACCAGAAGTGGGAAACCGCACTAGTGCTACTGCCTTTATTTGAAATTCCCTTCCTCCTTTCGATAAGAATTTAACCGTCCATGTGCTCGTTTTGTTATTTAAACGATCTTGTACATATGCAAACACTTGCTTTTTTGAACCGCAAATATATTCCAGCAATCCCTAAATACATCCCCATACCTCCTTTATGAATTCCATTTGATCTTTTGAGATCGGGTTTTTTTGCGACGATACGACCTTAAAGTTGTCCTCAGGCAAACCTGTACACGTCGATGATACTCATCAATTCTTCACATTGAGAACGCTCTGCTTTGCAAAAGAAAGGGCTATCATCTGCAAAGTGAAGATGAGATATCCCTGGGCATGATCTTGCAATTTTCATCCCAGAGATTCTGCCTAAGAGTTCGGCATCTCAAATATGCGAGATAAGAACCTCAGTACATATTATAAAGAGGAGTGGGGAGAGTGGATCTCCTTGTCGTAGGCCCCGAGTGGGTATGATATGACCTTTAGCTTCTCCATTCAGCAGGGCCTCATATGAGACTATTGAAATGCATCGCATGATCATATTTACAAAGCTCGAATCAAAACCTATTTTGGCCAAAAGAGCTTCCAAGAAGCTCCATTCGAATCGGTCATATGATTTGCTCATGTTGTTGGACTCCCTAGGATCCAGGGTCTAGGTGATTGAATCTGAGAACTGACCTCGTGATTACCTGGAGATTGACAGCGGAAATTGGATCAGGTAATCGAGATCTAGAGCGCTTCAATTGCTGCGCCTCTATCGTAGTCCACACGCACACAAGCTGGAATCCGCCGGGATGCTAGTATCGGTGATCGGATCCCCTGTGGGTTATGAGTTATGTGTCTCTGCTTTCTCTCTGATAAGCCACACCTTCGGCTAGGGCTCAGGTCGATCATATAAGATATTATATATCGACCTGGGATAACCCAAACGACTTGCGGATCAAAACCCGACTCGTTTAAGTTAATAACTCGAAACGTCAGTCTCGAGGCCCATTGTGCATCGATCGATACGCACACTGCATCGATCGACACACATATACGAAAAGCCTGCGTCGATCGACACACTCACTGCTTCGATCGACACACCTCTTCAAAACTCAATTCCATGTGTATCCAATACACATTGATCATATCATATGCCAATGATCGATCCCACACAAAGTGTATCCAGCTCGCTTAGGTGTGTGATCCTGTAGGTTCACACGATACTAGAAATGAGTTACAACTCATTTGTCATAAGCGGTTTCTAGCAAAATATTATGACTACCCAGTATCATATGAATTGTCCGATCTCGACAATACAACTACCTTTAGAGTAAGTACAATGTGATTTCAGGACATAATCCCAACAATCTCCCACTTGTACTGGAATCATCTATTCCCATAATCCCTTTGTCTCTATATCTCTATATGGCATAAGGCAAGAAACTGTGTCATCCTTATTATAGCCAACATCATGTTCATCGAACTCCTGATCTATACTGATATAACAAACGACTGACAATCACCTCGTTTGAGCACGGCCATGCATTTTCTCAGTATCAAATCTTCGATGGGCCCTGAGATATTTATCTCCCGTTATACAGGAGGGACAAATCCCATCTTGTTCCATCCCTGTTTCTACACATACTTCATGATACGCATAAGCAATGCCGTTACAGCCGCCAGTTACGGAACGACGTTTGACAAGGTCAAAATGCACCAATTCATATGCTAGAAAGCATGATGAACTCAGGTCTAAGGACTATACCCTATAGTCATAATGAGAACTCCCATGACACAGATACAACTATCTTGTAGAGTTCTCATTAGCGGGTCATGTCCGATCATATGTTCACCAACATATATCTATGTGACTGACTGTGATACTCATATCATTGACTCCATGAGACTTAGTCAACAGTCACCTCACAAGCTAGTCTCTCGCGGTTGTCAGTGTCCCACTTTGACAATCTTGACTAGGGACAATCATAATTTATGTCATCTTTTACTTATAGGGTTTCATGATCAAGTCCTCAACTTGATGACCTATATGATGAACATAAAATACTTGGGACCATTATTTAATCATCCAATGATCAAATAATGCTGATGTCAGTTTTGACTTACAGAAACACTACCAAAGCATGTCTATGTAAAGTTTACAACATGACTAAAATAACTCCCACTAGAATCAAGATCATTTCTTCAGACATCTTATACCTACAGCACTCGGAATAAATTATGTGCTTAGGTTGTGGGAGAGACTGCGGTGTTATTGCTTGAAACAATTTCAACAAACCACACCGCCATTCAGATAAAAGCACTATTCTACGGTCCGCTGCTTGGAGCCTTTCCAACAGTCAGCACCGCTATTCAGACAAAGAGACATGACCAGGTGGGAACCGGGAATCGTCTTTGTCCGTCCAACTACTTTCAACTGGTTCGTCACTTCCTCAGTTCACCACGAACCTATCCTTAGTGTTCCTTAAACACTTGGGATATTTCTGGTAACTGTTCAGTGATTATTACCGGAATATTTTGGTATTTTCTCGTCATGCTTTATGCGTAAATTGCATCTAGACGAGCTCAAAATGTGGCATTCATGATGGACTCTATTGCAGCAGCATTAGAATTCACACTTATTAATATTAGTTCAGACAGTGTTCGAAAACAC
Organism: Orychophragmus violaceus; assembly: GCA_030180135.1. NCBI lineage: Eukaryota > Viridiplantae > Streptophyta > Magnoliopsida > Brassicales > Brassicaceae > Orychophragmus > Orychophragmus violaceus. The sequence goes on along the minus strand of CM058230.1, from coordinate 56,155,613 downwards.
TTCTTCTTGCTAATATTGTTACTAGTTCAGCTAGTGTCCAAGACACTGCATCTCGCTTAGATTATTGCCACAAGACCTATGGTATGAAGCCATTCTTGGAATTAAGCACATATGGACTGTCCAATACCTTATCATCATAATGATTTTGACATAATCCAATTAGCCTTTCTGATCCATTTCAATGGATCATTGTTCCAAGAACTTTTACGGCCTTCTCCCATGTCTATCGTTCAAATTTGACTTCCGACCCAAATCTTGATAAGACTTTAGTGTCAGAACGTCGTTTATGAGATTAAGTATGTTACCTACATACAGTGTGAGAATTGCAATTACGCTCCCACTAGTCTTCTTGTAAACGCATGGTTTCTTTCTTTCTGATCAAGTCAAAACTTTTGACCACACTATCAGAATGTTGATTCCAACTCCAAGATGTTTGCTTCAATCCAGAAATGGATCGGTGAAGCTAACATGCATACCCAGCCAATTTTCGGAGTTGGGGCTCACCATCGCTTCTTTGAATTTCGCATGCTCGTCACTTTTCAATGATCAACAGATCACGACAATTGGTTATGAGAAATCACTCTCGAGTTAGTGACGGATCCTTTCGGATCTGCGATTTTCAGGCTCCACAGGTGTAGATCCTACAGCACTTTGTAGATCTCACCGCTGCTCTTCCTCATCAGGTTGAGCAGCCTCCTGTGTTTATCGAATTTCTTCAATGCGTACTTTTACTCCCACTGTTTCTTTTGAAAGTATGATCTTTCTCAAAGACACAGTTCTGGACAATAAAAGTATTAAGCCTTGGTTTCCTTGGGACAACCAGCGATGTGGAACTTATCAGATTTGGATTCAAGTTTGTTTGTTGACTACTGTCTTACACAAGCCTTGCAATCCCAATTAATCAGATAAACAAATTTGGAAATTACCCAGTCCACATCCAATGTGGTGTTTTTCACTGATTCTGATAGAAACCTTTTCTGTGCAAAGACAGATGTTTTAGAACGTATTCTTAAATTGTTTATGGAAGATTCATGTGACTCATCATTAATCGGAGTATATCCAATAAGATCCGACTCATTCTGCTAGATGATCACCCAATCCTTGACTTAAGTATTTTCCTTTGTGATTCAATTGAGGATCTCAATACTTCTGTCAAATCGATTCTACACTTCATCTTGGAACTCCTCAAGGGATTCTTGCTCGTGTCTCATCAAATGAACACAGCCATACTCATTGATGCCATCAATAAGGTAATGAAGTAGAAAATATTTCCTCTGGCACTAATGCTCATCGGGCCGCATACTTCAGTATGTGTAAGGCCCAATAAGCCTCTAGCCCGTTTCCTTTAGCTCTGCTAAAAGGGCCTTAGTCATTTGATCCAGTGAACAGAATTCATATCTCAAATGATTAATAATCAAATGAGTCCAAATCTATGGAAATTCTGAATCCGCTTCACTCTTTGTGGTTAAACGACTATGCCAAAGAAAAAGTCGAGTTTGAGTCATCAGACTTAAACCTTTAGTATTTGTGTTATGTTTGAACTTATGCTGGTTTAAGATACAAAACCCATTCCAAACGGGGTGCTACCATATGATATTTCATTAAGATCAAAATTTGTCTTTTATCAAAATGAAAAACATCCAAATTCTTTACAAGAAGATGAAAGACATTTCTGCACAAGGCAGATACATAGTAGCAATTACTTAATTTCTAAAACCAAGTATGAAAGGCTCCTACAAGTGGAGAATCTCTACGGCTCATGCAGCAACCATTGCTTCATACCAGACACGCAGTTTCACTTGTCCTTTCTTCAACGTTCTACTGTCGCTTAGGTCCTGCATATTTCAAAAATATCAGTACCACTACTAGTATTCAATACTTACGTAGAACTTGAATTAATAACACAATACTTGAAGAAGAAGTGCCATACATCTCCTTCATCTCTTGTGAATCTTCCAAGAATTTAATGCAATCTCTCTTCCAATGCCCTGACTCATCGCAGTAGAAGCATTTTCTAACACCAGATGGGCCTGACTTGGGCTTATAAGATGACACAGGCTTATCCTGATTCCAAATCTGGACGGCCTTGCCACTACCCTTGCCAGCACAAGATTTCTCAAATCTGTTGCCCTTTATGATGTCTTGCTCTACTGCTTTGAGCATGCCATGCAGCTCAGTCAACGTCTTCATCAAGCCTTTCTTAATATAGTTCTTAATGAACTTATCATAACTTGACGGCAGTGACTGCAGAATGATGTCAGTAGCCAACTCTAAGCTGACAGGACATTCCAGTTTCCCCAGGTTATCAATGTAACCCATCATTTTAATGACATGAGGACTTACTGGAGCATCCTCTGGTAGCTTAGTGAGAGACTTCACCATCTGGAATCTCTCAACTCGTGCCAGATCCTGAAACTTCAGTTTCAGGCTGGTGATCATCTCTATTGGCGACTCCATGTTCTCGTATTGACCTTTCAAGTCCGAGTTCATGGTAGACAACATCAGACCACGCACATCTACCACATCAATATAATGCTTATTCCAAGCCTTATATGCTGCATGCGAGCGATTTGTCCCAAGCCTTTCTGGAAGAGCCTTTTCAAGGACATAGTCCTTGCTCTCCTGCTTGAGAATGAATCTCAGATTTCGATACCAATCCAGGAAGTTGGATCCATTCAACTTGTCCTTCTCAAGGACGGATCGCAACGAGAAAGTAGTCATAGACATAAGCTGAAATCCAAGAAAAACAAAGATTTAGTTATGCATATGATGAGAAATCTTATCAAATAAGAAAACTCGCATTATATTCAAACAATGTTTCCTCTACGAATATAATGATCCAAGATCTTCAGATTACTAAAATTCGAGTGGGCGACTCGCCGTTACTCAAAATTTTAGTTATCTAGGTAGGCAAATCATTGCTAATTGTAACTCTTGGTCGCAGATAAGACAAACTATGTCTAATCCACTCTGATGTCTCTGGGCCCAGAACTTCTGACAGCCCAGTCAAGTAAACCAATCTCTTTCTGTCTTGTGATCATTGACAGTCGCACTGCAAATCTGTCAGTGACCGCCTGCCTTACTCATGTTGCAGTGGATACCAAGGACTCCAAGACTATCCAACAAACGACACAAGTCTTGACAGTAGACAAGATTTGGGTAAGGCATCAAGGTTACTTGATATTTAGTTGAGGAAACTAAACCCAAAAGTTTAGCAAATCAATCTCTTAGGTCATGTAATTTTTTTGATGTTTAGCACTGCAAGTCCATCAACTCAACTACCTGCCTTACTCACGTAATTGTGGACACCAAGCTCTTGGCTAGACCATCACACAACGAAACGAGTCTTGACAGTTGACCACATTGAAGCTAATCTTTGATCAACGTTTAAGTCTAGTCTGGTTTCTGCAGATTCAAGGTTCAATAACCAGAATTTCGAATACTGTGTCGATCGACGTAGACTCTGTCTGTCGATCGACACCACCAAAAAAAACCGGACTGCAATAACCGGTTAATCCAATTAACCTGGTTCATTGAACCGGTCATGTCGATCGACACAACCCATGTGTGACGGTCGACATAGACCTAAACCGAAGAAAATTTTGATAACCGGTCCAATCTAATTGAATCGACTTATCAGATCAAACTGATCTTAATTATGCAAATCGGTTTATTCCAATTGAGATAACTAATTCAATCCAATTGAATCAATTCATCCAATTTAAACCGTTTAAACCAGTTTCAACTGATTGCGATAACCGGTCCAATTCAATTGAACCATATTATCCAATCAAACTGATTTAACCATACGAGATAACCGGTTCAATCCAATTGAACCGATCCATCCTGTCGCACGGCCTGTGTCGATCGATGCACCCAGTGTATTGATCGAAACAATGCGATTTCTAGATCGAAACCATTCTCTGATTAGGCGAATTCGCGGTGCATCGATCGACACAAGTTTGTGTCGATCGACGCTATGCGAAAACACAATCGCACTTGTATTTTCGCGCTGCATCGATCGATGCACCCAGTGCACCGATCGATGCTGTGCGAAAACCCTAAATCAGTTTTTGCCGTTTTCGCGCTGCATCGATCGACACACCCAGTGCATCGATCGATGCTGTGCGAAAACACAGTTCTTCGTTTTCGATATTAACAAATCCGAGATTCATAATTACAAAACGAATCCTAGCTAGCATCAATACAATCAAAACCATTCTAATCGAATTCCAGGCAACTGATTCAATCTATTAAAACCCTAAGGCTCTGATACCACTGTTGGACTCCCTAGGATCCAGGGTCTAGGTGATTGAATCTGAGAACTGACCTCGTGATTACCTGGAGATTGGCAGCGGAAATTAGATCAGGTAATCGAGATCTAGAGCGCTTCAATTGCTGCGCCTCTATCGTAGTCCACATGCACACAAGCTGGAATCCGCCGGGATGCTAGTACCGGTGATCGGATCCCCTGTGGGTTATGAGTTATGTGTCTCTGCTTTCTCTCTGATAAGCCACACCTTCGGCTAGGGCTCAGGTCGATCATATAAGATATTATATATCGACCTGGGATAACCCAAACGACTTGCGGATCAAAACCCGACTCGTTTAAGTTAATAACTCGAAACGTCAGTCTCGAGGCCCATTGTGCATCGATCGATACGCACACTGCATCGATCGACACACATATACGAAAAGCCTGCGTCGATCGACACACTCACTGCATCGATCGACACACCTCTTCAAAACTCAATTCCATGTGTATCCAATACACACTGATCAGATCATATGCCAATGATCGATCCCACACAAAGTGTATCCAGCTCGCTTAGGTGTGTGACCCTGTAGGTTCACACGATACTAGAAATGAGTTACAACTCATTTGTCATAAGCGGTTTCTAGCAAAACATTATGACTACCCAGTATCATATGAATTGTCCGATCTCGACAATACAACTACCTTTAGAGTAAGTACAATGTGATTTCAGGACATAATCCCAACACATGTATGTCTTGATCCCCATGTATTTCGAGTTACAACTCGGATTAGTACGTAGAGCATGAAACATCTCTTGAGCCATTAAGATATTATATATGTAATCAAACCTCGAGCCAAAAAGCCTGATTGCGTCTCCGAGATCAATTTTGGGAGCACAAATCTTATTCTGGTATCTAATATCTTAGAGATGATCCTCTAGCCCACGTTACAAAGACTGATAGGTCGGAATTCTGACATCGATGAAGGCCGGTCTACCTTTGGGATCAGACAAATATTCGTTTGATTCATTCGCACATCAAGTTCACCTAATTCGAAGAAGTCTTGCACAGACTTGATGACATCTAAGTACACTGTCTTCCAGAAGCGTTGGTAGAACAGGCCATCATCTCGTCCGGTCTTGGAGCTTTATCCAGGTTAATAGCAAAAACCGCATTTTTTTATCTCTTCCTCTGAAGGCATCTTATAAGAGCAACATTCATATCTTGAGTGATTGACACGGTAATGAACCGGAGAGTGTCATCAATATAGATCGGGATGAGGTAGTGAACAGATTGTGAAAGTAATCTGTCGCTAACTGCTCAATCCCTTCATCTGATTCCACCCACTGATCACTCAATTTCTAAATTTTAACGATACAGTTTCGTGCTCTTCTTTGCTTTGTGTAGCTTGGAAATATATTCTATTGCGGTCGCCTTCCCGGTGATGGATTTCCCGAATTTTTTCCGCCAAAAGTTTTCCTCGTCTCTAAATGATGCGCATTGTTTCCATTTGAGTTCCAGTTCTTCTTCACTTGAGATATTGTCTTCACCTTGGATGCAGTCTAATTGCTCCTTAATGTTCGCTATAATATTCTCATTGTTTGATAAGGATGACCTCTTCCATCTTGAAACAGCTTTCCGACAGTTGACTATTTTGTCAACTAGGTCACCTGTATCATCCCAAGTATTCGCGTTCCATCCATTCCGGACTATGTCCGTAAAGCCTTCTATCGAAGGCCAACGCTTGTCGAACTTAAAAACATTCCTTCTCCTAGCTTCTACCGATTTAAACTAGGTGAGGATGGGTCGGTGATCTGATCCACATGGTAGCAAATACTCCACATCAGTGTGGGGAATAAGTTGTGCCAATCTTCATTCCCAACAGCCCGGTAAAGCCAATATTGAATTCTGCCTGCCTTCCTTCGGCCTGCCCACGAGAAGGTATTTCCTTTACATGGAAATTCAATCATGCCACAATTGGTTAACATCGTCTTAAACGGGAGGAAAGAAGCTTCATATCGTTTACGACCTCCTTTTTTCTCTACGTGACATGTGATCTCATAGAAATTCCCCATCATAAGCCATGCTCCATTCCTTGAGATACTTATCCGTGTCAGTCGCTCCCAAACATTTTCGCGGTATTCATTAACCGGATCACCGTACATAAAGGTAATGAATACCTTGTGTCCCTCTATTATTGCTTCTATATCAATCATACGCTCGTTCGAATAAAGAATAGAAACTTCATACTCATCCATATAAAACAAAGCCAAACCACCACTTCGACCAACTGGGTCGACAGTGAACAATCTATCATAACTAAATTCAACTTGAAATTCTTGCATGAAAAAAAAATTATTTTTGTTTCTGAAAGAAAAAGAAAACTAGAGTGAAAGTAGCGATGCAACTCCCCAAGTGTTGATTGGTCAGGTAGGCCCCCGCCCCTGGAAGTTCCAGGATATGGCACTCATATCTGAGTACTGGGTTGTTTCTGGGACACCACCGAACCTAAGTAGATGATGATTTCATGCCGTTGGCAGGGGGATACACCTCAGTACGAGGGAAACTTGGTTTAGAACATTTTCGAGGTCCCAAGACTTTCCTCTGAGTCAATGTTCTCTTAAGAAGAGAACTTCTTCCACGAAGAGCCAACTTCCTGGACGCCGATGAGCTCTTTATATTAGGGCTTCCTTGTGTTTTTTTTAGCTTGCTGGCTCTGTTTTTTCTTCCTATCGATTGGGTAGGATCAATTATGTTCCTCTCGGTCTTTGACTGAACATGACGATCCTCAGCAGCTTTTAGCTTAAGAAGCTGCCCTTTCTTAGAGTCAGTAACTTTCTCCGGAGTTAATTGAGAGATAGCATCTATTTGCTGATCATCCTTCTCCGGGTATAACAATAAATCCTCCCCCAGCAGATCATCGTTCTCAATTAACTCAACATAACCTTCCATGTTTGCGTATTTTTCCACAAGCTGTTCAAATTCTTCATCTCCACTGTTTTTCAACCATCATACGCTCTTTAATTTGCTTCGGGTTTTCAGTAATGATTGATTAGCCTTTTATCCTTCTAATTCTCTCCTCCTCTGTTTCAGTTATTTGGTCCTGTCTTCCAATAGTCTCTTGCTCCAAAACAAAGTCTGGTACTCTTCTCGATTTTGAAACTGCTGCGGGTGAGACATCCTGCGATTTCCTCACTGGTCTCCAAACTTTTCAATTCCTATAACTGTCATCATAAAAAATTACGCGGGTTCGGTCTCCGAAATGATGGGGATAGCGATGGTATGTGATCGTTCTCTGAGAATCTGGGGTTTGCAACACTATTTGGTCTAATGTGATTAGCATCTTGCCTCAAGCCAATGTCACGGAAGTAATTGTTTCCATTCTTTCTTTGATCATCTGACCTTCACACAGTGTTCCTTGACCTCCAGCCAGAGGAGGAGTTTGCGTCATCATATCTTCCATGGTCTATATTCCGTCCATCTCTCTTATACGGATGAAATCACTCACGATTACGGGGATGATGTCGAACTGACATGTCCTCTAGACGGTTCCGTACTGATTTCCCCCTTGAGTTACATTTGTCTTCAATAGTTCTCCGTAAGTCTGAGAGCTTCTCCTCATTCCTTTTAGGGCTTCTCGAGAGAGACTAAGACCTTTGTTTTTGAAACTGACTGCTCGATGGACAAGGGAGGTAACATTGCGAGTCTGTGGGACTGAGAATTCTTCTTTAGTGGCCAACTCTTCCTTTCTCTTAAGCTCCAACCGCGCCAGCCTGTTTTCCTCTCTCTGTTTATCCGTGATCTCAGGGAAGTACCTTCCTCATGAGAAATTCGTTTACAGGTGAAACAGGACATGTGTAGGTCTTCGTACTTCAGTGAGACCTTTATGATAACTCTGTTTCGAATTCAGCTCTTCTTTCCAACATTAAAGGTTCATCTCCATTCACTTCAACTCTTACTCTACCATTTTCTACCTCCACAGTGTCAACTCTTCCCAATGCTCATCCAATGTTTCTAAAAGTAGCATCTTTTTGTAGTGAATCAGAATACCAGTCATTGTCACCCAAAACATCATAGTGTTCGGGTAATCTTCCCTAATACAGGGGATCCATCTTTCGAGAGACATGCTTCATTTACTAAAATGGCAAAGCCATCGTTGTAGGACTTTTAGAATATCCTCCTACGTATCGAAGTCGAATTGAAATTTGTTGTTTCCAAGATTTATGCCCTGGACTCTGCCTTCTACGTCCCAAATGCGTCTTTTTGGCATATGCTTGATGAGGGCCATGACTCTTCTGCCATTCATATGAAACATACGTCCCACAAGGGTCAAATTGTATTTCTCGACCATATTAGAGAAATCGAAAGCAGGTTTTTAAAAAATGTCATCGTCATCCTGGAGTGTAGGCCTAACAGACTTCGAGCCATCCTCCCGAGCTCGGGTTCCTGACGATGAAACCATGTTCTCAAAGAAAACAAACGCACGTTCAAAATCACACAACAATATAGGGGTCGCAACACCCTAGCAAAGGGGATTCCTAGACAACACACAACCGTATCCAATGTCAGAGTCAAAACCAAGTTACTTGCAGATAAAGCAAATACAGATCTAACCCAAGGGAAAGTATAAGATGGCTATCTTGGTTTCCTGGATGAGAGGAGTGTAGTTAGTCTCCCTCTCGTGATAGCTTATGTAAATAGCCGTTCAGAGATGGTGCCCGTCGGTGCTAGAAAAACTAGGTATGCAAATCCCCAAAAAATCGCTTGAAAACCCTAAGGCGGCGCCCATCTAATTTCGCTATACTTTTTCTCTTATCTAATTGTTAGAGGTGGGTTTAGCACCCCTCTAAGGACCGGCCAATAACGAAGGGGTCAAGAAGAGGTTTGGCCCAGAAGACACAATGGAGAACACAAAATAGCTCGGCAGCGACGAAGGAGTTCGGCGACGTGCCCTCCCGAGCTCGGTCGCGTCTAGGAACAAGCACAACAGACGCCCTTCACAGCTCGGATCATGAACACGAGGATCCCGCGTATCGAGAAGGTCAAGTTCCCTTTCTACGAAGGAAAAACCGACCCAGCCAATTAATGACCGCCTTCATGATAGCAATGAGCCGCAACCGATTCACCGATGAGGAAAAGGACCCCGGATACTGCCAACACTTTGTGCAAAACCTCAGGGGGATAGCCCTTACCTGGTTCTCACGGCTCAAGATGGGGTCGATCGACTGTTTCAAAGAGCTCTCGAAACTGTTCCTGAAGCATAATTCGCTCTACATTACGCCCAAATCATCAAATGCCGACCTGTGGGATCTTGAAACAAAGACAAGACGAGACCCTGAAAGACTTTATCGTTCGATTCAAGGAAGTCGTGTCCAAAATAAATGTAGACGACATCGCAGCTAGAGGAGCACTTCGGAAGGGAGTACTCCATTGTTCGACTTTCAGGACAGATTTAAAACCCAACAAGCCCACATCTCTAGAAGATACATTACACAGAGCGGTGGCGTTCATCAAACTAGAAGAAGAAGATGCGAGATTCTCCAAGAAACTATCCGGCTTAATAAAAAAGCCTCTATAACGAAATAAAAGTAAAACATCGATTCCCATGAAAACGACAACGGGAAGGCAGCTTCGACCTTCACCATCGGGAAGACTTCCCAAGTGTGAGATCCGGGATTCACACTAAGAATTTGTATTCGTGGATTTGGACTTTAGGATATAGAAATGGTATAGTTTCCTATGAATCAAAGACTTTATTGAGATTGATCGTCGAGATAGAACAAACACAATCGAGAAGAGAGTACAAAGTATGAAATCGAGCTATCTAGTCGAAGTGTTCTTAGCCAGGGTTGGAATATCTCGAATGAATCGTCACTTCTTCTTTAAATAGTCTCGACTTTGATCTTCTGGTCCCGATATTTCGGCCTCGCCGTCGTAATGATCTCCGAGATTTGTGTGGATCAGTTGAACTGGCGAAGACCGAGTTGCTCTATCTCCACGTCATCTTCTGCCGAGCTCGAGCTCGATTGTCTCCGGCTTCGGCATCGTCCGGGCCTTGTCAGGGCGTTTATTCGCTTGGGCCCAACAAAGGAGTCGGCTCTCCTCTTTGTCTTTGATTCTGGAACGGGCTTGTAATTACGGGCCTTTGTATTGTCTGTTAATGGGCCGGATTTCCTAGAGGGAAATCCAGTACCAACAATAGCCCCCCAGCCCATTGATTTTGAGAAGTCGAGGTTAATGGGCGGTGGACGTTCTTGGGAAGAGGTGCGTGCCTCGGACGTGACAAACCTAATGATTATTTTCGCCCCATCCGTAGATCTTATATCAACGGTTGAGATCGCACAGGCCCGAAGGATCACAACTGTCTCGATCTTTTTCGTAATCATTTACAAATTTTGAATCGAGCGGTTGGGATTGTGGGATACCAAAAATCCCAGGGATCTCGAGCCCGATGTAGTTTAAAAAGGGAAGTTACCTAGCACGATTCCCATTACTGCTCACACTACGAATCATCAAGGTAACTTCTTCTCCCTCATTATACCCTCTTCTCGACTCTCGCTCGTATTCTCTTTTTCGTCGTTCTGAGACTTTCTCTCTCTGGAGATTTCGTTTTTCCTCTTTCCTCGAAATAAATTTCTGATACATCGAACTATCATGGTTCGAAAGAGTGCAGTCAAGGCAAGTTCAACCGTGGCGGCGGGGCCGATTGGTCCCCATCCACCGTCCAGTTTGACTGCCGACCACATACAGAAGTTGCGGGTGAAATGCCGGATTCCGCCGGAGGTGGAGATACTTATCCCATCGCCGGGAATGTCCCCAGAAACCGTCGTCGAGGGCCATTACTGTGCCTCTTATACCTATTTCGATAAATTCGGATTGTTTTTCCCGATCCCTCGCATTATCTCATGGGTTTTGGCCCAGCTTCAGCTGGCCTTTCATCAGATGACCCCGAACTTTGTTCGGTACGTCATCGGGCTCGGGGTCAGAGCCGTCGAGGAGGGTATCAACTTCGGGGTCGAGGAGTTAAATAGGGTTTGCTCGGTAAAACATAATACTCGTTTTTCCGGGACCTACTACCTCTCTCCTCGCCATGGAAAAGTCCTTGATGAGATCCCGACGAGGGATGTATGGAAGAGTAAATATTTTTACTTCAGGATCAGTCATCACTCGGTTGAAGATTTCGATTATTCGGTTATCCCGACAAGATGGGCAACCAGCGTTGGTTAGCTTATAGGGTTTATTGGTTTCTCTGGTTGCTTCGAAATTTTCTATCGACATCGAGCCATCTGCTAACAATCTTTTTGGTTTCATTGCAGAGGCTCTTGAGTCACCATCCTCGAATCCAGATACATCGAGTTTGATAGCTCGCCTTCGGAGAGGAGATATCCGCTGGTGTAACTTTACAGACCAGCGAATCCGAGCTGCTTTAGGTCCTGCGGCCCGACAACCTCCTTCGTACCAACCTCGTCTTTCGCGAGACGAATCACGCCTCCCTTGCCAGCCCACTTCGGCTCGAATCGTTCGGGATCCGCGTCAGATTGTCGAGCGGACTGGAGAGAGTAAGTGTTCTGGTTAGTCTGTTCGAGGGTCATCGCGCCATATGCCCTCCGTTTGCTGGGCTGACCTGAATCTGTTTTGTTTGCAGATCGACCTGTTTCGGATGACAGTTCTACTGCAAGCACCCCTTCTCTTGAAAAGATGTCGAGAAGATCTAGCAGCCGTCGGAACGGGAAGGATCCCGTTGATCTGGCAAAGAAAATGAAGGTTGGCGACTTGAGCAACGCCCTTCTTTTTGCCATGGACGAGGGGCCTCCTCCTCCTCCTTCGATTCCGCCTCCCAACCCTACTCAGATTTCTCTCCCCAAGGCCGCAGGGTCCGGAGAGGCTAATGCGGTGGTGGAGGATTTACCTCCTGTTCAGGGACCGGTTCGGGTCCCGTCTGGGGAGCCTGTTTTGCGCAACTCCCGGTCGAATAGTTCGAGGGGATCAAACGGCCGGAGCCGGAGCGACCCTCCTCCTCCGGCGGCGAAGCGTCAAAGGACTGACGCAGAGGTGAGCTCGAGGAGATCAAACCAGGGTATTGAGGCTCGACCTGCCTCTTATGGGTCCTCCGGGTCTTTCAACTGGCGCTTCATGCACCAGAAGGATTGTCCGATTGCGGATGACCCGACGGGTGTGGCCTATCTGCTGAGGCATTTTAAGCCCGCAGGTGTTCAGCTCCCGGCTGTCGGGGATATGGCTCTCAGTGACGTTTACACCGAGATGATGGCGGCTTCTGGGAAGGTGGCGATTTTCTTCCTTCGCTTTTTGATATGTTTTATGCTCACTTTTCGTTTTTTTTTAGGTCTTGGACGCTGTGAACAAGTTTGCGGCTAGGGCTGAACGAGATCTGCGGGAGGTGCCGCAGGCGAGTGAGCTCGATACCGTCGAGAAGACGGTTAGGGACCTGAGAGCGCAGTTGCAAGGGGCCTTGGCTCGGGAGGAAGAGCTACGGAAAAAGGCGGGTGACCTGGATGCGCAGTTGCAAGGTGCCTTGGCTCGGGCTTCGGTCGCGGAGGAAGCGAGTCGAACCGCTATTGAGGCAGGTCGGGTTGCGGATGTGTGGGCCGCGCAATGTCAGGGCGATCTGGACAAGGCTCTTGCCGACCGAGAGTTTGACGTCAAGGTGGCGGCTCATGAGGCTAGGAAGGGGCTGAACGGTGAATACCTATGGATCCTCGAGGGGATTGCGGCGAAGGAGAGCCAAAGGAAGGTCGCTGTGAGCGCCGAGATGAGGCTTCAGGAGGCTTTGGCCAATATTGCGCTTATCGCTGAGTTTGCCTCTGGCGAACTTGATCTGACCAAGGAGGTGATGGACTTGGCCGAGAAGAAAAGGTTGGCCACGGAGGAGATGAATGCCGCAGCGGTGTCGGACTTCGGTATCAGCAAACTTAATTTGCCCGTGATGTCGGACGATTCCGTGGTCTTGGCGCGCCTTTTGAACCAGGCGGCCGCTCGTCTTGATCAATATGGATCAAACCTTCCGACCGGAGTTAGTTCGCGTGTTAGCGACGAGGGCGAGGGTCGACTTGAGGAGGACAGGGCGACTGATGACCAGATGGAGGATCAAGACGAAGCTTCCTCTCCTTCCAAGCAGTTCTAGTCCTTCCTCCTTCTTTATTCGTTGTTGCCCAAGTGGGCTTTTGATTTGTTTCCAGACTTTTGTTGCCCGAGGGGGCTTTTCTTTTTGTTTCTGGTGTTGCCCTTAGTGGGCTTTCGTTCGAACTCGAGGACATTGAGTCCATTTCTTTATGAATTGCTTTCGAATCTTTCATGCATTAGCATAGATTTTTACTGTTTTCGATGCTTCGTCACAGGGTTTGGCCGTTATGACAGATACTTGTCTTGGACGGCCTTAGGGAGTTCTTCGTGAACTTTTTGTGTCGATCGTACTCGAGGTACGACTTCTTCGTAGTATAAGATCTGAGCTTGACGCTGGGTGCTTTCAAAGAATTGTTGAATCGAAGTGGACTTACAAAGGTTGTTTGCTTGAATAACTGTCTGGACTTCGTTGTCTTTTGCTTGGAGGGAGGGGGTAGTCCCCCAATTCTTTTAATCCGTATAAGGCTTAGAAGAATTGTATTTTCTGGAAAGATCATTCTGGATCTCTTTCTTTGGGACGATCATTTCAGTTCGTTCGAATCGGGAGGACCGTTTTGGGTCGCTTTTTTGGGACGATCATTTCAGCTCGTTCGATTTGGAAGGACCTTTTTAGGTCGCTCATTTTGGGACGATCATTTCAGTTCGTTCGGTTTAGAGGGACCGTTTTAGGTCGCTTGTTTTGGGACGATCATTTCAGCTCGTTCGATTTGGAAGGACCTTTTTAGGTCGCTCATTTTGGGACGATCATTTTAGTTCGTTCGGTTTGGAGGGACCGTTTTAGGTCGCTTTGTTTGAAGGGATAATTTCATATCACTTTATTTCTTGGGGAGATAATTTCATATCACTTGATTTTTGAAGAGATAATTTCATATCGCTTGATTTTGGGGGAGGCCGTTTCAGGTCGCTCGGAAAGGATAAATTAATATCGTTTGTTTTAGAAGAGATAATTTCATATCGCTTTGGCTTTCGAAGAGATAATTTCATATCGCTTTCTGGGAATGTTATGATGAGGTATTTCGCAATGGCTCTAACCTTTACGACAGAAAGAAGCATTGGATTAAGGGACTTATTTTGATTTCACAAATATAAGCTAGTACGACTTCGTCAGAAGTCGTTGAGCTCGGTAGAAGCTCGTGTCGGGGGGGCGGCTGCGCTCGAAGTCGAGCTGCCTACGTACCCTTTTTTAAGGGGATCAAGCCATTTCGTAGTTCGATTATGTTGATGTACTCCTAGTGGAAATACTTTTTGAGGTTGATGATGTTCCAAGGTCGTAGTTCAGGTTTCTGGGTTTCTACCGACTTGAGTCGGTAGACCCCGTCCTTTACAATGTCGGTGACCTGGTAAGGACCTTCCCACTTTGCTCCTAACTTTCCAGCGTGTTCTTCCTTTTTATGGTCGAACACTTTCCGTAAGACGAGCTCTCCTACTTGAAACCTTCGAGTTTTGATTCGGGAATCATATTAGCGAGCTGCGGCTTGTTGGTAATTCTGGAGTCGAGCTAATGCGAGGTTCCTTCTTTCGTCGACGAGGTCGAGCTCGTCAGTTATCATCTTGTTGTTAAGTTCCTCTTGTCGTGGGCATTCTTCTTTGCGGATGCTTGATACGAGGATTTCGGCTGGTATTACCGCCTCGATTCCATAAGCCAGCGAGAAGGGAGTCTCGCCAGTGATTTGCGGGGGGTAGTCCGGTAGGCCCAGAGTACGGCTGGGAGTTCGTCACTCCAGGTTGTTTTACACTCGTTGAGCCTTTTCTTGAGACCGTTCATAATCGCTTTGTTAGCTGCTTCTGCTAGCCCGTTCCCATGGGGATAGTGTGGCGTTGATTAAGTCAGCTTTATGTTCCAAGTTCTGCAGAACTCTTTGAACGTGTTTGATATGAACTGAGATCCGTTATCGGTGACGATCTCGTGGGGTAATCCATGTCGGCAAACGATGTTTCGCCTGACGAACTCCTTAACGTGAACGTCCTTAAATTTTTGGTACGACTCTGCTTCAATCCATTTGGTGAAGTAGTCCGTCATCACCAATAGGTGTGTAGCTTTATTTTTGCCGGATGCGACTAGCGGTCCCACGATGTCCATCCCCCATCGCATGAATGGGTATGGTGATGAGATAGAGGAGAGTTTTTCCGATGCTTGGTGGATAATTGGAGCATGCTTTTGGCATGTATCGCACTTGTTGGAGAAAGATTCGCATTCGGTGGCCATTGTCGGCCAATAGTAACCTTGCCTTTTGATTCGCACGGCCAATGCTCATCCTCCAGAATGGCTTCCGCAGGATCCGTCGTGTGTTTGTGTAATCACGGCCGTGGCTTGCTTTTTTTCAAGGCATTTAAGGTAAGGTCCGGAGAGACTCCTTTTGAAGAGCTCTCCTTGCGTGATGCAGTACCTTGCGCTCTGTGTTTTGAGTTTCTGTGCCTCCCATTTGTCGTCGGGAACTTCGCCGTTTGTGATGTATCGAATGATCGAAGTTCTCCAATCTTCGTCGTTGTTAGGCTCGGGTCCCTGACTAGCGGATGCGGCTTGGATTGGTCCGTCGGGGACGTTCGCAATGTACACAGCGTTTCTAGGATCGAGGTCATCATCAATCTCGATGATGTCGCTACAGGTGATCCCAGGACATTCTTTGTGCTTGACATCGTCCTTCATGGCGGGCCCGTCTTCTTTCAAGGACAGAGCTTTGAGGGCTATGTCGATGCTTGGTTTTCGATCCCTTCGACTGGTATGATCCTTTTGAGGATAGGATCTGATGTCGATGCTAATGCGGCTAGGGCATCGGCTGTAGTGTTTTCCCCTCATGGGATTCGTGTTAGATCAAAGAATTTGATCTATTCGGCCAGTCTATGGACTACCCGTAGGTATGCTTCCATCCGTTCGTCTTTGGCCTCGTAGTCTCCATGATATTGGCTCGTGACCAATTGGGAATCGCTGAAGGCGTTTACTTCCCGGGCTCCTATTGCTATCGCGAGTCTGAGCCCGGCTATTAACGCTTCGTATTCTGCTTCGTTATTTGATGCGGCGAAGCCTAGTCTGAACGATTGTTCTAGTACTTCGCCCGTTGGGGAGACTAGCTTTACTCCGACTCCGGATCCTTGCCTCGAGGAAGCTCCATCGACGTAGAGTTTCCATTTTTGGGCCGAGGTCGGGTCGAGTTCTATAGTCGGAGGGAGCTCGATTACGAAATCTGCCAGTACTTGTGCTTTTAGGCACGTTCGAGCTTTGTATTCTATGTCGTACTAGCTAAGTTCGATAGCCCATTTGACCAATCGACCTGACTGGCTTGGACTGTGAAGGATGGTTCTCAGCGGCTGAGAGGTCATCACTATGATCGAGTGCGATTGAAAGTACGGTCGGAGTTTCCGAGCCGATGTCACTAGCGCTAAGGCGAGTTTTTCCATGGCGGGGTATCTGGTTTCGGCGTCGATCAAGGTCTTACTGATGTAATACACCGGCTGTTGCTCGTTTTGTTCCTCGCGAACCAGGACTCCACTCACTGCTGTCGTCGAGACAGCTAAGTAGAGGTAGAGGGGTTCCCCTTCTACTGGTTTCGCCAGTATGGGTGGTTAGCTTAAGTAAGCTTTGAGCTGAGTGAACGCTTCTTCGCACTTTTCGTCCCAGAGGAACTTTTTGTTTGCTTTGAGCAAGTGATAGAAGGGTAGACATTTATCAGTCGACCTTGAGATGAAGCGATTCAGAGCAGCTATTTTGCCGGTCAGGCGCTGGACTTCTCGCGTTGTTCTGGGAGATTTCATCTCTATGAACTTTGCAATCTGTTTGGGGTTCTCTTCGATCCCTCTTTCGGTCACTAGGTAACCAAGGAATTCTCCTGAGGGAACCCCGAAGGTACACTTTGTTGGGTTGAGTTTCATCCCGTATTTATTGAGAATGGTAAAACATTCTTTTAGTTGGGGGATGTGATCCTCATACCTGGAAGATTGTACCAGCATATCGTTGATGTAGACTTCCATGGTTTTGCCTAGGAGTCCTGAAAACATCTTGTTGACGAGGCGTTGGTAAGTTGCTCCTGCGTTTTTCAGTCCGAAGGGCATGACTTTGTAGCAGTACGTGCCTCGATCAGTTATGAACGAAGTCTTTTCTTGGTCCTCAGGGTTTATCAATATTTGATTGTACCCTGAGAACGCGTCCATAAAAGATAGTAGCTGGTGTCCAGCGGTAGCCTCGACCAGTCGGTCGATGTGCGGGAGTGGGAAGCTGTCCTTTGGACATGCTTTGTTGAGATCCGTGAAATCTACACAGACCCTCCATTTTCCGTTCTTTTTCTTAACCACTACGGGGTTCGCAAGCCAGTCGGGGTACTTGACCTCTCTGATCGATCCGATTTTTAATAACCGATCGACCTCATCATTGACAGCTTTGGCCCGCTCAGGGCCTAGTTTTCGACGCTTTTGTCTTACCGGTTTGTTGGTTGGGTCGACATTCAGCTCGTGGCTGGTTACGTCGATGTTGATCCCTTTCATGTCTGCTGAAGACCAGGCGAAGGAGTCGACGTTCTGTTTGAGAAAAGAGACCAGTTCATTTTTAACTGGCTCTGATAGGTCGATTCCGATGCCAACGAGTCTTTCGGGATGAGCATCGTCTATGCAGACCTGAGTCGTGAGGTCTTTGGGGGTCCTATTTGACTTGGGTCGTTCGACCTTTTGGTCTGCATGGTGGCGAGCTCCTCATCTTTCTGTAATTGCTACGCAGGGGATTTCTCGATCTGCTTATATCCGTTCATGTAGCAATGACGGGAAATCTTTTGACTTCCGTAAATGGTTTTGATCCCTTTGGGAGTTGGGAATTTTACGCATTGGTGGTAGGTCGATGGTACCGCTTTAATGTCGTATATCCATGGTCGACCTAGGATCGCGTTATAGGGAGCTGGCCAATCTACTATGACGAACTCCGTCATTCTTCGAACTCCTCCAGCGGTAACTGGGGCGAAGACAGAGCCCATCGAGTACGTCGTTTCGCCAGCGAAACCTACTAGTGGTGTCTTTTCTTCCACGATCTCGGAGTCGTTGAAGTCCATCTTTTTGAACGCGTCGTAAAAGAGGACATCTACCGAACTTCCCGTGTCAATCATTATCCTTGAGAGTTCGACATCTCCCACTACTAGACAAACGAGGAGGGTGTCGTCGTGTGGTTTGTCAAGATTACTTGTCTCGCTTCCGTAGAAAATGATTTCGTGGTCTGGACCCAACATTGGGGTTTTCCCCCCTCTGTCGGTCTCGACTCTTCTTTGAAGGGCTTTGATCGAATTGACCGAGTCGCGGCAAAGCTTGGAGCCACCGAAGATGAAGTCGATTCGTTTAGGGGGTATAGCCCGTACACCCCCCCCCCCCCCCGCAGCGCGTAAACTTTTAGCGGGAGCCGGAGGCGGGGATAGTGCCGAACCTCCCGGAGTGCCGCTCAGGTTGAGCTCGCCGAGGATGAACTCGACTCGCTTTCGCGACCCTTGAGGGAGCGTTTCGGGGGATTCCGGCTCCTTTGACCGTTCTCGTTTGTTCTGAGAAGGTTTTTTGAAGTTCGACTCCTTGGTCTGTTTGTTTTCCTTTTTGTCGGGCAGAGTTTCCTCCTCGACTTCGGAGTCTTGTTTGCTTTCGGACTCTCGTTTTTGAGCCTCTGCTTTAGCTCGAGTATAGCAATCTTCGGCCGAGTGTCCTCTTTTATTGTGGAAATCACAGAATTTTTCCTTGTCGAACTCGAATTTCTTCGAGCTCTTTGGGCTCTCGACCGCGTTGACGTTCCCTGATTTACGGGAATCCTTTTTCGAGTTCGAATTCTGCGAGCCCGACGGGTTCTTTTCTTTTCGGTGTTTTTCTCTAAGGGCCGTGGTTTCGTCCTCGAGGCGAGCAAAGGCCGATGCGCGATGGATGGAGTCATCGAGCGTTTGAGGTTCGCGGACTGTTGTTTCCTCGCGGAATCTGGCTGAGTACCATAGTCCTCGTCTTAATGCTTCTATGGCTACCTCGTCTCGTGGGTTCGCGATTTTGGATTTTATTTCCTTAAATCGGTCGATGTACGAGCGAAGTGTTTCGTCAGGTTTTTGAGAGACGCCAAATAGGGCTGCCTCAGTAGTCTTTTCCTCGATGAAGACGGAGTATTTTTTTAGGAAAGCCGTCATGAACTGGGTGAAGTTGTCAATGGACCTTTCTTCTAGTCCGGCAAACCATTCTAGGGCGGAGCCCGATAGGTTTTCCGCGAAGAGCCTGCAGAAGGCCGGCTCTCTCTCCTCATCAGTAAGGTACACCCTTGCCATCGCTAGTCGGAATGCCCTGATGTGGGCTTTCGGGTCTGATTTCCCAGAGAATTCTGGAAACTTAGTTTTCTTGATTTCTCGGATCCTTGCAAACGCGATCCGATCTGTGAACGGCGTTTGTTGCGTTTCTTCGATCACTCGATCGATGTCAGGAGCCGTGCTCGTTGCCATGTGAACTTTCGAGCTCAGACTGTTGAACTGGGCCTTAGCCTGCTCGATGTATTGTCTAAGAATATCGTGTTCATCGCCCTCTGCGGGTGTGAACTGGGCTTGTGCCTGACCTGACGTTTGTTCCGGAAAAATGGGGTCGAGGAGATCGATCGGTGGGACCGACCTTTTCTGGTCGATCTGGGGCATTCAGAACTGTACCGTGTTTGATCCGTTAAGGAATCCCGAGCTCGAGGCGAAGGCAGAGCCTCCTAGTTGCCTCGGTCGGATATTAGAGTTATTCGGGAAAGGTGGTGGCCCGGGTAATGGTCGGTTTCTTGATCCGGTTGGATCTGTGACCATTGAACTCGAACTGAATGGGGTCGGTATCGCGATAGGGGTCATTGTAGGGCGGAAGCCGCTATTTGACGTATTATCGAAATTTCCCAACGCTCCCAGAGGAGTTAATACCTGGGAGAAGTCCGAGCGGGTACGCGGTGGAGGACTTATGGGCGTTCGCGTTGGTCTACCCCCTTGGTTTTGGCTGGCGAGCTCTTCGAGATGGGCGTTAAGGCGCCGTTCTTGTTCATCGAGCTGCGCGGACAGGGAACGGTTTGCGATCTCTTGGGCTTTTGCGCTTGCCTCGATATTTCTCGTTCGATCTACCAATAGGCTGAGCATCGAACGGATCTCGGCAAGATCGTTTGGCCCTTGTCTCTGTGGAGCAGAAGGTAGTGGTGAATTAGATCTGGTTATTCCAGATCCACCTCCTGGGGTGGATATCGAATCGTTTCTCATCCACACCCAGTTTCTGCTCGGATCATTAGTTCCTGACAAAACGTTTGTCGGAGTCTGGCTCGTCGCGATTGTTTGAGCGACAGAGCCGGCTGGTGCTGAGGTCGTGGAGACTGAGGCGGAGCTCGTCAACACGCCGTCGGTCTGACCCATGTTCCTTACCCCAGTGGTGCTCTGAGGAACGTTGTCGACCGTTTGAGGGAGGTCAACTGGTGGTGTGGCGCTGGGAGAGACAGTTTGGTCGGGATTCATCTCGATCTATCGGATCTAGGATCTGATTCTTAAGATAGGAAAAGCTATAGATAGTCCCCACAGTCGGCGCCAAATGTGAGATCCGGGATTCACACTAAGAATTTGTATTCGTGGATTTGGACTTTAGGATATAGAAATGGTATAGTTTCCTATGAATCAAAGACTTTATTGAGATTTATCGTCGAGATAGAACAAACACAATCGAGAAGAGAGTACAAAGTATGAAATCGAGCTATCTAGTCGAAGTGTTCTTAGACAGGGTTGGAATATCTCGAATGAATCGCCACTTCTTCTTTAAATAGTCTCGACTTTGATCTTCTGGTCCCGATATTTTGGCCTCGCCGTCGTAACGATCTCCAAGATTTGTGTGGATCAGTTGAACTGGCGAAGACCGAGTTGCTCTATCTCCACGTCATCTTCTGCCGAGCTCGAGCTCGATTGTCTCCGGCTTCGGCATCGTCCGGGCCTTGTCAGGGCGTTTATTCGCTTGGGCCCAACAAAGGATTCGGCTCTCCTCTTTGTCTTTGATTCTGGAACGGGCTTGTAATTACGGGCCTTTGTATTGTTTGTTAATGGGCCGGATTTCCTAGAGGGAAATCCAGTACCAACACCAAGGATGGATCAAGTTTGTTCAGAACCAACCACGTTGAGGGGAAGCCGATGACGACCAACCATATTGCGAGTATCACAAGAAACACTCTCACGATACCGCATTATGCCGGAACTTGGCTGAGTATATGCTGGATCAGTATCGTACAGGGAAAATAGTCAACCCCGAGCGAGGTGATCGACGAACCAAAAATGGCAATAACGGACAAGAACACCAAGGGGAAGCCCCCCGGGAAGAACTAAATGAACGCCCCCAAGAAACAGAGCCCAACAGGTGCCCCTGGACCAAGACGATGAGGGGCGAGCTGCACCGCAACCCCGTCGGAATCAACATGATAATGGGCGGACTACAACTGTGTTCGGATTCAGTACGGTCCATAAAGGAGTACAGCCGAAAAGCAATAACGATCAAGTGTAATGCGCTCCCAATCGAGGAAGGCATACCGCTATCGTTCACTGAAGCCGACGCAATTAGAGTAGACATGCCACATAACGATCCTCTGGTGATCAAGATCCTGATCGACGATTGCGAGATCTCCCGCGTGCTGGTTGATACGGGAAGTTCGGTTGATGTGATCTTTAAAGAAGCTCTGGAGAAAGCAGAGTTCAAAAAACTTACGTGTTAAGCCAAAGGTGCAGCCACTAACCGGATTCGACGGCGACCATACTATGACCATAGGCACGGTCAAACTCCTTATCTACGTCGGCGGAATAGCGACAATGACGAAGTTCGTCATCATTGATAAACTAGTCATCTACAATGCCATCCTGGGAACACCCTGGTTACATGCAATGAAAGCGGTCGTCTCGACGTACCACAAATGCGTCAAGTTCCCAACCCCGAACGGAGTACGCACGCTAAGGGGATATCAGACTACATCGAGGCTATGCTTCATAAGCGAACGAAAGCTTCGCCACCCCTCTGAACCAAAAGGAAAGAGATGAATCATACCAGGACCACCCATGGGTGGAAGGGAACCTGAAGGAAACACACCTCGGCAGAACCAAGCTTAGACTCAAGCATCCAGACTACTTTACGGATTTCTATGCCGAAAAAATATATTACCCTGTGTAATATGAACTACGAACAACTTGATCCTCGTCTTCGAGATACGTAGGCAACTCTAACCAGAGTGCAGTCGTAAATCAATAAAAAAAAAATTGTCAAACAAAATCTTGTCTCTCAAACAGCGCCGACGTCCTAACGGGACGCTCGATTTAATCATATCCGCACAACAAAACGTGCAAGAACACTCGCCTTCCCCATACGACAAAGACTATGATCTTAAAGTTGTAATGGCACAAGGAAAATCCGGAATTGCACTTGCACCCTAACTCAGACAGACTAAGTAAGCCGACCTGCCTCACATAGCCGATCCCGAGTTAGGAACAAAAACTTAGTACCGAGCTCCGCTCAATGAATAAAAATTGAGTCTTCACTCGATCAAAACAAAACCCTTATTCAAGGTACAAACTATATCCTCGAGAAGAAACATTCGAAAGAAGCCAAGCTCCGACCTACAACATCAGAATCCTTCAAATCCTTAAAAAGATTTAAAGATAACAACTCAGCCAAACAGGCCCCCCTCATACCTCGCTCGTACGATAACAGAGTCTCTTCAGACCACATCGACGAACAACGAGACGAACTCATCAAACATAAACCAAAAGCGAAAGTAACTACTCGCCAAAAAATAACGATAAAGAAAAGATTATTAAAGGCAAGAAAATCTCCGCCTCAACATGGTTGTAAAAAGAAGGAGAAAATATAAACTCCATTCTAAAAAGGGGAAATCGTCACCCCACCAAAAGTTTTACAAAAGGGGAACATCGTTACCCCACAACAGTCTTACAAAAGGGGGGACTAAACCACCCTGGAAACAAAAAAAAATAGCCTAAACAGGCGGAGGAAGATCTTGAGCCGGCTCAACCAAAGGAGCATCCGACGCCGAGGTAAGCACTACTACAGGCAATGACGAGTAAGTTTCCGTCACCACGGGCTGTGCGCTCTCATGAATCTTCAGAGTCTCAACCATCTCCGTCGACATCACATCCGCGTTAGTGCCGAACCCATCGAGTAAGGCCACATCGTCCACTTCTCGATCGACAGACGGAGGCTGGAAGGGGTGAGGAGAAGGAGGATTGCAGTCACGCACCCTCATCGGAACCGTGGAGATCGCAAAGTGCTCTTCAACGATCTCGGGAGCATTGATCTAATCGATCTTCCTGATCCACTTCTCCTTCTCCGTCGCGAGCTCCTCAAAAAGCTCATCGGTAATCGCCACTCCTTTCTCGTCTCGAAGCGACCGAAGGTAGTACAAGGTCCCGAAGTACTGACTAAGATTCATATACGCGTCGCTCTCATCCTCCTTCAAGGCAAACATATCTTTCAAATCCTGAAGGCGAAACTCGTACTTCTGAGTTAAAGCCTTGCAACCATTAATTAGGTCGATGACCTCCATTGACGAGATATTTTCCTCCTTGATCACCTCCTCGGCATGAAGAAGCGTTTCTTGCGCAAGCTCGGTGGAGAGATTCTCCTTGTATTCCGCGAGCTCCTGGTTGTGATGTTCGAGCAACTTAACATGCTCATAAGAAGTAGCAACCTGAATTTTCAGGTTCGCCTCACTTATACTGAGAAACTCAGCGATGAGCTTAAGCGCCTCCAGCTTTTTCGTCTTCCGAGCAAGTTCTTTGCCGATATCAGCGCTTCGCGGCCGCAGCTGACGATTCATATCAAAGACGTATGAATTCAGAAGCGAAGTCCCCTGCAAGACGAGGAACATTAAGATAAAAAAAATCGAGAAATCCAACTTAAAAGACGAACGTTCGTACTCACATCGATGAAAAGCTTCAACAAGTTGCGGAACACATCCGGTTTGTACATCTCGCTCACCGGGAAAGGTGTAATAGCCTCGCAAGAGATGTTCTGAAATATATCCCCGCAGTAATACTCGTCCGGATTCTTCAATTTATCCCCCCGAAGAGCAAAAGATCTATTCTTCCAACTCTCGGAGGAACCACCAACCCTCAGACGCTAACTCGCGTCCGAACCATGAGAACGACTCACAACCTTGGAAGGCCTTTTCCTCATCCCAGCAGGCGAGGCCGACGTCCCAAGAGGTCCTGAGACCAAGATCGACAGAACGGAAGAAGGAGGAGGAGCTCCCTTATCAGATGAAGAGGGCACCCCAACAGGATAGCTTGTTTTCAAAGTTTTCCGAATCAACAGGACGGAGGGCTCCTCCGATTCGTCCTCGGCAAGAGGAGCAACCCCTCTCTTCTTCAAGGCGTCACCACAGTCGGCCGTCCTCTTAAACCTCGGCTTGGACAAACGTCTTTTGGACTCCTCAGCCCTTGTCTTATCGGCATCATCGAAGGTCCGCTTCTTCCCTCTCCTGGACTGTGATCTAGGAGAGATCGGTTTAACAACCGAAGGTCGGCCGAGATCATCCGATCGGCCGGCATCGGAAGATCTCGAAGCTTTCTTCGGGTCAATCACCATGCCTGGAATAACCTTCCTTGCCTTCCCCATTTTCTTCACCGCTTGAGATTCTACAAGGAGTGATCCGTAAGAACAAAAGCAACGAAATAAATCGAATCACGAAGTATCAGCAAACTCACTAGTTTTCTTGGGTTCTTCGGTCTTGGGCCAAGTTCGCCAGCCGAGCTCAGAAAACTTTTTGCCAACTTCGTCCAAAAATTCCTTATTAAGAAGCTTCGGATTAAGGCGAGCTGCAAAAACAAGAAGAGCGGCGATAAGAATCAACAGCAAAAAAGAATGTTGACATCTAGCCTATCGTTCAACTACCAATGGAGAGGTTCCATTCATTGACGACCAAGGCCGCAGGAGCAGGAAATGAATGCTTTTCAATCCTGACAAAGAAATACTTCCTCTGCCAATCATGAATTTTGCTGGACTTGACACCAGTCCGCAATTTATACTGCGGACATAGGTTAACTTGAATCCATTCCGGCCTCTTCGAGACAATGTTCAGTTGGCCAAAGCATTCGAATAGTTCAACCGTAATCGGAATTCCGAGAGGCGAGCTAAGCTCGAGGAGGCCTGTTAAGTTAATAATGCAGATGAGGTTAAGCTGGGTAAAAGCAATCTTGAACTTCGCAGAGAAGTCAACCAGCACCTTCGGTAATGGAAAGCGAAGATTCCCGACGTGGAAAAACGACGCGTAGAGACAAGCGAAATTCGAAGGAGCGTTCCAAGGGCGCTGCGAGGCGGAGGGCAAAAGGACCTCAACGTTCTCGCACCTAGGGAGGGCCTTTAATGAGGTCAGAGATTCTTTGGTAAAGGAGGTCGGCGGAACACCGAAATCATCTACAGATTGAGAGGAAGAGGCCTTTTCCGCTTCTTTCTTATGAATGACCTTCCCTTTACCTCGGCCTTGAGAGGCCACCCTCAACACAAGAGGAACATGCTCATTAGAGTGGTCAGCGGCATCGTCACGCAGGGACACAGACTGCCTTCGATATAATTTCTGGCTAAGATTGACGGAGCCCGAACTACGCGGAGAAGAAGCAAGGATGCTCTCCCCATCAAAAGCACCAGCACTCGCAGTACTGGCGGAATTCTCGCTGGATTCGGCACGAATACGCATATCGGCGGAAAATCGACGAGGGCAAAAAAGATATAAAAAGAGAAAGAAAAGATCAGAGAGTTTTGGGAAAGGAATTACCTGAAATTTACTTCTGATGGCAGAATGACGAGAAGCGAAGAGAAAAACGATATTTATAGAAGCAAGGAAGCGGAAGTCTTCCAAGGGACACAACTTTACCTCTCGAACAGAGCCGACCCTAAGGCTTCCCAGTACACTTGCCTTCACGCGATTGGGCAAGGAAGAAGCGTTCTAGGCACGCAAACCAGCGAAAGGACACATGGAGGAAAACGGATCGATCCGAGCTGAATCTCGACTCACAGCAACTCGGTTATTGGGCCTGAACCATGAGTAAATTCGCCGAACTACGCTCTACTCGGTACGACTCACAACAACTCGGTTATTGGGCCCGGTCCAATAATGAAAGGGTCAAGAAGAAGTTCGGCCCAGAAGACGCAATGGAGACCCAACATGAAACAGGTCGGCAGCGACGAAAGAGTTCGACGACGTGTCCTCCCGACCTGCATGACAAAAAGAGATAAATGTTAATTTAACATTTATCTTAAAATGATAAGTAAGAATGTTTTTGAAAATAAAATCTAAGTTGTTCGGATTTTGTAAATAATATCAGAAAGAATCTATGACAGAACCTTAGATTCTTTGATATAAATATCTTTCCCGTGCATCCTGCGCGGGAAAAGAGAAGGTCGAAACCGACACACATTGTATTAAAAAACCCTATAACTAGCAATTATTCAATCGATTTCAGCTTTCATCTAATAAAACTAGATTTTTTGGTATATCTTTGTTTTTACTTTTTAACAAATTGATTATTGTTTGATTTTTTGAATGAACAAATAGAATGTTTGAACCAGATTTAATAAAATCAAAGTGCTTAAAAAGACCTTACGTATCAAAACGAACTTTTACGGCCTGAATCATCAAAATAGAAAACGTTGAAGGGCTAATCAATAAATCTGATGGATGGAGTTGGAGAGAGGAACCGTCGTTTTAAGCCATCTACGAACTCGGAGAGAAGAAGAAGGAATGAAGCAATCGGAGATGGCTAAAGACACGGCGGCTCCAGAGAAATCGCCGCTTGATCTACTTCGAGAGAGCAAATCCTCCGTCGAAGGAATCGTCGCGAGGATGCTATCCATCAAGAAACAAGGACACCCCAAATCCGAGAATCGCGAACTCCTCACTCAGATGTTTCTCAACTTCATCAATCTCCGTCAGGTTCGAACATTTTGAAACCTTAGGGTTTGATTCGATTAATCTCGACAACAGCTTTATGGGATTCGTTTTTTCTTTTCGCAGGCGAATCGTGCGATTCTGATGGAAGAAGAGAAAGTGAAGGCAGAGACGGAGTTAGCAAAATCTCCAATGGATTTCACGGCGTTGCAGCTTCACAATCTGATGTATGAGAAGAGCCATTACTTCAAAGCTACAAAAGCCTCCAGAGAATTCAAATCTAGCTATCCCAACATCGATCTCATATCTGAACAAGACTTCTTCAAAGACGCTCCCGAAGCAATCAAATCTCAAACGCTTTCAAAAGATAGCTCCCATGATTTGATGCTTAAAAGACTCAACTTTGAGCTCCATCAGGTAACAATCACTCTGTCTTTTGCTTAAATGTGTCTATGTTCATTTTAAATTTTATGTTCTAGATTGAATGTTTAACCTTTATGCATTCTTATAATTCAGCGGAAAGAACTATGCAAGCTTCGAGCTAAGTTGGAACAACATAAGAAGTGTTTGCTAGAAACCAATGCGGAGCGTAACAAGTTTCTGTCAAGTCTTCCGTTGCATCTCAAATCTCTAAAGAAAGCATCTTTGCCAGTACAGAACCAGTTGAGTTTGCCGAATCCGAAGAAGCTAAAGTCTCATAATCTAGCTGAGCTTCTTCCTCCACCCCTTTATGTCATCTACTCACAGTTCATGGCACAAAAGGAAGCTTTTGAAGAGAACATAGATATCAAGGTATCTGGGTGTCTCAAGGATGCTCAGACTTATTCTCGGCAGCAGGCAGAACAGAACTCAGGTTAGGAATATTGGGTCTTTAGTTAGTGTAAGAAGTGAATGGAATGCTTATTTGATAATGCCATGTATGTTCGATTATACAGAGAGTTCAAGATTGGAGGACGATGATGATGGAAAAAGGCAATGGAAGCGACCTAAGAAAGAGAGTTTTGAGGAGGAAGGATTATATGTAGAGCATCCTCTAAAAATTGTCCTTCACGTTTATGATAATAAGAATCCAGATCCGAAATGTCGTGAACTTGTTGTGCTCAAGTTCGACTACTTGTTGAAGTTGAATGTTGTATGTGTTAGCATTGAAGAGCCTCAGGATGGACAAGAGAAAAATATCCTATGCAGCTTATTTCCAGACGATGCTGGACTTGATCCTCCTCATCAGGTACATATATACATACCCTCACGTCTATTTTTTTCTGAAAGCATTCATACTCACTTTCTGTGTTTATGCAGTCAGCGAAGCTCATTCTTGGCGATGATCATGCATTTGATGACAGCAGAAGATCGAGGCCATATAAGTGGGCACAACATTTGGCAGGGATCGAGATTTTACCTGAAATGTCACCGTTTGTAACTGGCAAGGATACCGAAAACAGTGATACAGCTTCTGCGTCTGATCAGCACAATGTGCACACTGTTCTGCAGAGAATACGACTCAGAAATAAGGCTAAGCTAGCAGTTGTATGAGTCACACTCTGTTTTAATCATTTTTTGATGGTTGGAGAACTATGGTAAGTGATAGTTCGTGATACTTGTAAGCCAGTTAGTTATTGGTATCTGTATTTGAAGACTTTCGTGGGATTTGTAACTCTTCACACATTGTTAGGTTGTAATACGACAACCAGAACAATCGAACAGAATGATGAGAGTGACTCCCAAATCTGAGTCTAGTTTAAGTATTAGCAATGTCAAAAGGAAAGAGATTCTGATGATCCCTGTGTGAATATTGAGAGAGATCACAATTTAAAAGATGAGAACCCAATTCAACTAAACACCTTATTTACCAAGTATGAGCACAATGACTTAATCCTACACATGTTTTAACCGCCGGCTTCTTTGAGATTTATCCTTCATCCCCATCTCAGGTTAATAAAGCCTTAAACGTTGGAGCAGAGTGCAATACAGACAGTTATTTCAGTTGTAAGATGCGGCATTGGGGTCGAACAAAAATTATTTTTTGCTCTATGAAATCATTATATATCCATTATGAGACATTATAAATGTGGAGGATTTAATTCACATATGGTAGCAAAATAGTGTAAAAATGGGGAAAGAGTCCTGATTCTTTTCTACTTTCACCATCTCTGCCGTATAACATCAGACATATATATATATATATATATATCATGAGAAACTAACAGAAATGATTATACAAAAAAAGATTAACAGAAATGAATGTAGCGTATGAGCACATGTCGCTGTGTGGTCGGGGATCAAGATTCCGACCGTTAAAACGCAATAACTAATAATCCTTGTCAAAGTAGTAGACCAAATCCTTTTCACTGCTTTGTTCTCATCCGGTAACTTTGACAAGAAAATGAGAGAAACTGTAATGGCCTATTCTTAGCCTAGAAAAATTAAAATGGAGAAAGAAGTTAATTAGACCCAAAGTACAAAGCCCAATTAGAAAAACTTTATGGATTTCCACGTCTTTCTTTATAAAAGAAGGCAACCACCTCCAAAAGAAGGAAGAGAAATATAGCAACAAAACCCTGCCCGTCTGATTCCAAACTCGGTGTGAGCGGAGAAGCTGAGCCGCCATCGTCCTTCGTCATTGACCACCGTCCGATCTTTTCGTCTCTTCCTCTTGTCATCTCTCCAGATTTTTTTCCGGTTAAGTGAATCCAAAAACTCTATTGAATCTCAATTTCATCTCTTCTTGTCATGTTTTGATCCCCTGTGATGTTCGACCGGATCTCTAATGTTGTTTCTTTGATCTTTCACAGTTTCGAAAGTAGATCTAGGATTTAGTCAAATCTGGCGGTCAGATTGATTCACGTTTTCCCGTTGTTCCCTAAGGAACCACAGAAATCACGATATGTAATTGAAAAGATCTCAGTCTCAGCTTTTCAAAAAGGTAAGAATCGCCCAATTCCGACTTACCGTTTGGAAGTTATGATCTATTTTGTAAAACGTGTCTGTGTATTGCGAATCTGTGATTAGTCTAGTTTTGTCTGTGTTTTGAGTTGGACAAGTGGATTCGCTTGACCCAAAACTTTTCAAGGACATTCTAGACTCATATATATATATATATCTCGGTTGAAGGAGAACCGATTTAGATCTTGGGAGTATATGGAAGCGTGTCGTCGAAGTTGTAGCAGCAGTTCTGACCAATCTCATGTTCGTCTGCGGTTCGTCGTCATTGTTGTGGCTAAGGTGAGGACCGATCGTGATCTTTATTTTAAATTATTTCAATACCGGGCCACGAGTCATTTGTTAATATCGTCTGACTTAGGTAGTGTATATCTAGTTGTTGATTTGTGTTGATGCAATTGAAAGCACCTAAAAATTAACAAATTTTTATGTTATGTGCAATTTTGTGTCTTTTAACAAGATAAAATATGATGTGTGGATGAAAACGCGTCTATATTGGTAAGTGAAAAATTATATATTATCTTCTTTTTTTTTTTTTTTTTTTTTCTACTCATTATCTTTTTTACTTTATCTTTTTCACCTTTTATGTTTTTGACGGTGGGTGAGATGATGGTGGTGAGGTTTCCGGCAATAGAGACTGTCGGAATGGAGATATAATCGGTTGATAAACCGGAATTCAAAAAAAAATCGGACTTAGTACAGAAGATTCGAGTGGACATTATAGACTAGGTGTCCACCTTGTCAGCTATTCGTGGACACTATCACGATCATATCACATGCTAGAAGTTTCTAATAAATAGCATGTGGCCAAGCAAATGTTGCTTTTGGGTGGATGGTGGGGTCCGACGTATTGTGTGTCCACAGATTCACGATCATGTGAACTCTTGGCCATCTTATGTTTATCAGAAGCGTCTAACATGTGATATAATTGTGGTAGTGTCCACGAATATTCGATATTGTCCACATGAGCTCTTAAAACTGTGTTTACTAAATACGTTTTCACGATCATGTGAACTCTTTGCCACCTTATGTCTTCGGAAGCGTCTATCATGTGATATGATTGTAGTATTGTCCACGAATAATCAATATTGTCCAATTGAGCTATTAAAATTGTGTTTACTAAGCACATTTTCACGATCATATGAACTATTGGCCACCTTCTGTACATCAGAAGCGTCTAGCAAATGATAAGATCGTTTTAGTGTCCACAAATAGTCGATACTGTCCACCAAATCTCTTAAAATTGTGATTACTTGGTATGTTATCTGCCATAATTGTCTATGTTAACACATAGTCTCTTATTCATGTGTTCTAAGTACACGGATTCTTGATAATGTGGACATTTGGTCGTCTGCTATCTATCAGAAGCATTTTAGCATATGATGTTTATTGTGTGACTAGAAATCACTAATTATTTGGTCCACATATTTAAGCCTTACAAGAGAATATAAACCATAAATCTACTTTTCTGTTTTTAGTGTTAGTATGTGGATAATGTTCATCCGTAGATAAAAAAAAATCTTTATGTTAAATGAGTAGTGCTTTTGGCTTTATATTTACTCTCAAAATGATTGATTATTTTCTTGCCATTAATGAAATTAAAGTTTTTACTATATTAACCTTAGTTTATATTAACAATTTTATTACTTATCTATATTACTTTTAACATTTGATTCTGATTTTTATTTTAGAGATATATATATATATAACCTTGGATAAAAATAAAATAAAAAATAAGTTGATAAATTCAAAAAAAAAATATAGGTTTTAAATATTGATATATATGATTGTTGTAAATTACTATTTTTATTTTAAAGATATACATAATTCCGGATAAATATAATCAAAGGTAAGATGATAAATTCTAAATTAATTTTGATGTATGAGTTTTAAATATTGATAAATATGATTGTTGTCAACTATATGATTTTTTATAGTAAATTTATATGAATTTCGAAATTACATAAATAATAAATAAAAAATATTTTTTAATAAAAAGTTTAGATATACAGATATTTATCTACATATATATTTTTAAATTATTATAACTAATGTGAAAATATGTTTACAAAGAAAATTTAGCTGTTATTAATTTTAGATAATAATTTATTTTTTTGTTATTAATTTTAAATTATATATAAATAATAAATATTTTAATAAAAAGTTAAATATAATAATTCAATTATAATTAATATGATATAAACTTTTATTGTTGCTAAATTGAATTAATAATTTTTCCAAAATTTTGATTTAATAATATTTATTTTAAAATTTTATATTAAATAATGGTTGTGTTTGCACCATTATGCTAATTATAAAAAAAATGAAGATGCATAGCATGAAATTCACCATCTATCTATAAGTTTATTTTCTTCAGTAGGAGTAAAAAGGTTTTTTTTTTAACTCATAAAACATTAAAAAAAATACAAACCTACAACTAAAATTTTAAAAATACAATTCTACTATTATAAAGATAAAAAATACACTGAATACAATTAATAATCTCATGGATTGCATATGACATGATATGTTCGTTATTTAATCAACCGTTTTCTCAAAAAAAAATCTTTATTTTTTGTTATTTTAAAAAATGTTTATTTGTTACTTTTTAGTGAATTATAACAAAACTATTTCTAGTCGCCTTTTCTGATATTGTCTTCTTAACAACGACTGAGAAATCTCTTTAGTGTTTATTACCACAACTAAGGGTTTATCCGCGCTACGCGCGGACTTTGTCCTATGTTTGTTTTTAAAAAATCATTAATATGTATTTACTTTAATCTCTACCTTCCATGTTTTTTTTGTCATATTTTTAACGTGTGTGTTTTGTTATATTTTTTACATTTTAATGTATGTTTTGTACGGTTATTTTTATTATCAATATCTTTTTCCATTTTCATGTATGTATTGTTTTTTTTTTTGTTTAATATTTTTGTGATCATCCTCTAATATCATACTTCAGTCATTTATAAATTCATTTATTTATTTAGCAAACTTTATATTGGACCAAATCTGTTTTCTCCTAATTTTGCTTTTTATCCATTTTATTATTATTATTATTATTTTGGTTCTGCTATTTTATTTATTTTCATTGTGTTTATTGGTTTGTTTATGTTCTTTGTGTGACATCTTTCCTTTCTATTTTTTGTTTTTTGTTATCTCTTCAAAAAGTTGTTGTTTTGTTTTTAATAATTATATTGTTCTTTTGTCTCAAATTTGTAATGTTCTTGTGATCCTTTTATTTATATTTTTGTTTTTAAATTTTGTATTTGTATATATATTAAGATTTACGATCCGACAATCTTCTTTAGCTGTAATTAATATCTTGAAATATAAAATTGTGAAATTTAGTCTTTTACAAAATTGTTTTTTAATCTCGTTATATATATGCACGTACTTGGTTGTGACATTTTTATGGTTGTTCTCGTTGTTTAGGGGTTCGAGCTTGGCGATGTTATAGTAGGAGCGATGGCTCAATCGATTCGACAATTTTCGAAGCCTGAATGTTTAGTCTTTCTTTGTTTTCTTCCAAACATGACAATACTCATATAAAAGGTGTGGACACCGGTAGGCTAAGTGTTTTTTTTCAATTTTATCATATTTCTAATATCGACTAATTTGATGAGTATTATGATGTTGGTGTAGAAGTTTTGCATCGTCATGGTATTCTCAGCCTAATCTTAACAATCTTGCATCGTAGGTGTGATGCTCCTCTTCTGTATATGTGTATGTTTCTTATTTTTTGAATGTAAATAATATCTCAATTGAAAGGGCTAAAACAAATGTGTGACACAATGATAGTTCATGTTGTCGCTGGTCGATGTATGTGATATTTTTTTGGCATTTTCTTTTAAGTGTTGGTTGCCCTTCCCTTTTGTTGTATGTTTTTTTTTAAAAGCTGCGTACATGTATTTTGAATTAAGGGTTGTTTTTAAACCAAACTTTCGAAAAAAATATTGCAGCAAAAAAATGTATATGTTCATATAATGTTAAGGTTTGAAAGCATACCGAACATACTGAACCAAACCGTTTGTATCAAAAACTATTCGGAAACAATACTTGTCCTCTATGTTTTTAAAATTGAACAATATATTGGGTAATATACATATATGGATAAACTACAGTCGTGGGCATACTTGAGTGTTCACCCGTCTCACTTTCTTCTGCTTCTATTCATTAATATCTGCTTGCCCTGCAAGTATATTTTGTTAGGCGTGGAATATGGTCGTACATGATAAGCTCGGTAATTGGTTATATTGCTTAGTTATGTTGTTGTATATATTGTATTATTGTTTGTAAAGTATGCCATAAAGGTGAAGTTAGTTGTATGTGTTACCATTTAGGTGGGGTAGATCGTTGAAAGCCTCTTTGTATACAACTCGTTGCTGCAGGTTTTGATGTGAATTTTGTCATCTCGATGTCGAGAACAACAAAGGTGGCACTATCATGAACGTCTCGGACAGCTAGCTCTAACTTGTACCTGTGGAAAATAGGAGTGGGTAACGTGTTAGTAGTTGTATGGGAACATATATGGATAGCCATGTGCTTTAGTTTGTTTGGCAGTTGGATGGTTTGAGGCGAGACATTAGTTTTCCTTGCGATATTCACTTTTCTTTCAATTGGCAATTCCAAACTAAGCCAAATATAAAACTTAATTCAACGATACGAATCAGTTAAGAGAATCCAGAATGAAGCCTTAATTTCTGAAAACCAAACCTTACAGTTGTGCGACTTAAAGACGAAACCAAAAATCTCAATTCTAAAGCCTTAAAGTAATAACTTTGAAATATAAACAAAGTGATATTTTCTTGGTATTTAAACAATATTAGTTTGTTTCAGACCTCCTCTAGTATTAGATGTGCTCGACTTGGGTATGCGCTATTGTTGTGTTCAGTAATAAAAATCAGTGTACTGGTACCTGATAACACTAGTCACATTTGGTGTTGCTCATTTGTTGCAGCAGAGAGATGTGCCGTATTTGTCAAGCTTCCGGCTGCAAACAGTGCATGTGACGTGGAAAATAAGAAACAATGCTATCGGAAAAGAGCATAAAGTAGTAAGTTATCCAGAAACCAATACAACGACGAACCTCTGTGCTCACAGCGGTATCTACCCACTGTCGGGTTATTGTTTTAACCCGAAGCAATGTTTGACCTTCAGGGTTTTGGCAACTGCAGTCCAGTCTACAATAGTAAGTCCAATGGTTGAAGCTCTAATATAGTTCAGAAAGACAAAAGGTTTAAGAGAAATGATAATGAAGGAAAACAAAGAGATTTACAGTTCCAGGAACATTTGACCCGATTGACGATAGGTTAAAGAATACAGTAAAGCAAGTATTCTTGTCCATGCCACATAACTTCCAAGCATTGGTATTCCCTTCTCCAATGACTGTGTCGACAACAGTGGCATCTTCCCTAAGAACCAAAGCGAAATCCAAATTGTTGAGTCTCAAACCCAAATCACACAACCAATCTGATTTATCATAGAAGAGGGAAAAGCCTTACCATGCCATTCATGGTATTTAGAGCAGACTGAAGATCGCCTGCTGATCCAAAAGAGGTGAAACCAAATCCCCGAGACCTCCTACTGTTTCTTTCGTATATGACTTTAGCACCAATTACACCAGGTTGATCTACCAATGCATCTTTTAGACCTTGTGAGGTTAGATTCCAACGAAGCTTTTTTTTTGCATAGATCTATAAACATCTCTTAGAAGAAGCTAAACCCATGTTTCAACAAATTCGCAAATCTGCAGAAGCTCTTTTTTTATTCGCTGGTGTTGGTTTGTCGGAGAAAACAAAATATGCCAAAATCTGACAAAACAGGAAAGAACAGAGTGGGGGAGAAGATGAAACTCACTGTTTGTGAGAGCCATAATCAGACCAGCTCGTCGACCTCTGGCTTCGCTAACGACCTCTGCAACAGTTCAAGGTAAAGGATAAGTAATTCCCTCCTTTTTATCAACCAACAACTTCACAGACGACGTCGCCGGAGAATAAATTAGCCTCACTACAAAGGTGACTATCCCGGGTGAAATCAAAATCTGAATGCTTCAAGGAACCGAAAAGCAAGAAATGATAGGAGACGAAAGGTTGTTACAGTAAATTTCTGTAATTAGAGGTATTAAAAACAGATGTGATTCTTGAGGGAGGAAGATGAAGAGATTAAGTAGTAGGTAGGTGGAGAAACAAAAATCGACGATGGAGCTTCCTCCATTAATAACGTAGATGTTTTTTTGGAAAATATGGGTTTGGTTTATTAGCCCACAGAATATTATGTAGTGTTTTTATTTTTAGCATATGGGATTTGGGCTGTAAAACAAAGTTTATAGTGAATAGCTGGCGTGGCATGGTTTTGTAGGTGATTTATAAGGCTGAGGTGCCACGTGGCATCATTTTGGAACTGTTTTTTAATCCCATGTGGACACTCTCTCTAGCCTCAAAGAAGAGCATTTATATATTAGAATTGTGATTTGAACAAAAAAAAAAAAATATATTAGAATTGTGCCTTGCAATTGCAGAGGTTCCCTCCCAAATTAAACTATCAAGGAGCGAGCTATAACTTGAACAAAATCTTAACTACTACTAGTTTGATAAACATAGAGTAGGTAGCAATGGTTCATGATTTTAGCATACACTTTTTGGAAAGTGTCAAGAAGTCATCACTCTTATGGATATAATGGGGACTTTAGATGAGTTTTGCTACATATAAAAAAGCCACCCCATGCAAAAACTATGAACAAAGTTGTACAAAAAATGTCTAGACACTGATTTTTTATCTCTAGTAGTCTAACGTCTAAGACTACTGGAATACTTCTCATTCAAAAGGTTCAAACACAAGGTAATTTGGTTGTCTTTCGGATGGGAGGCTTACCCATTTCCCGGCCTCAGTTGACATTTTGTTCATGTTCTTCCACTTGTCCTTGAGGTCGCTTGGAACCCGTTCTTCGTTAAACACATTCCGACCAAATTCCAAGATCTTACGCCATGGAATATTCTTGAAGCCAGGGAATTTCTGCACACCAACCTAAAAGAAAACAAGAGTCATAACCAAGGAACGTACATTTATCACCATAGTACAACACACAAAGAGACTTTTAGCTCATGTTCACCTTTGGGCTTATAACTCTTTACTTATACAAAAGATTGGCACTACGACTGAAAAAGAAATACAGCCTTTTACGAGAAGCTAAAAAAGACTAGCTATCCATGGAAGAGCTCAAAGTGCCGTATAATCTGGACGGACTGCAACATGAAAGGAAATTTGAAAGTTTCATACCCTAAGCATCTCTTCTTCTGCCTGCGTCCAAAATAGTCTTCTACGTTTTCTGTTACTGCACAAAACCAACCTCCTGCATGTCAAAGGGAAGCAAAATACTTAGCTGCTGCTTAGGTTTCTCTCTAAAAAGCAACCGCTACGCTAAAGAAAATTTAAATGCCAAGAAGTTCTTAACGAAAGGGAACCTTTGTTCGGGATCATCAGATGCAGTTCCATTCTTCTCCAGGTAACTTTTGTCCCCGTATTTAAAAGACCGAACAGGTTGTGCTTCGATTGGTCGTTCTTGTACACCAGGGTGGATGATCAAAGCTAACTCTTGAGAAGCTGCATTAGTGTCATTAACGTTGTCTGTAGAGATAGGAGATAATGCAGAGTTATGCTCTATTGGTTCATCCTTCCTGAGACCATTCTCTTGCCCATTCAAGGTCGCACCACCATTTCTCATATCCGAAGCCAAGTGAAACTCATCTCCATCTCTCACTACTGCTCCTTTCCGCTTTCTGTCCCCATTTGTAGAAATGAGTCTTTCCTTCTTATATGTTCCCTCCCCCAATTCAGGACCGTGCGACACTCTTTTATTAGATAACGCTTTCTGTTGCTGGTTATTCTCATGGTAACATCCTCGTCCACTTGTTCCTTCACCCAAATCAGAATCGCGAGCTTCTGTTCCTCCACAATTGATAAACACGTCCTCCGCAAGTCTTTCGTTTTGCTGGCTCTTCTCACTGTATCTCCTCTGCTTTCTTGTATTGACAAAACTGTGCGCTTGTGCTGTTTCATGGCTTATGTCGCATTGTCTCTGCTTCTTTCTTTCATGGATTTTCTCACTACCTCTTGGCCTCCCCTTTATTCCCTCACCCGCATCTGAAGTTTCGTGATTCTTCTCACAAAATATTCCACGCTTCTGTCTTCCCTCGTTATCATCACCAGCCTCCGAAGCTTCCTGAGACTGAGTTTCATCCACAACTTCTTTCATTCGCTGATCCTTCTCCATCGCCATGAATTTCTCGTATGATTCATTTACACATTCCCTTCTATTCCCACTAGAACTAACAATTGTTACTCTTCTACATTCTGCCTCCACTACATTCTCTATATCTTCACTAACTTTATCCATTATTAAACCCAAATCTACTCCTCCTAAAGTCTCTCCACCTTTTCTAGACTTCTTAATCACCAAAAGCTTCTCTTTTAGCTTCAACGAATTCACAAGTAGACGCTTATACCAACAGTAAGGACAGTAAAAATTTCCGTATTCATCGAAATCAGGTTCGTCAGATGTACAACTTTGATGAATGGATATAAGACATTCCTCTCCGTGACAAACCAAAACCCAATTGTCTTTTCCATCACACACGTAACAAGAATTAGACTTTAGCCTCTTTTCTCCATTCTCGTGAGTTTTAGGGTTTCCTTGAACTTTATCGTCCTGCGTATGGTTACCAAAACGTCGATTAATCTTTCAAAAGTATCCCAACTCACCAAGAAAATGAGAATTTCGATAAAACCAAAAGTATTTTCCTTCGAGAAACAGAGACGCAGGAGGATTACCGAATTGGGGCCAGGAGATGAAATTCGACTTCTCTTCTTATTGATAGTCATGCTTCTCTTGTTTTTTTTCTCACGATTCTCCTCCGCCTCCCAGAACAGTCTCACGATTTTAAAGGAATGGGATGTGACAGGAAATCACAATTATCAACATATGGTGGATCAAAATCTCAAATGCCCTTTATCCCAAAAGAAAATCTCAAATTTCTAATTTGAATTTATTTTAATATTTTTTTAATCTAAAAATTAAGTAAATAACTAGCCCTGTAAATTTTACCCGAACCGAAAAAACCGACCCGAACCGAACCGGTTTACTGAGATTTCGGTTTGGTTTCTGGTCTAAGGGGAGAACCGATCGGCAGAAGGGAAAAAGGATTTCGGTTTGCTATTAATTTCGGTTCGGTTCATGTTAACCGAATGGTTAACCGAAAAAAAAAACCTAAAACCCTAGATATATATGTTTATTCTTCCCTTCTTCCACAGCCGCCCACGTTTCTTCATTTCTTCTTCTTCTTTTTTTTTTTTGTTTCTTCATCTCTTCTTCTGATCTTCTTCTTTCTTCTTCATCTAAAATAAATTTCTTCTTAGGGTTCTTGTTTCTTTGACTTTTCTCTGCTTGTGCTTATATACTTATGAGGCGAGTGCTCGTCTATTATGGCCACTTTTTTGAGTTTCTTATCTTTGAT
The DNA here is from genome assembly GCA_030180135.1 of Orychophragmus violaceus. Taxonomy (NCBI): domain Eukaryota; kingdom Viridiplantae; phylum Streptophyta; class Magnoliopsida; order Brassicales; family Brassicaceae; genus Orychophragmus; species Orychophragmus violaceus. Next base: position 56,115,896 of record CM058230.1, on the reverse strand, counting down.
TTTGCTTTTTCTTTTCGAATTAATCACCTTCCTCTTCGATAATCAAGCCAGTTGTTCCCTTCGGTTCCATTTCTTCCTCTTCGATCTTCATCAATTCTAAGCCTCACCTCGTCGATTCTTCTTCACCTGCACTCAATCAAGTCCTTCATCTCTTCTGTTTTTTTTTTGTTCTTCGATTTTTGTTCGATTTTTGTGCCTGAGATTTGAGATTTCAGATCTAAATTCTGAACCAAATACCGGACCAAACCGATTTACACCTAATTCATCCGATTTTTAATTGAAAACCCCAAAAAATTCGGGTAAATAATAAATTAACCGAACCAATTGATACCCGAACCGAGCCGAACCGAAATTAATTTCGGTTCAATTCGGTAAATTTATAAAAATTCAAAATAACCGAAAAACCGGATAAACCGAACCGAACCGGTCCGATTAACCGAATTCCCAGGGCTATAAATAACTATAAAATCTAGTACATCTTCGCCCTTGCCAACAAAAAACCTAGAAGAAAACCTTCTCTGGCGTCTTTATCGAGCTAGCCGCCATCCCTCTTTAGTCTCGTCGTGTTCTCTCGTCTCCTCCGTGTTGTATTGTTGGTCTTCGGCGGTATGGTGTTCGGCTGGAGCTCCTCCGGGCATGGGCGGCAACTGTGGATCCTCTTTTCAGGTTCGATTGCTTATCGGAGTTGAGTTTCGCTTTGCGTCTCGGTTCGTATGCTTTCGGTTTTACTTGGTTTGAGATCCGCCTGGTTAGTTCTGGTTAAGATAGGTTTGGTCTGGTCCTCTCTCGTTCTGGATCAGGCAGGGCTTTTGTTGGTTTTGGTTAGTACTCTGGTTAGTCGCTTCTAGATGGTTGTTTGGGTCAGATCTTGTGTTAAAGCATAAGCCTTTTGGATGGGAGTCCTCTTGCGAGCTTTTTGTTTAGATAGATGGGCTGTTTATCTTCTTTGAGGTTGTGGTGTGTGTGGTTCTGTTGACTGCGGGTGGTGATGTTTCTGGGCGTCGTGAGTGTGCTTTTCCTTCCTGATGTTTGCATCAGTATAGTTCCTGCGGTTATCTTCCTTATTTTATGCCTCTGGTCTTCTTCCTTTGGCAAGGGTTCTCCGGCTCATCCTTAAGGAATTGAGGCTTCGGCCTTTCTCACATCTAGTCGATCGGTGGCGAACGGTAAACAGTTTGGTCCTTCGTCTTCCTTGGTTTGATCTGCATATGGCTTGCTCGTGGCTCTTTTTTGTGGAGCAGTATAATGAGTGTTGGTGGGCCAGCCTCAATAATTCTCGGCTTTCAGATGTTACACTCCTATCTCTTGATGTTCGGTAGTCGCTGCCTCTTCGTTGTCTTCTCAGCTTATTCTCGATCTGTTCTTTCCTCCGTTTTAGTTGTTGTTAGCTGGTTCTTTCTAGCCTTCTTATGTTTATTTGGCTTTGGGGATTTGTTTGTATCCGCCGGCTCTTGGCTCTAGGGATGATCTTTATCTGCTAGCTTATGTTTTCCGGAGGTTTTGTTTAACATGCCGGCTTTGGTTCCAATCATGTGTAATATCCGGTTCTTAGTTTGAGTAATGAAAATCCTTCAGCGAAAAAAAAAACTATAAAATCTAGTAAATACCTGGAAATTACGATTCGTACTCAGGCTAAACCCAACTTAAACCTAACCGACCCAAATTTTATAGATCTGACCCCGAGGATTAGAAATTTAGAGTAAAAAAACGAACAAAAACCTAATTTTCGATCGTTCCCTCTTTCCCAAATATTCTTTCTCTCGTAAAACTACTCCTAATTCTACTCGATTGCAAAAATGTTTTCTATAAGGCGGTCGGCGACGAGAGCAAACATTAAAGACGACGCAAAGAAGGAGAAGAAGAAGATGGACAATCTGAAGCCGAAGTTAAGGAAAGAGTTGTTGACGACTCTTTCAAAAGAAGAGAATGCATCGAAGAAGGCTAAGATGACTGTTGTAAAAGAAGGAGAAGAAGTTGAGCCCTCATCGGTGAGTTCATCGGCGATTGTGACTGTTGATCTTGAGGGTGGCGTCAATAACCTATAAGCAGAGCGGCCCGAAAAATCTAGAATCGGAGAATAAGAGGAAGAGGTGGTGGAGAAGTCCGATGAGGTGGAGGAGGCGGAGTCCAAGGAAGAAGAAGAAGAGGAGAAATCCGATGCCGCGGAGTCGGATGAAGAACAAGAAGAGGAGGAGAAGGAGCCCGAGGATAAATCCGATGACGACGAGGAGGCGGAGTCCGATTAAGAGCAAGGGGAAGGATAAACTTTGAGAAAGATAAGGATGATGGCAAGACCGATGTTGTTGAATACGATGCTGTTGAATCCTCAGCGGGGGAAAGTGGAGAAGAAAACTTGCAAGCAACGATTGGAGGAGTTGGAGGAGACGCAATTGAGGAGTAAACCGAGAGCGACGACCATCCAACGGTAAGTTGAGAAAAATATGTTGAATTTATTTGTAAAACTGGTAAAACTTGGTGCAAGTATGTTGAATTGATAAGTAATACTGGGAAAACTATGTAGTTCTAGGATATATTAATAAGTAATACTAGTAGAACTAAGGAAAACTAATGTGATTATATTGGTAATAATGGCATAAAATTGTATGTTTGTTTGCAGAATGTTTCGGAAGAAACGACATATTTACGACCTCTGAGAATGTATTTTCCGTCTAAGGAGTATAGTAGGAGTGTGAAGCTATCTACGAGTTGTTACATCGAGGATGTTTTGAAAACGTTTGATAAAGTGAAGTTCACTGAAAAGGAGATGTTTTGGTTTGAGAACCATCCACAGTTCTCACAGTTTTTTCACACGCCAAAGGATGGAAATCACAAGGTGCAACCCATGTGGATGCTTCTTCTTCGTACGACAGTAATCAAAAAGATAACGGAAGCTTCGTTTGTCATGAATGTCGTTTCCATCTGATATGGGTTAAGGGAGCACGTGTTGATATCGGGACTCGACCGCCCCAACTACCCACTCAATTGGTGGTAACTAGGCAGTATGGACTTCGTGAACAAGTATTTCGAAGGGCGCATAAGACTGCAAGACGTGAAAGCTAAGCTAAAGGAAACAGATCCTGATAGGAACAGAGATAGGTTGAAGATGGCGGTCTTGTATTTCTTGTCCAGCATTATTTATAGTCCGACAAAACAAGGAAAAGACGCTACGCCCGTGTTAGATCTTTCAAAGATGGTGAATGATCTTAAGTTATGTGTGTCCTTTCCTTGGGGGAGATTCTCCTTTGAGCACATGTTAAAATCTATTAGGAACCTGATGGATCATTATAATGACGTTGATGAGGTCATCAGAACCAAACTAGACCAGGCGCTGACTAACTCAATGACTGACTCAACCACTACGTCAAGCAGCGCAAGGAGACCAAGAGAAGTCAAGGCCACAACGATTTCTGATCTAAAACAAGGCATAGGATTGATTATACATCCAACAATCAATCCTAAGAAGACATATGACCCAGGAGGAATCATAACACATGGAGAAGAGATTATGGAGCCGAGAAGATCTAACAAGGAATATGAGCTTATCTTAGCTCAAATGGAGATCAAGGTCAAGACATCTAGCTCAGCTCATCATCAACATGCCACTAAGGAGAATCATCCCCAAAAGATGACACAAGAAGAAAATACTAAAAAGGAGCTAACCATATGTAGCATCACAACTAGCTCAACGGATAACTCAACGACTAGCTCAGCAGACTTGCCATATATGGAGCCATACAAGTTTGGAAGGTCAATTCAGCACCAAACGCTTACCTATCAAAACTACAGTGTTTTGAGGTCCTTTCCATCAAGACCAGACGTCCTCAGCTGCACAAGACCACACAAGATTCTCAATAACTTCAAGAAGTCATACTTACCATTTTTGGAGAAGAAAGAGATCAAACACCAACGGCTTCTTTCCAAGAATAAAAGCTGCGACTTCTATGCCAATAAAGATGTTCCAGAGATCCTCACTTATCCCTTGAAACCATCCAGATACAAAGGAACAATCAAGAGCATGGATCCTTGCCAAAATCGGCCTAACGGCTAGTTTCCGTTAAAATAGCGATTTCTTGTTCAAGGTCAATATGACCGTTAGTCTTAAGTCCTATAAAGTCTCATTGTATTGTTCATTTGTAAATCACCTTTCAATCAATTAATCAAAGTATTATTCAGTTCTTTCAAAGAGTTTCTTTGTTAAGAGTTTATTCCTTCTCTTGAATAAGTGTGTGATTCACCTATTCTCTAGAAAACCTTGGATTAGTATTGCTTGTGTGATTCAAGCAGAACTGATTCAACCACCGATTGAGAGAGTCAATCAGCCCATCGAACAAGTGAGTTGTTCATCATCATCCATTCCTCTTTCCATTTAATCATCTCAACGTCCTTCCTAAGGAGTCTAGAGACCCACGGTTGGATCCATCTCACCACATCATCACCCACGATCTAGAAGAGAGTGACCTCAGTCCCTGTTCTACGTCAAACACGCCTTCCATCTTGCATCATCTGGTATCAGAGCCGAAAGGTTCCTAATCAGGTGTATCTATCCTTTACCTTTCGGTTATTGCATCTAGTTTTGTTTCATTTCATTTTAAAATAAAAACCTATAAAAATTGTTTTCATTTTCATATATTTCTCTGATTTTGTTTGCATCTAAAAAAAAAAACCCCATAAAAATCTTTTGTTTTGCATTTGTTCATCTATTTCATTCTTTGTTTCGTTTTGCATCTTAAATCAAAAAAAAAAAGTTTGTTTTGTGTTTCTCTTAATTTTTATTTCTCTGTTCTTATTTTGTTTCAAAAGGTTAAACGAAAAAAAAAAGAGTTTCCATTGTTTTGAATTGATTTCTTAAACCCAAAAAAAAAGATGTTATTTCCATATTAGTTTTAATTCGAAAGTTTAAAAAAAAAAAAGTATTGTTTCCTTTTGTGTTTTATTTCCATTCAAATTTTGAATCAAGCAAAAGGCTCCTTTCCATATTTTTAGAAGTCATACAATCCTGTTTCCTGTTTTGAAGGGATTTAAACCGAGTTTCCTAAAAACTAGTTTTCTAAGTTTCTCAAACTCCTTTAAACCGAGTTTAACTTGAAAACCAGTAGCTCTTGATTTCAATAAGGATTTTACAAGTATCAAACCGTGCTGGACATAGTTCAATACTTAAGTATTTCAAGAACATATTAATACACTGGTTTTGTGCATTGTCAGGAACTAACTCAAAGGAAAAACATGGAAGAAGAAGAATCATGTGGAGACAATTGGAGTGAGGATGAAGAGAGCCTACTCTGCTCAGACAAGGAGACAGAGTATGAGACACCACCATGGCAAGGAGATGATGCCTCTGAATATGGGTATGATTCAGATGGTGACTCAGGCTGTGATCATGAGCCGCATCACAAGGAGCTACACACTACAACCTCACCTTGGAGTCGGCTCTGCATGGAGACCAGTGAGGAAAGTGAAGATTCAGAAGCAGACATGTATGGAGAGTCTCACCCACCTAGGCACAAGAGCGCATTCAAAACCCATGGAGTTACTTCATACCATGTACTAGCTCAACGTCAGTCCACTGATACAAGGAAAGCTACAGCCCAACAAGCAAGCACAAGGCAACCGACCACCAGAACAAGAGGTTCCCTGATGTTTTCAGGAAGAAGCAGTAACCCTGAAGCCTACTTGCAATGGGAAAGCAACATGGAGCAATGGTTACAAGCTAACAAAGTTCCCAAAGAAAGGAGGCTAGTACAAGCTGTCTCAGCCTTCACAGGAAAGGCTTATGAATGGTGGCTAAAGGAGAGCACGCCAACCATCCTTAAGAAGCCAATACTGGATTGGAGAGATCTCAAGACCAGGATGAAAAAGGAATTTGTGGAGAAACTTCAAACCACCACCAAGAGAGTGAATATTGCATCCGAAGCACAAGCTGCTCCTAAGCCCAAGTCTGATTGCTATCAAGAATCTATGGTGACTCTTCAAGCAAGGCAGGATCAGCAATGGCTGAAGATCATGGATATGTTACGCCCAAAGAAACCAGAGAAGAAGCAGAGTCACAAACCCTCACCCAATGCAACCGGACACAATTTTGATGCCTCACTCAAGTTGCGAGACACGCCAACACAAGGTAAGTGTTCTAACTTTGTAAATTCTAAAGAACCAACATGTTATAGGTGCCATAGGAGAGGGCATTTTGCTGCAAATTGTCCATCTAAGAAGTTGTTCAAAGATATAACATCAATGTTGAAATTGGAAGTAACTGACACAAATGATAATTTTGTGCAATCTGATATTTTAAATTCCAATTCAAGACTCATGCATTTGTCTTTGCCAAAGAGTTTTGATCCAGGAATAAGACCAGAAGAAGAGCACACAAGTCAAGAAGACATCAACCGTGAGGTGAAAGCAAACGAGGAGAATATCATGTTCCAATTCACCAATGCAATCACTGTGAGTTTAAGTTTCAATAAATCTGTTCCTATAGTTCTAAACTCAGATATAATCCACTTGCTCTTTCCCTTAAGAGTTGACTTAGGTACAGGTCTGATCAAGAAGCCAAAAGCCGACGGAGTCTTGAAAGAGAGACCAAAACCGAGCCATGTTTCCACACATGAGCTACAAGCAAACCAAGGCCTTGAAGTATATCATGCTCCAACCAAACATGAGGTTATTTCTGAACTTAAAGTGCCTAACACTGATTGTCAAGCCACTGGTATGATGCACTTGTTTCTTGAGTCAAGTGTTGAGACGGGAATTAGATATAAAGATAAGGCCAAATGGGAGATCAAAGAAGAGCCACCAGACCAAAGCAAGGACACTACATCAAATAACATTGTGAGTCTTTCTTTGATCCACTTCATTTCACATGACTCAACTGCTGTGTTAAAGGATTTGTTAAGCTTACAAGAGGATGAGATATCAGTAGCACATGAAGATGACTCAAAGGAAAATGATTCAAACCGTTATTTATGTGATAAGAAGCCCATAATGCACTTGTCTCTTTGCCAAAGTGTTGAGAATATTTCAGGTCTTAAGGAGAGCAGGAGCAAGATCAGCAAAGAAGACGTCACACCAGCTCAAAGCAGAGGAGCATTGCTGTCCTATTTACCCAAAGAAGAGCCACCGGATGCTCCACAACTCAACCGGAATCAAAATGATTCCCAAGGTAATCTTCTAAACCCTCATACACTTCACTGGACTAACTTGACTTATCTATGTGCAGGTGAACAAGTTTTGAGGTCAAAACTTCTTGAAGAGGGAGGGTATGATGAGGTCATCAGAACCAAACTAGACCAGGCGCTGACTAACTCAATGACTGACTCAACCACTACGTCAAGCAGCGCAAGGAGACCAAGAGAAGTCAAGGCCACAACGATTTCTGATCTAAAACAAGGCATAGGATTGATTATACATCCAACAATCAATCCTAAGAAGACATATGACCCAGGAGGAATCATAACACATGGAGAAGAGATTATGGAGCCGAGAAGATCTAACAAGGAATATGAGCTTATCTTAGCTCAAATGGAGATCAAGGTCAAGACATCTAGCTCAGCTCATCATCAACATGCCACTAAGGAGAATCATCCCCAAAAGATGACACAAGAAGAAAATACTAAAAAGGAGCTAACCATATGTAGCATCACAACTGTAGGAATTCGTTTAGTTGATCCTGATGTAATTCTCAGATTCATCTCAACCTAAACATACAGATCTAGGTTCTCTTGAATAGAATCATAACATGATCTCACCTTTTACCTGTTTGTTGCAGCGGAAGGAATAGAACAGGTCAGAGATCAGATAGATGCACCGAGGGATGAATCCTCCAAAGGTTCACACACGCGATCACAGGAATGGCTGCTAGACCACGAGGAGAGAGGCGCGCAGGGAGAGAGAGAGACGCGGCTAGGGTTCAGGTTGGGGAGAAAGAGACTTGGCTTTTGATCATTAAAAGCCTTCTCTTTCCCTTTTGGGCTTATGGGCCCAAAAACACTAATCTGATTAAATTCCATTTAATCAGACCCATTAATCTTTCTCTCTTAGTACGACAAATGCCTGGCACTTTTGTCGCACTTCTGCTAAGCCGTTCCAACACATTTTCCTGTTAGCTTAAGCGTGTGACCCATATGGGATCATATAATAAAGGCAATAAGTCCAAGACTTATAGATCATGAGCGGACTCTAGCAAGCCATCATGATCCCCAGTATTATATGACTTATGTCTGATCTCGACATACTCTTACTTTCTAGAGACAGTACCGAGATTACTGGACACAATTCCAACAATCTCCCACTTGTACTGGAATCTCAGTATTCATAATCCTTTTGTCTCAATATCTCGATTAGTCATAAGGCAAGATTGGTGTCATCCTTATAAAGCCTAATCTTGTTCATCGGACTCTGATTTGATACTGACAATCCAAACGACTCGGGAAAGTCCGTTTGAGCATGGCCATGCGTTTTCCAGTATTCAAATCTCCGATTGGCCTAGAGATATTCACTCCACTTATATTGGAGGGACAAATTCCGTCTTGTTCCATCACTGTAAACTACTCATTTCATAATGCACCCAAACAAGGTCCTTATAGCTATCACAGAACGATAGCGTTAGACAATGATCAAAGTACATCAGTCCATGTGCAGTCACATGCATGTGAACTCAGGTCTAAGGACTATACTCTATAGTCGTAGTAAGAATCTCTTATGACACAGATATAAATATCCTGAAGAGTTCTTATAGGCGGGTCTTGTCCGGTCGTATGTTCCCAACATACACCTATGTACTGACTTTGATGCCGCGCATCTATGACACACTGAGACTTTGTCATAAGTCACGTACCAATCCAGTCTCACACGGTTGTTGGTGTTCCAGTTTCAACAACCTTCGACTAGGGACGGGATGATACAAAACATCTATCAAATATAGGGTCTCATGATCAAGCTAAATGACTTCGATGACTCAAGATCAAGTCATTTACTTCGATGACCTATAAAATGGTTCATATCATTTTGGAACGATTATTTCATCACAGTTAAAATAATCTTGAAATAATAATTTCATTAAACATAAAATAATGTTTTACAAGAACATATCAAATAACTAAAATAAAGCTCACAAAACTCCCACTCAAATTTAGATTACATTTCAATGTTTCTAATGCCTACAGCTTCAGTCAGGAACTCGAGCTTAGGCCTTGGGAGTGGCTTTGTCAACGGATCAGCGACATTATCATCTGTCGGAACTCGGCTGATCTTGACTTCCTTTCTATTAACGATGTCACGTATCAAGTGATATCTTCTTTGAACATGCTTGGATTTCTGGTGTGATCTTGGTTCCTTTGCCTGAGCTATAGCACCATTGTTGTCACAAAATAGCGCCAGAGGCTCAGCCGCATCTGGTATCACACCTAGTTCCATAATGAACTTTCGTATCCAAACAGCTTCCTTCGCTGCTTCTGAGGCGGCGATATATTCAGCTTCTGTAGTGGAATCTGCAACGGTGTCTTGCTTGGAGCTTCTCCAACTGATTGCACCGCCATTCAGACAAAAGATATAACCGGACTGTGACCGGAAATCATCTGTGTCTGTCTGGAAACTTGCGTCCGTGAATCCACTGACTTTAAGCACATCACTTCCACCGTACACCAAGAACTTATCCTTAGTATGTCTTAGATACTTCAAGATATTCTTTACGGCAATCCAATGGTTTTCACCTGGATTTGACTGGTATCTACTCGTCATGCTCAATGCATAAGCAACATCAGGACGAGTACAGATCATGGCATACATGACAGATCCTATTGCTGATGCATAAGGAATATTCTTCATGCGCTCAAGCTCAGCAGCCGACGTGGGGCTCTGCTTCTTGCTTAGCGTTGTGCCATGTACCATTGGCGTGAAGCCCTTCTTGGAATCTTTCATGCTGAATCTTTGTAGGACTTTGTCAATGTATGAGTCTTGACACAAGCCTATCAGCCTCTTAGGTCTATCCCGATAGATCCTAATTCCAAGAACGTATGCGGCTTCACCCATGTCTTTCATGGAAAAACAACTTCCAAGCCAGTCTTTTACAGACTTCAGCATTGGAACGTCGTTTCCGAGAAGTAGTATGTCATCGACATACAGAATAAGAAATACAATCTTGCTCCCACTAGATTTCTTATACATGCATTGTTCTTCTTCGTTTCTGATGAAGTCAAATTGCTTGATCGCTTCATCAAAACGAAGATTCCAGCTCCTCGATGCTTGCTTCAATCCATAAATGGATTTGTGAAGCTTGCATACTTTCCCAGCATTCTTTGGATCTATGTAACCGTCAGGTTGTGTCATATACACATCCTCTTCCAGAATACCATTCAGGAAGGCGGTTTTCACGTCCATCTGCCAAATTTCATAATCATGAAAAGCTGCAGTTGCTAGTAGAATCCGAATAGATTTCATCATAGCCACTGGTGAATAGGTTTCATCGTAGTCCACACCGTGAACTTGTCTGAAACCTTTTGCCACCAACCTGGCTTTGTAAATCTGGACATTTCCATCCACGTCAATCTTCTTCTTGAAGATCCATTTGCACTCGATGGCTTTTACACCAACGGGTAAGTCAACCAACGAAAATACTTGGTTGACCGACATGGAGTCCATTTCGGAATCAGTGGCCTTGCGCCACTTAGAGGAATCTGGGCCCATCATGGCTTGATTGAAGTTCGATGGTTCATCACCATCAATGATCAAAAGATCATGACAGTCAGTCACGAGGAATCCCTGATATCTCTCGGGTTCGTGACGGATCCTCCCGGATCTTCGAACTTCAGGTACTACAGGTTCAGGCTCTACAATTTCTTGTAGATCCTCCTGCTGCTCTTCCTCATTAGGTTGAGCAGTATCCTGTTCATCTTGAATTTCTTCAAGCAGTACCTTACTCCCACTGTCTTTCTTAGAGAGAAACTCTCTCTCAAGAAAGTTACAATCCCGGGCAACAAAGATCTTGTTCTCGGAACGTAGATAGAAGTAATAAGCCTTGGTTTCCCGTGGATAACCAATGAAATAGCATTTATCAGATTTTGGTGTAAGCTTATCTGAGATTAATCTCTTAACATAGGCTTCACATCCCCAAATTCTTAGATAAGACAGCACTGGAGCTTCTCCAGTCCATAATTCATATGGTGTCTTTGCTACTGCTTTTGATGGCGCTCTGTTTAGTGTGAACACTGCTGTTAGCAGAGCATATCCCCAAAGGGATATTGGAAGGTCTGTGTGACTCATCATAGATCGAACCATATCCAATAAGGTCCGATTTCTCCTCTCAGACACACCATTCCATTGAGGTGTTCCAGGAGGAGTGAGTTGGGATACGATCCCACACTCTCTCAGATGATCATTGAATTCCTGGCTTAAGTATTCTCCTCCTCGGTCGGACCGAAGAGCCTTAATGCTTTTGCCAAGTTGGTTCTGTACTTCATTTTGGAATTCTCTGAACTTCTCAAAAGATTCAGACTTATGTTTCATCAAATAAACATATCCATACCTACTGAAATCATCAGTGAAGGTAATGAAGTACTGATAGTTTCCTCTTGCATTTGTGGACATTGGGCCACACACATCAGTGTGTATCAGGCCCAATAAGTCACTGGCCCTCTCGTTAGGTTTATTAAAGGGGGCCCGTGTCATTTTGCCCATCATGCAGGATTCGCATTTCTCACATGACTCAAAGTCAAATGAGCCAAGAAGTCCATTCGAATGGAGCCTCTTGATGCGTTTCTCGCTGATGTGCCCTAAACGACAATGCCATAGAAACGTTCGGTTTTCCTCATTAGGTTTAAACCGTTTTGTATTAATGTTATAAATTGGCGCGGATTGATCGAGTATGTAAAGCCCATTCGTAAGAGGGGCAGAACCATAGAACAAATTGTTGCGATTGAAGGAACATAATTTATTCTTAACTGAAAAATCATAACCTTCCAAATCCAACAAAGAAATTGAAATAATATTTCTGCTTATAGCAGGTACAAAATAACAATTATTCAGTTCTAAAATCAATCCCGAAGGTAAAGACAACAAGTATGTGCCTACAGCTAGTGCTGAAACTTTCGCTCCATTCCCAACTCGTAGCTCCACTTGTCCTTGCTTCAGCCTTCTACTATTGCTGAGTGCCTGCATATTAGTACAAATATGAGCCCCACAACCAGTATCCATGACCCATGAGGTATTATCTGAAGTAGTTGTATTAACTTCTATAACAAAAATACCCGATGAAGAAGTCTCGAAAGTCTTCTTCTTTAATTCCTTTAGACCTTCCTGGAATTTCTTACAATCTCTTCTCCAATGCCCCAGTTCTTTGCAGAACCTGCACATGTCAGTTGGCCCAGCCTTGGACTTGGGCTTGGGCTTTGGCGTGTCCTTGTCCGCGACTTGGACAGCCTTGGCCGCTCCCTTATCCTTAGCAGAGGATTTCTTAAACCCCTTGCCCTTTTGTACCATAAGCACATTGGGGTCCTTGGCGGTTTTCCTCAAGTTGGGCTCTGCAGTCTTGAGCATTCCGTGAAGCTCAGGTAGTGTCTTACTCAAGCCATGCATGTTAAAGTTCAGAATGAACTGATCATAGCTTGCAGGTAAAGACTGCAGAATGATGTCGCAGGCAAGTTCCTGGCTGATTGGGCAGTCGAGTTTCTGAAGATGATCGAGATAACCCATCATCTTCAAGACATGAGGACTCACTGCCGCATTCGCAGCCAACTTACAGTCCAAGAGGTTCTTAACTGTCTGGAACCTCTCAGTCCTAGCCTGCTCCTGAAAAAGCGATTTCAGGCTTGCCATGATCTCGATGGGAGACAATACACTTTCGAACTGTTTTTGCAGCTCAGGAGTCATTGTCACCAACATCAGGCAATAGACATCATTTTCATCTGACGAATGCTTTTCCCAAGCATTGTGCAGAGTCCTGGCAGCATTGGCAAGAGGCCTCTCGGGGAGGGGATCTCGAAGGACATAATCCTTCTTCTCCTGCTTGAGGACCAGCCTCAAGTTCCTTGACCATGTCAGGAAGTTCGTTCCAGTCAGCTTCTCCTTCTCGAGAACAGACCCGATCGAGAATGTGTTTTGTGTGCTTGTAGTAGTCATATCTGAAATATATAAATAAAAAGGTTATTAGTTATATGTTCAAAATGACTAATCTCGTATTAAAATTTAATATGATTAATCATGCATTATATTCAATAACCTAAGTTACCCTCAATAGAATACAATGATTCCAAGATCCACATATAACTAAGATTAAAGTGGGCCACTGGCCATCACCCAACCTTAGCTTATATCGGTAAGCCCTATATCGGCTAATTATATCCGTGATATAACTCTTGGTTGTGAATCTGGGCCCGAGGCCCAATCCACTCTGATGTCTCAAGGCCCGGGACTCCCGATGGCCTAGTCAAGAAAACCAGACTATACAGTCATGTAATCATTAATGTCTGGGACTCCCAATGACATTTATGAATCACAAACCGTCTTACCCACGCAAAAGCAGACATCCTCACACTGTAAGGCCATGAATGCAATTGAATGGGCTTTGACAGCTGACATAGCCTGGACAAGACATCCAACGCTTGATATTATTTGAGGTTCGTAGGTTTATTAAAATTCATTCCCAAAATAGAAGATTACTATTTCGGGAAACTTTCTATTTTTGGAAACCTACTATTTTTGGAAACTTTCTAAAATTGGAAACTTTCTAAAACCGGAAACTTTCTAACTTTAGAAATTTCTTTAAAATCCAAAACCGCAAATTCAGAAACTTCTATTTTAAGAAACTTTCTAATTTCAAAATTTCGGAAACTTTAATTTAAAATCGACTTTATAATTTTATAAAATAAATTTTAAATTGATCTGAAGAAAGACTCAAATAATTGGCCCAATTGTTTTAACTTCTTGGCCCGAGGCCCAAGAATTGGTCCATGTCCAAGACATGACCCAATTGTCCAATTAATTGACATAACCGGTCTGGTTCATTAAAACTGGTCTAACCAAGTTTTAATTACTACGATGACCACAATTGTCAACCGGTTATTTACTAAACCGGAATTTCTCAATTTATTTGGTCCAACCAAATCAAATTAGAAATTCCTGGTTTAGGCACTAAATCCAATATTTCTTTCGAGATTGGATTTCTTATCCTGGTTTAACCAGACTTAATAAACTTATTAAATCTGTTTATTAAACCAGAATGATTAATTTTAATTAAGTTTTGAACCGAACCGACAATACGAACCGAACCGATCGAATTGCTGAACCGTGACGATCACGTCAGCCCTAGCTTCGCGACCATCGTCCAGCCGCAAGCCATCAACGATCCGAGATCGAGACGATGCGCAGCTTCGGACGGGACGCGACAGCCGGGACGATCGCCGGACGGGATGCTCGGACGGACGCTCCACGATTGCCGAGCGATCGGGACGCGACGCACAGCCGAGACGAAGCCGAGACGCGATCGGGACGACGCACAGCCGAGACGCGATCGCCGTGCGATCCACTCGGCCGATCGATCCGGACGCGATCGCCGTGCGATCACTCGGCCGATCGACCCAACCGGCCATCCCGACCATCCGACCCATGGCCGATCACCAAAACCCGAGTCATATAGCTCGGTTTTTGTGATTTCTTATGTTTGTTCAGGATTTAATTCAGTTTCTTAAGTGTTTTTCTTATCAGTAATGGATTCAAAACACTTCTAAACAGATTAAACATCCTAAACATGAATCTAAAACAAGAAATCCTAAGAACCAATGGCTCTGATACCACTGTAGGAATTCGTTTAGTTGATCCTGATGTAATTCTCAGATTCATCTCAACCTAAACATACAGATCTAGGTTCTCTTGAATAGAATCATAACATGATCTCACCTTTTACCTGTTTGTTGCAGCGGAAGGAATAGAACAGGTCAGAGATCAGATAGATGCACCGAGGGATGAATCCTCCAAAGGTTCACACACGCGATCACAGGAATGGCTGCTAGACCACGAGGAGAGAGGCGCGCAGGGAGAGAGAGAGACGCGGCTAGGGTTCAGGTTGGGGAGAAAGAGACTTGGCTTTTGATCATTAAAAGCCTTCTCTTTCCCTTTTGGGCTTATGGGCCCAAAAACACTAATCTGATTAAATTCCATTTAATCAGACCAATTAATCTTTCTCTCTTAGTACGACAAATGCCTGGCACTTTTGTCGCACTTCTGCTAAGCCGTTCCAACACATTTTCCTGTTAGCTTAAGCGTGTGACCCATATGGGATCATATAATAAAGGCAATAAGTCCAAGACTTATAGATCATGAGCGGACTCTAGCAAGCCATCATGATCCCCAGTATTATATGACTTATGTCTGATCTCGACATACTCTTACTTTCTAGAGACAGTACCGAGATTACTGGACACAATTCCAACAACAACTAGCTCAACGGATAACTCAACGACTAGCTCAGCAGACTTGCCATATATGGAGCCATACAAGTTTGGAAGGTCAATTCAGCACCAAACGCTTACCTATCAAAACTACAGTGTTTTGAGGTCCTTTCCATCAAGACCAGACGTCCTCAGCTGCACAAGACCACACAAGATTCTCAATAACTTCAAGAAGTCATACTTACCATTTTTGGAGAAGAAAGAGATCAAACACCAACGGCTTCTTTCCAAGAATAAAAGCTGCGACTTCTATGCCAATAAAGATGTTCCAGAGATCCTCACTTATCCCTTGAAACCATCCAGATACAAAGGAACAATCAAGAGCATGGATCCTTGCCAAAATCGGCCTAACGGCTAGTTTCCGTTAAAATAGCGATTTCTTGTTCAAGGTCAATATGACCGTTAGTCTTAAGTCCTATAAAGTCTCATTGTATTGTTCATTTGTAAATCACCTTTCAATCAATTAATCAAAGTATTATTCAGTTCTTTCAAAGAGTTTCTTTGTTAAGAGTTTATTCCTTCTCTTGAATAAGTGTGTGATTCACCTATTCTCTAGAAAACCTTGGATTAGTATTGCTTGTGTGATTCAAGCAGAACTGATTCAACCACCGATTGAGAGAGTCAATCAGCCCATCGAACAAGTGAGTTGTTCATCATCATCCATTCCTCTTTCCATTTAATCATCTCAACGTCCTTCCTAAGGAGTCTAGAGACCCACGGTTGGATCCATCTCACCACATCATCACCCACGATCTAGAAGAGAGTGACCTCAGTCCCTGTTCTACGTCAAACACGCCTTCCTTCTTGCATCATCTGGTATCAGAGCCGAAAGGTTCCTAATCAGGTGTATCTATCCTTTACCTTTCGGTTATTGCATCTAGTTTTGTTTCATTTCATTTTAAAATAAAAACCTATAAAAATTGTTTTCATTTTCATATATTTCTCTGATTTTGTTTGCATCTAAAAAAAAAAAACCCCATAAAAATCTTTTGTTTTGCATTTGTTCATCTATTTCATTCTTTGTTTCGTTTTGCATCTTAAATCAAAAAAAAAAAGTTTGTTTTGTGTTTCTCTTAATTTTTATTTCTCTGTTCTTATTTTGTTTCAAAAGGTTAACAAAAAAAAAAAAAGAGTTTCCATTGTTTTGAATTGATTTCTTAAACCCAAAAAAAAAAAAGGTGTTATTTCCATATTAGTTTTAATTCGAAAGTTTTTTTAAAAAAAAGTATTGTTTCCTTTTGTGTTTTATTTCCATTCAAATTTTGAATCAAGCAAAAGGCTCCTTTCCATATTTTTAGAAGTCATACAATCATGTTTCCTGTTTTGAAGGGATTTAAACCGAGTTTCCTAAAAACTAGTTTTCTAAGTTTCTTAAACTCCTTTAAACCGAGTTTAACTTGAAAACCAGTAGCTCTTGATTTCAATAAGGATTTTACAAGTATCAAACCGTGCTGGACATAGTTCAATACTTAAGTATTTCAAGAACATATTAATACACTGGTTTTGTGCATTGTCAGGAACTAACTCAAAGGAAAAACATGGAAGAAGAAGAATCATGTGGAGACAATTGGAGTGAGGATGAAGAGAGCCTACTCTGCTCAGACAAGGAGACAGAGTATGAGACACCACCATGGCAAGGAGATGATGCCTCTGAATATGGGTATGATTCAGATGGTGACTCAGGCTGTGATCATGAGCCGCATCACAAGGAGCTACACACTACAACCTCACCTTGGAGTCGGCTCTGCATGGAGACCAGTGAGGAAAGTGAAGATTCAGAAGCAGACATGTATGGAGAGTCTCACCCACCTAGGCACAAGAGCGCATTCAAAACCCATGGAGTTACTTCATACCATGTACTAGCTCAACGTCAGTCCACTGATACAAGGAAAGCTACATCCCAACAAGCAAGCACAAGGCAACCGACCACCAGAACAAGAGGTTCCCTGATGTTTTCAGGAAGAAGCAGTAACCCTGAAGCCTACTTGCAATGGGAAAGCAACATGGAGCAATGGTTACAAGCTAACAAAGTTCCCAAAGAAAGGAGGCTAGTACAAGCTGTCTCAGCCTTCACAGGAAAGTCTTATGAATGGTGGCTAAAGGAGAGCACGCCAACCATCCTTAAGAAGCCAATACTGGATTGGAGAGATCTCAAGACCAGGATGAAAAAGGAATTTGTGGAGAAACTTCAAACCACCACCAAGAGAGTGAATATTGCATCCGAAGCACAAGCTGCTCCTAAGCCCAAGTCTGATTGCTATCAAGAATCTAGGGTGACTCTTCAAGCAAGGCAGGATCAGCAATGGCTGAAGATCATGGATATGTTACGCCCAAAGAAACCAGAGAAGAAGCAGAGTCACAAACCCTCACCCAATGCAACCGGACACAGTTTTGATGCCTCACTCAAGTTGCGAGACACGCCAACACAAGGTAAGTGTTCTAACTTTGTAAATTCTAAAGAACCAACATGTTATAGGTGCCATAGGAGAGGGCATTTTGCTGCAAATTGTCCATCTAAGAAGTTGTTCAAAGATATAACATCAATGTTGAAATTGGAAGTAACTGACACAAATGATAATTTTGTGCAATCTGATATTTTAAATTCCAATTCAAGACTCATGCACTTGTCTTTGCCAAAGAGTTTTGATCCAGGAATAAGACCAGAAGAAGAGCACACAAGTCAAGAAGACATCAACCGTGAGGTGAAAGCAAACGAGGAGAATATCATGTTCCAATTCACCAATGCAATCACTGTGAGTTTAAGTTTCAATAAATCTGTTCCTATAGTTCTAAACTCAGATATAATCCACTTGCTCTTTCCCTTAAGAGTTGACTTAGGTACAGGTCTGATCAAGAAGCCAAAAGCCGACGGAGTCTTGAAAGAGAGACCAAAACCGAGCCATGTTTCCACACATGAGCTACAAGCAAACCAAGGCCTTGAAGTATATCATGCTCCAACCAAACATGAGGTTATTTCTGAACTTAAAGTGCCTAACACTGATTGTCAAGCCACTGGTATGATGCACTTGTTTCTTGAGTCAAGTGTTGAGACGGGAATTAGATATAAAGATAAGGCCAAATGGGAGATCAAAGAAGAGCCACCAGACCAAAGCAAGGACACTACATCAAATAACATTGTGAGTCTTTCTTTGATCCACTTCATTTCACATGACTCAACTGCTGTGTTAAAGGATTTGTTAAGCTTACAAGAGGATGAGATATCAGTAGCACATGAAGATGACTCAAAGGAAAATGATTCAAACCGTTATTTATGTGATAAGAAGCCCATAATGCACTTGTCTCTTTGCCAAAGTGTTGAGAATATTTCAGGTCTTAAGGAGAGCAGGAGCAAGATCAGCAAAGAAGACGTCACACCAGCTCAAAGCAGAGGAGCATTGCTGTCCTATTTACCCAAAGAAGAGCCACCGGATGCTCCACAACTCAACCGGAATCAAAATGATTCCCAAGGTAATCTTCTAAACCCTCATACACTTCACTGGACTAACTTGACTTATCTATGTGCAGGTGAACAAGTTTTGAGGTCAAAACTTCTTGAAGAGGGAGGGTATGATGAGGTCATCAGAACCAAACTAGACCAGGCGCTGACTAACTCAATGACTGACTCAACCACTACGTCAAGCAGCGCAAGGAGACCAAGAGAAGTCAAGGCCACAACGATTTCTGATCTAAAACAAGGCATATGATTGATTATACATCCAACAATCAATCCTAAGAAGACATATGACCCAGGAGGAATCATAACACATGGAGAAGAGATTATGGAGCCGAGAAGATCTAACAAGGAATATGAGCTTATCTTAGCTCAAATGGAGATCAAGGTCAAGACATCTAGCTCAGCTCATCATCAACATGCCACTAAGGAGAATCATCCCCAAAAGATGACACAAGAAGAAAATACTAAAAAGGAGCTAACCATATGTAGCATCACAACTAGCTCAACGGATAACTCAACGACTAGCTCAGCAGACTTGCCATATATGGAGCCATACAAGTTTGGAAGGTCAATTCAGCACCAAACGCTTACCTATCAAAACTACAGTGTTTTGAGGTCCTTTCCATCAAGACCAGACGTCCTCAGCTGCACAAGACCACACAAGATTCTCAATAACTTCAAGAAGTCATACTTACCATTTTTGGAGAAGAAAGAGATCAAACACCAACGGCTTCTTTCCAAGAATAAAAGCTGCGACTTCTATGCCAATAAAGATGTTCCAGAGATCCTCACTTATCCCTTGAAACCATCCAGATACAAAGGAACAATCAAGAGCATGGATCCTTGCCAAAATCGGCCTAACGGCTAGTTTCCGTTAAAATAGCGATTTCTTGTTCAAGGTCAATATGACCGTTAGTCTTAAGTCCTATAAAGTCTCATTGTATTGTTCATTTGTAAATCACCTTTCAATCAATTAATCAAAGTATTATTCAGTTCTTTCAAAGAGTTTCTTTGTTAAGAGTTTATTCCTTCTCTTGAATAAGTGTGTGATTCACCTATTCTCTAGAAAACCTTGGATTAGTATTGCTTGTGTGATTCAAGCAGAACTGATTCAACCACCGATTGAGAGAGTCAATCAGCCCATCGAACAAGTGAGTTGTTCATCATCATCCATTCCTCTTTCCATTTAATCATCTCAACGTCCTTCCTAAGGAGTCTAGAGACCCACGGTTGGATCCATCTCACCACATCATCACCCACGATCTAGAAGAGAGTGACCTCAGTCCCTGTTCTACGTCAAACACGCCTTCCTTCTTGCATCATCTGGTATCAGAGCCGAAAGGTTCCTAATCAGGTGTATCTATCCTTTACCTTTCGGTTATTGCATCTAGTTTTGTTTCATTTCATTTTAAAATAAAAACCTATAAAAATTGTTTTCATTTTCATATATTTCTCTGATTTTGTTTGCATCTAAAAAAAAAAAACCCCATAAAAATCTTTTGTTTTGCATTTGTTCATCTATTTCATTCTTTGTTTCGTTTTGCATCTTAAATAAAAAAAAAAAAGTTTGTTTTGTGTTTCTCTTAATTTTTATTTCTCTGTTCTTATTTTGTTTCAAAAGGTTAACAAAAAAAAAAAGAGTTTCCATTGTTTTGAATTGATTTCTTAAACCCAAAAAAAAAAAAAGGTGTTATTTCCATATTAGTTTTAATTCGAAAGTTTTTTAAAAAAAAAGTATTGTTTCCTTTTGTGTTTTATTTCCATTCAAATTTTGAATCAAGCAAAAGGCTCCTTTCCATATTTTTAGAAGTCATACAATCATGTTTCCTGTTTTGAAGGGATTTAAACCGAGTTTCCTAAAAACTAGTTTTCTAAGTTTCTCAAACTCCTTTAAACCGAGTTTAACTTGAAAACCAGTAGCTCTTGATTTCAATAAGGATTTTACAAGTATCAAACCGTGCTGGACATAGTTCAATACTTAAGTATTTCAAGAACATATTAATACACTGGTTTTGTGCATTGTCAGGAACTAACTCAAAGGAAAAACATGGAAGAAGAAGAATCATGTGGAGACAATTGGAGTGAGGATGAAGAGAGCCTACTCTGCTCAGACAAGGAGACAGAGTATGAGACACCACCATGGCAAGGAGATGATGCCTCTGAATATGGGTATGATTCAGATGGTGACTCAGGCTGTGATCATGAGCCGCATCACAAGGAGCTACACACTACAACCTCACCTTGGAGTCGGCTCTGCATGGAGACTAGTGAGGAAAGTGAAGATTCAGAAGCAGACATGTATGGAGAGTCTCACCCACCTAGGCACAAGAGCGCATTCAAAACCCATGGAGTTACTTCATACCATGTACTAGCTCAACGTCAGTCCACTGATACAAGGAAAGCTACAGCCCAACAAGCAAGCACAAGGCAACCGACCACCAGAACAAGAGGTTCCCTGATGTTTTCAGGAAGAAGCAGTAACCCTGAAGCCTACTTGCAATGGGAAAGCAACATGGAGCAATGGTTACAAGCTAACAAAGTTCCCAAAGAAAGGAGGCTAGTACAAGCTGTCTCAGCCTTCACAGGAAAGTCTTATGAATGGTGGCTAAAGGAGAGCACGCCAACCATCCTTAAGAAGCCAATACTGGATTGGAGAGATCTCAAGACCAGGATGAAAAAGGAATTTGTGGAGAAACTTCAAACCACCACCAAGAGAGTGAATATTGCATCCGAAGCACAAGCTGCTCCTAAGCCCAAGTCTGATTGCTATCAAGAATCTATGGTGACTCTTCAAGCAAGGCAGGATCAGCAATGGCTGAAGATCATGGATATGTTACGCCCAAAGAAACCAGAGAAGAAGCAGAGTCACAAACCCTCACCCAATGCAACCGGACACAGTTTTGATGCCTCACTCAAGTTGCGAGACACGCCAACACAAGGTAAGTGTTCTAACTTTGTAAATTCTAAAGAACCAACATGTTATAGGTGCCATAGGAGAGGGCATTTTGCTGCAAATTGTCCATCTAAGAAGTTGTTCAAAGATATAACATCAATGTTGAAATTGGAAGTAACTGACACAAATGATAATTTTGTGCAATCTGATATTTTAAATTCCAATTCAAGACTCATGCACTTGTCTTTGCCAAAGAGTTTTGATCCAGGAATAAGACCAGAAGAAGAGCACACAAGTCAAGAAGACATCAACCGTGAGGTGAAAGCAAACGAGGAGAATATCATGTTCCAATTCACCAATGCAATCACTGTGAGTTTAAGTTTCAATAAATCTGTTCCTATAGTTCTAAACTCAGATATAATCCACTTGCTCTTTCCCTTAAGAGTTGACTTAGGTACAGGTCTGATCAAGAAGCCAAAAGCCGACGGAGTCTTGAAAGAGAGACCAAAACCGAGCCATGTTTCCACACATGAGCTACAAGCAAACCAAGGCCTTGAAGTATATCATGCTCCAACCAAACATGAGGTTATTTCTGAACTTAAAGTGCCTAACACTGATTGTCAAGCCACTGGTATGATGCACTTGTTTCTTGAGTCAAGTGTTGAGACGGGAATTAGATATAAAGATAAGGCCAAATGGGAGATCAAAGAAGAGCCACCAGACCAAAGCAAGGACACTACATCAAATAACATTGTGAGTCTTTCTTTGATCCACTTCATTTCACATGACTCAACTGCTGTGTTAAAGGATTTGTTAAGCTTACAAGAGGATGAGATATCAGTAGCACATGAAGATGACTCAAAGGAAAATGATTCAAACCGTTATTTATGTGATAAGAAGCCCATAATGCACTTGTCTCTTTGCCAAAGTGTTGAGAATATTTCAGGTCTTAAGGAGAGCAGGAGCAAGATCAGCAAAGAAGACGTCACACCAGCTCAAAGCAGAGGAGCATTGCTGTCCTATTTACCCAAAGAAGAGCCACAGGATGCTCCACAACTCAACCGGAATCAAAATGATTCCCAAGGTAATCTTCTAAACCCTCATACACTTCACTGGACTAACTTGACTTATCTATGTGCAGGTGAACAAGTTTTGAGGTTAAAACTTCTTGAAGAGGGAGGGTATGATGAGGTCATCAGAACCAAACTAGACCAGGCGCTGACTAACTCAATGACTGACTCAACCACTACGTCAAGCAGCGCAAGGAGACCAAGAGAAGTCAAGGCCACAACGATTTCTGATCTAAAACAAGGCATAGGATTGATTATACATCCAACAATCAATCCTAAGAAGACATATGACCCAGGAGGAATCATAACACATGGAGAAGAGATTATGGAGCCGAGAAGATCTAACAAGGAATATGAGCTTATCTTAGCTCAAATGGAGATCAAGGTCAAGACATCTAGCTCAGCTCATCATCAACATGCCACTAAGGAGAATCATCCCCAAAAGATGACACAAGAAGAAAATACTAAAAAGGAGCTAACCATATGTAGCATCACAACTAGCTCAACGGATAACTCAACGACTAGCTCAGCAGACTTGCCATATATGGAGCCATACAAGTTTGGAAGGTCAATTCAGCACCAAACGCTTACCTATCAAAACTACA
The DNA here is from genome assembly GCA_030180135.1 of Orychophragmus violaceus. NCBI lineage: Eukaryota > Viridiplantae > Streptophyta > Magnoliopsida > Brassicales > Brassicaceae > Orychophragmus > Orychophragmus violaceus. Next base: position 56,092,443 of record CM058230.1, on the reverse strand, counting down.
GTGTTTTGAGGTCCTTTCCATCAAGACCAGACGTCCTCAGCTGCACAAGACCACACAAGATTCTCAATAACTTCAAGAAGTCATACTTACCATTTTTGGAGAAGAAAGAGATCAAACACCAACGGCTTCTTTCCAAGAATAAAAGCTGCGACTTCTATGTCAATAAAGATGTTCCAGAGATCCTCACTTATCCCTTGAAACCATCCATATACAAAGGAACAATCAAGAGCATGGATCCTTGCCAAAATCGGCCTAACGGCTAGTTTCCGTTAAAATAGCGATTTCTTGTTCAAGGTCAATATGACCGTTAGTCTTAAGTCCTATAAAGTCTCATTGTATTGTTCATTTGTAAATCACCTTTCAATCAATTAATCAAAGTATTATTCAGTTCTTTCAAAGAGTTTCTTTGTTAAGAGTTTATTCCTTCTCTTGAATAAGTGTGTGATTCACCTATTCTCTAGAAAACCTTGGATTAGTATTGCTTGTGTGATTCAAGCAGAACTGATTCAACCACCGATTGAGAGAGTCAATCAGCCCATCGAAAAAGTGAGTTGTTCATCATCATCCATTCCTCTTTCCATTTAATCATCTCAACGTCCTTCCTAAGGAGTCTAGAGACCCACGGTTGGATCCATCTCACCACATCATCACCCACGATCTAGAAGAGAGTGACCTCAGTCCCTGTTCTACGTCAAACACGCCTTCCATCTTGCATCAGACGTGGTGAGTGGTAACTGGCCGTTTCCAGGTTTATGAATTCCTTTGGAGGTAATTAAATTGTTTTACTCATAGTTAATATTTGTTATACAATAAGTTAACTCTAATTTTATGTGTGTTGTGTAGCTTTTAGCAGTCGAGACCGTTCCATAATTGAGAGACAGCTTACGAGAAACTATGCAGACGCTCTTGACAATTGTCCTAGGATGTGAAAATACAATTGACATGGAAAGGTTTCCTTTTGATAAGGTGTATAAAAAACTAGGTGTAACCACGGTTAGTCATATCTCATCATATTATTTAGTCTGGGTGAAATGGTTTTGATCTCTAGATTATTTTGGGTTGCTATGTTTTTGATCTCTATGTTGTTTAAATTCACATGACATTGATAGTTTTTGGTACCTACAAAAGAAGAGAAGTGTCTGTTGGATGACATCCTGGAAAAAGATGACGACGTGGATGTGCACGATTATGTTGTTGAAAGCTGGATAAAGCGTCTTAACCAAGGATTAACCGTTCAGTTTGAAAATATATGTGCGGAAGATTTAAAAGTTCGAGCAACTAAGAAGGCGGTGAATGTGATGATTGAGGAGGGAATAACCGACAATGAAGGACAAGCCCCCAGAAACACATCTCTCACTGAATTGGTAAATACGGTAAAGACCATGATAGACTATATGAAGGTGCTTGAGGATAAGGTAGACGGGTTAGAGCAAAGGATGTTGCCACTAGAAGTTTTTTGAAGGATCATACCAAATCGGCTGCTACATAGTTGGATTTTTTTTTTGCATTTTGCTATATATCATGGATTGTCCTTGTATTTCTATGCTAGGTAAGACATTGGTTGTTCCCTTGGATTTTTTTTTGCATTTTGTTATCTTTGAAGTTGGTCACTTTAAAAGGAAACATTGTTACAAAAACAGACAACATAATAAGGCTTAAACAACAAACAGACAAAGTCAAGCCATACATAATGTCTTTAAACCCGAACTTGTTAAACATCCCTAGTAATCCCAATAGCAGCCACCAACTCCTTAAGCTTGGCAATCTCTTCAACATTGCTTTGAACCTCCTTACGCATGTCTTGAATCATCCCACACTGCTCATCAACCTGCTTCATTAACTTCTCAATCTTCTCTTCGACACCGAAAAATCATGGTTGCCGAAAGTGGAGGCCATCATTCTACAAATAAAAATCAGATTATCATATAGTTTGACATAGTATTACTAGTTCCACTATCCAGAAATCTCAAGCAGTTTCACCTAGTATTACCAATTCTACTGCCAAGAACTCATATATAGTTTGACATAGTATACCTTAAATTTATTGCAAGTAAAGTATCTACTTCCCCATAAAGTATCAAAATCGTATGGATACTTCGGAGTAGGAGAGACGTCGTGGGTTATTTAAGAAAAACCTGCTCATTGACCAATATTAAACCGATTGTTCGTTTAACACCCCAATTGATAATATATCTCCTCAATATTTTAACACGAATTCTCCACTCATTGATGTTCGGATTCATGGTAGACACATAAACGAACCTTGAAGAAAGCATCGAAACAATCTGCATAAAAGATAAACAGAAACACGAACATGCTATATTATCATTCTCTTTCATCCTTCATTGACTTCATGCTTAATCTTCTTGGTGTGTGAATTTTCACCAAAACTGCTTGATAAGTAGCTATCTTCTGAATTTGTCTTGCTATGAAACATAGTTGCAAATTCATCTAAAACCACAAAACAAAATTAAAATCATGTAATTGTAAGAAAATAGTTACCTATCAATTTGGATTGGTATATAAAATAGCTGCAAATTCATCAAAACCACATAACAAAATTAAAAATATGTTAATTGTAAGGAAATAGTTACATATCGTTTGGCTTGGTTTGTTACAAACCTGCAAATTCATCAAAACCACATAACAAAATTAGAACTATGTTAATTGTAAGAAAATAGTTACCTATCGTTTAGCTTTGTATGTTACATACCTGCAAATGCATCAAAACCACAAAAAAAAAATTAGAATAATATTAATTTGCAAACAAAAGAAATGTTTCGAGATGGAGATGCTATGAGCCTGGTAGAGGCTCTATTTATAAGGATCATAATATTTAGGGTTGGACTAATTTATGAAATCTTCTATTGGAAGATTAGAATATTCTGTGAGATTTTTTTTTCTTCAAATTTTCTCATTATTGTCGATAGTTATTAGTTGCTAAATTTTAGGTTGGGCGTAATTTATAATTTGAAAATAAGGAAATATAGTATAAATTAATATAAATTGTAATCTATAATTAAGGAAGAAGTTTAAGATTTCAATTCGAAAGTTTAGAAAACCACATTTAATTATTAAATATGATTAAAAGTCGTATTTTTCATTTTTTAAACAAAAACTTTCCTTAATGAATTTTGATTTATTTTTAATGCAGAAAAACTCTCGACCAATCAAAACATTTCATTAAAGTTATGTCATCAATGACATCAAATTTTGATTGGTCAAGAATCATCCACATTATCGAATTTAATAATTCGACTTCGCAAATAATATATAGTAGAATTGCTTTAATAATCTAATTATGTTTATGGAACATATCTATATATATTAGGCATAGGTATTCGAGTATCGGATCGGATCTGAATCTTGTATTTCTGATCGGGTAAATCAGGTATCGACAATCTGGTACCGATCGGATAGTATAATTTTTCGGTTCGGATTCGAATCAGATCCAAGTCGGATTGGGTATTATATAAAAGATCCAAAATTCTACGAATCTAGATCGGATCTTGTAATTTGTAACCGAAACTAACCATTATATCCGATTTTATCTAAAACCAATGTACTATCCAAACATGAATTTGACTTAATGTTACTGCTAATTGCTAAATGTCTAGTGAATGAAAACTTAACATAAGATATCTTCCCATAAAACCATTCCAATGTCAAAAACTTAAAAGAAACACCAAATCTAACAATCTCAAATCAAAAAAAACAAATACTAGAACATTCAAATTCAAATCAGAACAAGACAAAGCCTTTGTAAGGCAACACACAAAAGACTCCACATGCACCACAATCCACCGGCTTCTGCACTTCTTCATTCCCTGCAATGTTTAACAAGTTTACTTCAGAAAGTAACAAATATGCTTGTAATCTTTTGTATTGTGGATCTTCATAATTTTTCAATCATGGGACTTGGTTTTCGGAGATGATAAGTCTGATTATTCTGATTGGGCTACAACTATGCTTGGTTTTTGGTTAAATAAAAGAGTTGAAATTAGGAAATGGAATCAACGAAAATCAGTTGCCTTGATTACGTTTACGTCCAATGATAAGGAAGTTTCACTATATAAGGACTCTCAACTTTTACTGGAGGAAATCATTGCTTACTAAGAAAATTGTTCTTGGCTTGGGAATTTACACTTGATAACTTTAATTCAAGGGAGAGGATGACATAAAGCAGTGTTATTGTCGGTGAGGGATCATGGAAGAAGGTGGTAGTCACAACTCAAAGGTTGAAGATCATTGTGTTGGATCTCCTAGGATCTAGGGTTTGATATATTGAAAAACAACCAACCTCGTTCTTACCTGGAACTGGCAGCGGAATGAGTTGGTGAACGAGATCAGTTGAGCAACGCAGATGCCTTGCCTCTACCAGATACACACGCACACAAGCTGGAAACGGGATGCTAGTACAGGATCAATGGGAATCACATGTTTCTGGTGTTTCTGCTTTTCTTACCAAGAAAAACTCGACGGCTCACTGTTTAGGTCGACACTTTCAAGTGTTTTATTCGACCTAAAACACAATTAACGGGCCAGACTTAATTAAGTCATATTTCGAAAAGCCTTTCCGAAAACCCGAACTGTGTCGACCGACACACAAGCTGTGTCGATCGACACAACACCATTTTATCGATAATAATGTGTATCCAATACACATTAATATGATCATTACCATAATGATCATTCCCATGTCGTAGCTTCCAGTTTGCTTAGGTGTGTGACCCTATAGGATCATATAATACTGGCAGTAAGTCTACAACTTACAGATTGCAAGAGGCTTCTAGCAAAATATTGCAACCGCCCAGTATTATACGAATGTCTGATCTCGACACACAACTATCATCAGGAGTGAGTACAAGTGTGATTTCAGGACACTATCCCAACAATCTCCCACTTGTACTGGAATCATCAATTCCTATAATCCTTTTGTCTCTATATCTCGATTTGGCATAAGGCAAGATTGGTGTCATCCTTATTAAGCCAACATCGTGTTTATCGAACTCCTGATCTCATACTGAACATTACAAACAACTGAACTACAATTCGTTTGAGTGCGGCCACACATTTTTCTCAGTATTAAATCTTCGATAGGCCCTGAGATATTTATCTCCCGTTAATAAGGAGGGACAAATCCCATCTTGTTCCATCCCTATTTCAACGCACACTTCATGATATACTTGAACAGTGCCGTTATAGTCGCCAGTTACGGGTCGACGTTTGACAAGGTCAAAGTGTACCAATTCATATGCAAGAAAGCATGATGAACTCAGGTCTGAGGACTATACTCTATAGTCGTAATGAGAACCTCTTATGACACATATATAACTATCTTGTAGATTTCTCATTAGCGGGTCATGTCCGATCATATGTTCACCAACATATATCTATGTGACTGACTGCGATAATCATATCATTGGCTCCATGAAACTTAGCCAACAGTCACCTCACAATCTAGTCTCTCGCGGTTGTCATTGTCCCATTTTGACAACCTCGACTAGGGACAAAACATAATTTATATCATCTATGACTTATAGGGTTTCATGATCAAGTCCTCAACTTGATGACCTATAATATGACATAAACTTATTTTGGGACCATTATTTAGATCACAGTAAATAATGCTGAAATCAAATTTCATTAAACATATCCAAAAGAATGTTTTACAAGAGCATCTTATTATAACTAAAATAAAACTAAAACTCCCACTAGAATCAAGATTACATCTTAAGATCTCTAATGCCTACAACAGTCGTATGAAACTCATGCTTAGGGCTTGGGAGTGACTTAGTCAGAGGATCAGCGACATTCTCGTCCGTCGGAACTTGGCTGATCTTCACATCACCTCTATTGACGATATCACGAATCAGGTGATATCTCCTCTCTACGTGTTTGGACTTCTGGTGTGACCTGGGTTCTTTCGCCTGAGAAATGGCTCCGTTGTTGTCACAAAACAAAGCCACTGGCTCCAAGATACTTGAAACCACACCAAGTTCAGTCCTTCTTGATCCAAACAGCTTCCTTTGCCGCTTCTGAAGCAGCAACATATTCAGCTTCCGTCGCGGAATCAGCTACGGTATTCTGCTTAGAGCTCTTCCAGCTCACTGCACCGCCATTTAGACATAAGACATATCCAGATTGGGATCGGAAATCGTCTCTGTCCGTCTGAAAACTCGCATCGGTGAATCCATTCACCACAAGTTCTTCACTTCCTCCATACACCAGGAATTTATCCTTAGTATATCTCAAATACTTGAGAATATTCTTGACAGCTGTCCAGTGAACTTCACCTGGATCAGATTGGTATCTACTCGTCATGCTTAACGCGTAAGCTACATCTGGACGAGTGCAGAGCATGGCATACATAATAGATCCTATTGCAGAAGCATAAGGAATCCTATTCATGCGCTCCCGCTCAGCATGTGTCACTGGACACTGCTTCTTGCTGAGACTAATGCCATGAGACATCGGTATGAAGCCCTTCTTGGAATCATGCATTCTGAATCTGTGCAACACCTTATCAATATAAGTGTCCTGGCACAATCCAATAAGCCTATTCACTCTGTCTCTGTAGATTCTGATTCCAAGAATGTACGCGGCTTCTCCCATATCTTTCATGGAAAAACAACTTCCGAGCCAAGTCTTCACAGACTGAAGCAACGGAACGTCATTACCGAGGAGGAGTATGTCATCGACATACAGTACAAGAAAAGCAATTCTGCTCCCACTAGTCTTCTTGTAAACACATGGTTCCTCTTCGTTCTTGATGAAACCAAATTGTTTTACTGCTTCATCAAAACGAAGATTCCAACTCCGTGATGCTTGCTTCAATCCATAAATGGATTTATGAAGCTTGCATACCTTTCCAGCGTTCTTAGGATCAACAAAACCTTCAGGTTGTGTCATATACACATCCTCTCCAGAATACCATTCAGGAAAGCGGTTTTGACATCCATCTGCCAAATCTCATAGTCATAATGAGCTGCAATCGCCAGAAGAATCTGAATGGATTTAAGCATAGCGACTGGGGAATAGGTTTCATCATAGTCAATACCATGAATTTTCCTGAAACCTTTAGCCACCAACCTCGCTTTGTAAATCTGTACATTGCCATCCACGCCGATCTTCCTTTTGAAGATCCATTTACACTCAATGGCTTTTACACCATTAGGTAAATCGACCAAGGACCATACTTGGTTTTCTGACATGGATCCCATTTCGGATTTAGAGGCTCCAAGCCACTTTTCGGAGTCTGGGCCCATCATTGCTTCCGCGAAGGTCCCTGGTTCGTCACTATCAATGATCATCAGATCATTAGAATTGGTTACGAGAAATCCATAGTATCTCTCGGGTTCGTGACGGATCCTTCCGGATCTGCGAACTTCAGGCTCTACAAGCGCCGGTTCCACAGAACTTTGTGGATCCAACTGCTGCTCTTCCTCAGCAGGTTGAGCAGTCTCCTGTGTATCTCGAATTTCTTCAAGATGTACTTTACTCCCACTGTTTTTCTTAGAGAGAAACTCCCTCTCAAGAAAAGAACAGTCCCGAGCAACAAATACTTTGTTCTCAGATTGGTTGTAAAAGTAGTATGCCTTGGTTTCCCTAGGATAACCAACGAAGTAGCATATATCTGATTTGGGTGCAAGCTTGTCAGAAATTAAACGTTTGACATAAGCCTCACATCCCCAAATCCTCAGGAAAGACAGACTAGGAATGTTCCCAGTCCACAATTCATGTGGTGTCTTTTCCACTGATTTAGATGGTACCCTATTTAGTGTAAACGCAGACGTTTCTAGAGCGTATCCCTAAAAGGATAATGGAAGATTTGAATGACTCATCATAGACCGAACCATATCCAATAAGGTTCGATTCCTCCTCTCTGACACTCCATTCCATTGGGGTGTTCCAGGAGGAGTGAGTTGTGAAATAATTCCACACTCGCTCAGATAGTCGCTGAACTCTTGACTCAAGTATTCTCCTCCGCGATCCGATCGCAGAGCTTTAATGCTTTTGCCAAGTTGGTTCTGTACTTCATTCTTGTATTCCTTGAATCTATCAAAGGATTCTGACTTGTGTCTCATCAAATAGACATAGCCATACCTACTGAAATCATCAGTGAAGGTAATGAAGTACTTGTAATTTCCTCTGGCAACAGTACTCATTGGCCCACATACATCAGTATGAACAAGGCCCAATAAATCACTGGCCCTTTCATTTGGTTTGTTGAAAGGGGCTCTAGCCATTTTGTCCATCAAACAAGATTCACATTTCTCACATGATTAAAAGAACAAACTTTATTCTTAACTGCAAAATCAAAACCTTCCAAATCCAAAATGGAAACTGAAATTATGTTTCTGCTAATCGCAGGTACAAAGTAGCAATTATTCAAAGCTAAAACCATGCCCGAAGGTAAGGACAAATCGTAAGTGCCTACGGCCAGTGCAGCAACCTTAGCTCCATTCCTGACCCGTAATTCCACTTGTCCTTTCTCCAGCGTTCTACTGTTTCTTAGTGCCTGCACATCAGTACAAATATGAGCACCGCAGCCGGTATCCAATACCCACGAAGTAGAACTAGAAGACATAACATTAAGTTCGATAACATAAATACCTGAGTCAGACGCATCATACGTCTTCTTCAGCTTCTTGTAATCTTCCATGAACTTCTTGCAGTCTCTCTTCCAATGCCCTAACTGCTTGCAGTAGTTGCACTTATCCTCAGGAGAAGGCCCGGATTTGGGCTTCGGCTTGGGCTTGTCCTGACTCTCAGTCTGGACAACTTGGGCCTTTCCCTTATCCTTCTTAGGTCTCTTAAACCTTTTACCCCCTTGTACCATCAGTACACTGGGAGTTGCCTTCTTGAGATTCAGCTCTGCTGTCTTCAGCATGCCGTGCAACTCAGTCAATGTCTTAGTCATGTTTTGCATGTTGTAGTTCATGATGAACTGATCAAAACACGACGGCAAAGACTGCAGAATCATGTCAGTGGCTAGCTCCTGGCTAATGGCACAGTCCAGTTTTCCCAGGTTATCAATGTAACCCATCATTTTAAGAACATGAGGACTTACTGGACTATCCTTAGCCAGCTTGCAATCCATGAGAGATTTAACCGTCTGGTATCTCTCTGTGCGAGCTTGCTCCTGAAACAAAGCTTTCAGGCTGTTAATCATCTCAATGGGTGACATCACGTTCTCATATTGCTTCTGCAGCTCAGAGTTCATAGTCACCAGCATTAGACAATTAACATCTTTGACATCAGCTGAATGCTTATCCCAAGCATTCTTTTCTGTCTGCGGGGCATTGGAACGTGGCCTCTCGGTGAGAACTCTTTCAAGGACATATTCCTTGTTCTCCTGCCTGAGAACTATTCTCAGGTTCCGATACCATTCCAAGAAATTAGATCCATTTAACTTGTCCTTCTCAAGGACGGATCTTAGTGAGAAAGTGTTGATGTGAGTTGAGACAGACATAGCTGTAATTAAAAGAGGTAGATGTTTAATTATAATGCTCAAGGAATGAGAATTCTTATCTAATAAGAAAAACTCACATTGTATTCAAAACTATGTTTCCTCAGATGAATACAATGAACCAAGATCCTCAGATCACTAAAATTCGAGTGGGCGACTCGCCGTTACTCAAACTTTAGTTATCTAGGTAAGCAATCATTGCTAATTGTACCCAGTACAACTCTTGGTCGTGGATGAGACAAACTATGCCTCATCCACTCTGATGTCTCTGGGCTCGGAACTTCTGATAGCCCAGTCAAGTAAAACCAATCTCTTCTGTCTTGTGATCACTGACAGTCGCACTGCAAGTCTGTCAATGACCACCTGCCTTACTCATGTTGCAGTTGATACCAAGGACTCCAAGACTATCCAACAAACGACACGAGTCTTGACAGTAGACAAGATCGGGCAAGACATCAAGATTACTTGATATTTAGTTGAGGAAAAGAACTATTTTATCTTGATGCATATCCAATATACATCCAAGAAGTTATTAATTTACTTAAAACATTCAGTTTTATTAGATTAGGTTCATCTAGAACTTTAGGATTAAGTTTGGTCTGGTATATGCAGATTTATGGTCCAACCATTAATTCTGCGAGTGATGTGTCGATCGACGCAACCCATTTGCATCGGTCGACACAACACAAGTTAAACCGGTCTCCGATAACCGGTCAAACCGGATCGAATTTACTTAACCGATTCAATCCAATTGAACCGGTTCGGTTTAACGGTCCATGTCGATCGTCACACAACTCTGTGTCGATCGACATTACCAAACCAGAACCAATTGGTCAATTAAAATTAACCGAGCGAGATAACCGGTTCAATTGATTGAACCGATCTATCTAATCGCATTGCCTGTGTCGACCGACACACCCAGTGTATCGATCGACACAGCAGGAATACGGGTACTCGATCTCAGATCGAAACCCTAAAATTATTTGCGAGTTTTCGCTCTGTATCGACCGACACACGCTTTGTGTCGATCGACACTCTGTGACAAACCCTAAATATTTTACGCGTTATCGCGGCGTGTCGACCGACACACGCTTTGTGTCGATCGACACAGTGCGTTTTTATCAATTCATCGTTTTTCCAACAGGAACAAAACCGAGATTAACATATGAAAACACGATTTCAACAAGCAATATCCAATTCAACAACATCAAGTTTCGAATTAATTGCATCAGATTCAATATTCTAAACCCTAACACGCTCTGATACCACTGTTGGATCTCCTAGGATCTAGGGTTTGATATATTGAAAAACAACCAACCTCGTTCTTACCTGGAACTGGCAGCGGAATGAGTTGGTGAACGAGATCAGTTGAGCAACGCAGATGCCTTGCCTCTACCAGATACACACGCACACAAGCTGGAAACGGGATGCTAGTACCGGATCAATGGGAATCACCTGTTTCTGGTGTTTCTGCTTTTCTTACCAAGAAAAACTCGACGGCTCACTGTTTCGGTCGACACTTTCAAGTGTTTTATTCGACCTAAAACACAATTAACGGGCCAGACTTAATTAAGTCATATTTCGAAAAGCCTTTCCGAAAACCCGAACTGTGTCGACCGACACACAAGCTGTGTCGATCGACACAACACCATTTTATCGATAATAATGTGTATCCAATACACATTAATATGATCATTACCATAATGATCATTCCCATGTCGTAGCTTCCAGTTTGCTTAGGTGTGTGACCCTATAGGATCATATAATACTGGCAGTAAGTCTACAACTTACAGATTGCAAGAGGCTTCTAGCAAAACATTGCAACCGCCCAGTATTATACGAATGTCTGATCTCGACACACAACTATCACCAGGAGTGAGTACAAGTGTGATTTCAGGACACTATCCCAACACATTGTTCCTCATTTTGATAACTCTGCCTTGACCAAGAGATATGCAAAGACCTTAATTGGTCGATGTATGAATCCGTGTCTCCAAGATATGAAGGCTCTTCTTCACATGATGCCGAGGATCTGGAAAATGGAGGACCGGATAGCAGGGCAGATCTTGTAATGGGTCGGTTTCAGTTTGACTTTGTCGAGAAGAAGACATTTTCGAGGTTCTATGCATGGAACCTTATCATTTTGATTATTGGATGATCTCGCTGGTGAGATGGGAACCATTAATTGATATCAATTACACATGGGTGATACTTTATGGGTCAGAGCACTTTATTTCTGGGCGGATCCAACCTTCAGATGCATTGGTGATGGTATTGGAAAAAGAAAAGAGGTGGACTTGGATGGAGTAAGAGTTGGAGTGGTGGTTGATGGCTTTATGGCTACTGTCGATTATGCCTTAGCGTATGTTATGATAAGGAGGAGAAGAGAAATGAGGAATGATGAATCTCACAGAAGAAGAAGGGACATGGAAGAAAAAGGCGAACTAGAATTAGAAATGAGGTTAATAATAAGGGAAAAGGGAGTATCGTCGACTTGGCAATAACAATACTAGAGGAGAAACAAAGATTTTCTCTCAGAAACTGGATAGACGACATGGTGAGGGATCTGCTCGAGTTTTTTCACCCAACGGCCAGAGACAATAGTATGCTGCTTTACCCAAAAGAGTGAACAAAGGATATTTCACAAGAAAGGATTGTGGTTTTATGGAAACTGGTCTCACCAAGGTCTCTCCGGGTTTGAAGACATGCGACGCTGCAGCCATAGGAGGTGTTGACATTGTGGCATCATCAAATCATGAAGAATCATAAAGGGCTAATAAGGTACGAAAGGAATTCAAGTAATGAGGAATCAATGGAAAACGTATGTAATTTGAATGAGTGTGATAACCGAGCTTGTCATATAGGCTAAAACGCGTGTCTTGCTCGGGAGAGTTGACGTGCTCGGGTCCGAGGATCAAAGTTTATCTTTAAAGGAGAACTGACTAGGTTCGGCAATGAATTAGGAGAAAGAAAGAGACGTTCGGTGATGTATGTATAAAGAGAGTGAGTTGCTCGGTAACGAGCGTGTTGTATTCAGAGAAAGAGAGCCCGAGCTGGTCGAAAGACGAGCTTGGTTTACAATTCGAGAAATATTAACTCTAGAGAGAGAAAGTAGTGAGAAGTGCATAAATCCCAAAAAGTTACATTAATGTACAGTGACGACTCCTATTTATAGTAAAATATAGTCGTACTTTTTACAGGCCGTTGACCACTTGTCGAGCTCGTGCGGATGGGCCGTACTTGATGAGGAGATGGGCAAAGCCGTACATTCCTTTGGCTGTTAGCGGAGCCGAGCTGACTTGTGGTTGTGGGCCGAGCTGAGTCGAGCTGAGCCGAGCTGATAATGATGGGCTCGGTACGAGTGCATATGTTCGGGCCTTTGCTTATTGGGCCGAGTTTGTTTCTGTTGGGCCGACCTTTGTACATGGAATAAGTATTGGGCCCTGCTAAGTAGATGGGGTGCTAAACCCATGTATAACAGTTAGCCCCCCCCAGTTCGTCGATCTTCGAGTTTATTGAAGTCGACGAATTTGGTTGAATGTTTAGTTGGGTTAATACCTGTTCGGTGTGAAACTGTTCGGCTCATTATTGTATGCTTGTCTTGTTGCTTCTTCCTCAGGAGTCTCAACGGGTTTCTTGGGAAACTGCTGGATGCTGAAGAGTCGCGTTGGTGTAATGATGACACCTATGACCGCTGGAAACTGAAGAGGCGTGTAGGTGCAATGATGGCACTTTCCTCGAAAAACCTCTGCTTCGCTTATAAATACTTCGCTCCGCTTCTTCTTATTTTCATCTCTCTCAGCATGTATTTTTGCTCTCCCTTCTCTCTAGATTTTTATTTTCTCTCTCTAGCTTTGTTTGTTGTATTAGTAGTCATGAGGATCGATTCTCATTCAGAATCATCTTCCGATCGCGATCTCCATTCGGTGGGATTATCCGAGGGTAATTCTGCTCAATCCAGATCGTTTGTTGCGCAAGCGAGTTCTTCGTCAGGTTCGGAACGAACGGAAGTCATTCCCCCGAGCCCTAGAAGTAATCGAGCTCGGTCTCCTCCAGCTTCGGGTGACTTCCCGAGCATACAAGTTCCGTATTTGGTAGACTCCGATGATGATGGGACGCGGCCTTGGACGGCTTCGCTGGGTCATCATCTCCCTTTGAAGGAAAAATACGTCTACCTTGTTGACCAGGCGATACTCGGCACTCTTTCTCTAGTCCCGAATTGATCTAAGAAGTCTCAAAAGACAATGAGTCAGCAGGCCTCGGGTGATTCCGAAAAGGAGAAGAAGACTCGTCCTCTGCGTCCTATTCTACCGACGAAGTGTACTGATGATGACTTATGGTGGCTCGCGGAGAACTGCTCTACCGGCAGTGCCGGTCGACTTGAGCTGCTCAAACCCCCGCCAACCGAGAGGCCTTGGCATTGTCCGAAGGGGTGGGTCTGTCTGTATGACTTTTGGTTCAGACTTATCCATTTGAGGTTTCCTCTCCCGAGGCTTCTGGTTGCTTATTGTGAAGAGAGGAGGATCGCGTTATCCTAGCTTTGTCCTGCTGCCGTTCAGAATTTGGTTTATTCCACCATTTTGGCTGCCGAGTGTGGCGTTGACATGAGTCTTCGCTTCTTCGAGGAAATTTCGTCAATCTCGGCAAATGGCATGACGATCGGGACTTGATATGTTAGCATGAGGTCCCATTATGGCTGTAAGGTTGTTATCGCGAAGCCTTCCAAGATTGATGATTGGCAGGATCGGTACTTCTACGCTCGCATCAATTCAGCCTCGGTTCCCGACCCGGAAAGACCTTATAGGACGAAATGGAATCATCTTCATAGTAAACTGTTTTGTTTTTATCGTTCCTTTAAATTGACTGACTCATGCTTGTTTTTTTTTTTTTTGCAGATCGTCATCCTGTTACCCTTCCGTTGCCAGATCACTTTTCCGAGGACTTGAAAAAGCTCGTTGTTCGCAGTATTCAGAAGTGGCCAGAGGTCAAGGCTGATCGTGTGAAAAGGGCTTTTGAACGTCTCGACGCGGGTATGTATTGTCTTTGTCACCTTGGATTTGCTTTTTCTTTCCTGATCGGGGAGTTCCTTGTTGTTTCTTAGGTTGCCTACTTCGTTCGGTTGAATCTCTGATCGAACTGAACAACAAACCGTTCGTCATATACTCGAAGGAGGCAAACATGTGGCGGATATGGGGCAGATGGATCTCAAAGTCCTGGACCATGTTGGTGAGAATTTGACTGGCAATCAGGTAAATTCCGTCGATCTGGATCCTAATCGGAATTTACTCCGTCGTTCTGGCCAATACCTCCGGGAATGGTTTTTGAAGATTAATATCATCGAGATTTTTTCCGCCAGGTGTGCATAGCGGTCGATGAAGCTAATTCTCGTCAAAAGAAGAAGAAGAAGAAGCATTCGAAGAGGTCGAGGACCGACGATGTGGTAGCTTCCGAGCAGGAGAAGCCTCGGACAAGAGATCAAGATCGGGAGACCGAGGATACTTCGGAGGCGCCTCCCTTGATGAAAAAGAAGAGGGTAGCTGCTGATGCTACCGTAGAAGCTGGTGATCTGTCGGGAGGAGCTTTTGTTGATACGTCCGAGCTTCCTGTTGCTGAGGTCGGGGAACTGGTTGTTTATCTCGGGGATGTGGACGCTCGGGTTGAGGCTCCGGAGCGCACTAATGCTGAAGGGGTCGATAATATGGCTTATCGCTCTGATGATGCAGTTGCTCAGGCTGATGGCGCTGGGAACGGGGCTGCTAATCCTCAGGGTGAGGTGGGGGAATCCAATTATAACTTCACCTTTCTGTACGAAGGGACGACGTCGATCGTCCGTGATGAAACGGCTTGTGGGGACCTGCTCCGCATGCTTAGAGATAGCCCGCCGAGAGATCTTCCCTCGGTTAATTTGTGTTTTATGGCGGAGTTCCATAAGAAAGCCGCGAATGATTTCGTTCGGGTATGTTCCTTTTAACTCTGCTTGTAGTGGTTTGTCGGGTTCTAAGTCTTTCTTTTGTTTCAGGGTTTCTGCAACCTCAACTCGCTTGTTGATGGCTATGAGAAGGAGCGAGTCGATCTCGGGAAAAGGGTCAGGGAGTTGAAGTGGACTCTTATTAAGGCCCAACAGACCATTTTCGAGTTAGAAGTGTTCCGTGGTCAAGTGATGGCCGTGGAGGAGCTTCGTACATCTTTCAAGGCCGAACAAGAAAGGGCATCGACTTTGGAGACGAAGGTTGAAACGCTCTCAACTGAAAATGCTCGGTTGGATGCCAAAAACAGGCAGTGCCTGGCGGACGAGTTGGCTGTTCGGGTGTCTGATTTGGAGAAGAAGTTGGAGTTAGAGTGTGCTCGCTTGAAGGCCTCTCGTAATCATGAAGTTCTGAGAGAGAGGGAGTGCGTGTCTAGTAAAGCTCAGGCTCGGCTCTCCAAGATTAAAAGGGCCAGAGAAGAAGAAGCTCTTGGGAAGAGGCAGCAAATCATGATAAACCAAGCTGCTGTTGTTGCCTCATTGCTGAAGAAGATTGTTGGGGATGGTTTTGACATTCCGGCCCTGATGATAGAGAAGGCAGATGGTGATTTCACCCGTCTTAAGGGGGGGGGGGAGCATGAAGAGGTTCGGTTTACGGACTTAGTCGAAAGTGATTTCGTTATGACCCCTTCGGAAAGCCATGGTCGTACCGAAGAAAATTCGGCTGCGTGCGTCCTGGATAAGAATGGCTCAAATCAGGCGGTCATGACTCCTGAGGTGGTGGATGGTCTTCGGGCAGCTGGATTGACTGGAGAAGATCAGGTTGAGGATCGCGCTCCTTGTCAACCTTAGATCGGGGCTTGCTCCTCCGAGGCTTCTTAGATTTTCTCTTCGTGCAACTCTTTCCCCTTTTGTTGTAGTCTTTGTTGTAGTTTTTTTGTTGTTGTAATCGGACTCGTACCTTGTGTACGTTTTATTTCGTACCCATAATATGAGCTCCGATTTCCTTTTTGATTTTTCTCGCTTATGTTTAAACTTGCTCGGGCATTTCTGCGTACTTAGTATTTTCATTCCGCGTACTTGGCCTTTGCAGTGTTCATTTGACTTCGGGATAAGTTAGATGGTTAGAGAGGAGCTGGCAGGATGCTCGGCTTACCCTGTAGGACCGACCAGGACAGTTGTGCGAAACTGGGTTCGACTTATTTTTTCTGTCAGTAATCCTTGTGCGGGAACTGGGCCCGGCTTACTTAGTTGTGGGATTGAGGCTATGCTCGTTACTCACAGGTCGGGTGCGAGTAAGTGCTCGGCTTACCCCTAAGGTCTGATCGGGACAGTTATGCGAAAACTAGGTTCGGCTTATTTCCTGTCGATCAGCCTTGTGCGGGAACTGGGCCCGGCTTGCACGCTATGGTCGTGCTGTATCGAGCATTTGGCCAGAATGTCGATTTGTTCGGGTAACTGGAAACAAGCATACTTAATAAAATTTTATTATTGATATAGCTGAGCCTCGTGAGAGGTTGCCTACGTACCCCGAAAGGGGATCAAGCCGATCGTAGTTCACTTTACATATTACTCGAACTCGTGTATAGCGAGCTCGGTTTGGGGAGCGAGATGCTCGTTCTTTTTTTTTGAGCGATATGCTCGGCTTTTCTCTTTTTCTTATAGAGCAAGATGCTCGTTTTTTTAGTGAGCGAGATGCTCGTGGTCTCCGTTCTAATGTGCTGCGTTCGTTTTAGTAATAGTAACGTTTGAGCTTGTTGGCATTCCACGAGCGTGGAATAGCTTCCTCTTTCATCGTGACGAGCTCGTACACGCCTGGCTTGACTACCTTGGAGACGATGTAGGGACCTTCCCAGTTGGCCCCGAGCTTCCCTGCTCGGTATTCTCGAGTGTTTTCGAATCCCTTTCGCAGCACGAGATCTACTTCGACGAAACGTCGCCCTTTGACCTTCTTGTTGTAGTGTCGGGTGATTTACTGCTAGTAGTTTTGGAGGCGAAGTAGTGGTCGGTCACGCAGTTCTTCCACTTGATCGAGCCGACCGACAATCATGTTGTTCTTGAGTTCTTCATGCTCGGGTGAGACGGTTAGACGGATCGTTGGGATGCACAGCTCGGCATGAGACATTGCTTCCATTCCGTGTGAGAGGGAGAAAGGTGTCTGACCTGTTGAAGTTCTTGGCGTTGTTCGGTGAGACCATAGGACGCCATCGAGCTCGTCGGCCCAGAGGCCTTTCTTGCTCTCCATTCGTTTTTTGAGTCCGTCAATGATCGTTTTATTTGTTGCCTCGGCTTGCCCGTTGCCTTGTGGGTACCTCGGAGTAGATTTGCTCAGGCGAATTTTCCATCTTGCGTAGAATCCTTCAAACAAATTAGAGATGAATTGAGATCCGTTTTCGGTTATGATCTCATACGGGACGCCGTGGCGACATATTATGTATTTCCATACGAACTTCTGGACATCGAGGTCATGAATCTCCGAGTAGGACTCCGCTTCGACCAACTTTGGTGCAAGGCTGGGAGGGGTCCGGCGATGTCCATTGCCCATCGCATGAAGGGGTAGGGCGTAGCCGCATTGGTAAGGAGCTCGGCTGGCTGATGTATGCTCGGCGCGTGCCTCTGGCACTTTTCGCATCTGGAGACGTATTTTTCACAATCAGCGATCATGGTCGGCCAGAAGTGACCATGTCGTTTGATATTTGCGGCCAAAGCTCGGCCACTGGTGTGATTTCCGCCTTCTCCTTCGTGAGTTTGCTCGGGGACCCACTGAATTTCTTGTCCGTTTATGCATAGTAGGAGATCCTTGGACGCGCTCCAACGAAACAACTCGTCCTTCATCATTACGTACTGTGCGCATCGAGCTTTAGTTTGCGACTTGTGGCGCAGTTTGTGCTCGATGCGGAAGCATGGTCGAGAGATCCGTTGGTCCCCTCGTAGGGTGAAGACGCCGAACTGGGTAGGAAACTTGACGCACTGATGAGATGTGGATGGGACTGCTTTCATCTCTTGGATCCATGGCGTACCGAGGATGACGTTGTAGATTTCATGGTCGGTCGACGACCAAGAATTTTATCAGCTTGGAAATACGGCCGACGTAGACTGGTAGTTGGATAGTCCCGATCGTGTTGATCGAGTCTCCAGAGAAGCCGGTCAACGGTTTTGCAGACGGCTTGATGCGATAATTACTGAGTTCCATTCGTTGTATCGTTTCTCTGAAAATTAGGTCGACCAAGCTTCCGATGTCGACCAGGATCATGGAGACCTCGCAATCGCCTATTCAAATCGCAATGACGAGTGGATCGTTGTGCGGTCGGTCTACTCCTTCTCCGTCTTATTCGGTGAAGGTGATGTCACTACCGATTCTGAGCTCGTCGCTTGTGTTTTGTTGCCACTGTTGTATAGTGGCTGCTCGGCGCTCGTATTCCTTGATTGATCGGACTGAGTCGTTGATCATCGGAAGCCCTCCCATGATCATATTGATTCGTCTTCTCGGTGGAGTCGTTCCTTCTTTCTCCTCCTCGTCACGAGCTCGCTTGTTTGCTGCTGCCGTGTTGGCATCTATCTGCTCGATCTCGTCCTTCTTTCTTCTTGGACAATCTTGAAGCACTCGGCTTCGTTTTTTGGCTGCGTCACCTGATTAATCTGCTTCGGGGGAGGTTGGTTGCGATTTAGTACCAACTTCTTGCCGTCTTTTTGGTAGTCGGCGTAAAGGAGAGCCTGTTGATTTCTGCATTCTGCAGTACTGTGGCCTGCTCGCTGGTGGTAGTCGCATAAGAGTTTGCTTTTTTTGCCTCAGACAAATTTATTGTTCCACGGCTTACCTTGATTCTGATCTTGATAACCCTGAGACGGTCGGTCTTGCGGATGGCTTGTGGGCCGATCTTGATGTTGGCTTTGATATGGTCGCTCCTCATCTTGTCCATAGTCATGTGGTTGGTCGCTGACGTAGTAGGACGACTTGCCCTTTCTTGCCATGTCCTCCTCTTTAGATCTCTTATAATCTTGGTCGAAATGTTGCCGCGGTTCGTACTGCTCGGAGCTCTTCTCGGCTTTTTCTTTCGAATTGGAGCCTTTGGGTCCGAACTTCTTTGCAAGAGTTTCTTTCTCCTCCTCGAGGTCGATGAAAATTGATGCTCGGTTGAGGGCGTCTTCAAGTGAGCTTGGTCTGTTCTTTTTAAGCTCTTCTCGGAAGCTTGACTCATACTATAGGCCGTTCCTCAGGGCGGGTAGGCCTTCGCTGTCTGTAATCGAGATCTTAGCGAGCACGCTTTTGAAATGAGTGATGTGCGATCGGGGACTTTCTTTCGGTCCTTGAGAAATGGTCCATAGGTCGGCATTGGATACGTCTTCTTGGATGTACATTATGTAATGCTTGACAAAGGCGTGCGTTAGATCGTTATATCCGTCGATTGAGTTTGGCTCTAGACGAGAGAACCAATCCAGAGACGAACCGGTCAAATGCTCGATAAACAGCTGGCAATAGCCTGCATCTCGCTCTCCCAGGTTGAAGTTGGTTCGACCCATCGGTATGTGGAAGGCCGTTAGAAATTGCCTCGGGTCAGTTTTCCCATCGTATGTCATCATTTTGATCTTTACTGCGGAAGCTGGATGCTCGGATTGAGTGTCCATGAGTCTTTGAGTAAAAAGAGTGTTCTGAGTCTCCTCTTTTATGCGATCGATTTCAGGTGCCGAGCTAATCGCCTGATGGACTTTCGATGTCATACTTTTTAGCATTAGTTTCAATTCCTCGATTTCGTTATCCCTGTGAGTGTCCTGTGTTGAGTTGTTTGGGATTCCATCGTCGGTAGGTTCTTCGGTCTCCTCGGTTTGCTGTGAGACTGTTTTGCTCCTAGGATTCGGAGGGGTTGTACCATCGAATAACGCTCGGTTGAGACAAGTCCGAGGGGCAGATGCTTGTTGGCTCGACATGTTGGAATTGTGTCCAGTAATCTCGGTACTGTCTCTAGAAAGTAAGAGTATGTCAATGATCAGACATAAGTCATATAATACTGGGGGTCATGATGGCTTGCTAGAGTCCGCTCATGATCTATAAGTCTTGGACTTATTGCCTTTATTATATGATCCCATATGGGTCACACGCCTAAGCTAACAGGAAAATGTGTTGGAACGGCTTAGCAGAAGTACGACAAAAGTGCCAGGCATTTGTCGTACTAAGAGAGAAAGATTAATGGGTCTGATTAAATGGGATTTAATCAGATTGGTGTTTTGGGCCCATAAGCCCAAAAGGGAAAGAGAAGGCTTTTAATAAACTAAAAGCCAAATCTCTTTCTCCTAACCCTAGCCCCCTGCGCCGAAAATCCTCTCTCCCTGCGCCTCCCACCAGCTCGGTCTAGCAGCCGTTTTCTGTGATCGCGTGTGTGAACCTTTGGAGAATTCATCCCTCGGTGTATCTCTCTGATCTCTGACCTGTTCTATTCCTTCCGCTGCAACAAACAGGTAAAAGGTGAGATCATCTAATGTTTCTATTCAAGAGAACCTAGATCTGTATGTTTAGGTTGATATGAATCTGTAAATTGAATCAGGATCAACTAAACAGTTCCTACAGTGGTATCAGAGCCATTGGTTCTTAGGATTTCTTGTTTTAGATTCATGTTTAGGTTGTTTAATCTGTTTAGAAGTGTTTTGAATCAATTACTGATAAGAGAAAACACTTAAGAAACTGAATTGAATCCTGAACAAACAATTAAAATCGCAAAACCGAGCTATATGACTCGTTTTCTTGCGATCGGCCAAGGAGAGATCGACCGGCTTGGCCGGTTGGTTATCACGGCCGAGAGTTGGCCGGTTGGGTCGGATCGTCGGATGGATCGCGAATGATCGCGAGAGATGGGCCGATCGATCGTCCCGATCGCATCTCGTCCGACTGTCCCGATGATTGCTTGACGTGCGAGAAAGATCGACCACGATCGCTTGGCGATCGCGTCCGTGATCTCGTCCGGCTCGACCCGATCGTCGCGTCTCGGCCAAGCATCGTCCCGTCTCGAGCTCGTCCGATCATCGACCGTCCAGCTTGCATCCCGATCACGTGAGGCTCGGCCGTCCGTGGATCGTGGATAGAATGCGGCTGGTCGGACATGATCCAAAAGCTAGGTCACGACCAACTCGGTTCGGTTCGTGACCAAATTCGGTTCGGTTCAAGGCTCGGTTTAGAATTTTAATCAAAATTGATTCGTTCTGGTTTAATAAACAGATTTTAATAATTTTATTAAATCTGGTTAAACCGGGATAAGAAATCCAATGTCGAAAGAATTATTGGATTTTGTGCCTAAACCAGGATTTTCTAATTTGATTTGGTTGGACCAAATAAATTGAGAAAATCCGGTTTAGTAAATAACCGGTTGACAATTGTGGTCATCGTAGTAATTAAAATTTGGTTAGACCAATTTTAATGAACCAGACCGGTTATGTCATTTAATTGGACAATTGGGTCATGTCTTGGACATGGACCAATTCTTGGGCCTCGGGCCAAGAAGTTAAAACAATTGGGCCAATTATTTGAGTCTTTCTTCAGATCAATTTAAAATTTATTTTATAAAATTATAAAGTCGATTTTAAATTAAAGTTTCCGAAATTTTGAAATTAGAAAGTTTCTTAAAATAGAAGTTTCTGGATTTGCGGGTTTTGGATTTTAAGAAATTTCTAAAGTTAGAAAGTTTCCGTTTTTAGAAAGTTTCCAATTTTAGAAAGTTTCCAAAATAGTAGGTTTCCAAAAATGAAAGTTTCCCGAAATAGTAATCTTCTATTTTGGGAATGAATTTTAATAAACCTACGAACCTCAAATAATATCAAGCGTTGGATGTCTTGTCCAGGCTATGTCAGCTGTCAAAGCCCATTCAATTGTATTCATGGCCTTACAGTGTGAGGGTGTCTGCTTTTGCGTGGATAAGACGGTTTGTGATTCATAAATGTCATTGGGAGTCCCAGACATTAATGATTACATGACTGTATAGTCTGGTTTTCTTGACTGGGCCATCGGGAGTCCCGGGCCTTGAGACATCAGAGTGGATTGGGCCTCGGGCACAGATTCACAACCAAGAATTATATCACGGATATAATTAGCCGACATAGGGCTTACCGATATAAGCTAAGGTTGGGTGACGGCCAGTGGCCCACTTTAATCGTAGTTATATGTGGATCTTGGAATCATTATATTCTATTGAGGGTAACTGATGTTATAGAATATAATGCATGATTAATCATATTAAATTTAATACGAGATTAATCATATTGAACATTTTAACTAAAATCCTTTTATCTTAATTTTCAGTTATGACTAGCACAAACAATCAAAACACTTTCTCGATCCGGTCTGTCCTTAAGATGGACAAGCTGAACGGATCAAATTTCTTGACTTGGTCGCGGAACCAGAGGCTAGTCCTCAGACAGGAGAGAAAGGACTATGTCCTTGAGAGAGCTCTCCCCGTGAGGATCGGGTCCAATGCTTCTCATGCAGTATATGATGCTTGGAATAAGCATTATAATGATGCGGTAGATGTGCGTGGTCTGATATTGGCTACCATGGACTCAGACTTGCAGAAGCAATATGAGAACATGGAGTCGCCAATAGAGATGATCAGCAGCCTGAAATTGAAATTTCAGGAGCAGATAAGAGTGGAGAGATACCGGTTGGTTAAGTCTCTCACTAGCTGCAAGCTACCAAATGATAATCCAGTGAGTCCTCATGTCAGTAAAATGATGGGTTACATTGATAACCTGAGGAAACTGGATTATCCAGTTAGCCAAGAGTTGGCAACTGAAATCATTCTGCAGTCACTGCCGTCAAGCTATGATAAGTTCAGAAAGAACTATATCAAGAAAGGCTTAACGAAGACGCTGACTGAACTGCATGATATGCTCAAGACAGTTGAGCCAAACGTGAAGAGTACCCTGTACAATCTCATGAATGAGAAGGGTAGGTTTACTAAACCTAATGCTGACAAGGGTGAAGACAAAGTTGTCCAGATTTTGAATCATGGCAAGCGTGTGTCTTCTGAGCCCGAGTCAGATACCTCTTACGTTGGTAAGTGCTGCTACTGTAAGGAGACAGGGCATTGGAAGAGAGATTGCATTAAATTCATGGAAGATGATGAGGAGTTAAAGTCGATGTATGAGACTACTTCCTCAGGTATTCATGTTATTACTTCAAGTTCTACCTTAAAGGTATTGGATACTGGTTGTGGCACTGATATTTGTGATAATATGCAGAGCCTAAGCAACAGTAGAACGTCCTTAAAGGTATTGGATACTGGTTGTAGCACTGATATTTGTGATAATATGCAGAGCCTAAGCAACAGTAGAACGTTGAAGGAAGGGCAAGTGAAACTACATGTCTGGAAGGAGCTTGGGATGCTGCCTCAGACGTAGGATTTTCACTTATAGATCCCTTTGAGGCTTGGTTTTGTATTAAGAAATTGCTACAATGTATTTGCTTCAAGCAGAGTTGTCTTTCATTTTCTTGTAAGAATTTGAATGTTTTTCATTTTGATAAAAGACAAGTTTTGTTCTTTTGATCTTAATGAAATATTAATTGTAGCACCCTATTCATGGAATGGGTTTTATATCTTAAACCAAAGAATGCCTAAATGTAACATAAATACCGAATTGGTTTAAATCTGATGAATTAAACCTGATTTTTCTTGGCATAAAGTCTTGGTCACATAGAGTAAGTCGGATTCAGAAATCCCATAGTCATGGACTATTGGGCTCATTTGATAAAAGATCTTATGAGACTTGAATTCTGTTTACTAGACCAAAAGGTAAAGGGCCTATCTTAGCCGAGCTAGAGAAAAGCCCAAAGGCTTATTGGACCTGAAACATACTCATGTATGTGGCCCAATGAGCAGTAATGCCAGAGAAAATCTCCTGTACTTCATTGTTTCTACTGATTATTTCAGTGAGTGTGACTGTGTTCATTTGATGAGACACAAGTCGGAATTCTTTGACATGGTCGAAAGAGTTCCAGAATGAAGTATAGAATCTGAATGACAGAAGTATTAAGACTCTGGATTAGATCACGAGTGAGAATACTTAAGTCATTGATGGTGTGATCATCTGAATGAGTGTGAAGTCGTTTCACAGCTCATTTCTCCTGAAAACCTGAAGGTGTTTCTGTGAAAAAAAAATCAGATCTTATTAGAAATGATTAAAGATGAGTCACACGAATCTTCCATGATATTATTTAAGAATAACGCTCTAAAATATCTAAGTTTACGCTGAAATAGTTCCACAAATATCAGTTGAAAGACACCACGTTAATGTGGATTGGAATCGATCCAAATTTGTCTTTACTGAGTATTTGTAGTTGTGCTACTTCGCTGATTGTCCTAGAGAAACTAAGGCTTGTTACTTTTACGTCCAATCTGTTTTCTAAGAAGGGAAGTTATTTTCCAAGAAGAACAGTGGGAGTAAAAGTATAACTCGAAGTTTTCTTAGGGAAACCAAGGCTCGGTACTTTTACGACCATTCTGTTTTCTAAGAAGGGAAATTACTTTCCAAGAAGAACAGTGGGAGTAAAAAGTATTTTTACGACCATTCTATTTTCTAAGAAGGAAAGTTACTTTCCAAGAAGAACAGTGGGAGTAAAAGTACAACTCGAAGAAATTCGAGAAATACAGGAGGCTGCTTAACCTATTGAGGGAGAGCAGCGGAAGGATTTACAGATTTCTGTAGAATCTACACCTGTGGAGCCTGAAGTTCGCAGATATGAATCAGTTACTAATCCGAGAGTGATTTCTCGTCATTAGTTGAACCTGATAATCATTGAAAGTTCGCATGATCTGATGATCATTGAAAGCAATGAATCTGCGAAATTCAAAGAAGCGAAAGTGAGCCCGGACTCCGAAAAATTACATTTTATGTAAGTTAGCTTCATCGATCCATTCATGGATGGAAGCAAACATATCGGAGTTGGAATCTTCGTTCTGTTGAAGTAGTCAAGGTTTTGACTTGAACAGGAACGAAGCGGAACTATGTGTTTACTAATAGATTAGTGGGAGCGATATTGCATTTCTCAAAGTGTATGTCGATGACATACTGATTCTCGGATATAACGTCCCAACGCTGTAGTCGGTAAAGGACTAGCTTGGGAGTTGGTTTAATGAATGACATGGGTAAAGCCACGTAGTTCTTGGATTTTGGATCTAAAGATAGAGATCCAAAAGAGCTGATAGGACAAAGTCAGATTCTTAAATTGACAAAGTCCTACACGTTTTGAGCAATCCAAGAAGGGTTTTATGCCAATGTCACATGGCATTAAGTTAAGAAAGATACAGTATCCTACGATAACTGCTGAGCTTAAATGTATGGATGAGATTCCATATGCGTCGGCAATTGGATCTATCATGTATGCCATGAAACGTACTTGTTTGATGTTGCTTTAATGTTAAGCAAGACAAGTAAAGACCAGTCAAATCCAGCAAAGAATCACTGGATTGCCGTAAAGAATATCCTAAAGTATTTGAGGAATACTAAGGATAAATTCTAGAGTTACGGAGAAAGTGAGGTGCTACGAGTCGGTAGAGTCTGAAAGGCAAGGTTCCAATAGACAAAGATGATTTCCGATCACAGTCCGGTTATATCTTGTGTCTATCTGGCGGTGCAAGGCACTGTTGCTGACTCAATGACTTAAGCTGAACATTTCACAGCTTGGGAAGTGGCGAAAGAGGTTGTTTGGAAAGAAGAGTTCGTCACTGAACTTGATGTGATTCCCAGCATAGATGAGACTAGCTGCACATCAGAGGTCCAAACACCTTGAGGATAGGTATAACCTATTCCGTAAGATAAATGACAGAGATGTTAAGTAGATCAGCAAGTTTCAACGAATGAGAACGTTGCTAATCTATTAACGAAGCCACTCCTTAGGCCTAAGCACGAGTCGCGGACTGTTGCTGTAGGATAAGTGAAATTAAGATGTAGTCTTAATTTCAGTGGGAGTTATTAAAGGGCTTTATTTAGTTATTGGATATGTTCTTGAAACAACATTTAAGATGTTTAATGAAATTATTATTTCAAGATTATTTTAACTGTGATGAAATAATCGTTCCAAAATGATATGAACCATTTTATAGGTCATCGAAGTAAGTGACTTGATCTTGAGTCATCAAAGTCATTTAGCTTGATCATGAGACCCTATATTTGATAAATGTTTTATATCATCCTGTCCCTAGTCGAAGGTTGTTGAAGTTGGAACACCAACAACCGTGTGAGACTGGATTGGTACGTGACTTATGACAAAGTCTCAGTGTGTCATAGATGCGCGGCATCAAAGTCACTACATAGGTGTATGTTTGGGAACATACGACCGGACAAGACCCGCTTATAAGAACTCTTCAGGATATTTATATCTGTGTCATAAGAGATTCTTACTACGACTATAGAGTATAGTCCTTAGACCTGAGTTCGCATGCATGTGACTGCACATGGACTGATGCACTTTGATCATTGTCTAACGCTATCGTTCTGCGATAGTTATAAGGACCTTGTTTGGGTACATTATATAATGAGTAGTTTACAATGATGGAACAAGACGGAATTTGTCCCTCCAATATAAATGGAGTGAATATCTCTAGGCCAATCGGAGATTTGAATACTGGAAAATGCATGGCCATGCTCAAACGGACTGTCCCGAGTCGTTTGGATTGTCAGTATCGAATCAGAGTCCGATGAACAAGATTAGGCTTTATAAGGATGACACCAATCTTACCTTATGACTAATCGAGATATTGAGACAAAAGGATTATGAATACAGAGAGATTCCAGTACAAATGGGAGATTGTTGGAATTGTGTCCAGTAATCTCGGTACTGTCTCTAGAAAGTAAGAGTATGTCAATGATCAGACATAAGTCATATAATACTGGGGGTCATGATGGCTTGCTAGAGTCCGCTCATGATCTATAAGTCTTGGACTTATTGCCTTTATTATATGATCCCATATGGGTCACACGCCTAAGCTAACAGGAAAATGTGTTGGAACGGCTTAGCAGAAGTACGACAAAAGTGCCAGGCATTTGTCGTACTAAGAGAGAAAGATTAATGGGTCTGATTAAATGGGATTTAATCAGATTGGTGTTTTGGGCCCATAAGCCCAAAAGGGAAAGAGAAGGCTTTTAATAAACTAAAAGCCAAATCTCTTTCTCCTAACCCTAGCCCCCTGCGCCGAAAATCCTCTCTCCCTGCGCCTCCCACCAGCTCGGTCTAGCAGCCGTTTTCTGTGATCGCGTGTGTGAACCTTTGGAGGATTCATCCCTCGGTGTATCTCTCTGATCTCTGACCTGTTCTATTCCTTCCGCTGCAACAAACAGGTAAAAGGTGAGATCATCTAATGTTTCTATTCAAGAGAACCTAGATCTGTATGTTTAGGTTGATATGAATCTGTAAATTGAATCTGGATCAACTAAACAGTTCCTACACGACATCCGTAGATCGTTGATCTGACCTTGGCATATTACATGCGCCGTTTCGAGCTGGTCGAAACGAGTCTTACTTTCTTGGGATAGTTCGGTTATTTGTGTCCTGAGAGCCCTGAGCAGGACGGAAGTGTTCTGCTCGGTTTGTTGGTCGTTTGTTTCTTGCTGAGGCTGCTCGGTATTTAAAGGTTGCTGCTCGGCGCCCGCCGGCTGAATGATTGGGTTTGCGACTTGGGAGACGTTCTGAGGTTGAGGTTGACCCTTTGTCTGGGAGTTCGTCCCCGAGCTGGATTTGTCTGGAATGAGGATGAAGTCCCGGTTCGGTGGTAATCCTATCATCGTTGAACCTGTCCGTTAGTGGAGAAAATACTTTATCCCCCACAGACGGCGCCAATTTTGATAACCGATCTTGTCACAAAGGCCAAAACGCGCGTCTTGCTTGGGAGAGTTGATGGCTCGGGTCCGAGCATCAAAGTTTATCTTTAAAGGATAACTGACTAGGTTCGGCAATGAATTAGGAGAAAAAGAGACGTTCGGTGATGTATGTATAAAGAGAGTGAGATGCTCGGTAACGAGCGTGTTGTACTCAGAGAAAGAGAGCCCGAGCTGGTCGAAAGACGAGCTCGGTTTACAATTCGGGAAATATTAACTCTAGAGAGAGAAAGTAGTGAGAAGTGCACAAATCCCAAAAAGTTACATTAATGTACAGTGACGACTCCTATTTATAGTAAAATATAGTCGTACTTTTTACAGGCCGTTGACCACTTGTCGAGCTCGTGCGGATGGGCCGTACTTGATGAAGAGATGGGCCAAGCCGTACATTCCTTAGGCTGTTTGATATATCATGGTTTTTACCGGTTTTATGCCATGATATAAGTCTGTTTTAGTGTCTTTTGGTGTTCTTTTAGAGTCCTTTGCAGGTTTTATTAGGTACACATACGTTTGGAGCAAAAGTGGAGATTATGGAGCCAATTGGAGCACTTTGGAGATTTGACCCGAGAGGTTGCGTTCACTGTCTAGATTTGATGACTGCGTCGATCGTTGCACACCTGCATCGATCGATGCATAGCGTGTTGGGCCAGACTCTCGGCGGTTTAATGAAGTATGCCAATATTGCAGAAGATGCCCAGAAGTTCCAGATATTTACACAGAAGCCCCAAGTCGTGTTTTAGCTATTTAATTAGGTTTTTAGCTTCAGTTTTAATTACGCTATCATAACTTAGAGCAGAGAGTTTTTAGAGCTTTTGGGGCTGATCTGATCCTGTACTACATTCGTTTTGGAGAAGTTTTCGAACCCCTTTATTATGCTAATCTCTTTTATGATACCTATTAATTCATTGATTATGTTTACATTATCTATGTCTGAGTAGTTTCATAGTTAGGTTTAGGGTTTCTCATAGGGATTTCATGACTTGCTAGATATAATTAATTCAGTTAAGGATTCACATCAATAGATGTTCTTCAAACTAAATTGTGTTTAATGCTAGTTCTAACCTGATCAATTAGAATCTAGATCTTAGGTTGCTAAATACGACACGACAGTGTGGTTTAGAATCTGAACTATTTAGGTTGAGCAATTTAATTACTCGCAAAGGAATTTGGTTTAATTACATTGTGAACATATTAAACTTGGATTTAAAGCTGGTTTAATCTGTTAGTAATTGCAAAGGAATTTGGATTACTGCACTTAGACTTAGAGAATTCTCGCAAAGGAATTTGGTTAATTCTATATCTGTGTTTTGAGTTCTAGAACTGTGTTTAATTAGATACTGACTTATTGATTTATCTGCTTGTCTGATTTCCTGAGAACGCCCTAGACTTAGCGCCCTTAGTTTATTGCCTACAACAACAACCTGCTACTGTTTACTTTCTTGCTTGCTTTTCAATTAATCAATACAATTTGCCTTTTAATTTTTCCTAGTTTTAATCTCTTTCGTTCTAATCCTATCGTTGAGTCCTCGTGGATTCGATCCCTAAGTACTACAATTGATATACTGTACACTTGCAGTTAGTATAGGGTAAAACTCGAGACCTATCAAGTTCTTGGCGCCGTTGCCGGGGACTCTTAGAATCTTCGATAGCTTCGAACTTAGGGTTTTTACTAGGATTTTTGTTTTTATTTTTTGTTTACTGATATTTTTTATTTTTCTCTGTTTTCTCTCTCTGTCGCAGGTTTCATAATCGCATAGCATCGACCGTTGCACTTCTTGTGTCGATCGACACTAGGCGATTGAAGTTGAATCGATGATTGCACTGTTAGCATCGATCGTTGCTTGGCGATTACAGACGGTTTATGCAGACGCGTGATACCATAAGTAATCCGAACACTAATCTCGTAAACCTCCAACTTGAAGAACTTGCTAGACTAGAAAGGACAAACAGAAGAGCTCAAAGAGAAAGGATGGTTGTTGAACGTGTGATTATATTGCCTGGTGCTCAAGGTGTACTGAGGGACCGACACAACAATCCTTACAATTCTGCTGGAGAACCGATTGATGCTGAAGGGAATGTCATCCCTGATCCTCCAGAGCAACCACAGCCGCAGCAGGAGCAGAATCAAGGACAGAACCAAGGTAGACAGATGGTTGTCCATGAGAGGACTTTAGCTGACTATAATCGTCCGGATGAGTTCCATGCTAACCGGTCAGCTCTTGTACTTCCTGAATTTGAGAGGAATGATTTTGAAATCAAAACCGTCTACTACTCTCTCCTGAGGCAGAAAGCCTTCCATGGCTCTCCAAGTGAGCAGCCGATGGATCACATAGATGAGTTTGAGGGCATAGTTACTGGAATAAAGTACGATGGAGTTAACCAAGACTATCTGTTCCTCAAGATTTTCCCCTACTCTCTGGCTGGAGATGCTGCAGCCTGGCTAAAACAACTTTCATCTGGGACGTTTGTTACTTGGGCAGCCCTGAAGAGTGAGTTCCTCCGTCATTTCTATGATGATGCACGCTTAGACCAGTCCAGGCAGGACATTCTCACCTTCACCCAAGGTCCTACAGAGCCTCTTAAGACAGCCTGGATGAGATTCAAGAAATACCAACGTGACTGCCCGCACCATGGATTCACTGAGGTAACACTTTTAGGCATCTTCTTTAGAGGAATAGATCTTCCGTATCAGACTGCGCTGGACAATTCTAGCAATGCCAACTTTAACACTAGGAATCCTGCTCAAGCTAAGCAGTTGATAGACAATCTGGTAAGCAGTAATAGCTGCAAGACCACTGATGAGAGAAGGAAGAAGTCCGGTGGAAAGATTGAGAATTCTAAAATAACTGATATTAGATATAAGTTGGACACAGTTTGCAATCTTCTAGCTGGGAAGAAAGATGTCCACTTTGCTCAAGATGTTGAGATGATCAATGATGAAGGAGAAGAGCAGGAAGAGGATGTGAATTACATCGGAGGATCTGGTTTCCAGGGAAACATGTTTGGTAATCAGTCTGGTAACAGGTTCTTCAATGGAGGACAGAAGAGTGCTTTTAACAGCAACCAAAACTCTTCTGGGTTTGGACAAACTAGTGGATTTCAGAAGCCTTTCCAGCAAGGTAATCAGAGAACATTTGGATCCTCCTCTTACCAAGCACCTCATGTAGCTACTACTAATGAGAGTAAGATGGAGGCTATGTTGGAACAGCTGCTGGAAGGACAGACCAAGATTGCTATGGACTGCAACAAGAAGTTGGATGCTGTTTATGGGGATCTAAATGGGAAGTTTGAGTCTCTGAACACTCATGTGAAGCAATTGGACACTCATGTGAGCCAAATTTCAAACTCCATCAAAGGGAAAGGTGTTGTAGACACCCATATTAAGGCCTGGTCAGTGTACGTTGATGATGGATCACATCTAGGTGAAAGATTTGAGCTAAGTACAGCTGAAGTGGTAGAGGAAGGTGAAATTTCGGATTTTGAGGAAAATCTCTCGGGTAGAATCTGTGAAAATTTGACTGCATCGATCGATGCACCCTTAGCGTCGATCGTTGCAAGGCGTGAACAAACAGATTCACAGGATTCTCATGACATTGATGCAGATTCAGAGCTTAACCGCTTATTCCCTGGGGTGTCTGAGATAACCCAACAGGAGATTTATGCACAATATATTCGCTTATATCCTAAGGTATCTGAAGTGATTCAACAAGAGATTGATGAGCTTAAAGAGCTAGAGAAGATTGGTGCAGAGTTGGAAGAAATTCCACCGTCTAATGATCCACATTATCACCCTTGTGTGCAGAAGTACTTGGGTAAGATGTTGCCTTTGGATGAAGAGCTGAAGGATTGGGTTATAGTTGTTCCTCAGCATATAAGTGATGTGCTATTAACCAAGGTTCCTAAGAAGCTACCTGATCCTGGGATTTTTGTGCTAAGTTGTTCTATCTTCGAGGATGGTTTTAAGCGCTCTCTTTGTGATTTAGGAGCTGCTGGAAGTCTTATTCCATACTCTGTGGTAGAGAAACTGGGTATGATGGATTTTAGACCCACTAGGACCTCTCTTATCCTAGCTGATCAGTCGATAAGGATTCCGAAAGGAGTTCTTGAGGACATCCCAATGAGAGTTGGAAACTACTTGGTTCCAACAGATTTCTTAGTTCTTAAGTACCACAATGAGCAGGATGACGCTTTGATATTGGGTAGACCATTCCTAGCTACAGCTGGAGCAGTATAGATGTGAGACACAGTCTGATAAATCTCCATCTGGGAGATGAGCCACTGCATTTTGAGATGGACAAGCTGCGCAAGCCACTGATAGATGGGCAGACCTTCACCATTATGGATGGAGATGAAGAGCAGTCGAGTCACATTACGGTTTTGGATCCTGGGGAGCAGTTTACTCCTTGTTTTCTTGGACAAGTTCATTCTGATACAGCTTACTCTCCGCCTTGGATGAGGAGACTTGCATAGAGACAATCAAAGTCTCTGTCAGGATCTCACGGTGCCTGATTCTTGTTCGTCCGGTCAAACTAATGACCTTAAACAAGCGCGGAGTGGGAGGCAACCCACTGTTAGGTTTTAGTGCTTTTCTTTTTGATTTTTGGTGTTTTTGTAGGATTTAACGTTTTGGTTTTGGTGAGTTTTTGTCTGCAGGTCCAAATCGCAGTGCGTTGATATATCATGGTTTTTACTAGTTTTAGACCATGATATAAGTGTGTTTTAGTGTCTTTTTGTGTTCTTTTAGAGTCTTTTACAGGTATAATCAGGTTTGGAGCATATTTGGTGATTATGGCACTTTTTGGAGATTTTTGGAGTGTTTGGCCGAGAGATAGAGTTCACTGTACGAAACAGAGAAATGCGTCGATCGATGCACACATGCACCGATCGTTGCACCAGCGAGATGGGCCAAAACTCGGCGGTTTATGAAGAGTCAAGATATTGCACTCTGATCTAGAAGTTCTTGATATTTACAAAGAAGCCCCTGGCCGAGATTAGACCTATATAATTAAGTTTTTGGTGTTTTATTTAGATACGCTTTCATAATTAAGAGCAGAGGATTTTTAGAGCTTTTGGAGCTGATCTGAACCTTTACTTCATCTGTATTTGGAGAAGATTTCGACCCCTTTTATTCTTTATCTTCTATGCAATTTATTCATCATATGATTATGTTTTCATTATCTATGTCTGAGTAGATTTCTTGTTAGGTTTAGGGTTTCTCACATAGGATTTCATGACTTGCTAGACTTGTTTAATTCAGTTAAGGATTCATAACTATATCCGTTCTTCAATCTAATTGTGCTTAAAGCTAGTTCTAACCTGATCAATTAGAATCTAGATCTTAGGTTGCTAAATACGTCACGGAAGTGGGGTTTAGGAATCTGAACTAATTAGGTTGAGCAATTAAACTTCTCGCAAACAAAAGTTTGGTTTAGGATAATTGTGAACATATCAAACTTGGGATTAATGCTAGTTTAATCTGTTAGTTCTCGCAAACGAAAGTTAGGTTTGCTGCACTTAGACTTAGAGAATTATCGCAAAGGAATTTGGTTAATTCTATATCTGTGTTTTGAGTTCTAGAACTGTGCTTAATTAGATCCTTGCTGAATGAACTGTCTGCTTGTCTGATTTCCTGAGAACGCCCTAGACTTAGCGCCCTTAATAATTTGTTTTCACAACCAACAATCTTTGCTTTCTGTTTACTTTCTCGCACCGCTTTTCATTCTATCACATTGCTTTCTTTCTAGTTTAATTTCCTGTTCTTGAGCTATTGAATACCGGAGTCCCTGTGGATTCGATACCTATATACTACAACTAATGAACTGTGCACTTGCAGTTAGATATATGATTAAAACCTGACACCTACCAAGTTTTTGGCGCCGTTGCCGGGGACTCTTTGAGTCTTCGATAGCTTAGAACCTAGGTTTTTACTAGGATTTTTTGTTTTCTTTTCGTTTTTATTTTTGTTTTTTTTTAGTTGCTGATTTTGTCTGTTTTTTCTCTCTGTCGCAGGTACCAATATCGCACTGCGTCGATCGTTGCACTCTAGCACCAATCGTCACTAGGCGATTCAGAGATTGAAGCGATCGTTGCACTGATAGCATCGATCGTTGCCGGACGATTACATACAGTTTATGCAGACGCATAAAACTAGAAGTAATCCGAACTTGGACTTAGTTAATCTCGATCTTGAAGAACTTGGACGTTTAGAGAGAGCTAACAGAAGAGAAAGAAGAGAAAGGATGGTGCGAGAGCGTTTGATTCTAGTACGTGATGCTGAAGGTACCCTGAGGGACCGAGATAACAACCCATACAATGCTGCTTGGCAAAGGGTTGATGCTGAAGGGAATGTCATCCCTGATCCTCCTGAGCAATAGCAGCAGGAGCAGAACCAGGGTCAAGGACAGGCCCAAGGTAGAGAGATGGTTGTACGTGAGAAGACTTTAGCTGACTACAACAGACCGGATGAGTTTCATGCAAACCGGTCAGCTTTAGTGCTTCCTGCTTTTGAGAGGAACGATTTTGAAATCAAAACCATCTACTACTCGCTGATGAGACATAATGCATTTCACGATTACCCAACGGAGCAACCTATGGATCACATTGATTCGTTTGAGGACGTAGTCACTGGCATGAAGTATGATGGAGTCTGCCCGGACTATCTGTTCCTTAAGCTCTTTCCGCACAGTCTTGCTGGAGACGCTAGTGCATGGCTAAAGCAGCTGGCACCTGCTCAGTATACTACTTGGGCAGCCTTAAAGAGTGAGTTCCTGCGTCACTTCTATGATGATGCGCGCTCAGACCAGTCCAGACAGGACATACTCACATTTTCCCAAGGAGCTGTGGAGCCTTTAAAGACTGCCTGGATGAGATTTAAGCAGTATCAGCGTGACTGCCCACACCATGGATTCACTGAGGTTCAGTTGATTGGTTTCTTCTTCAGAGGCATAGATCTTCCATATCAGTCTGCACTGGATAATTCCAGTAATGCTAACTTCAACACCAGGACCCCTACACAAGCTAAGCAGTTGATTGAGAATCTAATAGGCAGCAACAGCTGCAAGACTATGGATGAGAGGAGGAAGAAATCTGGTGGAAGTGTAGAGAATTCTGACATAGCTGATATTAGATCTAGGCTGGACACAGTTTGCAATCTCCTAGCAGGCAAGAAAGCTGTCCACTTTGCCCAAGATGTAGAGGTAATTCAAACTGAGGAGGACACTCAGGATGAAGATGTGAATTACATAGGAGGTTCTGGATTCCAAGGTAATAGATTTGAAAATCAACAGGGAAACAGATTCCTCAATGGAGGACAGAAAAGTGGTTTTCAAAAGGCCTTTGGACAAAGTACTCAAAGAACCAATGAATCTGAAAGTAGAGTTGAGACGATGCTGAAACAGATGATGGAAAGTCAGACTAAGAATGCAGCAGATGTCAACGAGAAGATGGAAACAATCTACAGGGAGCTGAACGGGAATATTGAATATCTGAACACACACATGAAGGAGCTTGATGCTAGAGTTGCAAAAACTGCTGGATATGCTAAAAGGGAAGATGGATATCTCCCAGGATGGACT
The DNA here is from genome assembly GCA_030180135.1 of Orychophragmus violaceus. Taxonomy (NCBI): domain Eukaryota; kingdom Viridiplantae; phylum Streptophyta; class Magnoliopsida; order Brassicales; family Brassicaceae; genus Orychophragmus; species Orychophragmus violaceus. Next base: position 56,056,577 of record CM058230.1, on the reverse strand, counting down.
GATGCTAATCCCAAGTACCAATGCAATGCAGTGACGTTGAGAAGTGGTAAGGAGCTGTCATCTGGCCAGAAAAAGCAGTTAAGTGTTGAAGAACTCGAGGAAATTGAAGAGCTGGAAGATGAGATCCTCGATATTCGCAATGCGTCGATCGATGCATCTAAGCAACGATCGATGCAGAGTGAAATCAGGGAACCGGAAGTCGTAACACAGTCGCCTAGCATCGATCGATGCGACAGGAGCAACGATCGACACAAGGTGACTGCAGAGAGTTCGAAACCAGAGAAACCGAGTATGCAAAGTGGAAGGAGTTCATAAAAGCCTAAGGTACCTTACCCCAAGAATCCCAGAAAGGCTAAGAATGATAGGCAGTATGCAAAGTGAAAGGAGTTCATAAAAAAGGTGAAAGTTGAAGTACCTTTGTTGGACTCCATGGAAACTTCTCCTATGATGAAAAGATGCCTTAAGGATATGATTTCTGGAAAATGGTCTGATGAGGAGAGTATAATGATGCTCAATGAGGTATGCAGTGCAGTGGTTCAGGGCAGAATTCCCGAGAAGTTAAAGGATCCATGAAGCTTCGTGTTAGATTGTGCTATCTACAAAGAGAGATTCGAAAGGTCTCTATGTGATCTTGGTTCCAGTGTAAATCTTATGCCCCTCTCAGTTGCTAAAAGGCTCGGAATAACAGACTTTATACCCACCAGGATATCACTGGTTCTGGCAGATAGATCAATAAGGATTCCCGAAGGAGTAATAGAGGATGTGCCTATAATGGTTGGCAAATGTGTGATCCCTACTGATTTTGTGGTTCTACAATATGGACAGGAGCCAAAAGATCCATTGATTCTAGGCAGGTCTTTCTTAGCTACAGCTGGTGCAATGATTGACTGTCAGGGAGGCAAAATAGTTCTGAATGTGGGTGATCTGAAGATGAGTTTTGATATGAACAAGCTGGTAAAGAGACCAACCATCGACGGGCAGACCTTCTATGTGGACACGTTGGGTGATTTGGCGACCGAGTATTTTTACCAATCACATGTTGAGGACCCACTAGAAAGGGCTTTACTGAGCTCGATATTGGAGTTGGAGTACCTGCAGGAAAAGCCAGCAATGTGCTATACGAGGATGATGGATTCTGTTGAGGTTGCAATGCAGGTAGAAGTGTCTGACGCGACCGTGCAACGATCGACACTACCTAAGCATCGATCGTTGCAAGTCGACAGAGACTGGGCAGAGGAAAAAGCTCCAAAAATAGAACTGAAACAACTTCCATCCGGGCTAAGGTACGTATTTCTTGGACCCAATTCAACTTATCCAATGATTGTTAATGCTAGTCTGAACAACGCAGAACTCACTTTACTGCTAAGCAAGCTGCGCAAGCATCGCAAGGCTCTTGGCTATTCTCTTGCTGATATTTCAGGTATCTCACCGGAGCTGTGTATGCATCGGATACATCTTGAGGATGAATCCAAGACATCTATCGAGCATCAGAGAAGACTTAATCCTAATCTGCAGGAAGTGGCTAAAAAGGAGATTATGAAACCCCTTGATGCTGGGATTATCTATCCTATCTTTGACAGTGATTGGGTGAGTCCAGTCCATGTAGTACCTAAGAAGGGTGGAGTTACAGTTGTGAAGAATGAGAAGAACGAGCTGATACCTACTAGGACTGTGACAGGACACATGATGTGTATAGATTATAGGAAGCTGAATGTTGCTACCAGGAAGGACCATTTTCCCTTACCTTTTATTGATCAGATGCTTGAGAGGTTAACCAATCATCCTTACTATTGCTTTCTCGATGGCTACTCAGGCTTCTTTCAGATTCCCATCCATCCAGAGGATCAGGGAAAGACCACTTTCACTTGTCCATATGGGACATTTGTTTACCGTATGATGCCTTTTGGACTCTGCAATGCACCAGCCACTTTCCAGAGATGCATGATGTCCATATTCACAGACATGATTGAAGACTTTATGGAGGTATTCATGGATGATTTCTCAGTATATGGATCATCCTATAATGAATGCTTAGATAATCTGTGTAAGGTTCTGACAAGATGCGAGGAGAAGCACTTAGTTCTTAATTGGGAGAAGTGTCATTTCATGGTCAGAGATGGCATTGTACTTGGACATAAAGTGTCTGAAGCAGGAATAGAGGTGGACCGCACTAAGATTGAGGTAATGACCAACCTTCAGGCGCCTGATTCTGTTAAGTCTATTAGAAGCTTTCTTGGACATGCTGGCTTCTATAGACGATTCATCAAAGATTTCAGTAAGATCGCTAGGCCACTAACTGCTTTGCTGTGTAAGGATACCAAATTTGAGTTCACTGCAGATTGTTAGACTGCATTTGAACAGATCAAGCAGGCATTAGTGAGTGCTCCCATAGTTCAGCCACCGAATTGGGATCTGCCTTTTGAAGTTATGTGCGATGCAAGTGATTATGCTGTAGGAGCTGTTCTTGGGCAGAAGAAGGATAGAAAGCTTCATGCTATCTATTATGCCAGTAGGACACTGGATGATGCACAAAAGAACTATGCCACTACGGAGAAGGAGTTGTTGGCAGTTGTCTTTGCATTTGAGAAATTTCGCCCTTATCTTGTTGGCTCAAAAGTGATTGTACACACTGATCATTCAGCCCTGAAGTATCTGATGCAGAAGAAAGATGCTAAGCCAAGATTGTTGAGATGGATTCTGTTGCTTCAGGAGTTTGACATTGAAGTGAGGGATAAGAAGGGGGTTGAAAATGGAGTTGCTGACCATCTTTCAAGGATGCTGGTTGAGGAAGACGTGCCAATTAATGACTATTTGCCTGAAGAGAACGTCAATATGGTTGGGACAATGTTTCACACAGATTTGGACAGAAACCTGCAAAACTGTCGGATTAATCGCATTGCGTCGATCGATGCCATCTCGGCGTCGATCGATGCACCTATCGGGACAGTGACGATCGATGCGCTCCTCTGCGACGATCGTTGCAGTGCGGATACAGATCCGGAGACTTTTACAATCCAGATTGGAGGCTACGAGTTTGAGATTGATGCGGTCACAACAACTGATCGACCATGGTATGCAGATATAGCCAAATACCTGGCTGCAGAGACTGAACCAGATGATCTGAAAGGGTATGAGAAGAAGAAGTTCTTCAGAGAGCTTAGGCGATACTATTGGGATGAACCTTACCTCTATAAGAACTGTTCAGATGGCCTTTACAGAAGATGTGTTGCCGAATCAGAGGTTCCAGATATCCTATTCCACTGCCAAGGATCAAATTATGCAGGACATTTTGCTACTTTTAAGACTGTGTCTAAGGTTTTGCAAGCGGGTTTCTGGTGGCCTACAATGTTTGCAGATACTCACTCCTTCATTTCTCATTGTGATGCCTGTCAGAGGAGAGGGAAAATCAGTAGGAAGCATGAGATGCCTCAGAATTTCATTCTTGAGGTTGAGGTTTTTGATTGCTGGGGCATAGACTTTATGGGTCCTTTTCCTTCATCTTATGGGAATAAATTCATCCTGGTTGCTGTGGATTATGTGTCTAAGTGGGTAGAGGCAATATCTAGTCCAACCAATGATTCTTCAGTAGTCATTAAGCTGTTTAAATCCATCATATTCCCTAGATTTGGAGTACCCCGGATAGTAATTAGTGATGGAGGATCTCACTTTATTAATAAGGTCTTCGAGAAGCTCCTAAGAAAGCATGGAGTTCATCACCGAGTTGCTACTCCTTATCACCCTCAAACTAGTGGACAAGTCGAGGTTTCTAACAGACAAATCAAAGAGATCTTAGAGAAGACAGTTGGGAAGACAAGAAAAGATTGGGAAGCTAAGCTTGATGATGCTTTATGGGCCTACAGGACTGCATTTAAGACGCCATTAGGGACTACTCCATTTCATTTGCTGTATGGAAAAGCATGTCATCTGCCAGTGGAACTTGAGCACAAAGCAGCATGGGCTGTAAGGCAGATGAACTTTGACCTTAAATCAGCTGCAGAAAGGAGGTTGATACAGCTTAATGAGTTGGATGAGATTAGACATTTTGCCTATGAGAACTCAAAGTTGTACAAGGAGAGGACTAAGGCTTATCATGACAAGAAGATTGTTTCTAGACGGTTTGAGCCTAATGATCAGGTACTTTTATACAATTCTCGTTTGCATTTGTTTCCAGGTAAGCTGAAATCGAGATGGTCCGGTCCCTACACAATCAAAGAAGTGCGTCCATATGGAGCTGTCGTTCTGGTCGGCAAGGAAGGTAATGAGTTCGCTGTAAATGGACAGAGGGTAAAACATTATTGGGCTAAGGCCGAGATTCCTAGAGGTCAGATTCTGCCTCTGGATAATGCACCCTCTGCCTGAAAAATCTTGTCCATCCGGTCAAGCTATTGACCTTAAACAAGCGCTGGGTGGGAGGCAACCCACCATTAGGTACTGGTGTTTTTCTACTTAATTTTTGGTGTTTTTGTTAGGATTTTACGTTTGTTTTTGTTTCTGGTGAGTTTATGGTTACAGGTCTCGGACAGATTCGCAGTGCGTCGATCGACGCACTTTTGTGTCGTTCGTCACAACACGATCGGAATCGCATTGCAGCGATCGTTGCGGTCCTGAGCAACGATCGACCATACACGAAAATCGCCAAGTAACGGTCGATGCACTTAGTGCAACGATCGATGCCTGAGCGACAGAGGTAAACCCGACAGAACTCAACAGAACTTTAACAATTTTTATTTTCTTTTTACCGATCCTTCGCTTGACACTACTGGGGACAGTGTGTCTTAAGTGTGGGGGAGGTGCTACTGACGTTTATCTTTATGTTTTCTTAAGAGTCAGTCCATTTTTCAAAAAATTTCGTTTTATTGAGTCAAAATTGTTTAAGTAAGAAACTATGATTTTCTGAGAAGATTTACAAGACTTGCAGGAACTTAAGTAACCATTGGGATGAAGTTGCAGGATCTATCTCTGACTATTAGAAAACCCAGACACAGATCAACCTACTGGGAACACCCACATCACTTCAGGTATCAGAGGATCCTTTTACTGACTTCAATTTAATACTGACTTAGATTTCTCACCTAAGGGCTTGGTATACTTTGTGTCGGATTCCCTGTTAGTTCTGACACAGCCTGTCAACCTATCCTATTTAGTTCCCTTCTCCCCTTCTATAAAGTAAAAAAAAAGAAAGATAATAAACTGAGGATGAGTTAGTAACTCCGAAGTGGTCACAGGAGTGGTAGAGACCCCTATTATCTCCTGTGCGATCCATGGAATGTGTCCAAAGTACACCCCATAACGGGAAGAACACTGATAAAAAAAATAAAATGATACCCAATGTGGGAAAAATCAGTTGTTAAAGAAGGGAAAAGAGAAGAAAGGGACTAGAGAAAGATAGTATGGTGGTCTAGAGCTGATAAGGTAAGAATCCATGTGCCCTTTGATCGATACTCCTTAGGTGAGACCGCACTTAAATACTTGCAGAAGTCAGTAGGGAGAATTTGAATGCTTGAATGTGATTGTGGAGTTTACCTAGGACAGTTGCTAAGTGTGAGGGAAGTACATGTTGGTCTTGATATCCTGTGATTGATTCTTTCAGTGGTTTACTAAGGGGAATCTGAGTATTGTAGCTTCTAGGATGAATTGAGTTTCTGAAGAGTTTTCAAACCTCTTCACCAAGCTTTAGTTTTCTGTTTTGCTTGAGGGCAAGCAAAGGCTAAGTGTGGGGGAGTTGATATATCATGGTTTTTACAAGTTTTAGACCATGATATAAGTGTGTTTTAGTGTCTTTTTGTGTTCTTTTAGAGTCTTTTACAGGTATAATCAGGTTTGGAGCATATTTGGTGATTATGGCACTTTTTGGAGATTTTTGGAGTGTTTGGCCGAGAGATAGAGTTCACTGTCCGAAACAGAGAAATGCGTCGATCGATGCACACATGCACCGATCGTTGCACCAGAGAGATGGACCAAAACTCGGCGGTTTATGAAGAGTCAAGATATTGCACTCTGATCCAGAAGTTCCTGATATTTACAAAGAAGCCCCTGGCCGAGATTAGACCTATATAATTAAGTTTTTGGTGTTTTATTTAGATACGCTTTCATAATTAAGAGCAGAGGATTTTTAGAGCTTTTGGGGCTGATCTGAACCTTTACTTCATCTGTATTTGGAGAAGATTTCGAACCCCTTTTATTCTTTATCTTCTATGCAATTTATTCATCATATGATTATGTTTTCATTATCTATGTCTGAGTAGATTTCTTGTTAGGTTTAGGGTTTCTCACATAGGATTTCATGACTTGCTAGACTTGTTTAATTCAGTTAAGGATTCATAACTATATCTGTTCTTCAATCTAATTGTGCTTAAAGCTAGTTCTAAATCTAGATCTTAGGTTGCTAAATACGTCACGGAAGTGGGGTTTAGGAATCTGAACTAATTAGGTTATGCAATTAAACTTCTCGCAAACGAAAGTTTGGTTTAGGATGATTGTGAACATATCAAACTTGGGATTAATGCTAGTTTAATCTGTTAGTTCTCGCAAACGAAAGTTTGGTTTGCTGCACTTAGACTTAGAGAATTATCGCAAAGGAATTTGGTTAATTCTATATCTGTGTTTTGAGTTCTAGAACTGTGCTTAATTAGATCCTTGCTGAATAAACTGTCTGCTTGTCTGATTTCCTGAGAACGCCCTAGACTTAGCGCCCTTAATAATTTGTTTTCACAACCAACAATCTCTGCTTTCTGTTTACTTTCTCGCACTGCTTTTCATTCTATCACATTGCTTTCTTTCTAGTTTAATTTCCTGTTCTTGAGCTATTGAATACTGGAGTCCCTGTGGATTCGATACCTATATACTACAACTACTGAACTGTGCACTTGCAGTTAGATATATGATTAAAACCTGACACCTACCATGCGTCGATCCACATACCTTGTGTCGATCGTCACAACACGAAAGAAATCGCATTGCAGCGATCGTTGCGGTCCTGAGCAACGATCGACACACGACAAAAAATCGCCTAGCAACGGTCGGTGCATTTATGCAACGATCGATGCCTGTGCGACAGAGGTAAAAATCAGAAAGAACTCAACACATCCATTAACATTTTTTCTTTTTCTTTTTGTCAACCCTTAGCTTGACACTACTGGGGACAGTGTGTTTTAAGTGTGGGGGAGGTGCTACTGACTTTATCTTTCTGTTTTCTTAGAATCAGTCCAGTTTTTCAAAATTTTTGTTTTATTGAGTCAAAACCATTTTAAGTAGGAAACAATGAATTTTGGAGAAGTTAACAATATCTTGCAGGAACTTAAGTAACCATTGGGATGAAGTTGCAGGATCTATCTATGACTATTAGAAAACCCAGACACAGATCAACCTACTGAGGACACCCACATCACTTTAGGTATCAGAGGATCCTTTTACTGACTTCACTTTAATACTGACTTAATTTTCTCACCTAAGGGCTTCGTATACCTTGTGTCGGATTCCCTTGTTAGTTCTGACACAGCCTGTAAACTTGTCCTATTTGGTTCCCTTCTCCCCTTCCATAAAAAAAAGAAAGATAATAAACTGAGGATGAGTTAGAAACTCCGAAGTGGTCTCTGGGAGTGGTAGGTACAACTATCATATCCTGTGCATCCATGGAATGTGTCCAAAGTACACCCCTTAACGGGAAGAGCACTGATAAAAAAAATAAAATGATGAGGAAGGGAAAAGAGAAGAAAGGGACCAAAGAAAGATAGTATGGTGGTCTAGAGCTAGCAAGGTAAGAGTCCATGTGCCTTTGATCGATACTCCTTAGGTGAGACCGCACTTAAATACTTGCAGAAGTCAGTAGGGAGAATTTGAATGCGTGAATGTGATTGTGGAGTTTACTTAAGGCAATTCCTAAGTGTGCGGGGAAGTATATGTTGGTCTTGATGTCTTGCAGGTGATTCTTTCAGTGGTTTACTAAGGGGAATCTGAGTGTTGTTGCTTCTAGGACAAAAAGAGTTTCTGAAAGTTTTCAAACCTCTTCACCATGTTTTAGTTCTCTGTTTTGCTTGAGGGCAAGCAAAGGCTAAGTGTGGGGGAGTTGATATATCATGGTTTTTACCGGTTTTATGCCATGATATAAGTCTTTTTTAGTGTCTTTTGGTGTTCTTTTAGAGTCCTTTGCAGGTTTTATTAGGTACACGTACGTTTGGAGCAAAAGTGGAGATTATAGAGCTAACTGGAGCACTTTGGAGATTTGACCCGAGAGGTTGCGTTCACTGTCTAGATTTGATGACTGCGTCGATCGTTGCACACCTGCATCGATCGATGCATAGCGTGTTGGGCCAGACTCTCGGCGGTTTAATGAAGTATGCCAATATTGCAGAAGATGCCCAGAAGTTCCAGATATTTACACAGAAGCCCCAAGTCGTGTTTTAGCTATTTAATTAGGTTTTTAGCTTCAGTTTTAATTACGCTATTATAACTTAGAGCAGAGAGTTTTTAGAGCTTTTGGGGCTGATCTTATCCTGTACTACATTCGTTTTGGAGAAGTTTTCGAACCCCTTTATTATTCTAATCTATTTTATGATATCTATTAATTCATTGATTATGTTTACATTATCTATTTCTGAGTAGTTTCATAGTTAGGTTTAGGATTTCTCATAGGGATTTCATGACTTGCTAGATATAATTAATTCAGTTAAGGATTCACATCAATAGATGTTCTTCAAACTAAATTGTGTTTAATGCTAGTTCTAACCTGATCAATTAGAATCTAGATCTTAGGTTGCTAAATACGACACGATAGTGTGGTTTAGAATCTGAACTATTTAGGTTGAGCAATTTAATTACTCGCAAAGGAATTTGGTTTAATTAGATTGTGAGCATATCAAACTTGGATTTAAAGCTGGTTTAATCTGTTAGTAATTGCAAAGGAATTTGGATTACTGCACTTAGACTTAGAGAATTCTCGCAAAGGAATTTGGTTAGTTCTATATCTGTGTTTTGAGTTATAGAACTGTGTTTAATTAGATCCTGACTGATTGATTTATCTGCTTGTCTGATTTCCTGAGAACGCCCTAGACTTAGCGCCCTTAGTTTATTGCCTACAACAACAACCTGCTACTGTTTACTTTCTTGCTTGCTTTTCAATTAATCAATACAATTTGCCTTTTAATTTCTCCTAGTTTTAATCTCTTTAGTTCTAATCCCATCGTTGCCTAGAGTCCTCGTGGATTCGTTCCCTAAGTACTACAATTGATACACTGTGCACTTGCAATTAGTATAGGGTAAAACTCGAGACCTATCACTGTTCGCGGAGCCGAGCTGACTTGTGGTTGTGAGCCGAGCCGAGCCGAGCTGATAATGATGGGCTCAGTACGAGTGCATATGTTAAGGCCTTTGCTTATTGGGCCGAGTTTGTTTCTGTTGGACCGACCTTTGTACAGGGAATAGGTATTGGGCCCTGCTAAGTAGATGGGTGCTAAACCCATATATAACAATGAGGACGAACATGAATCATCAGAGTTAGATCTAGCTAATGAGTTTCTTTCTAATGTACTCTTGGAAGTAGATATAGATGTGACCGAGTGGAATGAGGTGTTAATAGGAGAAAATAGGGAAGCTTTGGACTGTGGAAAAGAAACAGAGGAGGTTCTGGTGGAACAGGATGAGGCGATAATGGGAGTAACAGATCGGAATATCGAATATAGGAAGGAAGAAGATGTACCAGAGAAGACTAATGCTAATCTGCAAGAAGGAAATAAGGAGGAAGATGTGATCCGAGCAGTGGAAAATCCGGATATACAGAAAGAAGAGGAGGCGAAAAACAGTTGGGAAAGAAGACGGCGTCTACAGGGAACTTAAACTATAATCTGATGGGGAGAACTACCAAGAAAAGAATGGTGCATGCAATGATTTCACCAAGGAAGAAGCTAACTACGAATGGAACATGGCCAAGGGCCAAGGATTCAGGTGATGGTGCATGAAAGGAGATGAAGCCGGGGGAGGTGAAGGCACCAGATAGTATCTGGAGCGGACGCAGGTTATAGTGTACGGGGTCACGTGCCCCCGACTGATTTTTTATTTTTCTTAAGTAGTTTTATGATATTATATGTAGGTTAACTCAGATTTCATGAAAATGCCTCCGACTAGTTTAAATTTTAGGATAGTGCCCCCGATTAAAAGTATTTCTAGATCCGCCACTGCCAGATACTACTGATTAAAGGTTATATTTTTTTTTTTAAGTTTCTGGTAGTAAAAAGCTTTATGGTGTCTCATCAAGTTCGGGAGGATGCAAATTCTTTGCTCTTCTTTCAAGCCATTTTTATGTTTTTTGTTTGGGTTTTGCCAATATTGGCTTTTTGTTTCGATAAGAATGCAGTTATACTGCAGTATGTTTTCCCCATGTACCATTATCTATGGTTTTCTCAGAACGAAATGTACCAACTTAATTAAATTCATCGGCTGATTCATTTGTTATGTCAACAATGGTTTCTTAGTATTTGGTATATGTAAGAATGATAATATCAATGGGAACTAATATATTTGGAGAAGAACATAACTGTGAGTATGACAACACAATACTCTATAGAAGCCAATGAAATCTGTCAAGTATCACAACCGTTAAGGAACCGAGCACTCGGATTATGGTATGTTCAAGACTTTTACCATCGGGTGAGTAGACTTAACAACGAGTCATCCATTTCAAGTCCATGAAAGATGGGAGGGTTAAACTCCTTCATATGTAACCAAGTGGGTTCTGATTTTCCAAAAATCAGATGGAGGGATGGTCTTACAGGTCTTTGAAGAAGAATTAGCATGGAGAATGTGTTTGAAGAGTGGACTTGGGAATCAACTCAACGGCAGGATTCAATTAATCATGTCATTAGGGAGTTTTTGCTGTTCAAATTTTTAAGGCAAGGGGAAGTTTCAAGAAACCTCGGTTTCAGGTAAGGATTGTGGTATGGTATTTGTAACACCCCGTTTCCTGGCGAACCGGAAACGGTGATGCTAGGGAACCCGTTGAACCGGAACGGTCCAACTAGTCTGTCTTTCCAACCGGTCCCAGGAACCTAGACGCTTCCTTCGGTTCAATTCCACCAATAGCATCAATTGATCGATCAATCCTGCATCCGGACCTGCGAGGGAAAAAGGACGGGAAAGAAAAGAGGACTGTGTAATTGTTTCAAAACACAATTACTCAGTAAGGGCGGATTCAAGAAACCCGCGATCTCAGTCTACGCTACTGCTTGTGCCCCGCACACAACGCAAACCTAGTACAGAGCTCAATCTCTGTACCCTGCACAATCCTCACACCACTCCACATACTCTCTTTTTATATATATAACAAGAAATTAACAATTAAGAAGCAACGCAAGTAATGTGCTGAATCATCTATAATCCTATCTCCACGTTAACATACAGCCTAGATTGACAAACGGATCACATTTAGTATTAAAAGACTATATCATAAGGTATATAGACTAAGTATGGAGGTTGTAGAATAGCCCTCACCTTAGCCAAAGAAAACTGCATTTTCATGACTTGGATGCTCGAGCAGACTCTAAATCAGGAATCCACATGAAAAGTCGAGTCAGAATGGGCTTATAACTACGAAAAGCTGATAATATGTCAACCCAATCAAAGTCAACAAAAAATTCAAATGTCAAAGTCAACCCACTAAGAGTCAACCTGACACATGACCACGATCCGAACCATACCGTCCTAAACCGAATTTGATTTAATTAAACCAATATAATTGATTTAAACCAAATAGAATGGGTTAACTAAATTAAATTGATTTGAACCAAGATAAACCATATTAAACCAAATTATAAGGATTAAGCCAAATAATCATATATTAAACCAAATTATAAGGCTCACCACTAGCCCTGAGATATAAAACCGAACCAAAATTATCGAACCGAAACCGAACCGAAGTTTTATGAACCGAAACCGAACCAAACCGAAGAAAAAACCGATTGGTAGATTTTTTAAAAACAAAAAAACCGAAAAACCGAATAACCGAACCGAAGAACCGAAGTCTCTAGCCTATTATTCATTATTGTAGACTTGTAGTTTTCGATCGGTTTTGATTTTCATAATAGTTTCAATCTTTCTATATATATATACTTTTGTCAGTTTGTGTTTGTGTGTTTGATGTATATATATACATATAGCCTTGGAATATAAAATCGAACCGAAATATCGAACCGAACCGAACCGGAGTTTTATGAACCGAAACCGAACCGAACCGAAGAAAAAAACCGATCGGTAAGTTTTCTAAAAACAGAAAAAACTGAAAAACTGAATAACCGAACCGTAACCGAACCGAAGAACCGAAGTCCCAGACCTACTCACCACACATACTCCAGAGTTTCTGGGACTTCAAATAGATGTTTGGCCGGCAGGTGGTGGTTTTAACATAGCCTGAGAAGATACTATTATTGGTATTGTTGACTCGGGGATTTACCCACTTCACCCAAGTTTTGCCTCTCACCATATATTACCTTATGGCCCTCTTCCTCATTACAAAGGAAAATGTGACAAAGATCCTCATACCAAGAAGAGATTCTGCAACATGAAAATTGTTGGACCACAACATTTTGCTGAAGCTGCTAAAGCGGCTGGGACATTTAACCCAAATAAAAACTATGCATCACCAATGGATGGTGATGGGCACATAAGGTCTATCTCTATGTTCTAATATTGACTCATGACCCTTTCACTTTACTTACAAAAATCTAAATCTTTTTAACTTCTTATTGTACTGCTGGATTTTTAGTCACATAGCAGTTGTAGCACCTGGTAATAACAATATTCTCTTGAGAATGCAAGGTTATGAAATTAGAAAAGCAAGTGGGATGGCTCTGCGTGCAAGGTAAGTAGATTCTGCAAAATGACAGTTTTAGAGCTGAGTTTGTTTACTTCTCCTTCATAAGCCAAAAGGCTAATTTATTTCAGGATTCCAGTTGACAAGGCTCTTTACTGACTTTTTGGAGGCTTTGTTGCGGATGTAGTTGCTACTATTGAATAGGTAAGAATAAAAACTTAGCACAAATTAGAAATGAACATAGATTACTTTCAACGTAGTATAGTAATTGGAGGAAATTATCTCTCCTGCTGCATATTCTTTATTGTATTGTTGTTCTGATTGCTAGTTTTCATGAACAATGCAATAGTTGATATTAACCAGAGATCTTCATGAGCAGGCTGTTCATGATGGTGTTGACATCCTGAGCCTTTCGGTTTGTCTCAACAGCCCCCTAACAACTACCAAGACAATGTGCTTGAATCCATTTGATGCTACACTTATTGGAGCCGTAAAAGCTGGTGTTTTCTTTGCTCAAGCTGCTGGAAACGGAGGCCCATTTCCAAAAAATTCGGTTTCATATAGCCCTTGGCTAACTACTGTCGCATGTGCAGTTGATGATCGCCAATAAAAAAAACATCTGACCCTTGGAAATGGAAAAATGCTCGCTGTGATGGGATTATCCTGATAGAGTAAAGTAATCTGTACTCAAATCTCTTACTGAATAATATTGGATTGTATAGAATGAAAGAGGAATTACAACTTGAATGACAAATCAGTTTACAAACTCATAACGCCAGTAAACATAATCACGATCTCATGTCGATCGGATTGTACAGACTCATAGCGTCTAATACTCTCAACATACAAGCATAACAACTCATTTTTATTCTTCTCTTATTTATACTTGAGCTGATACGCTACTTCACTCTTCAGCTCATCTAACTGCAAACCTTCTCTCCGACTCCAAGGCTTTCCAATTAGATATTTACTGCTCCCGCCAGCTCATCATCCTTAACAGTCTTTTTCTTATTCCTTCTCTTCCTGAGGTAAGTCTTATGAAACCTATCAATACTTCCCCCATTAAAACCAAGCTTGCCCTCAAGCTTGTAATATGGAAACCTGGTTCGAAACTCCTTCAATGTCAACCAAAAATTATTTTCTTCAGAACGATTCAGCCACTTCACCAACACTTCCACATCAACAGTAGCTGAGGTTCTGGTTTGTAACACATCATCAGGCTCCAGAGTGTAAACTGGTTCATCAATACTAACCGGAAGCGTATCACTACAAACATCCTTCATGCCCAAAGCTTTTTTAAGTTGAGACACATGAAAAACCGGATGAATCCGATTCCCCACGGGTAACTCCAAGCGATAAGCAACTTCTATGATACGTTCCAACACTCTGAAAGGCCCAAAGAACTTGGCTGAGAGCTTCTGACAGACACGCCGTTGGACTGTTTGTTGTCGATAAGGTTGAAGTTTAAGAAACACCATCTCCCCTACCGCAAACTCCACTTCACGGTGATGTTTATCCGCTTGATGTTTCATAATCTCCTGAGCTCTAGCCAAAGTTAACTTCAATTCCTCAATCATCTTATCTCTTTCCAATAGAGACTGCTCCAAATCCAAGTTGTGAGTAGAACCGTCTTCATATCTGAGAATTGCAGGAGGTTCTCTGCCATATACAATCTTGAAAGGAGAAGTCTTGAGAGATTTATGAAACGAATAATTATACCAAAGTTCAGCCCATGACAAATACTTTGACCATGTCCGAGGCTGCGCAGATGCAAAACATCGTAAATAAGTCTCCAAGCATCGGTTTAACACTTCCGTCTGACCATCCGTTTGAGGATGGAAATGTATCACCCGTCTCCTCACTCTCGAGACAGCGTGTCATCAACCCTAACGTACGACTCAAGTCTCTCCAATAAACTCCAATAATTACCAACATAAACGACTAAATATAATGCAACATCTAAAAATGAAAATGTGGAAAACGCAATAAAACCCCAAAGCACCCGATCTAGCTAATCGTCCATCTACTCGTCAAGTTCACCTGAAAGGAGGAGGAGTGAGCAACAGGGGAGTCTCCCAGTGAGGTATGGGATGCTAAAACACAAGTCCACGGACTCCGTCCTAGTCTCCCAATAAAGAAGTCTAGTATAAACATGTGCAATCATGGCACCTAAAGTGCCCAAGCAACGTTCTATACGACACCTGGCGAGACTCGAACCCCCGATGCCTCCTAGTAGATGGGACTCGAACCCACCATCTAACACATGTCTCCCGAGGAACTCGAACCCCCGATATCACCTAGTAGATGGGACTCGAACCCACCATCTATCATATCGTCACTCGGCGGGACTCGAACCCCCGATATCACATACTAGATGGGACTCGAACCCCCGGTGCCTCCTAGTTTTGTTTGTTAAATTGGAGATAGGAAAGATGATTCAACTCATTTGTTTGCCGTTCAACGTTAATTGTTTGTGTGATAAATATATATATATATATATATATATATTTATTGAGTAGGTAGATGGTGGGTTCGAGTCCCATCTAGTATGTGATATCGGGGGTTCGAGTCCCGCCGAGTGACGATATGATAGATGGTGGGTTCGAGTCCCATCTACTAGGTGATATCGGGGGTTCGAGTTCGGGAGACATGTGTTAGATGGTGGGTTCGAGTCCCATCTACTAGGAGGCATCGGGGGTTCGAGTCTCGCCGGGTGTCGTATAGGACGTTGCTTGGGCACTTTAGGTGCCATGATTGCACATGTTTATACTAGACTTCTTTATTGGGAGACTAGGACGGAGTCCGTGGACTTGCGTTTTAGCATCCCATACCTCACTGGGAGACTCCCCTGTTGCTCACTCCTCCTCCTTTCAGGTGAACTTGACGAGTAGATGGACGATTAGCTAGATCGGGTGCTTTGGGGTTTTATTGCGTTTTCCACATTTTCATTTTTAGATGTTGCATTATATTTAGTCGTTTATGTTGGTAATTATTGGAGTTTATTGGAGAGACTTGAGTCATACGTTAGGGTTGATGACACGCTGTCTCGAGAGTGAGGAGACGGGTGTTACAAAAAAGTTGTACTATACTTCAAATGAGTTCCCGCCAGCCGAAAAGTCTCTGTCCACACATCACTCATAAAGATACTATCTCGGTCTGACACAATACTGCGAGGAAACCCATGAAGGCGTACAATTTCTGCAGAAAACTTCTTTGCAACATCATTTGAGTTAAAAGAATGTTTTAAGCCCATAAAGTGAGCATACTTGCTCAACCGATCCACCACAACCAAAATCACATTAATACCTCCTGATGTTGGCAGTCCCTCTATAAAGTCCATGCTCAGATCTTCCCACACACTAGCTGTAATAGGTAATGGCTAAAGAAGACCCACTGGAGATAAGGTAGAATGCTTGTGTGTTTGGCAAACCAAGTATTCGGCCACATAATCCTTGATCATCTGATGCATCCCGATCCAAGTGAAAGACTGCTGAATCCTTTTAAGGGTTTTCACCACACCAGAATGTCCACCCATCTTCCCATCATGACATTCAACTAAGATCAGAGGAATAAAAGTTGAAGTCTTCGGAATAACCAATCTATTATGTGACCACAGCCTGCCATCAATCACTCGGTATTTAGCAGAAGACAACGACTTATCCTGCAAGTGACGAATCAGGGACTGAATGTGTTCATCAGCTGCAATTTCAGCATACAAATCAGACCACTGAATTACCGAAGGAATGGTAATGGCCAACAACAACGCAGACATGTTCATACTGCGAGATAAACCGTCTGCTGCCTTATTTTCACAGCCTGGCTTGTAAAATATCTCAAAGTCAAAGCCCAAGAGCTTTATCAACCACTTATGATATTCTAAATTCACTTCTTTCTGCTCCAACAGATACTTCAAACTGCGTTGGTCCGTATGGACCTGAAACTTACGAGCAATCAAATAATGTTTCAACTTACGGACCGCCATAACGATAGCCATCAATTCTCGTTCATAAGCTGGTTTGAGTTGTTCACGTGGAGTCAAAGCATGGCTAAATAAAGCCACCGGATTCTTTTCCTGCATCAACACCGCCCCACTCCAAAACCATAGGCGTCTGACTCAAGAACAAACATCCTGTCAAAATCCAGTAAGGTCAGAACCGGTGCCCGCACCATTGCTTTCTTCAAATTGTCAAATGCTACTTGCGTCTCTTCTGACCACTGAAACAAGTCCTTCTTCAACAAAGTAGTTAAAGGACGAGCCAACACTCCATAGTTCTTCACAAAACGACGATAATATCCCGTTAATCCTAAGAATCCACGCAGTTGTTTAATATTCTTAGGAGTTGGCCAGGCCATCATCACTTCTGTTTTCTTCACATCAGTCGCAACACCAGCCTCAAAAATGATGTGACCCAGATATTCAACATGATCTACACCAAAGGAGCACTTCTTTTTATTCGCAAACAACTTCTGTTCTCGTAACACCATCAAAACCTCATGTAAATGATGCAAATGAGTCTCTGTATCAGCACTGTAAATCAATATGTCATCGAAAAACACCAAGACAAACTTCCTAATAAAAGGCTTGAAGAATTTGTTCATCAATGATTGGAAAGTAGCTGGGGCATTTGTCAACCCAAAAGGCATGACTAGAAATTCGTAATGCCCCTCTACCGTCCTAAACGCAGTCATCTTTATATCCTCATCAACCATCCTGATCTGATGATATCCCGACCTCAAATCCAACTTAGAAAACACTCTCGCTCCATGAAGTTCATCCAGCAGCTGATCGATGACAGGAATCGGATACTTATCCGGCATGGTTGATCGATTCAATGCTCTGAAATCCACACAGAAGCTAAATGAGCCATCTTTCTTCTTAACAAGCAATACGGGACTAGAGAATTCACTGGTACTCGGTCGGATGATCCCTGAATCCAAAATTTCATTCACCATCTGCTCCATGACCAATTTAGTGGCATGCGGGTATCGATATGGCCTGACAGCTACTAATGACACCCCAGGAACCAGCAAGATAGAATGTTCCTGATCACGGACAGGAGGCAGACCTGACGGCATAGCAAAAACATCTTCAAACTGATCCAATAAAGCCGTCACTTCAGTATGTATTTCTGGTACTGGTGGCGTTAATATAGTACTAGAAAACAACGCTCCTCTTCTTGAAGTACTAGCGCTATAAGCTGGTGTCAATGACTTGTAGGAGAGTTTGGGACAGTGTAACTCTGGATCCCCAAACAATGTAACTCTTCTCCCCATATAAACAAATCAAAGTTCATGTTGCTTCCAATATATCTCACACTTTCCCAAAGTCTCCAGCCATTGAACACCAAGAATAGCATCCATGTTTCCCAGTTTTAAGGAGATGAAGTCGGATGAGAAATTAATATGATTTAACTGGAAATGATATCTGGACAAATCCCAAAGGCTTTGACCATAACCCCATTTCCCAACACAACATCCAAGCTGCGTTCTGCACAAAATTTCAACTGCAACTTTTTCACAATCATATGTGAAATAAAATTATGCGAAGCTCCACTATCGAGCTTGACTACCACCTCCTTTTGTTTGATCAAACCTCTGAGCTTCGTTGTTTTTGGCGAAGCAATACCCATAAATGAGTTCAAAGATAATGTATGAAGTTCTTGAAACCTGTCATAATCCTCCACCAATTCGCATTCATTCTCTTGTTCCAAAACCTCCATATCACATCCATTAACCACAGTCAACACACGCAGAGCTCGATTGGGACAGACATGAGTCCTTGACCAAGGTGCTTTGCATTAAAACACAGTTTATCCCTGCGCATTGCATCCAGTTATGCATCAGTAAACCTCTGTCTTGGACGCAACATCACATGCT
This sequence comes from Orychophragmus violaceus, assembly GCA_030180135.1. Lineage (NCBI taxonomy): Eukaryota > Viridiplantae > Streptophyta > Magnoliopsida > Brassicales > Brassicaceae > Orychophragmus > Orychophragmus violaceus. Next base: position 56,037,901 of record CM058230.1, on the reverse strand, counting down.
GAGAACTAGTATTATCCTTATTAGCTCCTGCCTCACTCTTTTTTTGTCTCCATAACACCCTTAAACTGTGAGTGAACAGTCGTATAGCGACCCTGGTATGGTGTTTTCTTTGTTCCTGAACTTTCTCTGGAACCCTCGGATTCACTAACCACACGGCAGAAAGCACTAGTCTCCATACGTACTACAACGGCAATGTAATTGGACAAACCCTGAGGATCCTTCATACGTATAACCTCCTTCATCTCCAATCTCAACCTGTTATAAAAAATCCTCTCAAGATGTTTGTATTCCAGACCACTGACTTGAGCAGATAGCTCTTCGAATTCAGAAATGTAATTTGTTACGGAACCCGTCTGTTTGAGAGAGAACAGCCTGGTCTCAGGTTGATCGTCAATAGATTCTGAAAATCGTATCAACAGTTTCTGTTTGAAATCCAACCAGTCATGAAAACCACCACGCTTCATCACCCAACCAAACAATTTCTTAACTCTTCCATCCACCGATAATGCAATCATCTCCAGCTTATCTTCTTCTTGAAATCGACCTACAGTAAAGAAGTGTTCGATATCAGCCAGCCACTCATGAGTGTGACTGCCATTGAAACTCGGCATCTCCACTCGTTTCAACATACTATCTCTGTTCGCAATCGGCAAAGAACCAAATCGATAACCTAACGGGATGTCATTCCGGTTATGTTCCGTGTACGAGGTGGTACATGAAATGATGAGCTACCGTCGTTAACGAAGTCCACCGGTCATTTCCCCAACGCCGTAAGAACCGATTTGAGCTGATCGGCGATTTCAGCACAGCTCCGCTTCGTCTCCGCACAATCCCGTTGTGTCGCCGCGAAATAAAGTTTCGTCTCAGTAAATTGCTGCATCAGATAATTGTAACCACGGTCCAACTTCGCCACTTCCGATTGGATCGAATAATCAGCATCTTCTTCGGCTTCCAATTTCCGACGCACCGGTGGTGACATACTCATCGCCATGCTTCCGATCAACAAGAATTTCACAATCGCGATTGTTATGAACCGTTTTCACCGCACCAATGATAGAGTAAAGTAATCTGTACTCAAATATCTTATTGAATAATATTGTATTGTATAGAATGAAAGAGGAATTACAGCTTGAATGACAGATCAATTTACATACTCATAACGCCAGTAAACATAATCACGATCTCATGTCGATCGGATTGTACAGTCTCATAGCGTCTAATACTCTCAACATACAAGCATAACAATTCATTCTTATTCTTCTCTTATTTATACTTGAGCTCATACGCTACTTCACTCTTCAGCTCATCTAACTGCAAACCATCTCTCCGACTCCAAGGCTTTCCAATTAGATATTTACTGCTCCCGCTAGCTCACCATCCTTAACAGTTTGCTTCTTATTCCTTCTCTTCCTGAGGTAAGTCTTATGAAACCTATCATATCCCGTAAGAAAAAAACATTTAGCATGACGGATTCCACGTTTCTGTTTTGATTATTTGTTATGTAATCTTCAGCAGCATCCACTCGGCAACATCGGTTGTACACTCTGGTTTCCGCAAGTAATGCTCTGTTGGACTCAGTAGGGGTCGAAGTATAGCCAGCGATCAGAAGTCTTTAACAAGAAATTGGTTAGTTAAAAGAGCGTTAAGGTTAAAATAGGGTTGAGATTGTATTTAGTAGGGTCGGACTGGATTCAAACCTGCTTAAAAATTTCAGGTTACAAATTACAAATCAACAAATAATACGATTCATGGCATATGACCGAAATTTTCATATTACAAATTTTAAACAAACCTGATTCATGGCATACAACCGAAATCTGTTTTTATAGTTCTACAGAAAACAAAACTGTGTAACAAGAAAAGAAAATATAAACCATTCAACAGACAATTCTGAGAAGACAATAGCAGGACTAGATGCACACATGATATATAACAGTAATATATTCACAAAAACGAACGTAAACTAAGTTTAATGAAATCATACCAGATTATAAAAAAGACTTGGAAAAATGCCAACGGGTACGATCTCTAGTCACATATATAACTAGATTTTGATCCGCGCTCAGCGCGGGATGTTAATTAAAATTTTCTTTTGTTTCATGCTTTTTATTTTATCATTTTTTTATCATTTTTTGTTTTGATATCATTTGTTAGGATTTATAGTAATGTTTATTTTAATTATTAAGTTATATAAGTATGTTGACAAAAAGTTATACAAATATAATCAGGCGGTGGAAGCCTAGTGGTTCTAAGACCGGGACCTCACAGCGTAAACTCGAGATGTTCAAAGTTTGAAATCTCTTAGGAACTTTAAGTATTGCTTCCTTGCCAAGTGAGTATTGGGTTTAGGCCCATTGATTTACATGTCCATTAGTTCTCCACGGGCTGATAAAGACCCTGGATTAGTCGAATAGTACCCGGATCACCAAAGTTATCAAAAAAGTTATAAAAATATTATATTTTTATTAGAGTTTTAAATTTATATAGTTTTGTATTATCGAGCGCCGAATAGTATTTGATTTCTATTATTATTTAAAAAATTGGATACTTTTGTCATTTAAATTTATCTACGCGTTTAGTAAAAGATAAAAGTGTGAAAATAATAAAAATACACTGAGAATGAAGAAGATTAATACATGGTAGCAAAGAAGGCTATTATGTCAATATCTTCTTCATGATGTTGGCATATAATTGCTATGTATGTTAACATTTTCATTAAGAAGATACAAGATGACTCCTTCAAGATAAAAAAAAAGAATTGAATGATTCGGATCTACAAACTCGCTCTGTAAACTACACCAACTTGGAGAAAATCATTTATAAAATGATTTTTCAGAATGTCTATTAAAATATCTTCATTATTAGGTTTATTTATTTTATCATCTCTTATATTAAGTAGTCAATAATTAAAAAATGCATTTATCTCCTACACGTCATTACTATCAATACAACCAAGTATTATCTGTAGCCTTCGTTAGTCTCGATATTTCATCATGTACCGACAAGTTAAAAGAGTTTAAAGAAACCACAGTAATATCAACTTTATATTATTTTCTAGCAACTTTAGCCTCTTCGATCATGTAAAAGTGATACTTGGTGATCAGATTTTTTTTTTCTAATTGTGACATAAATTTTATGATTCCCAAAAATGTATTTAAATAAAAGTGATTAGTTATATGAATATCAAATAGACGTTAGATTACATGTTTTATTGTTATCTATATCATCAGCGACAAGTGTCTTAACTTTTTCAGTCATGTTTATATAACTTTCTATTGTTTCAAAATTAATATTAAATTTCCACAATGATTTGTAGGGTTTTGGACAATCAATAGAGAGGATGTAACCATTGTAGAAAGAGGAATCAAATGAGATCTAAGTTTTATGATGTTTTATTTTTAATCAAGTTATAAACTAAAAGATAATATTTATATAGTGCTTTGAATAAAGTGATAAGAATTATAAAAGAATTGCATTTTTAATGGCGTTGATAATAAGAGTTATTAACTCAATATAACACGTACCCATTAATTAAAATTTAATTAAAAAAATATGTCAAGTTTAACTTCTTTTTCTTTAACTTTTGTCATGAAAACTTTCAGCATGACTAAAGAATGTTCATTGTATTAACCTATAAATCAAATAAATAAAACACAACAACAAAGTTGGGAAATAAACACCAGAGAAGGCCCATGTTTGATACGCACGCCTCTCCTCCAGTCTTGCTGATGATAACAACAATTAATCAAACTGTATACCCAACACACCAGCCATAACAACAGGGACAATTGATGTCGTCACCAACTTGGGCCTGATCACTCCCATAGAAGCCACATCAACACCACTCTTTGTGGTTCCATAAGCAGCTCCCATACCAATCTATCCAATGAAAATTCACATATTTGTTAAGATCATGTTCAAAAGATTAAACAATGCTTAGCCTCACAGTTCACACACTATGGTGTACATACCTTTTTCAGTTTCCCCCACAAGATCCATGAGTTTTGGTTTCAGACTTTCAGTTATTAGAAAGTTTGGTTCAGCAGAGAGGTTATTTGGGTTTACTTACCTCAAGAAGAACATTCTCTTGACTGTTTAATACCAGCTCATCAAAAGTCTTTCCTAACACCGTCACTATGCTTGCGTTTTCCTTATTTGATTTGGTTCGTATATGGATCTCAAATATCTCCCTAAAAGAGCATCAAAGAGGATTATATCTTGCATACTCACATTATATGGAACTGGCTCAAACTTATAGTAGGGCGAAACGGTTCCATCCGCAATTCATGAAAAAGATCAATTTGAAAACCCTAAACAGATCACTTGAATAAGATACTACATGATTCTTTGAAACTGAACTCAACTGGGAGTGAGATTGAAGTTCATGCATCTTGATATGGGGTGGGTCTCGGAAAGACATAAAAGATTGAAAAATGTACTTCTATATTGCTTGGTGATGGATCTGACTCAAGCAACTACTTGGAGTTGAGTTTGCCATTGAAAGAAACAACATGTTAAGAAAACAATAGATTCATCCACAATGGCTTGTAGCTTTATTATCAGTAGGTCATAAAGATTCAATAATGCAGACTGAAATAAGCATCATAAACTTACAATAGGTTTGTTCGCATCATCTATTCGGAATAAGGTCAATAATGGCATCGGTTCTCATTTGTTATATCAACATATATAAACATAAGCTGCAAGAAAAACCAGAGTACACGTCAAGAGAGAATCTAAAGAACTAAATCTATATGGCCTTAAAGACTCAACATCAGAAATACCTTTGATTTAAAGCTTCTTACAAAAACTTCAAGAAACATCTTACAAAAGATCAAACATACAGACTCATTCTCATGATATAAAGATGTAATAACAATAGTCTTCAAAAAACAGCAGCAAGCTTACCATATGCAGTGTACGTTTCACAACGTCGCTATCACTTGTTTCTACAAACTGGATTTCATCGTCTGATTTTGCAGATTTCACGAATTCGTTATATTTAGAACCCTAAGCAAGAAAAAAAATAAACAATAACAAATCAACAATTACATTACAGAACAAGTTTACTTTAGTTTGCAGTTTAGTGATTTCAATCTACAATTCCGATATCTAAATACCTCAAACTTTTCGAACAACCCAACAAAGAAAGTATGATACTTGTTCAGAAATCTCTGAATTTCACCAAGTGTATTAATTGTAATGATCAGTGCACCAGTCTTCTGCACCCAGATGAAATATATCCTCTTTGAACCATATTACAAGGAATGCACAACAAAATAATATGGAATTGTATCTCATCGTGAGACTTGATTTATAGAGATGTATATATAGTTGAGATACTCTTAAGAAGATAGGGTTAGTTAGCGTGTCTAGCATATTTTTAGATATTGAGCAGCTACAAATCAGGGAAATATTTAGAATTTTTTGAATATTTGGTAGATCCAACTTTCAAAAAATTTGTACGATTTTTCTTGTTCTTTAGTTAAGATTGCAGTGATTTTTGGAAATTAGTTCTTATTGTTAACATATGTAAATATTGATACTATTAAAATAAATATAATGTAAATGAGTGAATTAATAAATGTATAGACATTTATGTCCTTTTATGAATTTAAAAAAAAAATGAATGGTATACTTTATAATTACAATGAAAATTAATGGTATTTTCCATTTTGTACTTTTGTTTTAATAGTATAGACGAGAGAGTTTTTCTCTCCACTCTAAGCCTATCCACGTCAGCAAATACTCTCTAAAATGACGCCATTAGAAATTTTTTGAAGAGTCATTAATTTATTTGCCGTGCAATTATTTTCTTTCTCCCAAGAAAGCGATCGATTCCTCTGCCCCAATTTATTTAGCCGTATGAGAATCAATTTGATCAGATTTGTTTAGGTTATAAACCCTTCCTCTTCTTATATCGTTTCCTTTTCTTCTATGTTCTCTTAAAGATATCTAAAGGCCTCCATCGTATCTTCTGGGTATGGAAAAATGGATAAAATTCAGCTGTTTGGAGACGCGATTTGTGTTCTCTTCTAGGAACCTTTTGGATTCAACTTATCATGGTATGTCGTCTCTTTTTTCATCGATCTGTTACTACGCGTCTTTATTTGATTAATTTTCTCTGTTATGTGTTAGATTGTGAGGACGGTGCATAATCTCGGGTTTCAGATTTTGGAGTCGCATCCACACTCGAGGAGAGGATCGGATTTTCAAAGTGGCCTCTAAATTAGCTGAAGGAAGTGGGGAAGATGAAAAATATTTATCGAACACAAAACTAAAGAAGAAGTTTATGAGTTCTGCGGCGTCAAGCGAAAGTCTGTTGGTATTTGGGGATGCAAAGATTGTGGTGAATTCATGGCAGGTGGTGCTTACACAATGAACACCGCGAGAGCCATCACCATTAGAAGCATAATCAGGAGGTTGAGGGAGAAGATCGAGGGTTAAATCTCCCTTATCCATGAAGATTATATTAAGATGGAAATAGTTATGTGAGTAAGTGAATTATCAACTTCAGTAGATCCTTTCCCACCATAGGAAGAACACATGTCTGGTCTCAAGCTGTTTTGTACAATATCCCTGGAATTTTCAAATAAGGAATTTTATAACTCATATGGAGGATAGTGGGTTCATGACTAGGGTTTGTTGTTTACAGTACTTTGAATCTTCAGTGGTAAGCTGTAAGATGATGGACCTGTGAAAAAAAAATTTCTTATTTAGCTTTGTGTAGGTTATGTCTATTGTTTCAAGATCAACATTCTGATCCCCAATGTTATTCTCTTGGGACTATTGAAAAGTTATATATTCCTTGAAAGTTTTTGGATCATACTTTGGCTACTGGACGCTTTAGTTTATTACTGGGACATGTGCTCATATGTTAATATGAAAAATGTTTCAGATACATTCATGAGGTGAAAAGAAAACGGGAGAGAAAGAAAGAGGTAGGTTTTTCTCCTTTTTATGAATCCTTCCGGTTGCAATTTAAGTGTTGTTTTCAGCTCTTGTCACTACAAGAAAAGTGGATATTCACAACGCTCGATATCCGCTATAATAGATAAACCATAGCGCTTTAACGAACGCTGTATATACTCCCGTCATAAAAAGTATCGCACTTTCTATAGCGCTTTTTCAAAATGCAATAATAACATGTACTTAATATAGCACTTTATTTTATGCAATAGAATTAATTTTAATTGCAAATATTTTGCGTTATATTTGTTTTATTCATAGCATTATTTTGTTGCTATTTTATAATTACAATAACATTTATTTTTCTGATCAAATCTACTGCAATATTTAGATATTTTTAAATTTAGCTAATTAATTTTTTGACATGATAAAAGGTTTTAATAAACTGAGCAAATATCATTACAACCAAAATATTTAAATTGTATTACAACACATTCATAAGACACAATACAGAAAGATAAATAGGTTCTAATAAACAAAAGTACTAAACAAAAGGTATAAAAGGTTTTTTAGAAGTGTCGAACGGGAAACTGACTATGGGGAGGGCGACTTAGCTGTTCCAACCTTTGTGCCAGAGTTGGTAAAAGGTTTTGACTAGATACTTGACCAGATAGTTGTGTGTCTTGAATTGAAAACCATGTAATATGATTTGGGGCCTGAACGATATTTGTGCCACCTGCATACATATCAAAACACATTGAAGCTTCCAAAATAACTATAATAAGATAAATGCTTTGCTCATGTGAATTTAATAATTACCTTTCTCGACATTGCTTCCCAATTCAACCTGGTAACGACACTGCAAACAATTAAGAAGATGAAAGTTTTTCCTCCTTAACGACCATCATCATCAGCACCTTAAAGAGCATAAGTCTTTTGCTTCCTCACTAGCATTGCTGCATCTGCTTCACGTTGTTGGTAGAGCTGATAGAGGAGCGAAATAAATTAAGAAAACCAGCTGATACTACAACTTTCTTACACCCATACATCTATCAGAAATAGAAACAACCACTGCTTCAAAGAGAAACACAAAGAGCAATGAATTTTTACAGAATCACATTGAGAAACTCACATTCACACCGACAGTTTTACGAGGAACTCTGGCAAAAATCTCTTGCGCAAACGAACGAGTATCACCAGAAGAAGGCTTAAGTATATTTTTATGTCTGAAAATTTTAATTCGCGGGCAAATAAAAGTTATCCCGCTTAAACATCCCGCTTACAAATAATATAGCGTTAATTTAATGCATGTGCAATCTAAACCGAAATAATTTTAATTAAAAGTAACATTTTTACGCGCTCATACTTTTAATAGCACAACCAAATTCTAAGCGCTATGAAAAAGTGGCGTCAAACTCTATTATTGCAGAAAACTTAAAACCGCTATGTTAATGTGCAATCAATACCTCAATTTCCTGTAGTATCTTTTCAGTTTCTTTTTGTTTTAGATGCATGATTTTTGGATTCACTTAGCGACCTTCAAATATATGTGGATCACATCCTCTTCTAACTTGCGTTATCACATTTTATGTTCTCCCCTATGTCTAATTTATGATTACTGTGTACTACTGCTACATGTTCCATAATTTAGTACCAAGTACACAAGAAAGGGGCAGGAATGGTTGGAGGAACTTCGCGTCACACTATGATTGTAGTTTATGTTCTTTACTAAACACACTTAAACTTATGTCATTTTCCTTTCCCTGAATTAAGCTCTTTATTCATTTGCAGGTGCCAATAATGGAAGAAGTGCAGCTTTCAAAAGAGAGAGTAGAACTACTCACATTACTGGAGGTCCCAAAACTGCTTTTCATGCTCCTACCAAAGCAATAAATGACATAATACCCTGTTCCATAAAGTATCCCATACATATCACTCCTTCTCCGTCTTTATAAGCATGTTCGTATAAGGCCTCCTAAAACGTTATTTTGTTTTTTTTTGCAGGGCGCCTGACCTTATAGGTCCTCCAACTAAAGTCAGTAACCATAAAGTTCAAGATGTTTTCGTCCCCCCTGTGAACAAGGGAGTTACAGAGGAACATCCTCTCTCCAAGTCTAGTTCTCCGTCTGGGGATGTTACTGAGCTAAAGATGCCTAAAGCAAGTGAAAATGTACCTATATCAGATCCTGTTGTACAAAACGATTCTCAAATAGCTGTTGATGGAACTTCTAGGAGCTCACAGCAACTTCCGCTAATCAAGATCATGTGTTGATTGCCACTCCTAATTGCAGTAGCCAGTCATATCAGGGTATAGTTGCACTTCATATAGGAAGCATGAATGGAGATCCCTCAAAAACTAGGAAGAAACAGAACCAGAGGTCAAAGTCAACAACAAAGCGAAATAAACCAAATGAGAAGGCACACATAACCAAGTAAGATTTGTATTGCATAAATATTGTCAGGCTATCTATAGTTGAATTATACACAATTATTGGACTCACAAGCCGGAAACGGATTGTTAGCCAGATATATTACGTGCAAAAAAAAAATACCCAACCAACAATTCCAAATAACTCCAATTCATGTTACACAGGTGGTTCTAACTCATGAGGGTATTGTGGAGAGGACACCTCCCGGCATCAGCGAAAAGATACCAAGCCAAAACATCGGGGGTTTTGGCTCTCCTAGCCCTATGAAACCTAATAAAATCTACAATGCCCCTCCTTAATCTACAATACCCTTCTCATTTAAATGAGAGTGGTTGTTTACGAATCTACCCTTACTGATTAAAAAAATTGAAAATCAAAATCTGAAATTGGGTTGGTTGTATCCGATCCGATGGGCTCTTGATCCGATTCTCGTTTTGACCCGAGATTCTCTCTCCTCTCTCGTCTTGTTCCATTCGTCGCCGAAACGAGAATTCCTTTTAGCTCAGCTTCTCCTCGATCTTCGCCTTCGCCTCCTACACCACCGTCGACGTCTCCTTCGTCGCGCCGCCTCGCCGTAGCCGCCGCATTCCCTTCCAAACCGAGGTTTAACCATTTAGTGGTCTCTATAACGAATGTGTATATTGGTCTCTTTAATCGATTTGAAATGGTAAATTGTAATTGATTTGATGCATATTGGTGTCTAAAGAATGTTTCTGGGTTTATTATGAGTCCAAATTGGTTACAGACGCATTGTTGTGGTTGAATCATTGTAAAATTTTACCTTTCAGATCTTGAAACCAATTGAATTGGGTTTCGGGTTCATGTTCATTCGATAATAGTATAACTAGGTAAAACCAGTAACACTAGGAAATGTTGTATAACTAGTTAAACTAGGGTATAACTGTGTACATATATTGTATAACTGTGAACAACTAGTGTATTACTGTGAACAACAATTGTATAAATGTGCACAAATAACTGTTTTGATTGAGTTTTTGCGTATTGTTTGGCAGGTGAAAATGATCAACAACGCCAGCATACATTATAAATGCGAAGGTCGCATTTATGGTATAGTGTTTAAGGCATCAGTCGAGGAGATAACAATGTCGATGGTAGAATCTAGGTTATACAAGAAGCTTGGTTTGGATGGAAGTAAGGTTAAATTTCAATTAAGTTACATTCCTAGGCTGGTTGGGTGTGAGGAACAGTCGTATATTTGTAATAATGAGGAGCTGTTTGTGTATCTAACGCATGTTGATAATGAGAATCGTAGATGTGTTTTGCATGTGGAGGTGTTGAGTACACTGGAACTGCCCGAGCAACAGTTGAGAGCGGTAAAAAGCTCTTATGGTATGAACTATGAAGATTCGCAGCCCAAAAATCATGAAATAAGAGAAATAGGACCTGATGCCATCATGTTGTACGTTGGCAACGAACTAGGGAATAAAGAAAAAGAGGATGATGCTAAAGAAAATGATGGAGATGTCTATGAAAATGATGGATATGCTCCCGAAAATGGTGGAGATGACCCCGAAAATGATGGAGATGACCTCGGAAATGATGGAGATACAGTACGTGATGAATATGAGGGCAACGGTATGGGTTCATCAGATTTGCGTGATGAATATGTTGAGCAACCACCTGTTGATGTTGTGTGTAGTCCGAGTTGACCGCCATGGGAAGACAGCTTGGATTTGAACATTGGTGTAGAATTTTCAAACAAGAATGTTTTAGCAAAGTTGGTTCATAGAGGCGCATTTTTTAACTCTTTCGGGTATTTTATAAAAAATATGATTCTCAGCGATGGGTGGCTAGATGTGCTCAACGAAGCTGTAATTGGAGAGTACGAGCTGCAAAGATCACAAACTCCGAAAGTTTCTCGATTAGAACGTACACAAAGATGCACACATGCAGCCGAACTAGTCAGAGTGAAGAAGACAGGGAGAAGAGGAAAGAATCATCAAAACTATTGCATCTCTGGTGAGTGAAGATTATCCTTGGAAATACGAGACTCCAACTCCTAAAGTTATCATGGATATTGTGAAGAGGAAAGTTGGTGTAGGGATATCATACTCCACGGCTCTGAGAGGGAAAAGCCAAGCAGTTTGTGATTTGCGTGGTAGTCCAGAAGATAGCTACCGGATGTTGTATCGTTGTGTATACGTCCTAGAGGAGCTGAATCAAGGGACAATAACAGAAGTGAAACTAGATGAGGTGGGGAAATTCAAGTACCTTTTCATAGCTTTGGGAGATTGCATTGAAGGGTTTAAATGCATGAGGAAAGTGATTATGGTAGATGCTACTTTTCTGAAGACCGCATATCGTGGTGTACTAGTTTTCGCCATAGCTCAAAATCCCAATCGTCACATTTATCCTATAGCATTTGGTGTACTCGACGGTGAGAATCATGATAGTTGGGCCTGGTTTTTCGAGATGTTGAAAACCGTTGTAGCCGACTCTTCCGATTTGGTGTTTGTGAGTGACATAAATTTAAGCCTCATCAACGCCGTAGCTAACGTGTATCCACAAGATCATCATGGTTATTGCTTATGGCATTTTTCCTAAAATGTTAAAGGTCATGCTCCTCATCACGCCAATAAGGACACTGTCGCAAAACAATTCCAAGAGTGCGGCTAGGCTCACATGGTTTCTGAGTTCAACAATATTTTCGACGAGTTTAAGAAGAGATATCCATCAGCGGCGAAGTATGCGGAGGATACCTGTGTGCTAGAAAAATGGGCGAGATGTGTATCTCCGGCTGATAGATACAACCTGGACACTAGTAACTCCGTCGAATCTCTTAACAAAGTTTTTAAGGACGCCAGGAAGTACTCTTTACTGCTTTTGCTGGATACCATACTTCGAAAGTTAACTGGCTATTTCAACGATCATAGGAAAGAGTCTGTTGCAGGACCGAGTACAAACAAATTTGTGCCTTTGGTTGAGAACTTCTTGCATAAAAAATGGCCTGAGGCTGAAAAATTTCCTGTGCGAGAGGTAAACAGTTATGCACTTGAATATGAAGTTGATGATGATGAAGGAAAGCTTCATTTAGTGAACTTGGTAGACAAAAGTTGCACTTGCAAGTTCATCGATATTCATAAGTATCCTTGTCTCCATGCTCAAGCCGCTTTCATCTATTTCAACGAACATGGAAGGCGTCGTTGTAACGCCCCTTTCCCATTATCCGCTGACCATCGAGCTGACCGGTCAACAATCAAACAAGAACATGACCAAGTCGAACCCGAGCAAGTCGAACAGGAAAAGTTCGCCACAAGAAGAAGCCAGAGACAGATCGGTTCGGGACAAAGGCTCGCACCATCCCGTCTTTGACCCCGCTATCCTCACTTCAGTAGTACAAAGCTTCACAACTTGTACCACTTCCGTGAGTTGTGTCGGTTCGGACTAAACACAATATCAGGGCAGCATATTCATTTATGAGTAAATCAGACGTTACATAACATTTAACAGTCTTTACAAATCAGTTTGCCAATAATCAAGAACAACACACAAATCTCAATACAAAATTGGCGCCAAAGCCGAACCGAAGGAAAACCCAAAATCATCGAATCAAAACCCCGCCACAAGCGATCCCTAAACTACACCGAGGACCTCCCGCGTCCGTCGCTACTAAACCTGAAAAACACAAATAAGAGTCTAATGAGCGATCTAAAATCACCCAGCGAGTCAGCTCCCCACTACGGCTTCTAATATATCTAACATCTACAGATTCCAGCCCAAAAATACCAAAATAACAAACAACACAATAAACAGCCAATTATAGGAAATCGGAAGCACTGCGGCACATGCTCTCGATTGAGACTCGGTCTATCTATCGCGCAATACCAATAAAACCAAGACAACACTGGGCCCTTACGATCTCGTTAACTTCCATGGGTTTACATCGTCACCGTCATGGTAACTAATAAACACGAAGTCTCACGACCTAGGACACTATTCTCAGCCTGTCGATATGCAATGACTCGGTAACCTGAGTTTCCATGCGATTCAGCCCTAGGACATGACCCCGTATTCTCCGAATCACACACCTACCGGCGTCACTCAGTAGGTTAACGCCATAACCGGAATCAATACCCGAAGGCCCACGATCCGATTAGGCAACTACCCGAGGATCCAATCGATTCGGAAGTACCAGAATGTAACCAAACACCTAGACTTGCGGGATATAACAAACCCTAGAGTCGTAGTGCAGAAATGTAAACATGCATACTCGCTTGGACTCTAGAAATCATACTCAATCAATAATCAACAACAATCTCAACACCATGTCCCGCAAGTCTACTCACACACACCAACACCTTCACCTTGACTCGGCACCGTACCGAGTCAGCGGTCACGACTTAACCGGTCCCGTTACCAAGTTAAGTGTCCACACGGATCGCTCGGCCCAACACCGAGACGATCTAACAGGCCTGCACAGAAAGCTCAACAACAACAACCACAAAACAACACAATAGCAGTAACACCACACAGCCAGGCCTATTAAGGTTTCTAAGGTATTTTAACTCATTCCCGACCGCTACCTTGGATTAGCGGATTTCTAATCCATAGACGGTTCACCAATTACAACACTTCCCTTTTTTCTTAACCTTTACTAAGTATCTTTTATCAAATCTCCAATCCATCGGTTTAGAGCTAGTAGCTTACTAAACTCCCGACGTCTCATCTTTCATTATCTTAATTCATTTCTTTCTCTTTAACGCTTATCAAACCTAATCCCGATCTCATTTCATACGCTATACGTTCATTAGGTTTAATTCTGTATTTTAACATCGTCTTAATTCTCGTACTTAAATTCATTTGATATCGTTCGTCTAATATATATATGCATATACGGCCCTATCATACAACGAATATATGTATGCATCAAGCAACGTTACTACCAACCTAACGGCACACAACAGGTTTTTATCCGTTTAATCTCACGATCCTAACATGCGTCTTAAAACCCTAACTGGTTTATCGTTAATCAGTCAATTCGATTCTCAAACACAATCAAGTCACATCTGGGTATGCAAAACCTAATTCTACGGTTTCTCATTTCCCGATCTATATGCTTCTAACTACGGTGTTTTACCCGACTCACAGTGATTTAGGTCGGAATTGCGTATCGGATGCGGATACGAATCCTGAGACCCCGAACTAAGACACGAACCTCTCTAATACCCGAACACGAACTCCCGAACAGTTTGGATCACTGAACGGACATGTAACCGAGCGTTGACCGGCCTAGTTTCCGGTGTTGACCGGCGTTGACCACGTTGACCGGCAGCGTTGACCGGCGTTGACCGGTTGACTGTTGACCTGACCGTTGACCTGACCTAAACCGGTTGACCCAATCTCTGAACCGGCTGAACCAGTGAACCAAAATCCAATTGACCGGTTTAGGTAAACCGGGTCAAAGTCAACTGTTGACTGAGAGTTAACCGGTTAACCTAAACCGATCCAAATCCAACCAAACCAACTTCAATCTTGAACCAAACCAAAAAACCAACCAACTGAAGAACCGGTTGAAGATACGGCGGCGGAGGAGGAATTCTGGCGGCTTCTCCAGCTTTGACCGACGGCGGCGATGCATTGACCGCGGAAGAGGTGGCTTTTCCGGCGACTTAGGTGATGATCCACACACAAAACTGATCATAATAAAGAGGTCTATCCATCTGTAGCTTCAAAAGGTTAAGATCTGATGAAGGAAGAGAGAGAACCCAAGAAACCCTAACCGCCGCAGATCTCCGGCCAGATTCTGGCGACGGCGGCGGTAGTGAGTGGCTGGCGGTTGTAGAGGAGAGTGAGAGGAAGCTACTGGGCTTTGCAGAAGTGAATTTGAGTTTATAGTTTAGGAGTTATGGCTTTTCTTTTGGTAGAAGGTATTTAAGAACTCATAATGTTTTTGGGATGTTCTTGAGTCTTCAAAGGGAGTTTCTGAGATTTTTGTGTGTTTCTGGAGAGAGTATAGAGATTTGGCGACAGAGATAAGCTTGAGAGAAGTTCTGATCATCCCAAAATGATGCTAGATTCATGAATAGTTTGAGGTGAAAGGTTATCTTTGCATGTAACATGAACCATGCACCAAATGTGGGCTTGACACTTCACAAGGGAGTGGCTGGCGACCTAGGGGTGAGACATCTGTCTCTGGAGCTTCTCCTGATCCACAAAAATCAGCCCAAAACCGGTCCAATCCATTTCTAAACCCATTTTGCAAATTGTCTCGGTTTCCTCGGTTTCGTGATTAAAGTTTTAGAAAATCCTTTACCATTTTAATAAATCCCAAAACTTCCAAAACCTGATTCTCCCTGATTTTATATGAATTTAGCAACTTGAATCACTTCATTTGGAGTTTTCTAGCTCCGGTTATGAATTTCCGAATTTTTCTCGGTTTTCTCGGTTTTCACTCCGATAAGCCGAAAAACTCGTTTCTGCTCCGTTTCTTCCAATTATGATCTTGTAAATGTTCTTTATGTTTTAAAAATAGAACATTTAGCCCGTCTCGGGCTTCCGTCTCGAACTTTGGCAAAATTACCATTTAGCCCCTGGGTTTGGCAAAATTACAATTTTGCCTCTGTTGACTGTTATTCTGCCCGTTGACCATATTTTTGAATACAGGGTATTAAATTCTTCCCCACTTACAGGAATTCGGTCCCCAAATTCTTCGTCACTAACAGACTTCGAATAGGCACCAAACCCTGCAAGTTGCCTCACCGCGTCCTTTTACTGCTTCTTTTTCATAAACCAACGTCTCGTCACTTGACCTTTGACACTCAGAATCCACTTTCCATACTCTTTGGCGGTTCGCTATTTTCATTCCAAACTTTCCACTGTCCTTCATACTACTTACTCGGCTACTTCTCTATACTCGATCCTGGATCTCGACGGCACTCACTTGCTCTTTATTCTTCCCATTTAACTACAACTTCGTTTCCCGATTTCTGGTCCCGCTTCACTTTTCGATTTCCCGGTCTCGTTTCACTTTGCCACTTTTCTCTTTAACGGATTTTCTTGAATCTCGATCTTCCACAAGCATCTAATTTTATCTGATTTTCACTTCTGACTTCTCCACTTTGCTTCGACTTCCACGTTCTTCCCGATACTGGTTTGTCTCCCCGAGACACTCTTCAAGCATCAATATTCTAAACCCGACGTCCCTATGGCTCCAACTACATCCGTATTGATATCTCCATTCTGTTCCCGATACCAACTCTTCTTTTCCGAACGCTCCCCAAGAATATTTTGATCTCAAAATCTGACTTTGCTAAGACTCCATTCAATTCACACTGATCGCTTTGCTCTGGTCTCCACACTGCCGCTGACGTTCCCTCAAATCTTTCTGCTAACTCATCATACCAACGGTCTCGTTCTTCCAGCTGCCTTGCACTGATACATTTTCCACTGACAATCTATACCAACTGCTTTACCTTCCGGGTCAACTTGTCTCGCGGCTTCTTTACACTCCATCTCGCTTTCAAGTTCAGGTTCGGTCTCGTATTTGTACCGCATCGTCCATTCCGTCCTACATTCAATTCAACAACTTTCACTGGAGCGGTGAAATTCAAACCAATCCATCCCTCGATATCACTTCCTCATAGAGATATAGTTAGTTAATTATGTACCCAACGGTTACCCATGATTAAGTAATGATATTTTATAATTCCGCTCTCTCATGAATTGACGGTCGAATACAACCATTCTCGAGTTAGCTCAATACCTTATACGAAAAGGTTACTTAACGATTGCGATAAAATTCAAACTAGTCAAGCCAACAAAACACAACTAGCAATCGAATGGCTCACCAATACCATCAATGATCCTCAAATGCTATGCATGCGATAAAAGAAAACTAGCAACCTAACAGTGCTACACCAATGAACTAAACACAACCCTACTTATTCAATGTACCACTCAAGCATTTAAATAAAGCACGCAAGCAAAAACACAAAAGCAAGCAATTTACCACACACAACCACGCAATCACAAGATCATTCCGGATATGTCGTCAGTCTGGGTTAGGTTATGATGAACGCTCGTCAGTTCCGCTCATCATCAGACTTCACATGGTAATTCGTTTGCATCCCAAAACCATCACACGCATGTAAACAATTACTACGCAAGTCATAATGATAAGTTGAACATTATGCGTCATATATATATACAAAACGACATAACACATGTTTCGAGGTTTTTAATACATAGATAAAACAGAAATACAACAAGACGTCTGTCATCATCACCATAACCCCCAAACCATACCATCATACCCTGGAGATGTCAGAAATGACATGCGAAGATCGCCTATCAATATACACAGGAAAAACAACATAGTTAGTGCCCACACTTACCTGGCCTAACTATCCTAGTCCTAACAGCCCCAGAAAGACCAGAATGCCCAACATAAGCGGCATCACGGCTCGTGGTGGTAACCACTGGCAGGTGTGCCGGGAGGGTGCGGTGGGTGGGCATCACTGGACGGTGTTCCGATATGCTGCGGCTCGGCCATCGGGAAAAGACGAGCAACGTGTCCCTCTCGATCACATAACTGAGACACGAGAGTAGGCACTGAGTGAGACCTCCTGGAACAAACAGATGCTCGATGTCCCTCATCTCCTTATCTCCGGCAAATCCTTACTGGTATCGGTGGTTGCACTAGTGGCGACTGCGCTACAGGTAACTAGGCGGCTGGTGGCTGGATGACAGGCTGCGGAATGAGCTCGGTGTCTCGGTGACTAGGTCCGGGTCGGTAGCCCTCAGGCAATGGGGCGCGATATGGTTCCACGTCAGACATACACGGTCCTGGTCCCACAATCGGACAAATCGGTGCGAGGTGGCCATCCATACCATACACCTGACAGTAACAAGGACCTGGTACCGGCTGGCACGGCTCACGATAACGCGGATCAACGGATCGTGGACACAATTTCAAGTGAAAACTCTGAACTCCGCATGCGCTACACGTCCGGTATGCCGGCATCGCTGGTAGCGAGTCCGTTGTGTCTGCTGGTGGAATCTATGGCTGCGCAACTGGCTCGGTCGGCGGTGTAACTGACTCAAACTGCGTATCCAAATCTGACATCGGCTCAGCCCCATATAATGGCTCTGTCTCGGAGAGTGGCTCGGTAGAGCCGGGTGACGATGACTCAGACCTATCAAGTGGTGTGCAAGGCGACCCTGGCTGTGGATCCGGCTGATGGTGCAGTCCAATCTGCTGCTCTAGAACATCTCCGAGCATCGCCATCTGCTCATCAACGTGCTGCTCCCAATACGAATGCTGCTCTGGGTCTATCAGGTCCATGTCCATATCAACTGCTGCATGTAACGGGTCCAACATAAAGTCAATCCCACTGAGCGGAATGAAGTCTGAAGAATGCAAGCTAAAGGGTAACGACACATCATGCGCCTCGAGCATTGGCGGATGAATCACTGGCGGTACTACTGGCGCTTCTAACTATGGCGGTAATGGTGGCAATCCACTGCCCGCGTATCCCAGGTAACCCATCATCCCTGCGAACAAGTCTGAGGTACCCGCATCGTCCTGTAAAGCTGGAGGTAATAGATCAGGAAACGGCCTCCAATCTAGGACGGCTGCTCTCGCTCCCTGTGCCACTCGCGGAGGAACTGGTGGTCGGTTAGATATCTGTAAACCCTGTGACTGTCCAGACTGTGCTCTCAGACTATCTTGGTACTGCTCTAACTGAACCCGATAATGTGCGGCAGACCTCTGATGATGACTCATGCTGCTCGCTGAAACTCACACTATATACCCACACCCACACACCCATCCAAGGACACTCTGCTGCTTACTGCAAAAAAAAAACACAGATAAACCTTAGTACAGATAATACAAATTCCTATCCTATCCCAACCTCGAATTTACAGACGCGGCTCGGTTTTCTAATGGATGCTTGGGTAAAACACAATTTTGACTCGATAAAACACGGAAAACACTCAGAAATGAACAGTTTCGAAACCCATGACTAACCATGCTCAGATACCACCTTTTTTGTAATGCTCCTTTCCCATTATCCGGTGACCGTCGAGCTGACCGGTGAACAATCAAACAAGAACATGACCAAGTCGAACCCGAGCAAGTCAAACAGGAAAAGTTCGCCACAAGACGAAGCCAGAGACACATCGGTTTGGGACAAAGGCTCGCACCAACCCGTCTTTGACCCCGCTATCCTCACTTCCGTAGTACAAAGCTTCACAACTTGTACCACTTCCGTGAGTTGTGTCGGTTCGGACTAAACACAATATCAAGGAAGCATATTCATTTCTGGGTAAATCAAACGTTACATAACGTTTAACCGTCTTTACAAATCAGTTTGACAATATCAAGAACAACACACAAATCTCAATACAAAATTGGCGCCAAAGCCGAACCGAAGGAAAACCCAAAATCATCAAATCAAAACCCCGCCACAAGCGATCCCTAAACTACACCGAGGACTTCCCGCGTCCGTCGCTGCAAAACCTGAAAAACACAAAAAGAGTCTAATGAGCGATCTAAGATCACCCAGCGAGTCGGCTCCCCACTACGGCTTCTAATCTATCTAACATCTACAGATTCCCGCCCAAAAACCCCAAAATAACAAACAACACAATAAACAGCCGATCACGCACTACCATGTCGTGTCAAGCCCACAACACAATTAACTGCCAAAAGAAAAAGAAAGCGATTAGAGGAAATCGGAAGCACTGCGGCACATGCTCTCGATTGAGACTCGATCTATCTATCGTGCAATACCAATAAAACCAACACAACACCCCTACGATATCGGTAACTTCCACGGGTTTACATCGTCACCGACATGGTAACTAACCCACAACACCTAGACGTAAACACGAAGTCTCACGACCTAGGACACTGTTCTCAGCCCGTCGATACGCAGTGACTCGGGCTACCCCACGGTAACCTGAGTTTCTATGCGATTCGTGATGGATTATGGGTGTTTTCCATGGTTTAATTCTCAATTACAACCTAACACAAATCCTTAAACAGATCTAGGTTCTTGCAAAACGAATCATAAAACAAACCTGATCTTTACCTTTTGCAGCGGAGTGATTGGTGGTAATGACAAGATCAGATTAGAGCTGATGAGAATCGGCTCCTCCTCAAGTATCCACACTCTTACAAGCAAGGGATGGCTGCTAGACCAAAGAGATGGATTAGATCAGAAAAGAGAGTTTGAGAGAGAGAGAGACTCGCGGCTAAAAAGGAGGAAAATCACAGGGAAGAGACTCTTCCTTAGGGTTTCTTATTCCTTTTATCTCTCATTAATGGGCCCAAGTCATTAGACTAATGGCTCATTAATCTTTTGGGCCCAAGACACAAATCAGGCAAAAGCCTGCATTTTGTCTGGCCCAATTCTCTGATCCAATACAGTAAATGCCACTGCATCTTACCGTATTTATTCCATTTAACTTTCCCGTGAGCTATGGTGTGTGACCCTTCGGGATCATACAATACTGGTAATAAGTCCTAAACTTATAGATCAAGAGCGGACTCTAGCAAGCCATCATGATCACCCAGTATTTATGACTTATGTCTGATCTCGACACTTATCATACTTTCTAGAGATAGTACGGTAGATTTCAGGACATTCCCAACAATCTCCCACTTGTACTGGAATCCTACACAGGACATTCCCAACAATCTCCCGATTGTACTGGAATCCTACATTCCCTAATCCTTTTGTCTCAATATCTCGATCTGGCATAAGGCAACATGCGTGTCATCCTTATATAGCCAGACCATGTTTATCGGACCAGATTTGATACTGACAATGCAAACGACTTGGGCAAGTCCGTTTGGGAATTGCCATTCTCTTACCAGCTATCAAATCTCCGATTGGCCTAGAGATATTTCCTCCGTTAAACGGCAGGGACAAATCCCATCTTGTTCCATCACTATGAACTACACAATTCATAATACACCCAACCAAGGTCCGTATAGCTCCCAGTTACGAAACAGCGTTAGACAATGATCAAAGCGTATTACTCCATGTGCAGCCACATGCATGCGAACTCAGGTCTAAGGACTATACTCTATAGTCGTATATGAGAACCTCTTATGACACAGATATTAATATCTTGTAGAGTTCTCATCAGCGGGCCATGTCCGGTCATATGTTCCCCTACATATACCTATGTGTCGACTTTGATGCCGCGCATCTATGACCCCTCGAAACTTGGTCATAAGTCTCAACACAATCTAGTCTCTAGTGGTTGTTGGTGTTCCAATTCAACAACCTTCGACTATGGACACTATGATTTATGTCACTTCGTTAAATATGGGGTTTCAGGATCAAGTCAACTCATGTACTTCGATGGCCCATATATAATGACATGAATCATTTTGGAACGATTATTTATATCACAGTTAAAATAATCCAGAAATCATAGATTTCATAAACATAAAATATTATGTTTACATGAATCCTTTCAAAACAACTAAATAAAGCCCTTTACAAACTCCCACTGAAATTAGGACTACATCTTAATTTCACTCATCCTACAGCTACAGTCCGCGACTCGTGCTTAGGCCTAAGGAGTGGCTTCATTAATAGATTAGCAACGTTCTCATTCGATGAAACTTGCTTATCTACTTAACACCTCTGTCATTTATCTCACGGAATAGGTTATACCTACCCTCAAGGTGTTTAGACCTCTGATGTGCAGCTAGTCTCAACTACGCTGGGAATCACATCAAGTTCAGTGATGAACTTTTTCTTTCTAAACAACCTCTTTCGCCGCTTTACAAGCTGCGAAATGTTCAGCTTAAGTCATGGAGTCAGCAACAGTGCCTTGCACCGCCAGACAGACACAAGATATAGCCGGACTGTGACCAGGAATTATCTTTGTCTATTGGAAACTTGCCCTTCAGACTCTATCGACTTGTAGCACCTCACTTTCTCCGTAAACCAAGAACTTATCCTTAGTATTCCTCAAATACTTTAGGATATTCTTTACGGCAATCCAGTGATTCTTTGCTGGATTTGACTGGTCTTTACTTGTCTTGCTTAACATTAAAGCAACATCAAAACAAGTACGTGTCATGGCATACATGATATATCCAATTGCCGACGCACATGGAATCCTATCCATGCATTCAAGCTCAGCAGATATCGTAGGATACTGTTTCTTGCTTAATGAATTGCCATGTGACATTGGCATAAAACCCTTCTTGGATTGCTGATTACGTGTAGGACTTTGTCAATTTAAGAATCCTGACTTTGTCCTACCAGCTCTTTTGGATCTCTATCTTTAGATCCAAAATCCAAGAACATACGTGGCTTTACCCATGTCAATCACAAAACCAACTCCCAATCCAGTCCTTTACCGACTGCAGCATTGGGACGTTATTTCCGAGAATCAGTATGTCATCGACATACACTATGAGAAATGCAATATTGCTCCCACTTATCTTTTAGTAAATGCACAGTTCCATTTCGTTCCTGTTTAAGTCAAAACTTTGACTACTTCAACAGAACGATGATTCCAACTCCGATGTGTTTGCTTCCATCCATGAATGGATCAATGAAGCTAACTTACACATAGTGTAATTTTTCGGAGTCCTGGCTTACTTTCGCTTCTTTGAATTTCACAGATTCGTCGCTTTCAATGATCATCAGATCATGCGAACTTTCAATGATCATCAGGTTCAACTAATGACGAGAAATCACTCTCGGATTAGTGACTGATTCATTCATATCTGCGAACTTCAGGCTCTACAGGTGTAGAATCTACAGAAATTTGTAAATCCATCAGTTGCTCTCCCTCAACAGGTTGAGCAGCATCCTGTATTTCTCGAATTTCTTCGAGTTATGCTTTTACTCCCACTGTTCTTCTTGGAAAGTTACTTCCCCTCTTAGAAAACAGAATGGACGTAAAAGTAACAAGCCTTGGTTTCCCTAGGACAACCAGCGAAGTAGCACAATTACAAATACTCAGTAAAGACGAATTTGGATCGATTCCAATCCACATTTACGTGGTGTCTTTCAACTGATATTGGTGGAACTATTTCAGCGTAAACTTAGATATTTTAGAGCGTTATTCTTAAAGAATATCATGGAAGATTCGTGTGACTCATCTTTAATCATTTCTAATAAGATCTGATTCATTCTCACAGAAACACCTCTAGGTTTTCAGGAGAAATGAGCTGTGAAACGACTTCACACTCATTCAGATGATCACACAATCAATGACTTAAGTATTCTCACTCGTGATCTTATCCAGAGTCTTAATACTTCTGTCATTCAGATTCTATACTTCATTCTGGAACTCTTTCGACCATGTCAAAGAATTCCGACTTGTGTCTCATCAAATGAACACAGTCACACTCACTGAAGTAATCAGTAGAGACAATGAAGTACAGGAAATTTTCTCTGGCATTACTGCTCATCGGACCACATACATGAGTATGTCCAATGTCCAATAAGCCTTTGGGCTTTTCTCTAGCTCGGCTAAGATGGGCCCTTTGTCTTTTGGTCTAGTAAGCAGATTTCAAGTCTCATAAGATATCCATTCAAATGAGCCCAAAAGTCCATAACTATGGGGTTTCTGAATCTGACTTACTCTATGTGACCAAAACATTTATGCCAAGAAAAATCAGGTTTAATTCATCAGATTTAAACCAATTCGATATTTATGTTACATTTAGGCACTCTTTGGTTTAAGACATAAAACCCATTCCTTGAATAGGGTGCTACAATTAACATTTCATTAAGATCAAAAGAACTAAACTTGTCTTTATCAAAATGAAAAACATTCAAATTCTTTACAAGAAAATGAAAGACAACTCTGCTTAAAGCAGGTACATTGTAGCAATTATTAATACAAAACCAAGCCTCAAAGGCATCTACAAGTGAAAACCCTACGGCTGAGGCAGCATCCCAAGCTCCTTCCAGACTCGCAGTTCCACTTGCCCTTCCTTCAACGTTCTACTGTTGTTCAGGCTCTGCATATTATAACAAATATCAGTGCCACAATCAGTATCCAATACCTACAAGGTATAACTTGAAGTAATAACATGAATACCTGAGGAAGTAGTCTCATACATCAACTTTAACTCCTCATAATCTTCCATGAATTTAATGCAATCTCTTTTCCAATGCCCAGTCTCTTTACAGTAGCAGCACTTACCAACGTAAGAGGTATCTGACTCGGGCTCAGAAGACACACGCTTGCCATGATTCAAAATCTGGACAACTTTGTCTTCACCCTTGTCAGCTTTAGGTTTGGTAAACCTACCCTTCTCCTTCATGAGATTGTACAGGGTGCTCTTCACGTTTGGCTCAACTGTTTTGAGTATGTCATGTAGTTCAGTCAACGTCTTCGTTAAGCCTTTCTTGATATAGTCCCTTACGAACTCATCATAGCTTGACGGCAGTGACTGCAAAATGATATCAGTTGCCAATTCTTGGCTAACTGGATAATCCAGTTTCCTCAGGTTATCAATGTAACCCATCATTTTACTGATATGAGGACTTACTGGATGATCCATCGGTAGCTTGCAGCTAGTGAGAGATTTAACCAATTGGTATCTCTCCACTCTAACCTGCTCCTGAAATTTCAATTTCAGGCTGCTGATCATCTCTATTGGCGACTCCATGTTCTCATATTGCTTCCGCAACTCTTAGTCCATGGTAGCCAATATCAGACCACGCACATCTACCGCATCATTATAATGCTTATTCCAAGCATTATATACTGCATGACTGGCCTTGGATCCGATCCTCTCGGGGAGAGCTTTCTCAAGGACATAGTCCTTTCTCTCATGCCTGAGAACTAGCCTCAGGTTCCGCGACCAAGTCAAGAAATTTGATCCGTTCAGTTTGTCCTTCTCAAGGACATACCGGATCGAGAAAGTGTTTTGATTGTTTGTGCTCGTCATAGCTGAAATTTAGAGATAATAAAGATTTAGTTATAAAGTTCATAAAAGAGCAATCTTAACAGCTTATAAGAAAACTCGCATTGTATTCAAAATTTCTTTGTTTTAACCTCATAAGAATACAATGATTCCGAGACCCATGTTTAGCTAAATCCAAAGTGGGCCATTGGCCGTCACCCAGAATTAGCTATACTTGGTAAGCATACACACATCTAGTTATAACCAATAACTCTCGGTTGTGAATTGGACCCGAGGCCCAAATTCACCAGATGTCTCAAGGCCCGGGACTCCCGATGGCCCAGTCAAGGAAACCAATCTCTTACAGCCAAATAATCACTAAAATCTGGGACTCCCAATGAAATTAGTGACTATATACTACTTTACTTACGCGAAAACAGACACCTCACACTGTAAGCCATGTCTGTAATCAAATAAGCGTTAAGTAGCTGACAAGATTGGAAAGACATCCAAGCTTGATATTGTTATTGAGGATTTTTAAGTTTTATTTACAAAAATAGAAGATTACTATTTTTTGGAAACTTTCTTATTTTAGAAACTTTCTAAATTTAGTAACTTACTAAAATAGAAATTTCTAATTTAAATATTTTATAAATATTTTGGGCTGGGTCACAAATTATAGGCCCAATTCTTGGCCCAAGACCATAGAATTCCAGCTGGCCCAATAATTTGACATAACCGATCTGGTTTATTAATTCTGGTCCAAGACCAAATTAACTATCAAAACCATCGGTTATTTACTAAACCAGACCAGCTCTAAATTATTTGGTCCAACCAAATCAAACTTAGACCAGCCTTCGGTTTAGGTTAAAATTCAATTTTATGAATTTAAATCCGGTTTAACCAGAAATAAAATTATTTCCAGCAAACCGCGATTTGGGTTAACGCCTTAACCATACATTAATTAAATAATTAATGATTTATATAATATACCATTATATATCATATATTCCAATATATAATATATATAATATATATAATATATATAATGTTACGATCATGTGATCATATCACATGATCCAATTAATTAACACAACAAAAAACAAACCCTAACAATTCAAATTATCATGCAATCATAACAACCTTCGATAATTAATTGTGAAACACACGCACACAACACAAAAAATCGTGACACACAATCACGAAGCCATTAATTAATCAACACAGCATCGCACACAATCCAGCCGGCCTCACGATCGGATCGATCGTTCTCGGTCAACACACGCGATCGAGTGTCGCTTTAACACAAGCGATTGATTATCTCAGCAACAAAGCAATTAGGGTTTTAAAATTGTTAACAATAATATTCGGCGCATGATCCATTCAATTATTAACAACATGGCTGAGACCAAAATTCAAGGTTTTCATTAATCAATTTTCAATCAAAATCAATTAATCAATTAATCATTCATATGATCCAATTTCACAAGAAACCTAAACCTGGGCTCTGATACCACTGATGGATTATGGGTGTTTTCCATGGTTTAATTCTCAATTACAACCTAACACAAATCCTTAAACAGATCTAAGTTCTTGCAAAACGAATCATAAAACAAACCTGATCTTTACCTTTTGCAGCGGAGTGATTGGTGGTAATGACAAGATCAGATTAGAGCTGATGAGAATCGGCTCCTCCTCAAGTATCCACACTCTTACAAGCAAGGGATGGCTGCTAGACCAAAGAGATGGATTAGATCAGAAAAAAGAGAGTTTGAGAGAGAGAGACTCGCGGCTAAAAAGGAGGAAAATCACAGGGAAGAGACTCTTCCTTAGGGTTTCTTATTCCTTTTATCTCTCATTAATGGGCCCAAGTCATTAGACTAATGGCTCATTAATCTTTTGGGCCCAAGACACAAATCAGGCAAAAGCCTGCATTTTGTCTGGCCCAATTCTCTGATCCAATACAGTAAATGCCACTGCATCTTACCGTATTTATTCCATTTAACTTTCCCGTTAGCTATGGTGTGTGACCCTTCGGGATCATACAATACTGGTAATAAGTCCTAAACTTATAGATCAAGAGCGGACTCTAGCAAGCCATCATGATCACCCAGTATTTATGACTTATGTCTGATCTCGACACTTATCATACTTTCTAGAGATAGTACGGTAGATTTCAGGACATTCCCAACAATTGGGCCCTAGGACATGACCCCGTATTCTCCGAATCACACACCTACCGGTGCCAATCAGTAGGTTAACGCTATAACCGGAATCACCACTCGAAGGCCCACGATACGGTTAGGCAACTACCCGAGGATCCAATCGGGTCGGAAGTACCGGAACGTAACCAAACACCTAGACTTGCGGGATCTAACGTACCCTAGAGTCCTAGTGCAGAAATGTAAACACGCAGACTCGCTTGGACTCTAGCAATCATACTCAATCAATAATCAACAACAATCTCAACACCATGTCCCGCAATTCTACTCACACACACCAACACCTTCACCCTGACTCGGCACCGTACCGAGTCAGCGGCCACGACTTAACTGGTCCCGTGACCAAGTTAAGTGTCCACACGGATCGCTCGGCCCAACACCGAGACGATCTAACAGGCCTGCACAGAAAGCTCAACAACAACAACCACACAACAACACAATAGCACAAACACCACACAACCAGGCCTATTAGGGTTTCTAAAGTCTTTTAACTCATTCCCGACCGCAAAACTTGGATTAGCGGATTGCTAATCCATAGACGGTTCACCAATTACAACACTTCCCTTTTTCTTAACCTTTCCTAAGTATCTTTTGTCGAATCCCCGATCTGTCGGTTTAGAGCTAGTAGCTTACTAAACACCCCGACGTCTCATCTTTCATTATCTTAATTCATTTCTTTCTCTTTAACGCTTATCAAACCTAATCCCGATCTCATTCCATACGCTATATGTTCGTTAGGTTTAATTCCATATTTTAACATCATCTTAATTCCCGTACTCAAATTTAATCGATATCGTTTTTCTAATATATATATATATATATGTATATACGGCCCTTTCATACAACGACTATATGTATGCATCAAGCAACGTTACTACCAACCTAATGGAACACAACAGGTTTTTATCCGTTTAATCTCACGTTCCTAAAATGCGTCTAAAAACCCTAACCGGTTTATCGTTAATCAGTCAATTCGATTCTCAAACACAATCAAGTCACATCCGGGTATGCAAACCCTAATTCTACGGTTTCTCATTTCCCGATCTATATGCTTCTAACTACGGTGTTTGAGCCGACTCACAGCGATTTAGGTCGGAATGGCGGAACGGATGCGGATATGAATCCCGAGACCCCGAACTAAGACCCGTACCTCCCGAATACCCGAACATGAACTCCCGGACAATTCGGATCACTGAACAGCCATGTAACCGAGCGTTGACTGGCCTAGTTTCCGGTGTTGACCGGCATTGACCGTGTTGACCGGCGTCGTTGACCGGTTGACTGTTGACCTGACTGTTGACTTGACCTGTACCGGTTGACCCAATCTCTGAACCGGCTGAACCAGTGAATCAAAATCCAATTGACCGGTTTAGGTAAACCGGGTCAAAGTCAATTGTTGACCGAGAGTTGACCGGCTAACCTAAACCGATCCAAATCTAACCAAACCAACTTCAATCATGAACCAAACCAACAAACCAACCCACTGAAGAACCGGTTGAAGAATACGGCGGCGGAGGAGGAATTCCGGCGGCTTCTCCGGCTTTGACCGACGGCGGCGATGCATTGACCGCGGCGGAGGTGGATTTTTCCGGAGACTTAGGTGATGATCCACACACCAAACTGATCAGAATAAAAAGAACCCAAGAAACCCTAACCGCGGCAGCTCTCCGGCCAGATTCCGGCGACATCAGTGGTGGTGAGTGACTGACGGTTGTAGAGGAGAGTGAGAGGAAGCTACTGAGCTTTGCAGAAGTGAATTTGAGTTTATAGTTTAGGAGTTATGGCGTTTCTTGTGGTAGAAGGTATTTAAGAACTCATAATGTTCTTGGGATGTTCTTGAGTCTTCAAAGGAAGTTTCTGGGATTTTTGTGTGTTTCTGGAGAGAGTAGAGAGAGTTGGCGACAAAGAGAAGCTAGAGAGAAGTTCTGATCATCCCAAAATGAAGCTAGATTCATGAATAGTTTGAGGTGAAAGGTTATTCTTTGCATGTAACATGAACCATGCACCAAATGTGGTCTTGACACCTCTCAAGGGAGTGTCTGGAGACCTAGGGGTGAGACATCTGTCTCTGGAGCTTCTCCTGATCCACAAAAATCAGCCCAAAACCGGCCCAATCTATTTCTAAACCCATTTTGCAAGTTGTCTCGGTTTCCTCGGTTTCATGATTAAAATTTTAGAAACTCCTTCACCTTTTGCATAAATCCCAAAACTTCCAAAAACTGATTCTCCCTGATTTTAGATGAATTTAGCAACTTGAATCACTTCATTTAGAGTTTTCTAGCTCCGCTTATGAATTTCCGAAGTTTTCTTGGTTTTCTCGGTTTTCACTCTGATAAGCCGAAAAACCCGTTTCTGCTCCGTTTTTTACAAATCTGGTCTTGTAAATGTTCTTTATGTTTTAAAAAGAGAACATTTGGCCCGTCTCGGCTTCCGTATCGAGCTTTGGCAAAAGTACCATTTTGCCCCTGTTGACTTTTCTTCTGCCCGTTGACCATATTTTTGAATACATGGTATTACAGTCGTAGTGATATCCACATAGAACTTCATGATCTGTGTTTGAAATATTATTTGAACGAGTTGTGGACATTGGCTTATGTCAGGTCGATCTATGTTGTGTCTGATATGTCTACGTGGGTTGTCCCAGATTACATCATGGAGAAACAGATAATACCTCCGGATATCATCATAAAGAAGGGTCGGAAGAAGGTTAAAAGACATCCATCTACTGGAGAAAGACGTAAAAGGGTAAGGGTACATAACAAAAGGCAGGGGGGAAAGAACTCTGCCATGGTTGTTGTATGGAGAAGACTATGTTTTGTAGAATTTTTGAGCTTTTGCTAACCTTTGTTATGTAAAACACTGCATTGGTTGTTGTCATTTAAGTAATACTATATAACGATTTTGTGAGTTCTGGGTAATACTAGTATAACTACGCATGAGTTGTAATACTTGACCCTTTCTAACATATTTAAGTTTGGTTAATTGAAATTAAACATTAATCATCTGATGAAAGCATGGAATTTTGGAAGAACATTGTGCTTATATTATATGTTTTACAAATAATAAATTAATCAAATCTTATTTAAAATGGGGTTCTATGAAACAAGCTCACCAAATCTCCTTATAATTTAAGAAATACTTTCTAATGGAGAACCCACTTGAGAAGTGAAATTTACCAAAAAATAATATTCAAACAAAGAAATGCACTGGGCAATGAGATTCAAATGGTAGATCAATAAAATAAAATGTAATACTAGGAAAAATAACTTTTAGTCGGTGTAATACTAATTTAACTGTAAACCAAACATTTTCACATTTTGAATAACTAATAACTTGGTATAACTATGAGTGATCTAAGATTGAAAAAATTGATTTAAAAAAAAATTAGAATTTTAAAAACATTCTCTCTCTCTTCTCTTTCTTCCGGCGCCAGAATCAATCTATCTTTCTCTTTCGATGCCAAAGTCAAAATTTTAAGATTACAATTTTTCCTCTTTCTCTTCTCTTTATCTCCCGTTCCCTTCCGTCTCTCTCTCTCTCTCTCTCTCTCTCTCTCTCTCTCTCTCTCTCTCTCTCTCTCTCTCTCTCTCTCTCTCTCTCTCTCTCTCTCTCTCTCTCTCTCTCTCTCTCCTCTCTCTCTCTCTCTCTCTCTCTCTCTCTCTCTCTCTCTCTCTCTCTCTCTCTCTCTCTCTCTCTCTCTCTCTCTCTCTCTCTCTCTCTCTCTCTCACTCAAATCTCTCCCTTTCTCTTTCACGCCACAATGGAGAATTTCATCCTTGATTCATACGAGGATGAGAAGAGGATTAGGAAGGAGATGAAGCGCATGATGGACATGGTTATGTTCACAGCGGATGCCTGCTAGAGCAAGATTTATCCCTATTCTACTGCAAGTGCACAGTTATGCTATTGTAGTATTCAGGGTATCGTATCCACAAGGACTCACATCTCACACGATAGATTATAAGTTCTCAAGTCAAGCTAAATCAATCAGAAGAAAGCAATAAACGAAAGCAAGTAAACAAGGTTTGTTTTCAATAGGAAGAAGGCGTCAGACTTAGGAAGTTCTAGGGAATTATACAATGCTTAGATACTTAACTAACCGCATTCAGATTAAGCTCGAGTTCAAGAACTAGAAACACAATGCTAAACAATCCAACTCTCGCTGAGATTATTTTTATATCTAGCAACTTAGCGATCCAAATCTCATTGTGATCCTAGAGTTCTAAACAAGCATTAAGAACATGTTCTTCGGTTCACAATTCTCCTAAACCAAATCTCTTTGTATCTAGTCAAATTGCTCACACTAAGTTTATTCAGATTATAACTCACACTCTCGTGCTAATTTTGTTGGGATAGTGTCCTGAAATCACACTTGTACTCACTCCTGTGATAGTTGTGTGTCGAGATCAGACATTCGTATAATACTGGGCGTTTGCAATGCTTTGCTAGAAGCCTCTTGCATTCTGTAAGTCGTGGGCTTACTGCCAGTATTGTATGATCCTATAGGGTCACACACCTAAGCGAACTGGAAGCTACGACATGGGAATGATCATTGTTGCAATGATCATATTATGTGTATTGAAATACACATAAGAATCGATATAATGGTGTTGTGTCGATCGACACAGCTTGTGTGTCGGTCGACACAGTTCGGATTTTCCGAACAGGCTTTTCGGGTTATGGCTTAATTGAGTCTGGCCCGTTAAGCGCGTTTAGGTCGAATAAAAGCTGATTAGTTTCGACCTAAACACAGAGCAGTCTAGTTTTCTTGACAGAAACACTTGACACACCAGACACCATCGATCCCCATTGATCCGGCAACTAGCATCCCGTTTCCAGCGAGCGTGCGTGTGTATCTGGTAGAGGCAAAGCGTTGCGTTGCTCCACTGATCTCGTTCACCATCTTCTTCCGCTGCCAAAGGTAAGAACGAGGTTGGTTCTAAATTTCAATATAACAAACCCTAGATCCATCGGGATCCAACAGTGGTATCAGAGCATGCTTAGGGTTTAGCTATTGAAAATGGTGATATAAATCGAAACTTGATGTTGTTGATCTGTATATTACTTGTTGAAATCGGTTTTCATTGATTAAATCTCGGATTTTTGTCTCTGTTGAAAACGATGGTATTGCTGAAATCGCACTGTGTCGATCGACACAAAGCGTGTGTCGGTCGACACGCCGCGGCGCAAAATATAAAATTTTAGGGTTTGTCGCAGGGTGTCGATCGACACAAAGCGTGTGTCGGTCGACACAGAGCGAAAACTCGTTAATAAAATTTAGGGTTTGTCGCACAGTATCGATCGACACAAAGCGAAAATCCCCAAATAACCTTTAGGGTTTCGATCTGAGATCGAGTACCCGTAATCGTGCTGCGTCGATCGATACACTGGGTGTGTCGGTCGACACAGGCAATACAATTAGATCGATCGGTTCAATTGGATTGAACTGGTTATCTAGCTCGGTTAATTTTATTAACCAAAATTGGTTCTGGTTTGGTAATGTCGATCGATACACAGTGTGTGACGATCGACATAGACCATTAAACCGAACTGGTTCAATTGAATTGAATCGGTTAAGTAAATTCGATCCGGTTTGACCGGTTAATTAAAGAACGGTTTAAATAGAGTTGCATCGATCGATGCCAATGGTTGGCGTCGATCGACACAACGTCAGCAGACTTGTTGGTTTGACCACAAATTTGCATGAACCAGAATAATGTAATCCTAAAAGTATTAGATGAATCTAAACTTAATAAAACTAAATGTTTTAATTAAAAGTTATTATTTTTGATATATATAGTGAATATAAATCAAGATAAGATTAGTTCTTTTCCTCAACTAAATATCAACTGATCTTGATGTCTTGCCCGATCTTGTCTACTGTCAAGACTCGTGTCGTTTGTTGGATATCTTGGAGTCCTTGATATCCACTGCAACATGGGTAAGGCAGGTGGTCAATGACAGACTTGCAGTGCAACTGTCAGTGATCACAAGACAGATAAAAGATTGGTTATACTTGACTGGGCTGTCAGAAATTCTGGGCCCAGAGACATCAGAGTGGATTGGACATAGTTTGTCTTATGCACGACCAAGAGTTGTACTGAATACAATTAGCAATGATTTGCTTACCTAAATAACTAAAGCTTGAGTAACGGCGAGTCGCCCACTCGAATTTTAGTAATCTGAGGATCTTGGCGCATTGTATTCATATGAGGAAACATAGTTTGAATACAATGGGAGTTTTCTTATTAGATAAGAATTCTCATTTCTTGTGCTTTATAACTAAAATCTACCTCCTTTTGAATTACAGCTATGTTTGTCTCAAATCACATCAACACTTTCTCACTAAGATCCGTCCTTGAGAAGGACAAGTTAAATGGATCTAATTTCTTGGAATGGTATCGGAACCTGAGAATAGTTCTCAGGCAAGAGAACAAGGAATATGTCCTTGAAAGAGTTCTCACCGAGAGGCCACGTTCCAATGCTCCGCAGACAGAAAAGAATGCTTGGGATAAGCATTCAGCGGATGTCAAAGATGTTACTTGTCTAATGCTGGTGACCATGAACTCTGAGCTGCAGAAGCAATATGAGAACGTGTTGTCACCCATTGAGATGATTAACAGCCTGAAAGCTTTGTTTCAGTAGCAAGCTCGCACAGAGAGATACCAGACGGTTAAATCTCTCATGGATTGCAAGCTGGCTAAGGACAGTCCAGTAAGTCCTCATGTCCTTAAAATGATGGGTTACATTGATAACCTGGGGAAACTGGACTGTGCCATTAGCCAGGAGCTGGCCACTGACATGATTCTGCAGTCTTTGCCGTCATGTTTTGATCAGTTCATCATGAACTACAATATGCAAAACATGACTAAGACATTGACTGAGTTGCGCGGTATGCTGAAGACAGCAGAACCGAATCTCAAGAAGGCTACTCCCAATGTCCTGATGGTACAAGGGGGTAAAAGGTTTAAGAAACCTAAGAAGGGTAAGGGTAAGGCCCAGGTTGTCCAGGCTGAAAGTCAGGACAAGCCCAAGCCGAAGCCCAAATCCGGGCCTTCCCCTGAGGATAAGTGCAACTACTGCAAGCAGTTGGGGCATTGGAAGAAAGACTGCAAGAAGTTCATGGAAGATTACAAGAAGCTGAAGAAGACGTATGATGCGTCTGACTCAGGTATTTATGTTATCGAACTTAATGTTATGTCTTCTAGTCCTACTTCGTGGGTATTGGATACCGGCTGCGGTGCTCATATTTGTACTGATGTGCAGGCACTAAGAAACAGTAGGACGCTGAAGAAAGGACAAGTAGAGCTACGAGTCGGGAATGGAGCTAAGGTTGCTGCACTGGCCGTAGGCACCTACGAGTTGTCTTTACCTTCGGGCATGGTTTTAATTTTGAATAATTGCTACTATGTACCTGCGATTAGCAGAAACATAATTTCAGTTTCCGTTTTGGATTTGGAAGGTTTTGATTTTCCTGTTAAGAATAAAGTTTGTTCTTTTAATCGTGATGGTAATTATTATGGTAGCGCCCCATTAAATAATGGGTTATATATATTAAACCAAGAAATGCGTGTCTTTAACATAAATACAAAGAGGTTTAAGTCCAATGACGAAAACCCGACTTTCTTATGGCATTGTCGTTTGGGCCATATCAATGAGAAACGCATCCAAAGGCTTCATCGAAATGGGCTTCTGGGCTCATTTGATTTTGAATCATGTGAGAAATGCGAGTCTTGTTTGGTGGGCAAAATGGCTAGAGCCCCTTTCAACAAACCAAATGAAAGGGCCAGTGATTTATTAGGCCTTGTTCATACTGATGTATGTGGACCAATGAGTACTACTGCCAGAGGAAACTTTAAGTACTTCATTACCTTTACTGATGACTTCAGTAGGTATGGCTATGTCTATTTGATGAGACACAAGTCAGAATCCTTTGATAGATTCAAGGAATTCAAGAATGAAGTACAGAATCAACTTGGCAAGAGTATTAAGATTCTGCGATCGGATCGCGGAGGAGAATACTTGAGCCAAGAATTCAGCGACTATCTGAGCGAGTGTGGAATCGTTTCACAACTCACTCCTCCTGGTACACCCCAATGGAATGGAGTGTCGGAGAGGAGAAATCGAACTTTATTGGATATGGTTCGGTCTATGATGAGTCATTCTAATCTTCCACTATCTTTTTGGGGATATGCTCTAGAAACGTCTGCGTTTACACTGAATAGAGTGCCATCTAAATCAGTAGAAAAGACACCACATGAACTGTGGACTGGGAACGTTCCTAGTCTGTCTTTCCTAAGGATTTGGGGTTGCGAGGCTTATGTCAAACGTTTAATCTCCGACAAGCTTGCACCCAAATCAGATAAATGCTACTTCGTTGGTTATCCTAGGGAAACCAAGGCATACTACTTTTACAACCAATCTGAGAACAAAGTATTTGTTGCTCGGGACTGTTCTTTTCTTGAGAGGGAGTTCCTCTCTAAGAAAAATAGTGGGAGTAAAGTACATCTTGAAGAAATTCTAGATGCACAGGATACTGCTCAACCTGCAGAGGAGGGGCAGCAGTTGGAACCACAAAGTTCTGTGGAACCGGCGCCTGTGGAGCCTGAAGTTCGCAGATCCGGAAGGATCCGTCACGAACCCGAGAGATACTATGGATTTCTCGTAACCAATTCAAATGATCTTATGATCATTGAAGGTGACGAACCAGCGACCTTTGCGAAAGCAATGATGGGCCCAGACTCCGAAAAATGGCTTGGAGCCTCTAAATCCGAAATGACATCCATGTCAGAAAACCAAGTATGGTCCTTGGTCGATTTACCTAATGGTGTAAAAGCCATTGAGTGTAAATGGATCTTCAAGAAGAAGATTGACGTGGATGGCAATGTACAGATTTACAAAGCAAGGTTGGTGGCTAAAGGTTTCAAACAAATTCATGGTATTGACTATGATGAAACCTATTCCCCAGTCGCTATGCTTAAATCTATTCGGATTCTTCTAGCGATTGCTGCTCATTATGACTATGAGATTTGGCAAATGGATGTCAAAACCGCATTCCTGAATGGCATTCTGGAAGAGGATGTGTACATGACACAACCTGAAGGTTTTGTCGATCCTAAAAATGCTAAGAAGGTATGCAAGCTTCATAAATCCATTTATGGGTTGAAGCAAGCATCACGGAGTTGGAATCTTCGTTTTGATGAAGCAGTAAAACAATTCGGTTTCATCAAGAACGAAGAAGAATCATGTGTATACAAGAAGACAAGTGGGAGCAAAATTGCATTTCTTGTACTGTATGTCGATGACATACTCCTCCTCGGTAATGACGTTCCGTTGCTTCAGTCTATTAAGACTTGGCTAGGAAGTTGTTTTTCCATGAAAGACATGGGAGAAGCCGCATACATTCTTGGAATCAGAATCTACAGAGATAGAACTAACAGGCTGATTGGATTGTGCCAAAACACTTATATTGATAAGGTGTTGCACAGATTCAGGATGCACGATTCCAAGAAGGGCTTCATACCAATGTCTCATGGCAAGAGTCTCTGCAAGAAGCAGTGTCCGGCGACACCTGCTGAGCGAGAACGCATGAATAGGATTCCTTATGCCTCTGCAATAGGATCTATTATGTATGCCATGCTCTGCACTCGTCCAGATATAGCTTACGCGTTAAGCATGACGAGTAGATACCAATCTGATCCAGGTGAAGCTCACTGGACGGCTGTCAAGAATATTCTCAAGTATTTGAGACATACTAAGGATAAGTTCCTTGTGTATGGAGATAGTGATGAACTTGTGGTGAATGGATTCACCGATGCGAGTTTTCAGACGGACAGAGATGATTTTCGATCACAGTCTGGATATGTCTTCTGTCTAAATGGCGGTGCGGTGAGCTGGAAGAGCTCTAAGCAGAATACCGTAGCTGACTCCACAACGGAAGCTGAATATGTTGCTGCTTCAGAAGCGGCAAAGGAAGCTGTTTGGATCAAGAAGTTCATGACTGAACTTGGTGTGGTTCCTAGTATCTTGGAGCCAGTGGCTTTGTTCTGCGATAACAATGGAGCCATTGCTCAGGCGAAAGAACCCAGGTCACACCAGAAGTCCAAACACGTTGAGAGGAAATATCATCTGATTCGTGATATTGTCAATAGAGGTGATGTGAAGATCAGCCGAGTTCCGACAAACGAGAATGTCGCTGATCCTCTAACCAAGTCACTCCCAAGGCCTAAGCATGAGAGTCATACGACTGCTGTAGGCATTAGAGATCTTAAGATGTAATCTTGATTCTAGTGGGAGTTTTGGATTTTGTTATAATAAGACGCCCTTGTAAACATTCTTTTAGAAGTGTTTAATGAAATTTGATTTCAGCATTATTTATTGTGATCTAAATAATAGTCCCAAAATAAGTTTATGACATATTATAGGTCATCAAGTTGAGAACTTGATCATGAAACCCTATAAGTTAATAAATTATTTTGTCCCTAGTCAAGGTTGTAGAATCGGGACACTGACAACCGTTAGAGACTAGATTGTGAGGTGACTGTTGGCTAAGTTTCATGGAGCCAATGATATGATTATCGCAGTCAGTCACATAGATATATGTCAGTGGACATATGATCGGACATGACCCGCTAATGAGAAGTCTACAAGATAGTAATATCTGTGTCATAAGAGGTTCTCATTACGACTATAGAGTATAGTCCTAAGACCTGAGTTCATCATGCTTTCTTGCATATGAATTGGTACATTTTGACTTTGTCAAACGTCGATCCGTAACTGGCGGCTAAAACGACACTGTTCAAGTTTATCATGAAGTGTGCGTTGAAACAGGGATGGAACAAGATGGAATTTGTCCCTCCTGAAAAACGGGAGATAAATATCTCAGGGCCTATCGAAGATTGAATACTGAGAGAATGTGTGGCCGCACTCAAACGAACTGTAGTTCAGTTATTTGTAATGTTCAGTATGAGATCAGGAGTTCGATAAACACGATGTTGGCTAAATAAGGATGACACAGATCTTGCCTTATGCCAAATCGAGATATAGAGACAAAAGGATTATAGGAATTGATGATTCCAGTACAAGTGGGAGATTGTTGGGATAGTGTCCTGAAATCACACTTGTACTCACTCCTGTGATAGTTGTGTGTCGAGATCAGACATTCGTATAATACTGGGCGTTTGCAATGCTTTGCTAGAAGCCTCTTGCATTCTGTAAGTCGTGGGCTTACTGCCAGTATTGTATGATCCTATAGGGTCACACACCTAAGCGAACTGGAAGCTACGACATGGGAATGATCATTGTTGCAATGATCATATTATGTGTATTGAAATACACATAAGAATCGATATAATGGTGTTGTGTCGATCGACACAGCTTGTGTGTCGGTCGACACAGTTCGGATTTTCCGAACAGGCTTTTCGGGTTATGGCTTAATTGAGTCTGGCCCGTTAAGCGCGTTTAGGTCGAATAAAAGCTGATTAGTTTCGACCTAAACACAGAGCAGTCTAGTTTTCTTGACAGAAACACTTGACACACCAGACACCATCGATCCCCATTGATCCGGCACTAGCATCCCGTTTCCAGCGAGCGTGCGTGTGTATCTGGTAGAGGCA
This sequence comes from Orychophragmus violaceus, assembly GCA_030180135.1. Classification (NCBI taxonomy): domain Eukaryota; kingdom Viridiplantae; phylum Streptophyta; class Magnoliopsida; order Brassicales; family Brassicaceae; genus Orychophragmus; species Orychophragmus violaceus. Next base: position 55,998,867 of record CM058230.1, on the reverse strand, counting down.
AAGTGTTGCGTTGCTCCACTGATCTCGTTCACCATCTTCTTCCGCTACCAAAGGTAAGAACGAGGTTGGTTCTAAATTTCAATATAACAAACCCTAGATCCATCGGGATCCAACAAAGTTAATTATCTCAGATCTAAATCCTAGGTGATCAGCCCAGAATACAGTATTAAGCACAACTTAGGCGATGAACGAATATATTTAGAATCCTAATCAATCAGTTGTCTAAACAAGCATAAAACCCTTATGAGAATTTCTAAATCTAACTAGGTTACTACTCAGACATATTATCAGTTAAACAACACATCATTGAATAGAAAACCGAAAGACTGAATAGATAAGATAAAGGGGTTCGGAATCCTTCTCTCAAAGGTTACAAGTAGCAAGAACAGCCCCTTGGCACAAATCTCTCAATCTCCAAGAAAGAACAAAGTTAAGAACAAGATCCCCTGAATAAAGAGTCTGAAAACCTAATTAAAACTCCTAAACTCGTTTTGGGCTAGATTAGAATTAGGGGAAACTTATGGGTCTTTTTGCAATTCTTCAAAACTTGTCTTCAACTCGCGTATAAGACTATGTCGCGCTCAGTGTCGACCGACACCAAGGTCAGTGTCGTTGCACAGATCACCAGAAACGTCCTATAATCCCACTCTTTGCTCCAAACGCAAGCCTACCTGTAGAAGACTCAATAGACTCGAAAAACCAGGTTAAAGACTCAATATACGCAACTATACCATGGTTGAAAACCTAGAAAACCATGATATATCAACTCCCCCACACTTAGCTCTTGCTTGCCCTCAAGCAAGTAAAAGAACTGAAGCATAAGAAAGAGGTTTGAAAACTCAGAAACTCATTTCGTCATAGGAACTTTCGCATTCACTTAGTAAACCACTGAAAACTTTCCTGCAGATGTCAAAACCACAATATACTTTCCCCACACTTAGCAATTGTCCCAAGTAAACTCCACAATCAGATTAGGATATTCAAGTTCACCACACTAACCTCTGTATACAATTAGGTGCGGTCTTACAGAGGGAGTATCGATTAGAGAACACATGGACTCAACTCAGTCAGTACTGACCACCAAACTGTCGGTTTCTGGTTCCTTTCTTTTCCCTTTCTCCCTTAACAACTGATTTTTCCCCACTGGGTATCATTTTATTTTTTCTATCAGTGCTCTTCTCTTTTTATTCGAGGTGTAACTTTGGATCTTTCCATGGATACACAGGAGGTAATAGGGGTCTCTACCACTCCCGTGACCACTTCGAAGCTACTAGCTTATCCTCGGTTTTAATCTCTCTTTTTTTTTACTTTCATGGGAGGGGAAAATCAGAAACCATACTCAAACAGGATCACAGGCTGTGTCAAGTACATCAGAGGAATCCGATCCAGAGATCTCAAGCCCCTGAGTACGAAAATAAAGTCAGGATTAGAGGTGAAGTTAGTGATGGATCCTCTGAATACCTGGTTAGATATGGTTGTCCTTGGGAAGTTGATCTGTTTGGGGTTTTCTAATAGTCATAGAATTACTGCAAGTCTGTCCAATGGTCACTTAGTTCCTGTTCCAGCGAAAAATTTCCTCGAGAAATCATGGTTTCATACACATTTTGACTCAATAAAACAATTTGAAAACAAGTGAAAAACAAGGGACTGACTCTAAGAAAACAAAACACGATGTCAGTAGCCACCTCCCCCACACTTAGATTGCACTGTCCCCAGTGCAATCGTAGTATGAGATCTGTATAAATCAATCTGGAACCAAAGATTTATTGAGCTGAAAATCCAAACCTGAACACGGCCAATGTTGACCGACACTAAGATTAGTGTCGCCCGACACTGGGCTCATGGTACCATACACAGAGTGTGAAATGCATCCGTGGTTAAGGTCATGAGTTAGCACTCAATTTCTCACCTGTTAGTTGCATTAAATCACTCAAAATCTCATCAGAAACAACAAGGGTGATGCATAAACTCAAATAGTCAAGGTTCCAAGCAAATAGGACTGACAGACTGACTCAAAAGAAACATAAAAATGACTCAAGAAAAGGAAAAATAAAAACAAACGCAGAATCAGCAGCAAGTGTCTAGAAGACTGGAGAGTCTCCATCATCCGTCTCCTCAGAGTCAACAGCCTCCTCTATCTACTCATCCTCTGAGCTCACATGGGCAGGAGCTTGCGCTGGTGCGCGACGTCATGGCTGCGCGTGGTAAACTCGCTAGGAGCGCTGACAAGAAATGATGTGAACCTTCTTCCAAATGCCCTTGAGCACACATGCTGCCCGCTTCTGAAACTGTGGTGGTGGTATGTCTTATGCTGGTCCGGGAAGCTCAAGAAACCCATAGGTCTCGTCTGGATCATCAGCAGGGACAGCCTCATTCTCAGCAGCTGAGGCAGCAGCTCTAGAAGAAGCGCCTCTAAGTACAGTGGATCGTCACAGGATAGCCCTACAAAGCTCCACATTAGGCTGGAAAGAGAGTGAGAGAGGCTCATCCGTGATGCCTGTAAGCTCGGTCGCTGGGAGGGGAAATAGGCGCTCGACGCCAGATATCTCATGGAAACGCCACAAGAACTGTCTCCCAGTAGTATCTCCCTTGATCCACTGACTGCTCTTCAAGTGTGTGAAGTCCATCGTGGACTTCCTGGTGCAAATGCTCATTTGGCTCCTGTCAAGCCCAAAGTGGTCAAAGATGGGAGTTAAGAGACTCCCGATCGTCTCTGCCTTCGCCATCTTCCCAGTGAAAGGCTTCGTCGCCTTCAACGTCTCCAAATGATGAGCAAAAATAGCTCCCATGTTGGCGTCTGCTACCAAATGAGCGTCCTCAAACTCACAGACATCAACACTACCGCCAATCCCAAGATAGAGTAACAAAAAGCTCAGCAATCCTCATCATCCCAGGCTCCATCTTACACAAGATAGTGTTGGCAAACACTCGGACCAGGTAGCGCAGAACCGGATGGCGTACCGCGGTCTTTCTGGTGATCTAGGAATCATACACTCCGGTGCCGAAGTGTTACCAGAAGAGCTGCACATCTGGCTAGTGCTCAGGCAAACTGACTCTGTACCGCGGTCTCTCTCTCTCTCTCTCTCTCGTCCTATCAAACTCATAAATGTCACACATCTCCTGAAGGCTGAGCCTGTACCTCCTACCCTTAGCCATGAAGGTCAATGTCCCATTAGAGGCCTTCCTTACCACATCATTGGTGTAGTACACACGGACTGTGGCCATGAACTGTCTGACCAGCTCTGGATATAAGTCATAGTACTTGGTACAGATAGTACCCAAGCCTATCTTCCGTATGACTCGCACCACATCTGATCGTATCTTTAGCTTGTTCATAGTGGTCATGAAAGGTAGCCGTGTGGGATCGATCTTAACGTCACACCAGGCGTTGTAGAACAAGCTGTCATAGTCGTCCCACTGCTCTGAGATTTCCATGTGGACGCATTCTCGCTTCTTCACCTCTACTGCAGGTTCGTCATCAAAGCGATTAAACCGGAACCTTCTCGCTTCCATTCTTGGCCAAGGTGCCTGGTTCTGAGCGTCGACAGTGTCGCCTTGATGCGATGATGGGCCAGAATCGTCGGCGGCAGAGGCTCTTCGCGGGCGCTTTCCGCGGTTCAGACAAGGTTCCATCTGCAAAACGAACGCACATACAAGCAAGCATGAGATTCTAGAATCCGAAATTTGAAGCATAACAATCTCATGAATTGATTCCAGATAATCATCGACATCATCAAAACTAATCACTTTCCACTAGAAACTCATCCTAAACATCAGCAAATCGAACCAAATTCGAAGCTTTCTTCTCATGAACACGGACTGAAAATTGGAGATTTAGAGTCTTACCTTCGCAGATCGATTAAACAGATGCTAGAAATGGATAGAGCACGGAAAAAACAAGTGGAATGGAGCTTTGAATCGTCGAAAACAGTGAAGAAATGAGAGAGATATCGATTTTAGGAGAGTTCTCAGCGAGAGGAGAAAGTGAAGAAGAAGAAGTCGGGTCAAGGGTTTTATGAAACTTTACCTCGATTTCATCGATGTCGACCGACATCCAGCTCGATGTCGGTCGACACTCACCTTTGTGAACCAAGTCGACTTCTCAAAATCGACCTCGGTCGATTATCGTCCGTGCTAGAAACTTCTTCGAAATCAATGTCGACCGACATCAAAGGGACGTCGACCGACACTGACTTCTCAATGCCACTGATCCTACAAAACTTGACACAAAAACACCAGAAACAAAAGAAATCAAATTGCAAAACCAGAAATCCTAGTATGTACAACTTACCAGTGGGTTGCCTCCCACTCAGCGCTTGTTTTTAGTCATTAGCTTGACTTTGTTGGGAGATTAGACTCCTGGTGGCTTCGACAGAGGCTGTGAGTGCCTCTGCGAAAGTCTCCTCATCCAAAACGGAGAGTAAGCAGTATCAGCGTGATATCATCCAAGGAACGAAGGAATGTGATGGTCTCCTGCATTCAAAGCAATGAAGTCAGTAGAACGGAGTTGGGAAGATTCATACCTTTGCTTCGGTTGAGCCTTGATGTTTGGAGATTTCTGCTTAGAAGCAGTTGCAAGCTTTGAAGATGTTAGAGTGGAATCTCGAGAAACCACCATCTTCTTATCTCCAGGATCAGAAATAGAAGCCTCTTTAGGCTGAGCTTCTTGCTCCAGCTCAATGCTAAAGGTTTGACCATCAATTACAGACTTTCGCAGCTTATCCATCTTGAACTGCAGAGGCCATCTCCCAGGCGGAGATCAATCATGCTATTCCTCACATTGATCACTGCTCCAGCAGTAGCTAGGAATGGTCTTCCCAGTATCAAAGGATCATTCGACTCACTATCGTACTTCAGCACTACAAAGTTAGTTGGGACCAAGTAGTTTCCAACTCTAACTAGGACATCCTCAAGAACTCCTTCTGGAATCCTTCTTGACTGATCAGCTAGGACTAGAGAGATCCTAGTGGGTGCAAATTCTGTCATCCCCAATCTCTCTGCCACAGAGTACATCATGAGATTTCCAGCAGCTCCTAGATCACACAAGGAACGCTTGAAGCCATCCTCAAAGATAGAACAATCCAGCACAAATACACCAGGATCTGGTAGCTTTTTGGGAAATTGATTAAGCAACACGTCACTGACTCGTTAAGGAAGCACTACTACCCATTCTTTCAAATCCTCGTCCATGGGTATCATCTTTTCCAAGTATCTCTGTATACAAGGATGATAGGGCAAAACATCAGCTTGTGGATTCTCTTTCAAATTCTTATCCATCACTTTTAGGTCTCTGGCTTCATCAAGCTCTTGTTGAGACTTCACAAACACCTTAGGAAAAGGCACAGGAGGTTTGTAGGTCGTTTCTTCAGCAATACCACAAGCTGTTGGTGAAGTTAGCTTCTCACGCCCTTGATGTCGACCGACGTTGAACTGATGTCGGTCGACATTGGCTGATTCACCTTCGACATCGACTCCAAAATCGGTCACGGTCTATTTCAATTTGTCATGAGAACTCGAAATCACTGTTGAACATGGATGTCGACCGACGTCAAAGGCAGTGTCGGCCGACATTGGGGATACAGTCTCAGGTTTTTAGCCATCTTCAACTATTTCAGCTGTCTTAATCTCAAATTATTCTCCTTGATCCAACCCATCCTCAATCTGAACTGACCAAGCATTGATGTGGGTGTCCATAACATTCTTTCCCTTAACTGAGCTTGAAATCTGGTGCACTTGTGTGTCCAGCTGCTTCATGTGTGTGCTCAAAGACTCAAATTTTTCATTCAGCTCAGTGTAGACAACATCTAACTTCTTGTTGAAATCCACAACAGTCTTTGTCTGACCTTCTAGCAACTGCTCCATCATAGCTTCCAGCTTACTCTCATGAGCATTGGTAGCAGGAGGTGTCTGATAGGAAGATGATCCATAGGTCCTCTGATAGGAGTTGTTCTGCCGAAAAGGCTTCTGGTAACCAGCACTCTGACCATATCCAGAAAAGTTTTGATTGCTTGTGAAAGCACTCTTCTGTCCACCATTGAAGAACTTGTTGTTCTGTTGTTTTCCAAACTTGTTTCTTTGAAATCCAGAACCACTAATGTAGTTCACATCTTCCTCTGTGCAGCCTTCTTCAGGTCCAAACTCTTCAACATCTTGAGCAAAGTGGACATGCTTCTTACTAGTCAACAAGCTGTGAAAAGAATCCAACTTGTTCTTCATCTCAGCTATCTGAAAATGATCAACTTTTCCACCAGACTCTTCCTTCTCTGATCTGCAGTCTTGGTACTATTGCTACTTACCAAGTTCTCAATCAATACTCTAGCTTGTTCAGGAGTCTTTTTGTTGAAGTTACCATTGCTGGCAGCATCTAACGCAGACTGGTACCAGAGATCCACACCTCTGAAGAAAATGCCCAGCAGCTGAACTTCAGAGAATCCATGATGGGGACAGTCTCGTTGGTACATCTTAAACCTTACACAAGCTTACTTAAGCGGCTCTGTAGGTCCCTGAGTGAATGTAATAAGGTCCTGTCTGAGCTGATCGGAGCGAGCATCATCATAGAAATGTCGCAGGAACTCTCTCTTCACTGCATCCCAAGTAGTTAACTTCCCAGGTGGAAGTTTCTTAAGCCAAGTTGCAGCTTCTCCAGCAAGAGAGTATGGAAAAAGCTTGAGGAAAAGGAAGTCATAACCCACTTCATTGTGCTTCATCCCAGTGACGAAGGCTTCAATATCCTCAATGTGGTCCATGGGTTGTTCATGTGGAAGACCATGGAAAGGATGCTACCTCAGAAGCGTATAGTAGACAGTCTTAAGCTCAAATTCATTCCTTTCAAAAGGAGGAGGTACAATTGCTGACCGGTTAGCATAAAACTCATCGGGTCGGTTGTAATCAGCAAGAGTCCTCTCAGCAGCAGGAGGATTAGGTTGTTGTCCATTACCTCCAGCATTGACCATCTGCCCCTCATCTTGAGGCTGCTCAGGTTCAGGGATCACCCACCCTTGGGCATCAATCCTTTGCCCCTGATCATTGTATGGGTTGTTCTGTGGGTCTCTCAAAACTCCCTCAACATCTGGTCTCAAAATAAAATGGTTGTTCATCATTCTTGTTCTATGACCCTTTTTGTTCGTTCTCTTAATTTTAGCAAGCTCCTCAAGCCTGAGCTTCAAAATTTCTTCGCTCTGGTTGCTTCGGGTGTGTCGATTAGGCATACACTGAACTCAAAACACTGGTCTTGAGGTCGATGTCGGGCGACACAAGAGAGGTGTTGGTCGAAACTGAATGCTGATATCGATTCCTGCAGCAACAAAACAAGCCAAACCGAGAAAAATCAGTCGCAAAGAAATAAATAAAAAACGACTTAGACTAAACTTTAAAACAAAATCTATCGGCAAACTCAGTTGAGTCCCCAGCAACGGCGCCAAAAACTTGATAGAGAAAGATTTATCCCTATTCTACTGCAAGTGCACAGTTATGCTATTGTAGTACTCAGGGTATCGTATCCACAAGGACTCACGTCTCACACGATAGATTATAAGTTCTCAAGTCAAGCTAAATCAATCAGAAGAAAGCAATAAACGAAAGCAAGTAAACAAGGTTTGTTTTCAATAGGAAGAAGGCGTCAGACTTAGGAAGTTCTTGGGAATTATACAATGCTTAGACACTTAACTAATCGGATTTAGATTAAGCTCGAGTTCAAGAACTAGAAACACAATGCTAAACAATCCAACTCTCGCTGAGATTATTTCTATATCTAGCAACCTAGCGATCCAAATCTCTTTGTGATCCTAGAGTTCTAAACAAGCATTAAGAACAGGTTCTTCGGTTCACAATTATCCTAAACCAAATCTCTTTTTATCTAGTCAAATTGCTCACACTAAGTTTATTCAGATTATAACTCACACTCTCGTGCTAAGTTAATTATCTCAGATCTAAATCCTAGGTGATCAGTCCAGAATTCAGTATTAAGCACAACTTAGGCAATGAACGAATAGATTTAGAATCCTAATCAATCAGTTGTCTAAACAAGCATAAAACCCTTATGAGAATTCCTAAATCTAACTAGGTTATTACTCAGACATATTATCAGTTAAACAACACATCATTGAATAGAAAACCGAATGACTGAATAGATAAGATAAAGGAGTTCGAAATCCTTCTCTCAAAGGTTACAAGTAGCAAGAACACCCTCTTGGCACAAATCTCTCAATCTCCAAGCAAGAACAAACTTAAGAACAAGATCCCCTGAACAAAGAGTCTGAAAACCTAATTAAAACTCCTAAACTCGTTTTGGGGCTAGATTAGAATTAGGGGAAACTTCTGGGTCTTTTTGCAATTCTTCAAAACTTGTCTTCAAATCGCGTAAAAGACTCTGTCGCGCTCAGTGTCGACCGACACCAAGGTCAGTGTCGTTTCACCAATCACCAGAAACGTCCTATAATCCCACTGTAGAAGAGTCAATAGACTCGAAAAACCAGGTTAAAGACTCAATATACACAACTATATCATGGTTGAAAACCTAGAAAAACCATGATATATCAATGCCCAATATGGAATTCCAACCAAATGCCCATGCGGGGGAGAAATCAAGCACGATGTATCTCCAAATCCAAATTTTTAGCATGATTTCGACACTTTACCGGGAAGTAGGTACTTCACATGCCGCCAATTTAAGGTAAATTTTCATTTCTTTGTTTTTCTATGTATAGCTGGAAAAAAAAGGTAACACTATATGAATGTTCTTTGTCTGGGTATAACTGGAAAAACTAGGTAACACTATATGAATGTTCTTCGTCTGGGTATAACTGGTTTATTTTTTGATAGGATAATGGACTCCACTTTCGTCAGCCCTGGGTTTTTGGTGTCGAACAAGAGATTAAGAAGCTACTTCGGAAGGTTGAAGAGTAGGACAAGACGATTGAAGAATTGCGAAGCTCAAGAAGTAGTGTTGTTTTGCGATCTTTCTATCTATCTATGGAGACTATGTGTTGTTTTTGTTTAAGTAGCACTTAACATCAACTTCATTGTTAATTATTTGCTATCTATGTTTTGTTTAAGACTTAGTATTACTTGGGTTACTTAGTTATACCATGATCAATGCAAACCAACAACAATATACTACTTGGAAATAGCAACATAATTTTGACGCAAAAAAACCGTTGCAACAAACACTTATCAAATCCAAACAAATTGTAGCAAAAGAGTGAATTACCTAAATAAAGTTCCAAAAACAAAACAACACAACATAGCAGAGAATCGTCGGTGTCTCTAAACACCATCACCACCTCCCCTCCGAGACTTCTGAGCCTCCACAAACTCTTCAAGAGGCTTGATCCTTTCGTCCATCTTGGTGACCTTCTCCACAAGCAAACGCATCTGCTCTGCCATGTTCGTAAACGCGGTGGACAACTCTTTCAAAGAAGCCTTGTTATTTCGGCGTTCCTTCTCTACTCTTCCTGCCTCCTTCTTAGGTTGTCGCCCTTTCAAATCTTCTTTCATCATATCTTCAAACCAAACAGTTAATCCTTGGTCTAGAAGCTTGAACCAACTTTCCACAACAATATCGTTCTCATCGGCATCGTCCTCTTTCTCTATGATCTCTTCCAACAGCTCATTCTCATCAGACGTGGCTACCAAAACACTCTCAATGTCATGTAAATTTTAAAATACTTTATTATTCCAATTGCAGCTAGTATTACCAAGTTCTTCTAGTATTACCAAGTACTACTAACCTTGGTATCACCGAGTTTCTCATAGACTGTCTCAAGAGGCCACCCTCTCATGTCGCCTTTTTCCACTTGTACTTGCACATCCTCGGGCAATCGTCGTAAGGAAATGGTACAACTTCTCGGAAACTGTCTCTCAGTCTCGGAATGGCCTCAATCGCCAAAAGCTACAAAAAAAATTCAAAATTAGACATTAGAAAAATATTAGTTAAAATGCAAAGTCCTAAGATTATACCTCCAATGGAACACAAAAACCAGGAATCGTTCATGGGCCCGACACCTTTCCTTTAAAATGATCCATCGTCTTGTAAATGGACTCCAACATGTAATCAAACGACAATCTTCCCCAAGGAAACGTCTGACATAACTCCAGATCATCCACGTATCTTAGAAATACGTCCAACACGGGTTTGACTTTGTTTCCAGTTTTGCTGGGACAGTAAACAATGCTGCTCAAGAAATACAACACGGCCATCTTCAGCCTATCTCCCGTCTCATCCGGTCCCATTTCGTCAAGCTTCTTTTTCACGTCTTCACGTAACACCTTCCGGTCGAAATACTTCTTCTTAAATTCCAAGGATCCTTGTCTCTTCTAGTTGATTGGATAGTTGCGGCATTCGAGCCCTGAAATCAATGCGTGCTCTCGTAACCCGTATCGGATAGAAACACTGTTAACCACAAACCAAGCTTCCTTTTTCCTTTTGATTTCAGCGGTACGCAGGAGAAGCATCCACATGGGTTGAACCTTGTGATTGCTCCTCGGCATGTGATAAATGTGTGAGAACTGCGGATGGTTCTCAAACCATGACGTCTCCTCCGGAGTGAGATTCAGTTCCTCAAAAGTTTTAAAAGTTTCCTCGATGTAGCACCGCGTTGGTAGCTTCACGCTCTCATTATACTGATCTGGCGGGAAGTACATTTTAAGAGGTCGCAGGGCTATCGTTTCCTCTGAGGCTCCCTGCAAACAAACAACACACAGTATCACAAACAACACACAATATAACCAAGTTATTCTAGTTTTACATAGTTCATCATTTTTACCAAGAAATCATAGTATTACCAAATTATTCTAGTTTTACCTAGTTATCATAGTATTACAATGTTCTCCTAGTATTACCTAAGATAACCTAGTAATCTTTAGTTATCCTAGTAATACATAATCACATATACTTAGCTAGTTATCCTAGTATTACTTATACTAGGGTTTTGCTTACCGGATTAGGATTAGGAACGTCGGTCTCCTCATCGTATTCCTCCTCCTCCGATTCATCCGCGTCCGACTCATTCTCTTCTCCTCCCTCTTCGTCTTCTACTTCTTCATATGATTTCGTATCCTCGTCGTCTCCCTCCGCCGTCTCCGTCGCGTCGACATTATCTCCCTCCGTCGTGTCAGCCGTCAGGCCCTCTTGTGTATTTTCTTCGTTTCTCGTCTCCGCCGCAACTCCTTCACCACTCGGAGGAGCCGGAGCAGTAGCCGGAGACGGAGTTGAAACCGACGCATACGAAGCTTCTGTAACTTGAGCCGGCGCGTTATTTTCATTCCTCGGAGATGGCGGAGCCGTAGCATTATCCGGAGCCGTAGTCGTAGTCGGGGCCGGAACCGACGATTCTCCGCGCCGCGTTTTCTTCGACACCCTCTCCGCCGCAGGAGTACGTGTCTTCGACTTCTTCGACGCATTCCTTGTCTCCACCATCTTCGATTGATAACGTAGTATTCCGGTGAGCGTATTCCGGTAAGACGATTGAGATTTCTCAGTTAAGAGAAGGGGATTGTAAAGAGAAAGATAAATTAGGGTAGAAGTTGTCGGAGTAAAATGGGAAAATGATAGAAGATAATTTTTTTAACCGGGTATAAGAGACCCGAGTAGAATCCAGTACAACCAGTACAACCTTAGATACTAAGCGTAGTACGAAATGGGAATTTCGTCATACGTAGCCAAAGAAATAGATGCTTTGGATTTTTCTTTTCTTTAAAAGGCACACTTCGCCTGATTATAGATAGATACTAATTCAGTGTGATGACGACCATTTGCTTTCCAAAAAAAGGAACCCAAAAAGTATGATCTGCTTACGCCCTATACATTTCCTCCAATTAGTGCGTCCAGTTTTTGAGCCTCTGGCCGGAGGGAAACAAAGATCAACTAAAAACTCTAGGCAAGTTCAGAGCTACGTTAATAGTCTGACTAAACACATAACCGAATTCTCCTTCACACTGGTTTAGTTATCATTGCACAATACCAAAACCGTTTGTCAGAAAGAAAAAAACTAATATTGTGGTTATTCTAATGCAGAGGACCAAAGAAATGCTTAGCAAGTAAGACCGGTACGACCCTTTTAAACAATTGCCAGACAGAAAAAACGACTATATTCAAAAGTCCACTAATTGTTAACTTAATTCTTTCACATTTTCTTAAGCCAATTGGAAGCCAGACCAAAAAATTATAAATAAAGCGTCAACAAGCAATCCTTATGGAAACAACGTATTAGTTCACTGCCCCTTCTATAACACCTTGCTGTGGGAACATGAAAAAAATAAGAAACAAATGCCGAAACAAGGTGCAACTATTTATGATATGTTGTCAAGAAAGACGTGTAAAGTTACTACCATAGTATGAACCACCTCCAAAACTTAAAGAGCTGCAAACAACATCAGCCCACTTTCAACAAAACGTAAAGATTTACAACTACCTACTAGCGTTCACTTCGATAGGTGTTAAGCTAGATAATTATGTCATGAACAAATCCGAAGGATAATTGACATAGATAATTCAGGGATAAAATTACCACATATACTGTTCATTATTGCCAGAAGAGGGCCAAAAACTCAAGTACCTCAATCTATACATCTTTGATACAGATAATGAGTTGGAAAACAAAATCTCGGCTATAAATGGAACAACAAATGAGGGGGTTCTAGACTCAAATTTTTAGAAGGTCCTCATCTCCACAATAGACACCTACAACTCTTTCCCTAATTAATGTTCTTAGGAAGGCCGGATATATATATACGAAAAAAGAGATTCTCAAGTCTTCCATATAATACTTATTGGCCAAAAAAGGCCAAGCAATATGATATGCCTACAACAAACGAAATAGCAGGATTAATTGTTGGCGATTTTAAACTGGCACAAAAGAAAAAAATGTCATAGTTGGTAACAAATCATCGGGACTTTGAAGATTGAGTGATTTAAAATATCTTTTCATGGCTTCACAATACTCTCCTATTGTAATGCATAAATTTTGTTGTAATATTCTCATCTCCAACTTAAGATTTTAACAAAGCTTCCTAACTACCAATAGACGGAAAACATGAGTAGGAGGAGATTAAGAAACCTTCCTAAATATATGTTGAGACAACAAACGTTTGTACAAGAACTCGACCAAGATAATCGGTAGTTTCGAAGAACACAACAAGGTTAAAAGATAACACTAAAAGAAATCATTACCCAAATTGGAGAAAGGATACGTTAATGATAGAAAGAGCGTCAGTTTATAGAAACCACCAAAATGCATATCAAGACATAAAACTTACCAATCTACAAGTGAGTGTCACAGAATAATCAGCGTTTTACACACAACAACAAATTAAGGGAAGATATTGAAACTGAGACACGATTACAGAATCTGTTTGACCAAAAAAAAGAAAAGACACGATTACAGAACAAAACATTTAAAAGATGAAAAACACTTCCACCTACAGTCCCTAGTATCTATAATAGGACACTTTTTCACTCCAATCTGAGGATGTCCACGTGCCCAAAACAAAAGCTTCTTAGGTGGCAATCATTTTACAAAAAAACAAACAGAAATACAGCTCATCGCATGCCAAAACTTGTAAACTTCAATTGAGCCATAACTTCTTCTCACTATCACTGCATTTAAATACTCTCTTCCCTTCAATTGAGTAACTTCGGATTCTCCATCGCCATCGTCTCTTCAAATTTCGTTGGTGTTGACTGGATATACTCAAAACACACAAACAAGATTCTCGGAGATAACCTTCTCCCCTACCGCGATTTGTCTGATTTTGCGCCACCGATCGAATCTCATCCGGGGATGCAACGAATATCCGCTGAAGCCAATTAAACGTTCGAAGAACATAAATCGGATCATATTATTTCAAACAGAAGCAAATTTGGTAACCTACCACAACATTTCTGTAATATCCAAAGCATGTGACATCTTACATGTAGAAAGTCATATAATCATCATTTGACGATTTGATTCCATATGTTGTTCTCCATTCTCTTCAAAACAAGCGTTCTTGACTTCCTCACTCAGGAGGTATCTTCATCTCCTTCCTCTTCCCATTTTTTTTTTCCAATTTCTCTGCAGATTTAGAGTTCTGTATGATTCGATCGGCTGATTGTTTCGGATTGAATTGATTTCGTGTTAAGTCATCTGGAGATTTATGGTTTGGTAGTTTTAGATTAGGAAATATTGGCTGCGAATCTCAGGATGGCTAATTGATAAGGATGATTTATTCGTTTTGACTTAATATTCTCTCCATCAGTTAAACATTCGAATTTTGTTCCTTTTGTGCATGATTGGTCTTACCATGATTTCTGGTGCAGAGAAAAAGGAGAGATTCGTTTCGGTATATGAATCTTTCAAACCACTATAGTTTCTTTGTACCTTGTATCTGATCTTTTTAGTTTCTTCTTTAGAGTGTGTTGATTGAGCTAACAAGTGGAAACACCGGAGTTGGGTTAGCATTCACGGCGGCTGCCAAGTGATACAAGCTTATTATTAAAATGCCAGCTTCAATGAGTGTGGAGAGAAGAATCATTCTCTAAGCTTTTGGAGTTGAGTTTGGTTTTAAATTTTAATAGACCCTGCTACATGCATGAAAGGCACTATCGCAAGGGCTGAAGAGATTTTGGCCAAAACACCCAATGGTTACATGCTCCAACAGTTTCAATCCTGCCAACCCAAAGGTAATGCTTATTGTTTAGTTGTGCTTTACTGAAATCTGTTTTGTCTTCTACAGAACTTCCAACTGTCCGTTGCATATCCATTATGAGACTAATGGACCTGCGATATGGAAAGGCACTGATGGAAAAATCGATGGATTTGTTTTTGGGATCAGTACTGGTGGTACCATAACAGGTGCTGAGAAGTTTCTTAAGGAACAAAACCCGAACGTTAAGGTGAGAGAGTTTCATCATTCTCATACAATTGGCTTTGTTTCCCCTTCTATCAGTTGTATGGAGTGGAGCCAAGTGAAAGTTCTATTCTATCCGGAAAGAAGCCAGGTTCTATTTGATTGATTTTTATAGTTTTTATGTTCAATTCTCCAACAGTGTATCCTGCTAATGTGTTCACTATATGTTTGTTTAGGGGATGAAACTGGAAAGGCTTATCTTAAATTTGCCGACTGTCACTTGAAGGTAAGTTCTTTTGCCTACAAATGTTATTTTGGACACATGTTTTGAGCTATTATATTTATGATAACATTAATGTCCATTTGCAGCCGACATCAAACATGATGATGCTAACGTCTATGCCGAAACTGCTAAATGCTAAAAGAAAGTTAACACAACTGGTATGTAGAGATCACTAGAAAATCTATTTGTATTGTGTATAGCCAAAAGCTACCCTTTTGGACTACTCTTTTGGAATTGACATTCTCAGTAATATAGGAGTTATTATCAACTTTCTTTGACTTTTTTTCCTCGATATGCGTATGTATCGTGTCCTAATTGCACGCAACTCTTCAAGAAAGGAAACATAAGGTCTAGACATACAAACAAAAGGTAACCACCAAGTGCACACGTCAGCTCAAATGACAAGCATAGGCTGTGAAAAGGGGTCTGCTCCTTTGCATGTTCAACCACAGCCTCATTATTCTGTGAATCCTGAAACGCCTCTTGAAATTGTGGCGCCTTACAATCCACATAAACCTGAGCCATGAGTTTTGCATAAGAACTAGATCTTTCATGTACAAGATCCATAGGCCTTAACAAATGAGGCCAAAATGAGAAGAGATGACTCATTTAAGAAGGTAAATGATTGTGCTAATGTAACTACTGTGGATACCAATCTTTCAGCAAAGGAGCCAAAGATGAGGAGAGAATCCTCAACTCCTAAGGTCAATGAGTATTCTATTTCCTCTGTGTCTGGTGATTTGATAGCCGCAGATCACATGGTGAAGGAAGAAGCTGCTGTAGCCACACAAATGTCCGATTCAACACCAGATCCAAGTACCTCAGCTTGTATAGAGAAAAGTCTTAGAAAATCCCAGGACCATGCTGAGAACAATCTTTCAGCAAAGGAGCCAAAGATGAGGAAAGAACTCTTCAAAGAGGTGTTCGAAGCCATTGTAATTTGTAGATTTTAACCAAACAATAGAAAAAAAAACAAGAACACATAAGAAAGGGTCCACCAAAAGGTAAGAATTGGTAGATTTGGAAAAACTAAGGGTGAGAAAGAAATATAAAAAAAAAATCAAAAGAGGCACCTAATCTGTTGGGAATATTTGGTTCAGATCTTTATGCATGGATTTGTTGGGGAATATGGAAAGCAATGAATTTATATTGTTTAAGAACACAGTGTTTTCGGCAGAGGAGATAATTGCTAAGCCAATAAAAGATGCAAAAGAATGACAATGCGCTCAAGAGAAAATGCCATTATCACATCAGCAACCGGTTTATACGTCTTCTCACGAAACGTACCACCCATCTCATGTTTGTTTCGTTGATGCGTCTTGGATGGCTGGTTTAGTTAACTGCAGTACTGGAGTTTATTTTCCTGGTGATTGTTTGAAGGTTGAGTTTTTTTTTTTTGTCAACAATGCTTATAAAAATCTAAGCTAAAGTAGGTCGGACATTTCGGTTTCCTAACGGGATTCCGAAATCCGACAGGTTATGGTTTACAAGCGAAAATACTCTGTCTTTTGCTCTAGCCCTTTTAGCAAGGATGTCAGCAATTACATTATCCATACGACTAATATGCACTAGACGGAAATAAGAAAATCTCTCTCTAAAAAAAGCAATGATGTCAAGATCTGGGATAAAAGCGGTCAATCCGTAGGATCTTCAAGCATCTTTAGGAGGCTCACGCAGTCAGTTACAAAGATGACGCTAAAAAAGCCCCTATCACAAAGGCTTTCCATAGCCCAAATGAGACCGTCTACTTCTGCATGGAGCGGTGATAGACTTCTCCTGCACCCCTTTTCCCCTGCTAAAGCCCAACCTGTATCATCCCTTAAACACCATCCCAATCCACTAACAGAACCATGATCTACCCAAGAGGCATCTATCTGGCATGTAGGGAAGGGGAGAGTCTCTGGAGGTTGTGTTGTCGGAAGTTGTTGTGGAAAGTAATTCACATCCACTTCACATTCCTTCTGGTTTGCTATCCTCCAACTTTCCGCATCAAGAGTGGCATGTTGGAGGGTATCCTTCGGGGATCTTTCAATTCCGTTAAAAACTTTGTCATTCCTTGCTTTCCATATATACCATATGATCCAAGGATAGTTGTCTCTATGTGGCTCAGGAAGGCCCATTTCTTTTGTTCTCCAAAACAGGAAGTCCATGTTTCGGTAGATAGATGTACTCGGGAAACAGCCCGGAAGGGACGGAAACGAATGTAAACTCGGTGTTAGAAGCAGAAGCCTTGACAATGCTTTGAAGCATGTTGGAAGCAAGAACAAGAAGATTTAAAGAGACTCGCTTCTTCTCTGAATCTCAAGTGTTAATTAACACAATCTAATTGGTATCTATGAGTTAGCTTCTCGGTTTGAATTTATTGATTTATATTATGTATCTAGAGCAGAGCCGTTGCGTGATAGAAGCAAGCAAAGTATATGCTTGCGGCCCTGTTCCCATCAAAAAAAAATTGGCTTTTTTTCTAAAAATCTTTAATAGGTTAGTTAGTTTTAGAGCTTGTCTTACAAAAAGATGGTCAATTCAACTTTTACCTTAATTTTTTTTTAAAAATTGTTTTATTTATTATAAAATAGGCCTAATTTTTTTTTTTTGCATGTGGCCCATATATTCATAGGGACCGCTCTGATCTAGAGCAGCAAATTATATAGCTCCCTCTTCGGCTAAGAGGGCTCCTCAAGAGTTATATGACCTGTTTCAAATTCTATTGAATAAAATGAGACATTTGTTAACTAAAAAAAGGAGACACCAATCTCGATAACAAAATGAGACAAATATGACAAAGTGCAAGGGTTTCCTAACTGGATGTGACAAGTAAATCATCGATTGGGTGTCACAAGTTAATGAACCAACAATTCAGCATAGTAATAAACATACAAGGTCAGATCGGTGAATTAAAACGGAACAGTAATTTTAGGTAAGCAAGCTGTATAAAAAAAAGCTAGAGGATAAAAAATTATATTGCTTTTGATACCTTTTTTATGATCGGTGATCGTCAAACAGTAAAGAATTACCAATAAAAACACAATTCAACATAATGACCAATAACATAACAGAAAGTTAAAAAAAAAATCCAATAGTATAAAAAAACCAAATTAAAAAATAGCCCACCTCCGTGGGATCCAATCCCCAATCCCTAGTTAATATAAAGAAAAAGAAGAATGTGGGCGTGATTTGGATTGGATCTAGGGTTTAAGAAACTTAATGCACAAGGAACATAGGAAAGTTACACTTAGCTTCTCGGTTTGATCCCGGGAGAATCTCGGCTTTCAGCGACGGGGACTTCATCTCTCATGATTCTCGGGTCATTGCCGTGTGGATTAGTGACCAGCAGTGTTGAGACGGTAGATCCTGTGGTAATTGAAGAAGCGACAATGGAGATATTAGGCGAAGAGAAGCGTTGGCGGTGATCGGCAAGAGAAGTGGGGATGTTGCAGTGAATCCGGTGACGTGTGCGGCTTCTCCGACGATGTGTTATGGTGGTTTTATGACAACGAGTTGAGTTGAGATGTCATGGAAGTGGCTTCTTCCTTTGCCGGCAAATGATCCCGAGAAGAAAACGACGATAAGAAGAAAAAAAGAGGCAACTAAGAAGAAGAGAAGAAAGGAAATGGAGAGAGAGAAGATCAGAGGTGATGAACGGATAGGAGAAAGACAGACGCAAGCTGGTGACGCAGCTTGCGCGGCAATTTCAAAATCCAAGACATAAAAATCATAGACAAACGCAAAGGTAAAAAGAAAAATATGCCGCAGCGATCATTTTTAATGCTGCCATTGCCGTCGTGGACGCCGGGAAAAAACAGCGGCAGCTGTACCTTGTTTTTTGACGTTGCAACTCTCGTTTTTTTGACGCTGATGCTTTAATTGTTGTTAATCTTTTTAGTGATGCAGCGTCAGCGGCAATTTCAAAATCCAAGACATAAAAATCATAGACAAACACAAAGGTAAAAAAAAAAAATGCCGCAGCGATCGTTTTTAATGGAGCTGCCGTTGCCGTCGTGGAGGCCGGGAAAAAACAGCTGCAGCTGTACCTTGTTTTTTGACGCTGCAACTCTCGTTTTTTGACGCTGATGCTTTAATTGTTGCGTCAATATAACGAACACGCCTAATGACAGCTCTCCTCATGACGGCTAGGTTTACGTCTCCCTTACGGAGAGGAAAATATATACGCAAGTATAAAAATATGACCACGATAATTAGAACATGGAAGTGTGAACTTGGGCCATATATTAATTAAAAACAAAATTGGCCCAACTTAAATAAAATCGGGATGTTACAAATTATAGGAAAAATACTTACGTTCATTCATTGAGGTGAACCCATTTATTCATCCCCTCTTTATAAACCAATAAAAATATGTCATGTAATATTATTTTTAAATAAAATTATAAAATTAAAATTAAGGTTTAGGGATTAAGGTTTATGGTATAGGGTTTAAGCTATTTGGATTTAGGGTTTAGGAATTAGGGTTTAAGCTTTTTGGGTTAGGGTTTAGGGTTTAGGGATTAGGGTTTAGTTTTTATTTTTTAAAATTTACATATTGGGTTTAGGGATTAGGGTTTATGGTATATGGTTTTAGTTTTTTGGGTTTAGGATTTATGGATTAGGGTTTAAGCTCTTTGGGTTAGGGTTTAGGGATTAGGGTTTAGTTTTTTATTTTTTAAGATTTACATATTGAATTTAGTGATTCAGATTTAGTTTTAATTTTAATATTTTAGGTTCAAATTATCGTTTAGGGTTTAGGGTTTAGAATTTAGGATTTAGAGATTATGATTTAGGTTTTAGTATTTTTTATAAAAAAATTTGTTTTTAAGTTTTGTTTGAAATAAAATATATTTTCTTTTCTTTTATTTTCGTTTTTTATTTTCTTATTTTTAAAATTTTATTTATTTTTAATATTAGATTACGTGGAATTATTTGATTGGTTAGATAATGTGAAGGTGAACAAAAGGGTTCACCTCTAGGGGTGAACCCAAGTATTACTCCAAATTATATGGGATACGGTCTAGGCATTTTTATCCGAACCAGAGGATACGATCCGGAACCGACTCGAATAAGGCAGATTCAGGTAGAAACCTAGTTTATAAATATATTAATAATATATATGTATTTATGTATATTAATTATTTTAATAACCTATTTTGAACCTGTACCCAATCTATTATGAACATGTTCCGAACATATTCTGAACTTGTTCGAACTATAACCAAATTTGTATATGAACCTATTCAAACATGTTGGAACCTGTATCCGAACCTAATCCGATTAGTATTCGAATAAAAACAGGTATTGACAGGTAAGCTATTTTAAGACCCGATCCAAAACTAACAGATCCTAAAATAGGTCATTCATTTCTTTTACCCGATAGACCCGGATCCGAACGAAATCCGACCCAAACCCTACCCGAGAACCCTGAATGTCCAGGCCTAGATACTACGTAATTTTCCACTCCACCTAATTTTATTAAAAAAAATAATCAACCTACGGTTAAAATATCTATTGATAAATGCATTTAATGTAAACAAGTGGTTATCTTATTGTTGGAATGTAAATCCTTACCTATGAATTAAGGTCTAATAAGACATGAGATAAGGACCCAAAAGAAAGTAAACAACACTAGATTTTGACCCGCACTTAGAAGTGCGGGTATAATTTTCATTACAAATTTTACTTTTTATTCATTTTGTTAATAGTAGTTTAGATTTTTAACTATGTAATCTAATTTTGATTATAATTGTTTAACCAACATTATAAACAGTGAGTTAGCAATTTAGTTTTTTAAATGAATTATGTGTTATTTGGAGGAGATATATCGTAAGGATTAAGAGATTAAAATAACGATTTCGCATTATATATTTTAATCTGTGTTGTATCGTAAGATCATAGTTTGGAAAAATATATATATATATATATGTGAAAACAACTATTGTAAAAGTTATGTGGTATATGTTTAATTGTTATTTTATTTATCTAAAATATTATTTTATAAAATACATGTTGTAGTCGTATATATAATTCGCAAATTTGATGGAACTATCCGTTAAAAACTTCATTCAAACATAAAACATAATTTGACGCTTCAAATATTTGAATAATATAAGTATGAAATCATTTTAATATTTTATTAATTTTAAAATATATCAACTGAAATTATTTACTATATGCAAATTTTTTTAAGAAAATTTATGATCGAGATTGGCTAATTAATTTTTCAACCCGTTTAATTAATTAAATATTTTCAGTTTGATGGAAAAACCTGCTAAAAAGTACAATCGTAAAAACATCAATCGTAATATGTGTATATATATATATATATTTGAAACAAAATAAAAAGATATTAAAATATATTATAAATATATTTTGAATTAAATCATAAATTAGAGAATCTTAATTTATATATAATAGTTGATGTATAAATTATTAATTATATTTATCAATTAATTTGTTTTGATTTTAATTAATTAGGAAAGTGGGACCCATTAGATTTTGGTTGTTTGGCTACATGTTTAATAATTGTCTTGTTTGGAAACATGGATTGTAGAGATAATAAATCAAATATAAATTGTTTTACAGTTTTACCTTTAATGAAGGTTACAAATCCTAATAATATCAAGGGCAAATTCCGTGAACAACATTTATGTACCATGGCAAACCTTCCTGTTTTAATAGATAACTGGAAAAAATATATATATGTGAAAATAACTATTGTAAAAGTTATGTGGTATATGTTTAATTGTTATTTTATTTATCTAAAATATTATTTTATAAAATACATGTTGTAGTCGTATATATAATTTGCAAATTTGATGGAACTATCCGTTAAAAACTTCATTCAAACATAAAGCATAATTTGACGCTTCAAATATTTGAATAATATAAGTATGAAATCATTTTAATATTTTATTAATTTTAAAATATATCAACTGAAATTATTTACTATATGCGAATTTTTTAAGAAAATTTATAATCGAGATTGGCTAATTAATTTTTCAACCCGTTTAATTAATTAAATATTTTCAGTTTGATGGAAAAACCTGCTAAAAAGTACAATCGTAAAAACATCAATCGTAATATGTGTATATATATATATATATATATATATATATATTTGAAACAAAATAAAAAGATATTAAAATATATTATAAATATATTTTGAATTAAATCATAAATTAGAGAATCTTAATTTATATATAATAGTTGATGTATAAATTATTAATTATATTTATCAATTAATTTGTTTTGATTTTAATTAATTAGGAAAGTGGGATCCATTAAATTTTGGTTGTTTGGCTACATGTTTAATAATTGTCTTGTTTGGAAACATGGATTGTAGAGATAATAAATCAAATATAAATTGTTTTACAGTTTTACCCTTAATGAAGGTTACAAATCCTAATAATATCAAGGGCAAATTCCGGGAACAACATTTATGTACCATGGCAAACCTTCCTGTTTTAATAGATTAGATTAGCGAAGTGAAATACTCGGATAAGTCAAATAGCGAACTCATATATATACAGAGTGAACGATACAATTAAACCTACGTGGTCAAACTCAAAATCGGCTCCAGAGTGGAAGAAATATCTATTCCAAAATCTATAATATTAAAACACGAAGGTTTCTTAAAACTAACATTTGCTTGACGTGTTATTTATAGATCATGTTATTGGAATTTAGACGTAAACATATCGATTTATTAAGGGTAATTTTGTTTTTATAGCAAATCAAAAGAAGCGGATGATCCGGATCCGTAAATGGATAAACGCGCGGATCATTTTTTAAAATCCTCACCATTGATTTTTAGATGCTATAATCTCGATCGTTGATTTTTAAAAAGGACAATTTTTGGATACTATATGACATTGCAATGATTATTGGACTTTTAGACATTCGATTTTGGTTTAACCAATCCAAATACATTTGGTTGACTACTATTAAAATCAAATTTTGGTTTAACAACACCAATACCTAATAAATATTTCATTGCTATATCTGAATGTTAAAAAAAAATATAGCATATTGTATAACCAAGCCATATATTGAGAATTGTGAAATATAAACCAATAAATTTATTGCAGTACTAACAATTGACAAGAATTTGAAACAAACGAAGAGCTTCATGTGAACCAATCTAAAACCACCTTTGAATTCTAAAACCAAATGTTTTACCATTTAATATCACTACTATTCCAATTTTTTAATTCCGGAAACCAAATGTTTTACACATTTATTATAATGGAATATTCTTAAAATCTTTCCTTTGAAAGCTTGTTCGAATTTATAGCTATCACCTTTGAATTCGAATTTCGGATCTATAATATTCTAACTATTCTATGATTACAAAATATTCCTTTTCTATATACATAGAAGACATATTTTAGACTAAACAAGATCTTAACCACTATAACAATTTGGAAGCTCTTAATAAATCTTAATAGTCGATATATTCTTAAAATATCTTCAAGATATCTTGACCTAATTCTGGGTACATAGTTTTGTACTATATAAAGGGCTTAGCTCGCCGTATTTAACTAAACATACAATTTTTATTCAGAAAGAAACTCATCCTCTATTATGGCTAGGAATACTAACCTCAGCGACATCAAGCCATTCAAAACCGGTTGTAAGATTGAAGTTAGGATCCTACACTCTTGGAAGCAGTATACCTCATAGTTTGGAGAAACATTGGAGTTAGTCTTAGCTGATCAAAATGTCTGTTAAGTTTAATTTTGTAATATTTCATACATATATCGAGTTTTATAATATATAATACTCTTATTGTTTTGTTTCGATGTGCAGGGTACTAAAATCCATGCAAGTTGCAAAAAAACTTACTTAACAAGTTTGAAATGATCGACGGACATGAGTATAAAATGACTTTTGTACACAACACTGCCGTGACACGATCTACGTTAAGAACCGAAAACATGTATCTATCTTTGGTTGATTATGAGATAATTCTTAGTGGTACACTGAACACGACGTTTTTGTTGGTAAGTTAGTCTTAAAGTATGTGTTCATGAATCTTAAACTCCAATCTTATTTATATAATATTAAGAATATTTTAATTGCAGATGATATTGGTCAAGTTTTGAATATGAGTGAGCTTCAGAGCATTCAGTGTGGTGGAAAAGAAAGAAAAAAAACTAGAATTTACTCTGAGAAACATAAGTAAGATAAGTATTACATATTTAGATTCATATGGATTCATATTTAATTCTGCTTTTTAATATAGTGATGAACGAATATCATGCTGTTTATGGGGAAGATTTGTTGAGACAATATATTCAGCAAGAACTGATTCTAATGGTGAGATAGTCATATGTTTGGTAAGATTTGCCAAAATAGAGATCTATCGAGGTACGTCAATATTTTTCGTTCATATTTTATACTGCATAGGTATATAACTGTCTATGAGAAAATCTTTTTGTATATAAATATATATCTATATACTATTGAAATATATATATATATATATATATATATATATAACACTGTTATAATATTAATACTTGCAAGTTTTACCTGTTGGTTAGGTGGGCTGAAAATATCAAATGCTTTTTATATACCACTGGTGCTAATTAATCCTGAAATAGAAGAAGCAGAACAGTTAAAACAGATGTGTGCACCATTTGACTTTTCTTTGTAAAACTACAACATATAGAGATTTACGAAATTTTACTTATATAATTTTTTACTAGTTATTGTGCAATATAAAGGTTCAGGGATGATTCTCATGCAATAACCATATTTGAAAACTCGGAAAAACGGTGAACAGAATTCAAAAAGTGAACAATGGATTCAGTACTCGGACAAGACCGTCTCTGAAATGTTGACCTCGACTCAGGTAATACTTTGATCAAATCCTTATTATCTACACGTTATCATATATGGATATAAACATGATTTTTACATTTTTAGGTTGATAAGGCAAGGTTGTATGCAGTATCTATACCATAGATACTGACTTGGGATGGTATTATTTTGGGTATGGTAGATGTAACAAAAAGGTTACTAAAATCGATCCCAAACCGTTATGGTGGTGTGAAGTTTGCGATACAATTGTGACCTATGTTACACACCAATAAGATAATTCGAATTATTAAATGATTAATACATCTTTAACATTGTTTATGATGACAACTATCAGTTTACTTATTCTTGAAACATTTATATTTTGTTTAAAGGTACAAGTTGCATGTCAAGATTAGGGACACATCAGGAACATCAAAATCCATGCTTCTAGACACACCTGCGAAGGATGTTGTTATGGAAACTGTTGCGAAACTACTGAATGGTTCGTTTGATAAGGTACATCTAACGGAACTTTTCCGCTCTCCATATATATATATATGTTTTTATAATGTTAATTAAGAGTATATGTCTTTTTTCAAATAAAAACAGATAGAAGATCCTGAGTTGTTGCCTATTGAGATCAAGAATGTGGTTGGTAAAACTTTTAAGTTTGGTGTGTTTATCGAGAAGGAAAATATTCAGTATGGAATAGATACATATAAGGTTGGAAATGTTTGGACTGGTAGTGAATTAGATACAGCTGACTCAACTGCAATAACAATTTCTGGATCAAACAAGGGATCAACTCTGATTACTGGTGGTGAGGTAATATTCTCATACAGAAATTGATGCCATTAAAAATTAGCAATAGTCTCTGAATCTATATGTTAATAGTTTATGCTATTTTTCTTTCTGCAGGATTCTCTGCTTCTTACGGACAGTCAGAGTAATTCAGATGTTGTAACAATCCCATCATCTAAACGATCACAAGAGGATGAGGAAGTTGCACCTGACCTAACTTCCACATCCAAGAAGCACTACACCAAAACAATTAAACTGGAAAAGATTACAGAAGAAGAGATGAAAAAAACGAGTTAAGCTGAAGATGATGAAACTGGATTTGATTTTAATAAGTTTTGATTTTTTGTTTGATTGTTCTCAAGATCGTTTATGGTCTTTGTTTTGTTGTTTTTAGTATTTAATACATTGTCAAGAAGTTTCAATAATGATGATCCATTTGCTTTAAAAATAGAGTTAGAATTTTAAATGGTGCATAAGAACAAAATCTGCTTGGGAATGTAATGGAAAAGATAATTAAATTTTATGAAACCGAGACTTAGATCTTAGCAGATAAAAGAAAATTTTAGAACATGATCCGATAACATTAATAACAAATTCTACTATACGTAACTTATATGAAAATGAAAATAAACTCAACTATTTACACGAGTGATTCATGTGAGAAAATATTGGTCTATCTGAGCTAACAATAATATATTTCATTAATGATATATATGAGAACAAAATCTTAGAAAGATTAAAAAATATCACAGATTCCTTTTCAAGACTTATAAATTGATTTCTAAAAATTACAATGTTACGGTTCCCAATATTTACGATTTAAATTGATATCACACATTTGTTAACCATCCTAAAATATATCAAAAAATCTAAACCTAGAGTAACGAAGCCGGCATCACTCCTTAAATCTAAACCATACTAAAGTGATAACCAGTGAAGAGCAAGAGAGACATGGAAGAAAGAACGTCTGGAGTCACTAAAGGAACACATAAAAGGAAGAGAATTACTAGAGCTATGATTCTGAAAATAGTGATGATGCTTCAAACTCTCAAGTATATAATTCTGTTAATCTATCACTTGTTTTTGGAAGGATGTTGGAAGATGTTACCAACATACCTCCTTCTCGAAGATGTCGTTATGAAACTCCTGATGGAATACTTTAAAAATCCCATCTACAGCATCACAATATTCAGGCAGAGGTTAGTGAGTGATTAAAATATCATTGTCATGTTATATATTTTTCCATTTTATACGAAAAGTTTGTTTATAGTATCACTAATCACAAACAGTGTATTATTTTTAACATGAAATATCAAAAGCTACAGTCCAAACAACATCTAAAAGGACACTTAGGAATAATGGACAAGAAAGTGAGTTTCTATAATACCGTTTGGCTTTACAGAAGAATACAAAAGTGATGATTAATAATCTTTATTTTGTTGGGGAAGTTTAACGATATACTAATTGTGTTTATTTTTTTACACGCGAGATGCTGCATCAAGTTCAAGTTATATGACTTCTGGTGATATTAGGAACAATTATAAGTTTCAAAACAGTTCAGCTTCAACGAACTTTGATAGTTTGCACAATAGATGACATCAAATGCTGACCGACAACGACACACTCAGACGGAACATATTGACCAGTTATGATGATGGTGACGATGATGACTGTATTGACACAATAGAAGAGGAATGTGAGGAAAACTATCTACAAAATGAGTGTAGTATTTTTTGACTACCACGCTTTATTTACACTTGATTAAATTTCTTGATAGATCTAGTTTATCTCTCCCAAACTGTTTTGTATCATTCCAGGTGTATCAGCAGATGATAGTGATCAAACTTATGATTGTAGTAGTAGCGAAGATAATGATTCGTTGTCGGATGATGAAGTTATTATAGTACATCCAGAAACACGTGAGAAACAAGATCAAATACTCACAATGGAGGCAATTTTAAAAAAATTGTTTCAAAAGACTCCATCAGCGAGAAATTTATCTTCAAAGAAGAATTATGGTATGTTACTCATTTTGAGTAATTTTGTAAGATCGTTTTGTTTTAATTATATTTTTAGTAACAATGTTTATCGTGTGAATCTTTTAGATTATGTTGATGAAGGTAACCCAACATTCAGATGTGAATATTGTGGTGCAATGATGTGGTTTGCTGAGCGAGTTAACAAGCAAGCAAAAGGGAGACCTAAATTTGGTTTATGTTGTGGCCAAGGACAAGTTCAGTTTCCATTTTTAAAAGAATCTCCAGATTTTTTGAAAAGGCTTCTTACCGAGGATAATAAACTTAGCATATATTACCGTGAAAACAGCAGACCACTGAATATGTTTTTTTCAATGACTTCGCTTGGTGGTAAAATGGATCACTCGGTTCCGAAAGGAAGAGGTATCCAGATGTTCCAGCTTCAGGGCGAGAATTACCATTTGATGGGTACTTTGAAACCAAAAGAAGGCGAGCCGCCAAATTTTCAAAGCTTTATATTATTGACACTCAGAATGAGATAAAAAACATAGTTTCTGTTGTCGGGTATATTTCAAAATTTTATAACTTTCTACTCCTTTCTGAATATTATATATCCAGAATTTTTTTTTTTTGTTCTGACGTGTTTATGTTTTTCCAAGAAGAATAAGAAATCTGGATCAAGTGTTAGGAAACAAAATTTGAGAAAGCAGCTCATAGATGATTTTATTAAAATGTTAGATGAGGTAAATCCTTATGAGGAAAGGTTTCGAATGGCAAGAGAAAGATTTGAGATTAATCCAGATGAAGCTTTTCATATCAGAATTATAAGCAGTCGTGAGAAGGATGGTAGGACATATGATAAGCCTATTGCTTCTGAAGTTGCTGCTCTGATTTCAATTTAGAAATGAGAGATAAAGATATTATCTTGCATAATAGGAAGACTGGGCGTCTTGAAAGAATAAGTGAAATTCACCCTTCATATCTTGCTCTTCAGTATCCGCTTATATTCCATACGGGGAAGATGGTTTTAGACCTGGTATAAAGAAAAGAGTGACAGCTGCTACGAAGAAGATGAAGAGGGAATGTATTAGCATGAGACAATGGTTTGCTTTCCGTCTTCACGAGAGGGAAAATGAGTGTCATACTCTTTTATATTCTAAAAGACTATTTCAACAATTTTTGGTTGATTCTTTTACCACTATTGAGTGTAATAGGTTACGTTACCTAAGGGTGAATCAGACCAGATTGAGGTCGGACACGTACGACTCCATAAAGCAATCAGTGAATGCTGGAAACGATGATATGCACGAACAATGAAATTGGTGGTATATGCCAGCTTCTTTTTTAGGTGGACCAAGACACATGAAGAACAATTACCTAGATGCAATGGTGATTTGCAAACATTTTGGATTTCCGGATCTTTTCATTACATTTACATGTAATCCTAAGTGGCCAGAAATCACCAGAGGTCTAGGTAAATGCAATTTGAAGCAGGATGATAGGCCAGACTTCATATGCAGGGTGTTCAAGATGAAACTAGAATCTCTCATGCGTGACTTAACAAAAAAAAAGCTATCGGAAAGATAGTGGCGTGTAAGTGATCCATATTTGATATACTCTTTCTACCCATTTAAATGTTTCTCTCTTTAACATGCATGTTTGTTTGTTATTGCTTTTATGCAGCAATGTATACCATCGAGTTTCAAAAATGTGGTCTTCCTCATGCTCACATTTTTGTATGCACTCAAAATCCAAATTTCCTACTACTGATGACATCGACAAGATCATCTCAGCAGAGACTCCTGACAAAAAAGATCCTGAGCTTTACGAAGTCGTGAAAGATTTGATGATTCATGGACCTTGTGGATCTATCAACATGAATTCACCATGTATGGAGAATGGTATATGTTCGAAGTTATATCCAAAGCACCATGATGCAACTACTACAGTCAACAAAGAA
The DNA here is from genome assembly GCA_030180135.1 of Orychophragmus violaceus. Taxonomy (NCBI): domain Eukaryota; kingdom Viridiplantae; phylum Streptophyta; class Magnoliopsida; order Brassicales; family Brassicaceae; genus Orychophragmus; species Orychophragmus violaceus. Next base: position 55,969,226 of record CM058230.1, on the reverse strand, counting down.
GAATTTCCAATTTATAAGAGACGTGAGCTATCCGATCATTATGTTGAGAAAAACGGCATAAAGCTTGACAACAGATATGTCATTCCCTATAATAAAGATCGATCTTTACGTTATAGGGCTCATATTAAGATGGAGTGGTGCAATCAAATTGGATCAATCAAATACTTATTCATATATATAAACAAAGGACAAGATCGAATTACTGTTGTAGTTAAGCCACCGAGCACATGTGTACATGATCAAACACTTGTTAACAAGCCATGGAGACTGTTTTATTTTAATATCAAAACCATGTTATTTATGATAAACAATTGATCGTGTACCTTTTTTTGGGAAACATAATCATTACTGCAGATATATTTCTTCATGTAAAGCTGCATGGAGGATTTTTAAATTCCCAATACACTATCGATATGTACCAGTGGAGAGAATGCAATTCCATCTACCTGGTAAACAAGTTGTTTTGTTTAAGGACGATGATAGTTATGAAAAAATCACTAGTCGTGTCCTCATTGAAAAAACTATGCTTCTTGGGTGGTTTGAGTTGAATAAATCAGAAGAATTCTTTGAAGGGACATACATAAAAATAAGTTCTGTTTCTCGGAAGCTCACGTATGCGCAAATTCTAACAAAGTTTACTTGGAATAATAAGGAGAAGAAGTTATATCCTAGAAAGAGAGGATTTGGAAGGATTAACTATGCTCCACGCAAAATCGAGGAATCTTACTATATACAGGTCTTGCTCAACATTGTTAGAGGTCCAACATGTTTTGAAGACATCAGAACATTCAATGGTGTTTTGTATCCAAAACACAAAGAGACATGTTTTGCTCAGGGGTTGTTAGAAGATGATCGAGAGTACATCGGTGATCTTGTGAGGACGATCTTTACAAGTTATGCATCCCATCTCCGTCATATATTTGTTATCATGCTAATGTCAGATACTTTGGGAAAGCCGGATGTTGTCTGGGAGAACACATGGGAGTTTCTTTCCGACGATATCGAGCATAATATAAGAAAACATTTAAACAGACCAGGTTTCTTTTCATCTTTTCGTATTTTTGCTTACTTATGGGGAAAGAAAATTGACATGTGTTATTAACTCCCATTATTATAAGTTATTAGGGCATTATGCTTAGAGATGTCAGACGGGCTAACCCAAGCTCAAATAGCCCAATCCAACGCGGTTTCATTTTTCTCTCGGGTCTGGCGGGTTGGCCCGTGCGGGTTGCGGTCTGAAATTCCATGGACCAAGCCCAACCCGCATGTATTTTCGTTCTCTTAATCAACAACATCTATAAATACATATCAATAAGCATAGTGAAGGTGAAGTAACACCTTCTCCTGCAGTCAATTGACGATAAGAAAAGACTGGATAAGTAGTGCTTGTATTTGATCATAGTTGTATTTGTACCATAGAATCTAATCAGAGATCAAAGACACATATAAAAAATTGCAAGTGAACAAAATCAAATCTTACACTAACTCTGACATGCTCGCATTCTAAAACAAATATTACAAAGCTAGACAACAAAACACACGCATATACAACTGTAGATTTTCACAACAGATATGTTGTTAATATTCTTAAACAAAACAATTTCAATAAAGACTAAAGAGCACCTGAACATGAATATTTTACGATAAATTTAGAAATGTCTGCGGGCTAACCCAAGCTCAAATAGCCTAACCCAATGCGGTTTCAATTTTTTCTCGGATCTGGCGGGTTGACCCACGCGGGTTGCGGTCTAAAATCTTATGGCCCAGGCCCGCCCCGCAGCGGATCTATTTGGGCTCAACCCGCGGATTACAACCCATTTTGACATCTCTAATTATGCTCTACACGAGATTGAAAAGATATTGAAAAGTAACGGAACTTCTCTACAAAGATTTGAAGATATGCCAAATCCATGCATAGATCTTGGCGACAGTTAAAATGTTCTGATAATAGATGAGCGAAGCTATAATCGAGATGAGTTGAAAGAAATGCGTGATCGTGATATTATGAAGCTATCGAATGAGCAAAAACATGTTTATGATGATATTACTAGGGCTGTCTCAGAAGAAAATGGAGGAGTGTTTTTTGTTTATGGTTTTGGTGGAACATGCAAAACGTTTTTATGGAAATTACTATCAACTGCTATTAGAAGTAAATGCAATATTGTGCTGAATGTGGCTTCGAGTGGTATCGCTTCGCTTTTATTGCCAGGAGGTAGGACTGCTCATTCAAGGTTTGGCATACCAATCAATCCAGATGAGTTTTCAACTTGCTCTATTCAACCTAGATCGGATCTTGCAAATTTGGTGAAAGAAACCGCTCTTATAATCTGGGATGAAGCACCAATGATGATCATACACTGTTTTGAATCTTTAGATAGAAGCTTGGCAGACATTATTGGGAACATAAATAATAAGCCTTTTGGTGGTAAGGTGGTTGTCTTTGGGGGCGACTTTAGGCAAGTATTACCAGTAATTCATGGTGCTGGAAGGGCTGAAATAGTCGTGGCGGCACTGAATTCCTCCTATATTTGGGAACATTGCAAGGTACTAAAGCTAACGAAGAATATCAGGCTTTTATCGAATAATATCACGTCTGAATAGTCTAGCGACATCGAGGAGTTTTCCAAATGGATATTAGATGTTGGAGATGGTAAAGTTGGTGGAGAAAATGATGGAGAATCTTTGATCACTATTCCAGACGAATTTCTAATTAAGGATGCAGATGATCCAATAGAATGTACAAGCAGTAGAGTTTATGGAGATGTTTTGGCTTTAAATCAAAGCAACGAACCAAAGTTTTTCAAGAAAGAGTAATTCTTTTTCCTACAAATGAAGACGTTAACATGATCAACGAGCACATGCTGGATAAGCTAAACGGTTAGTAAAACTTCTGCATCGATGTTATTTATATCTAATTTCGAACATTTTGACCAAATAACTTATTGTCGTTTGTTGATATTAAAAACAGGTGAGGAAAGAATCTATTTAAGTTCAGATACCATTGATTCATCCGATACACACTCCACCAATGACCAGGCTCTAACTTCGGATTTTTTTAAACAATATAAAGACTTCCGGTCTACCAAACCATTGTCTTAGACTGAAGGTTGATTTTCCTGTGATGTTGTTAAGAAATATTGATCCTACAGGAGGATTAATAAATGGAACTAGGCTTCAGATCACAGAGTTGTATGATTTCATGATTGCCGCAAGGATTATTACTGGTGAAAAGGTTGGTGAGATTGTTCATATTCCGAAACTATCGATAACACCTTCCGATGCAAAGTTACCATTCAAGATGCGGAGACGCAACCTTCCCATTGCAGTTGCGTTTGGCATGACTATCAATAAAAGTCAAGGGCAATCGCTTTCAGAAGTTGGATTGTTTTTGCCACGACCAGTTTTTTCACATGGTCAACTTTACGTGGCAATTTTCAGGGTAACATCCAAAAGGGATTGAATATTTTGATAGTTGACAACGAGGGAAATGAAGGAATTTCTAGCAGATCCTAATCCAATTAGGCAATCCTGGTCTGAATTCCAAGCCTAGGATCTAGGGTTCATGTAATTGAATCAATGGGATCTCAGAATTACCTGGTGATTAGCAGCAGAAGATTTGCAGATAATCGAGATCTAGAGCGCCTCAAATGCTGCCCCTCTACTGGTATCCACACGCACACAAATTGAACAGGAGGGATGCTAGTGCCTTTAGAGATCAGATCTCTCAAGAGGTTTCTGTTTCTTTTCTGGTGGCCGTGAATTAGGTTGAAATCAGTTTAGGTCGACCATATATCTTATATATGTCGACTTAAACCATAACGGAATTAACCAACGATTAAACCGAATTAATCTGGTAATCCGCGAGTTGCATCGATCGACACACTCTTTGTGTCGATCGACACTGCCCCAGAATATTGATATCGAATGCATATCAAATATGCATTCACTAGATCATTACATTAATGATCAACCTCGTCTTTAACGTCCAGTTTGCTTAGGTGTGTGACCCTGTAGGATCATATAACACTAGCAATGAGTTCTCAACTCATTGATCATAAGTGGCTTCTAGCAAAGCATTATGACTACCTAGTGTCATATGATTGTCTCATCTCGACAATACGACTTTCACTTGGAGTAAGTACAATAGATTTCAGGACATTCCCAACAATCTCCCACTTGTACTGGAATCATCTATTCCTTCAATCCCTTCGTCACTATATCTCGATCTGGCATAAGGCAAGATCTGTGTCACCCTTATTTAGCCAAGATCATGTTCATCGAACTCCGATTTATACTGACAAGACAAACGACTGACAATCACCTCGTTTGAGTGTGGCCACACATTTCTCAGTATCAAATCTTCGATGGGCCCTGAGATATTTATCTCCTGTTATATAGGAGGGACAAATCCCATCTTGTTCCATCCCTGTCTCTTCACACGCTTCATGATACGCCCAATCAATGCCTTTATAGTCACCAGTTACGGCTGACGTTTGACAAGGTTAAAGCAGACCAATTCACATGTAAGAAAACATGATGAACTCAGGTCTAAGGACTATACTCTATAGTCGTAATGAAAACTCTCATGACACTTATATAACTATCCCGTAGAGTTCTCATCAGTGGGTCATGTCCGATCCTGTGTTCTCCAACACATATCTATGTGATTGACTTTAATACTCTTATTAATGACTCCATGAAACTTAGTCATCAGTCACCTCAAATACTAGTCTCACACGGTTGTTAATGTCCCACTTTAACAACCTCGACCAGGGACCAACATAATTTATGTCATTTATTATCTATAGGGTTTCATGATCAAGTCACATACTTGATGACCTATAAAATGTCATAAATTACTTTGGGACTATTATTTAATAACCATTATTAAATAATACAGATGTCAGATTTCAATAACATAATCAAATTATGTTTATACGAACATCATATCATAACTAAAATTAATAACAATGACTCCCACTAAAATTAAGATCACATCTTAAGATATCTAATGCCTTTAGCAGTAGCCTGACCCTCATTCGCCCTTGCTCAGCGTGTGTCGAAAGACACTGCGTCTTGCTAAGAGTAATACCAAGAGTCATTTGCACGAAGCCCTTCTTGGAATCCTGCATATTGGACATGTGCAAGGCCTTATCACTATAAGTATCTTGACACAATCCAATTAGCTTATCCAATCTATCTCTATAGATTCTTATTCCAAGAATGTATACGGTTTCTCCCATAATTTTATCGAAAAACAACTTTCGAATCAAGTATTAACAGACTGAAACAATGGAACTTCATTTCCGAGAAGTGGTATGTTATCAACATATAATACTAGAAATGCAATTGCGCTCCCACTAGTCCTCTTGTAAACACACGGTTCCTCCTCATTCCTGACGAAGTCAAACCTTTTGACTGCTTTATCAAAACGAAGATTTCAACTCCGAGATGCTTGCTTCAATCCATAAATGGTTTGATGAAGCTTGCATATCTTCCTAGCTTCATTAGGATCAATGAAAAAACTTCAGGTTGTGTCATGTACACATCCTTTTTCCAGAATTCCATTAAGGAAAACTGTTTTCACATCCATCTGCCAGATCTCATAACCATTATGAGTGGCGGTTGCTAGGAGAATCCGAATGGACATTAGCACGATGTCTGGGATTAGGTTTCTTCACAGTCAATACCATGAATTTACTTGAAACCTTTTTGCCACCAACCTAGCTTTGTACATCTGAATATAACCATCCATGTCATCTTTTCTTCTTGAAAATCCATTTACTCACAATGGCTTCTACACCATCGGGTAAATCAACCCAAGTCATACTTGGTTCTGTGACATGGATCCCATTTCGGATTCAGTGGCTTTCAGCCATTTTCGGAGTCAAGGCCCATCATTGCTTCTTCAAAATTCGCAGGCCCGTCACTTTCAATGATCAGTAGATCACAGCAATTGGTTACGAGAAATCCATATTTCTCGGGTTCGTAACGGATCCTTTCGGATCTGCGAGCTTCAGTTTTCTGTAAAAGTCGCGCACACATATCTCATATGTATACTTTTACCACGACCTAATTAACCAAGATTTAAACCGTAGTTAATTAAGTCATAAACCAAAATCAATATTTGGTTCGCGATCTGTGTCGATCGATGCAACTTTTGTGTCGATCGACACTTCTTCAGAAACTCGCCATTTAAATGTATATCGAATATACATTCACCAGATCCTTTATAAACTCTAGGCACCACAGGTGCAGGTTCTACAACTCTTTGTAGATCCAACTGCTGCTCTTCCTCATCAGGTTGAGCAGTCTCCTGTGATTTTTTTTTTCGAATTTCTTCGAGTTGTACTTTTACTCCCACTGTTCTTCTTGGAAAGAAAGTCTTTCTCAAGAAAACATAGTTCCGAGCAACAAACAATTTGTTCTCGAACTGGTTGTAAAAGTAACATGCCTTGGTTTTGTTAGGACAACCAATGAAGTAGCACTTATCAGATTTGGGTGTGAGCTTATCAGAGATTAAACGTTTTATATAAGTCTCGCAACTCCAAATCTCCATGATGGATAAATCAGAAACATTTACATTCCACATCTCATGTGGTATCTCTGTAACTGATTTTGATGGAACTCTATTTAAAGTAAACTCAGACATTTCTAAAGCGTATTCTTAGAAGGATAATGGAAGATCTAAGTGACTCATCATTGATCGAACCATCACTACAAGAAATATCGGCATTAGTAGCACACTGAAAACGCTACCATAGGGTTTTGGTAGCGTTTTCATGAACGCTATGTTAGCCGCAGCTATAATAAACCCCCCTCCTACCATAGCGTTTTTTTAATGCTATAATAAATGGACTTATTGTAGCGTTATATAATTGCTATCAGAATGTATTTCATCGCGCCGTATCCGTGCTATTATTCTAGTTTTCGTATCATTTTTTAGTGCTGTAATTTATTCTATTATAACACAAATATAGTGTTGTTAAATACTGTTCCGTGACATTTTTATATTGCTGTGAATTTTTGTTAATTATAATGCTATTTTATTTCATTTATTTGAATTATTTTTTGCATAATATATATTTATTAGATTTATATAAAACTTTTATATTCAATCCACAGAATACATATAAACATAAATTATCCAAAAACTATATACCAAGTCTTATCTAACTAAAACTAACTCAAACTCTATGACATCAAACCAAAACGCTAAGTCTTCATTGTCCCCATCATCGTCCCCAATGTCACCAGCAGTGGAAACCTTCACTCCTTTGATACAAGTTTTTTTGTTGGAACCGCTTCAAGAGTGTTGAGTTGCATGTTGCTGCTGCAAATAGTGTGACCCTCCTTCTCCCTGAATCAACCCACCACCAGAAGATCCATACTGCTATTTACATAAACCACCAATACCAATGAGTCTTTTTTTTTAATTTTCAAACAACAAATTTGAAAACTTTTATGACTTACCTGGCTATGCACGCTTGGATGTTGAGGCTGAGAATCTGCAATTGCAGCCAAGTACATTAAGTTGCGTTGAAGCCTTGCCTGGTTCATGTAATCATAAGGTTAACCATATTAAATCATTTCCTATTATACAACAGAACACAAATGAAATCAAAGAGATTATGCTATGCTCTTACTCGGCACACTCACTGAGCTTTCCCGAGTTTTGACTAGATCTCCATCCTACGAGTTTTTCAGTTGCTCAAGCTCCATATATATGCAGCATGGCTAGACGCAAACTCTTTCTTCTTGTCTCTGTACCAAAAAGAAAAAGATGGCTTCTTGTTAAGATGGTAATCCATAAGAGTAACATTAGTATGGTCTGTTCAATGGTTTACCTTAAATAAGTTTTGCCACAAACTCAAAAGAAGAGAAAATGCATAGCTTCTAGCTAACGAATTTAGTCTAGACATAATGTATGAACCTTCATTGACGCTGTGGAAATGATTTCCACAACACAACCACAAAAAACAACATAGCTCCTTATGAATTATCTTCAACAGAATAACTAAACAAATAAACCGACCTTTGGATCTGAATCCTCAGACAGGTTTCTCCACAGGCTTTGGGCGAGACTGGCGAAGCTGTGACAAGCACTTCTCAGTAAACGAAATCTCAAAATCCAAAGCTTCCAATTTGGAACTCCGCCTCTCTGCACTATGCAAAAGCTTTCTATAGGCTTGGAGGCTCGAAGCATCTATCCTCTCTTCTGTACCTAAAGACAAGGAATCAATCATCATACAAGCGTTATGAACTCTCAAACTCATCCTCCAAATGAATCAACTCTTTATCTTTCTTAAGGAACCTGAAAGCATCCAAAGCTGTTCTCTTGACAAAATCATACAAAGAACGAGTGATGCTTGAAAATGGAACTATAAGAGATATAATAGAATAGCCATTCTATATCATGACCAAATCGAGAGAAACTTACTTCAGCGGCGAGGTACTATCGATCTGAATCGAAATATAGAATATGTGAGAGCAGCATAACTGAAACAGAGAAGATGAAAGGAAGCCGAGCTTGTTTCCATAATAAAAGGGCTTAACTAGCATACTATATAATCCACACCAAAACCCAGAAACTCAGTAACCTAGCGATTTGCGTGGTCCTTAGTGTGTGTGTGAGAGAGAGAGAGAGAGAGAGAGAGAGAGAGAGAGAGAGAGAGAGAGAGAGAGAGAGAGTACTGAGAGGACGATGGCGCTTGAAAGCGGCTTGCAGATGCCTTAGGGTTTTCAGCGGAGGGAAAAATTTAGGTGTCGAAAATAATTAGAGGGAAAAACATTTCATCCTTGAAATTTAAGCCGGGAAAGCCTATGTTCCACCAAAAAAAAAATATTCTGCCTATAAACTTTCAGAATAATTATAATATTTTATTAATTGAGATTCTCTAAATTTTTTATGTTTCAAATGTTACAGTAAAAAAAGTTCAAAGAAGAATTTTTGCATTACTCATCTTATGGAGCTTATTTCTTTTTAAATCATTTTTAGAAATTTTTTTATTTGCATTACTTGCATAGTATTTTGTGATTAAGAGTTTAAGGTTTAGAGTATGAATTATGGTTTGTTGAATTTTGATTTTGGATAAGTTATGATAATATCCAAAATTTGCAAAGTTTATAGTTTATGAAAGAATTTGCAAAGTCAATATTATTATATTTATAATTTACATCAATTACGAAAGGATTATATTTAGTTTATAGCTTATGATATGATTTAAGTTTGAAGTTTGGAGGTTAGGATTTAAGCATTTATGTTTAAGGTTTGAGATTAATGTTTGAAAAATATTAATTTTATGTAATTTGGAGTTTTAAAAAAACGATATACATAGTAAAAATTGTGTAAGCTTATAATTTGGAGTTTTAAAAAAACGATATACATAGTAAAAATTGTGTAAGCTTTATAATTGTGACTATAAAGCTTAGGTGACAATAGTATAAAATGTTTGTTTAGCTTATATATAAATATAAAATAACAACATTATACAATTATTAAAATTAAATTGTAATTTCATTTCCCTAAACCCTAAATCCTAAACTCTAAACCCTATATCCATTAGCAAAGTGTTAACTAAACCCTAAACTTAAAGTTTGAGGTAAATGTTTGAAAATATTAGTTTTATGTATAACTCTAACCCTCCAATACCCTAAACCCTAAACCCTAAATCAAATGTTTGTAGATTTTATATTTAATATTAGTTGATTTTTTAGATTATATTAAATATATTGTAAGTGTGAATCTTAAAACATTACCCTCTAATATCTTAACCCTAACCCTCACATACCCTAAACAGTAAATAAAATAAAATAGTATAAGAGTTATTTAGTTATATTATAAATAAAAAGAAATAAATTGCAATACCCTAAACTCTCTAATACACTAATCTCTAAATCAAATAACATAATCTCTCCAATACCCTAAACTCTCAAATACTCTAAACAATCCAATACCCTAAACTCTAAATAAAATGTTTATGAGACATTTACTTTTATACTATTTTATTTTTTTTCTAAAAAAAATTGTTATTAAATTTACATATAGTATTACAAATTATTAATTTTGTATTTTTATTCAATTCTGAGAATTACAAACAAACACATAATTTGACTTTCTAACCTCTAAACATACCCTAAAATACCCTAACCTCTAAACATACCCTAAAATAAAAAATCAAGATTTTTTTTTATTTTAAAAGTCTGTATGTTTAATTTAAAATTTTATTTTATAGTTTTTTTTGTTTTTTAGCTTTTAATATATACAGTTTTTCTAACTTGTTTATAACAACAAAATACATGTTTTTATGACAAAAAAAAAAAACAATAAACTCCTCAATATCATAGGGTTCGACACCCCATGCTTCAGTCTCTTCTTCTTTCAACAGACTGGAGACCTTGCGCATCCCATCTCCATAAGCCTTTGTTCAGAGTCTCTTTGGGAGTTAACATTGTATGCCTCCAGTGACACGTTCTGAATCTTTGATACCTGCTCTTTGACAGAGGCAAGGGTTTGCTTCCATGCTTCCTGAGATGTATCATCATCATCACCATCCAAAACACTCTTCTCCTTCTCCACCTCAACACCTGATTGTTCCTGTTCCAAGGGTAATAATCGATCATCAAAAACACTACTGTCAATTGAAGTTAGCACATATTACATAAACTCTGCTTTTGAAAAAAGGCATAACTTTCATAGATTGCCACGAACTCATACCAAAATTTAATTATTATATATGGTTTCCTAAACTTGATTGCTAATCGTAATCCAGACATTCTGAGCCTCCAGCAATTTACAATATAAGACATATAAATTTTCGGAATACTAAACACATAAATTAGAAGTTTTGAGCACAAGAACTAGTACTCAACAATTCCATTAAAGAATAAGAATGAAGCAATTCCATTTAAGAACAAGAATGAAACATCAAAATCATACCACAAGAACAAGGCAAATAGATATATTGGGGACGATCGAGACTTTGAATGCAAAGCTCCAGCAAATGGGAAGCTTCCACGATGCTATGAGCTAGTGGTTCCAAAAATATCAGATCAGGCATCATCTTAATGTATATGCGTAATCAAGACAAATACAAGAAGGGCTTAATGTAAGAACGGCAGTTTCAACACCAGAACTAAGAGTCTTAGGTACAAAAAAGATTGGGGAAGTTAGAAATAAGTTCACAAACAATCAGTGAAGATACCCATCGGACAATTCAAGATCTCTGTTTTGTCCTTCTTCGATACGAAAAAGTCTTGACCCAAGAGCTCCTTTGCAGTACAGAAGCCGAACATCGAATGTAACATCGAAACCACGACCTAAAGCTTGGATCGCATTGCGAAGCGTCGTGGTCAAAGCTTCTGAGCTCGGTACGGTCAAGTTTCCTCCTTTACGATTCTCAATTCGACACGGTGACTAATATTGACAGGCGATGATGATTACAAACTCATCTAGGGTTCGTGATTTTATGAGGGAAGAAGAAGAAGAGAGTTTTGAGCTTTCGATTTAGCCTCTCATCTAATTTAATCTTATAATTACACACATAAAAGATGAATAAGGATCGATTGAAGAAAAGAGATGGAGGGTGAAGGAGATCTTAGGGTGAACATAGATCGAAAGAAAGATAATGTAGAGAGTAGAGGGATGATTTTTTTGGTGAAGAGGAGAAATTGATTTACACAAAAAAAAAAAAATAATAATTCATCCAAATCCAAAACATTTCGGTGGCAAAACGTTTTTTGGCTAAGTATTTTGCCTCCAAAATGATTTTTCAGCTATAATAGTGATTTTTGGGTTCCTACTTAATGAAATTCTTTCTTAGCGCGGATTTAATGCTACTATAGAGTTTGGATCCGATTTTAGCACTTTTGGTAGCAGTTCGTGAATTTGTGCTACAACGGCCTGCTACCAATGCTCATATTTCTTGTAGTGCATATCTAATAAAGTCCGATACAGGAGAGTGAATTGTGAAACACTTTCACAATCTCTCAGATGATCACTAAATTCTTGACCTAAGTATTCACCTCCATGATCTCATCGTAGAGGTTTAATACCTTTGCCAAATTGATTATGTACTTCATTTTGGAACTCTTTGAACTTTTCAAAGATGCTGACTTATGCCTTATAAATAAGGCATAACCGTACCTTCTGAAAATATCAGTAAAGGTAATGAAGTACTGAAATTTTCCTCTAGCACTAGTGCTCATCGGTCCATATACATCCGTATGTATAAAGCCCAATAAGCTTCTGGCCCTTTCATTTTGATCGTTCGCAACCTGTATCGACCGACGCACCGTTTGTGTCGATCGACACTACCTCTGTTGAAAGGAGCCTTTGTTGTTTTACTTAATAAACAAGATCCACTTTACTCATTATGATTCTCAATCAGATGAGCCCAAAAGCCCATCACTATGGAGCTTCTGAATCTATTTCTCATTTATGTAGCCCAAAACGACAATGCCAGAGAGAAGTTTGACTCGTATCATTTGACTTGAATCTCTTGTTATTAATGTTATAGTTAGGCACATTCTGGTTTAGAACATAAAGTCCATTCTCTAATGGATTGCTACTATAAAATATATCACTGTAATCAAATGAATAACACTTATTCTTAACTTGAAAACTGATATCCTTCCATATCCAAACAAGGAATAGAAATAATCTTTCTGCTCATAGCAGGTACACAGTAGCAGTTTAAGTTCAAAACATGCCATAAAAGGAAAAACAAATGAAATACTCCTACGGTTAATGCAGCAACTCTTGCTCCATTCCCACTCATAGGTCAACTTGTCCTTTCTCCATAGTCCTACTTTTGCTCAGGCCCTGCACATTTTCACAAAATATGAGTACCACAGCTGGTATCCAATACCCAATAAGTAGGACTATATGAAGTAACATTTACTTCTATAACATAATACCTGAAGAAGAAGTCTCGTACGTCTTCTTCAGCTTCTCATAATCTTCCAAGAATTTATAGCAGTTTCTTTTCAAATGCCCATAACCATTAAAATAACGGCACTTAACATCTTCAGAAAGACTGGTTTTAACCTTAGGAACATGGCCAGACTCGCTTGGATTCACAATCGAGCTCGTCTTGCCATCACCTTTGTTCTTACCAAGTTTCTTAAACTTTTTACCCTTTTGTACCATAAGGACATTTGGGGTGTCCTTCTTGATGTTAGGTTCAGCAGTCTTAAGCATCCCATGCAATTCAGTCAACGTCTTCGTCAAGTTGTTCATGTTATAGTTCATAACAAATTGATCATAGCTTGACGGCAGTGACTGTAGAATGATGTCAGTAGCCAACTCTTGGCTAATGGGACAATCCAGTTTCCCAGGTTATCAATATAACCCATCATGTTAATGACATGAGGACTAACTGGTTCGCCCTTTGGTAGCTTGCACTCAATCAGAGATCTAACCGTCTGGTATCTCTGAGTTCGTGCCTGCTCCTGAAACATACTTTTCAGGCCAGTGATCATCTGTATTGGCGACTCCACGTACTCATATTGCTTCTGCAATTCCGAGTTCATGGTAGCCAACATGAGACAACTCACATCCACCGCATCATTAGAATGCTTATCCCAAGCATCCTTATCTGACTGCCAGGCATTGGCTCGGTACTTCTTGGGGAGAACTTTCTCAAGGACATAGTCCTTTTTCTCCTGTTTGAGAACAATTCTCAAGTTTCGATACCATTCAAGAAAGTTGGATCCATTTAACTTGTCCTTCTCAAGGACGGATCGCAGGGAGAAATTGTTACGATGGTTTGTGCTAGACATAGCTGAAAAACAAGGGAGGTTTTAGTTATGATGTTCAAGAAATGAGAAGTCTTAACTATTAAGAAAACTCGCATTATATTCAAACAATGTTTCCTCAGATGAATATAATGATCCAAGACCCTTACTTCACTAAACTTGAGTGAGCCACTGGCTATCACCCAAATTTTAGCTATCTAGGTAAGCAACTCTTTGCTAGTTATATCCAATATAACTATTGGTTGTGGATTGACATCTCATGTCCAATCCACCTGATGTCTCTGAGCCCAAAACGATTTTGATGGCCCAGTCAAGTAAACCAATCTCTTAAGTCATGTAATTATCGATGTCTTGCACTGCAAGTCCATCAACACGATTACCTCTGTCTTACTCATGAAATTGTGGACATCTTGCACTGCAAGTCTATCGCACAATTAAATGGGTCTTGACAGTTGACAAGATTGGAAAGACATCAAGTATCACTTGATATTTGGTTGAGGAACGGAACCTTTTAAAACGTTCAGTTTTATTATGTTTTAATTCTTGTAATTAAAATTGATTTATCTTGCTTTGGTTATGTGATTTCAGGTTCCATAACCTAAACCAGCGATAAAACAATCCGCGATAACCGATCAATCCAATTGATCCGGTTTTGAATACCGGTCAGTGTCGATCGATGCTACACCAGCATCGGTCGATACCAACCTAGTCGCAATAAACCATTCTTAGCGTTTAACCATCATTAACCAAGCTCGATAATCGGTCCAATCCAATTGAACCGATTCATCAATCTCGCGAGATTTGTGTCGACCGACACAACTCTTGTGTCGATCGACACTAGGCGAAACATAAGTTTTATTCGGGTTTTCGCCCTGTGTTGATCGACGCCGGATTGGCATCGATCGACACCATGCGAAAAACCCTAAATTTTGTTCGGGTTTTCGCCCTGTGTCGATCGATGCCGGATTGGCATCGATCGACACCATGCGAAAAACCCTAAAACGTTTTTTCGAACAAAACCCTAAACTAGGATACTTTGATCAAAACGAGTTTTAGCATGCTTGTATCAATCATACAGAGATCCAGATTCAACCAATCTAATCAACATGCTACAGATTCAATGGAACCCTAAAGCTCTGATACCACTGAAGGAATTTCTAGCAGATTCTAATCCAATTAGGCAATCCTGGTCTGAATTCCAAGCCTAGGATCTAGGGTTCATGTAATTGAATCAATGGGATCTCAGAATTACCTGGTGATTAGCAGCGGAAGATTTGCAGATAATCGAGATCTAGAGCGCCTCAAATGCTGCGCCTCTACTGGTATCCACACGCACACAAACTGAACAGGAGGGATGCTAGTGCCTTTAGAGATCAGATCTCTCAAGAGGTTTCTGTTTCTTTTCTGGTGGCCGTGAATTAGGTTGAAATCAGTTTAGGTCGACCATATATCTTATATATGTCGACTTAAACCATAACAGAATTAACCAACGATTAAACCGAATTAATCTGGTAATCCGCGAGTTGCATCGATCGACACACTCTTTGTGTCGATCGACACTGCCCCAGAATATTGATATCGAATGCATATCAAATATGCATTCACTAGATCATTACATTAATGATCAACCTCGTCTTTAACGTCCAGTTTGCTTAAGTGTGTGACCCTGTAGGATCATATAACACTAGCAATGAGTTCTCAACTCATTGATCATAAGTGGCTTCTAGCAAAGCATTATGACTACCTAGTGTCATATGATTGTCTCATCTCGACAATACGACTTTCACTTGGAGTAAGTACAATAGATTTCAGGACATTCCCAACAAGAAAGCCACAGAAAGAAACAATGAATGCTGTGTTCAAAGAGACTTTCAAAATCTCTAAGATTTTGTAGGATTGATTGTTTTATTACTTTATATTTTTTCATAAAACCTATTTCATTATATTCTGTTTTGGTTTATGGTTTTTTTTAGACCCTACTTACGCAATTTACATGTTTTGTTATACTTATGACAAATATTAAGTTAGGAAATCGTTATATTATATTTGCTATAGATATGTATAATAACAAACAATAATATTTATAGTTATGTAAATATATTTAATGATTTGAATCTTGAGTTGACATATACTTACATTTATTAGTGATTTGCATGCAGATTAACCTTTCACCATTATAAATTAAAGTGATCGTGGATTTAATTTGTTTACATAAATTCACTATAATATTTTTTTTGTTATTCAATGTATCGCAATAATGGTGGATGTATTAAAAGAATATTCCATATAAAATCTAAAGGATATAAATTTATAAGAATATTTTTTTTTAGTATTTGTTTAATCAAGGCTATACTATAAAGACTTAGTATTTGATATCCATTTAAAATTGACTAATTGAATTAGATAATATGTGAAATACAAATCAATATAA
This sequence comes from Orychophragmus violaceus, assembly GCA_030180135.1. Classification (NCBI taxonomy): domain Eukaryota; kingdom Viridiplantae; phylum Streptophyta; class Magnoliopsida; order Brassicales; family Brassicaceae; genus Orychophragmus; species Orychophragmus violaceus. The sequence goes on along the minus strand of CM058230.1, from coordinate 55,953,037 downwards.
CCAATTCTTTTACTATTCAGTTAGTTTTTAACTTCCTTAGTTATATTTATAATAACAAAATAATAATTATAAATAGATATGTATTAAATTTGGTGATTTACATTTGATTTGACACCTACCTACATGAATCATTAGTTTTGCCTGCAGATTAACAAATATCCACTAAATAAGTTTTATCGAACATCGAATTACGATTAATTATAAATTCAACACAAATTTTTTTGTTATTCAATTATTAATATGACTGGTATAGAAATTCATAAAAATCCATTTCAAATCTAAACAAATTTTATCAGCTAAGATATTAAACCTGAGTCGTTTTCGAATATATAAGAAATGGAAAAATCTATAAACAAAATATATTATGTTTATAGTATGTTTCAACCGAATGCTCTATATTCGAATTCGCATATTTTTCACATATATAAACTATATATAACTTAACAAAACCTTTTAGGAATAAAAATTTGAATACTATAGTTTTAGAATATTCTTAAATTTTGTGTATTGATAAATGGAGATTTAGTATATATCCGACAATTTGTAATAACGGTTTTGGAAAAGAATATTCAAGAATCACGACATTAACACTTGAATTAGTGTATCTAATTATATGTCCAACTTATTCTCGTATAATCGAAATTCCTGCAAACATTTAATTTACTTGTGGTTCATGGAAATGTGAATATTCATTTAACTTATTCAAACGTTACACATTCAATCTTCACAATTTTCGACAATAATCTTACCTAATTTTTTTGAGATATGGAATATATGTTTGTTGTTAATTTTCTGACGAGCTTTTAAAGAAATTTCCATGTTCAGTTAACACAATTAATGTTGTTTATTCACTCTACACGAACCTTTAACACTAATCGAGATTTCTTTATAGTCTATATATTGGTTGAATAGAGAAGGTTTCATAGCATCATAATTTTTTTTTAAATCTAAATCTTCTCTTATATTGTTAAAATCCTCAAACGCAAAACAAAAGATGAGTGATTACATAGATTTGTACGACCTTGAGGGTTCCGAAGCTTGCTTGAATATTCGAGTGAAGATAATACGCAAGTGGTTCACAAGTGATTAAGTGAATGGTCTTCAGATTCATGCTATCGTATCTGATCAGTTTGTAAGTTTTCTACACCTAATATTTACATCATACTATGCTGTTTTTTTTTACTATAGTCTAGACATTTTGTTAAGGGCTTTTTTCGATTTTTTTTTTTGTTACAAGGTTACAAAATCGAAGCTATCATACCACATATGTTTCTAGACAAATTCAAGGACAATTTTGAAAAGGGATCTTGGACAAGTACCAAGAATTTCGAAGTGATTCATATCAATGGAAACTTTAGAAACACTTATGCTGAAAAAATATTTTCCTTGAAGAAGAAAGCCAGGTCGACAACTATCACAATGGCTCTGATGATATGTTCTGTGAATTTGTTATCTTCAAAAACATATTGCAAATCAGTGTTCAACATCTTTACACCATTGGTATGTTTGGTTTAATTTTCAAAACATTTGTTTGTTGTATTTTTAAAAAAAATCTAGAATAAGAATCGTGACATGTATTCACTTTTTATGTTATTTTAGATGTAATAGGTGCAATCATTTCCGTCGGAACTCTCACCACGAATCAAGATTACAAAATCAATTTTCTAATTAAAGAAAGAGAGTAAGCATTTAGTTGAAAAACGTTTTTATTTGCTTGGATATTTTGATTTATGCATGAATTATATCTAATTTTCTTCAATTATATGAAGCAACACATTCATCAATTGTGTTGCAGAGGGTAGGGTTGCATTGAAATTCAATGATCTTTGAAACTCAAGTGTAAATTATAAAATTGTTGTGTGTTTGAGGTTTTGACGGGTTAATAATTCTCCAAGTAAGAAATATTCATTATAATATATTTTATTTTGTTGTCATTCGATTTTTGGTAACATAATTATATAAATAATAAGAAATAATCCCATACAATTTCCATTTATTTAGGAGTACCAATACTTGAAGATTATGGTGATATCTCCGATGTTATCTTTGATCCAGAAATTGAAAAAACCACCTCTATCCTCTATCAAAGAGTGATAAATGATTTATATTTAGCTATCAAATAAACTAACGTTAAAAAAAGAAAATAATAATAATCCTATTTTTTTGCAGAATTTAAACTTGGGTGAATGCAAAAAATGCTGGTGAAGACGATGCACATATTATGTTTTCTACCCTATCATATTTTATATTCAATGAACTTATTATCTACCGGTCTGTAATATTTTACAGGATTTTCATTTAAAACATTAACGGTTATTTATTAAGGTCCTTTTCAAAATTTGAACTTATGTTTATGTTAATTGTCGTTGAGATCTAAATTTATCTTAGCGTGAAATGCATGATTAGTTATAATCTCTGATTATCTTTTAAATGTGGTAGTTATTATTGTTCACACTTACTATAGCCGTTAGTTTATTAGATTTATTTTAGTAATATCATTGTTATATATATATATATGTATGTATATATATGTTTTTTGTATATCATGTTCATATTGTTTTATTGTCATACCTAACATGGTCGATTAATATTTATTTGCACCGATATTGTATTTTTAGGAGGTCATAAATATAAATTACATTATTTTCTAAGTATTTTGAGTTATTATTCTATAATAACTATATTAATCAAATTTATATTATTTTATAATACTTTTACGAAAACATAAAATTCATTTTTAACTTTTTTAAACAATTGTTAACAATATTTTAATAAAAGATTTTAGACCAAACTCATTTATGTTTGAGCACAGTTGTAAATGCATTAGATTGTGATTTGATGTTTCCCGTTTTGCAAGCAACATTTAAAAAGATTTCTTAAATATACTACTAATTTTGACTCGAAAATATAATTTTTTATACATATGTATTATTTTCTAATTAATGTTCAGATGATTATATTTCTTGAATTAAGTTATAAGACTGATTGATATATAAAACAAAAGAAAACACTTGATTACTTTAAATAAACAACATATAAATTAAAGTCTATAAAAACTCATATTAACTAGCTACTACACGTAATATAATATGGAGACAAAAAATAAACAAAATATATGATCATGTTTTGATATATAGTTATCACCAATTGTTGATATTATATAATTAATAATAAATACTGATTATATTTTATAAAAAAATTATTTATGAAATGTCAATGTATAATAAATTTAAAATATATATAAGAAACATATATCCGCGTTTATGTAGCGCGGATTAAAATCTAGTAGTAATTAAGCACTTTGAATAAAATTGGCTGAATCCACCAAAATAAATACCATTAAAATCGATGACAAAAAATACCATTAAAATCTGAATCAAGCGGAAAATGAAGCCCTTAAATATGACTTTAGGCTACAAAAATCTGAGCACATTAAGAAAAAGTCAACTAATTATGAACACATACGTCACTTATTTTTCTTTATTTTTTGTTTAAAAGCTTTCATTAACTTAAAATATGAACATTACAAAAAGCATAAACTTAATTTTAAACTAAAGAGAACAAAAAAGAAGAGAGATGACCAGAGAGGTAAACCACAATCTACAACTTAGCAATTTTGCCAAATTCACAGAAGAAGATCTCCGAGACTAGATCCAGAAGCCTTGAGAGCAATAGATTTGTTCTTCAGAAAAACCATAACTCTTTTCAGCACCATTGTCGATGGCTGTGTAACACCATCATGAATGTGTCGATTAGGTTCTTTCCACATTTCATAAATTAAACATTCCCATCCTTGTAAAAGCGCAATCAATCAGGTAGAAGAGCCAAAAGAAATAAGCAACCAATCAACAATATCACGCCAAACAACAGGTGCATTTGAAATTCCAAGTTTTTGATTCAGACCAAACCAAATAATTCCCGAGTATAAACACTCAAAGAAAAGATGGTTTCAAGATTCAGTACTTTGGCAACACATAAGAAAAGTCGTCTCCGTATCCAGATCCCAAGCCGACAATCGATTCAGAGTAGGATTCCAGTCAAGCATGAACAACCACACATTGGTAGCGTGTTTTGGAACTATTGCTCTGTGCCAGATTAGTTTATGCCATACCACTTCCGGTCTGCAGCTCTAGAAGCATTCTAAACCTCCCTTGAACTGAAAGTTTTGTAACAGTTATCATTAATATCCCAGGTTGCTTTGTCTAGAACCAGCGTGAAAGAGATTGAGGTAAGAAAAGCCAGAACCTGAAGTTGCTTGTCTGACCTTGCAAAATTAAAAATCCAACCATTTTCTGTGAAAGCTTCCTTTACCAGAGCTGATTGAGGAATTCCCAAGCCGGAGGGAGCTGATGGTCCAAGAAAGTGGATGAGAGGTCCGAATGATGTCCAAGGATCCCACTAGAAAAGTTTTCTTCACCATTGCCAATAACGATTCTCAAAAAACTCAAAGCTTTGGATCAAAGCTTCAACAATTCGCGAAACATCCAAGAAAGATGTTGTCATTTCAAGCCCAGAAGAAATACCTAGATAAGTACTTGTTCTGCATCCATGCAATCTAAATTGATCATGTTCTAAAAAACAAAATCCAAATTAGCTTCAATCCACAAGTTACATTCCAAATCTCTATCGATCTCAAGCCTAAATCTCCTTCTCATTTAGGAAGAGACAACTTTAACCAAGCAAACTTTGGTTGAATATATACTATCTTTTCATGCTAAAGGAATGAGCTACATATTCCATTAATCATTTTTATAACCTGCTTTTGTAGGAAAAAGCTGCTATCCAGAAGAAGATGATCCCCGATATCAATTCGCTAATAGTCGCAGTCTCCCCGCAAGACTTAGTTGTCTGTGCTGCCACCCATTTACATTCAATCTGATCTTTTGGAGAAGCGGGTCACAGTCCTTTGCCGATATCTTTTACAAGCATAAAGGTAAACACAAGTACTGTATCGGAAGGGAACTAGTTCTCAAAGAGAACCTGTTCCTCACCCAATCCTGAACTGCTTCTGCGAATCCTGCTGCAAACATCAACGTTTTACTCATATTTACTGCCAGACCAGCAATCTTTTCAAACTTAGATAAGACTGTAAAAACCTATGCCACTGATTGAAAGGACCCTTCTACGAAGATCAGGAAATCGCCGGAAAAGACATATGAGTTAATTTTGTTGCTTCACACCCCGAATGGTAGTTCAAAATCCCATCTCTTGCTGCGTTATTCAGCATAAGAGACATCACATTCATCGCAAGAACAAACATGATAGAAGATAAGTGATCAACTTGTCGTAATCCAAACTTGCCTTTGAAAACCAAAAGTTCTTTTGTTTATACTAACCGAGAAAGAAGGAGAACATATACAAGCCTTATCAAAGAAATGAACTGTTGAGATAGACTATAAGCCAGTAGAGATGAGAAAATGAATCCCACCTTATTGAGTCAAAAGCTTTGGCTATATCAATCTTCAGAGTAATCCTCGGAGATAAAGAATCCTTGTGATACCCTTGCTTAACCTATGAAGCGAGTAATACATTCTCCAAAAGAAGACGATCTCTTACAAAATCCGTCTGATTTGGCAGAACTAAATCCCAGAGGATTCTCTTTAACCGGTCTGAGATAATCCTAGTAATCAGCTTATAGGCGGCATGAGATAGGCCTGAAATATTTAAGCTGATCAGCTCCTTTTTGGAATTAAAACAAGAGATGTAGCATTTAGAGAAGATGGCATAAATCCTTTTTGGAAGAAATCTTGAACAACCATCACAACTTCTTTCCCATTACCGGCGATGAAGCTTTAAATAATTCCAAAGGGAAGCCGTCCGGTCCCGGAGTTTTATTAAGTGGCATTTTGAATAGAGAAATCTGGATTGTTTCAGCCGATACCGTAGTAAGCAAATGCGCATACTGAGCAGAGGGACATCGAGTAACAATACTGTATTCAGATACATGGGCAGATAGATGCAGTATGTGCCTAGTACTGAACAATATAACTCGGAAAATAGGCTTGAGCTATCAAGTGGACCTCCTGAAGAAAAGAAGTCCTTGTGGCATCCCCTTTGATAAGGTATTTAATGGCGTTTGACACATTCCAAATATTCATTACCCAGAAGAAGAACCGGTAAAAAAGTATCGTTCACTTAACAATTTTATTTGGGATCATTGCTTGAAAAAGCTCTCTTCAGCCAGCCTTAGAGTTGTCCATAATTCCCTAGCTGAGTGATCATTCAAAAATTTCTCCTCTGTCGGATCCAACATGGACAATATTTGCAAGTTTCTAAGGTTTGACTCTGCTTATGTTACTCTTTTTCTCAATTCCACTGTAGTTTTCCTAGCATAGAGTCTTCATCAGATTTTTCAAACTCTTCACCCTAAAGCAGAAATCAGCCAACTTTGTAGCTTCTGGTCCAACTTCCTCCAATGTTGACTTACCAATAGACAAGAAATCCGGGTTAGTGGTCAAGAAGGAGAAGAACTTAAAGTATCGATCACCATGAGAAGAAGGAGGCGTGACCATTCTGATATGACACGGTGTGTGATCATAAAAGTTAGGAGCCTCAAAAGAGCAATGATCATAAAAGTTAGGAGCATCAAACATCTATCCAACTTCTTTTCTAAAGGATTTGAAGATTTTTTTGTTTGACCATGTGAACCTTGGGCCTTGGGACGGCAAGTCAAAATGGTATAGATTAAAGACGCAATCACTGAATTTTCGCACTGCCTCCATACTTGAGATAAAATTGACATTTGGATACTCACTCGGGTTCAATATTTCATCCATTAATCAACCAAGGCTTACATTCAAGACTAAAAGAAGCATGCGTATCCCGGGGAGAAATCAAGAGTTCCCTCCTTTCCCCCACAAAATTTGAAGCATAAACAACCGTATATACAAAGGATTGTCCATCTTCAAGAGTTACCTCATAAGTTATGTACTATTTGGCCTGAAAAAGAGTGTGACGGAATTCAGAGCTTTATATAGGATCCAAATCTTCCTGAGCTCTGAAAATGATAGTTGGAGATGATACACCAATCCTGACCAATAGCCGATAAGATATGATCTTTATTTACTTCTCTGACATGTGCGTCAAGAACGGCTCCAAAAGCAATTGGTCTGCTACTAATCCAATTTGCAAGAGGGCGGTGCTTCGATGGTTTGTTAAGTCCTCGCACGTACCAAAAACACGTATCACACATAATTATTGATTTTTGGTAAGACTCGCCCATGTGATAAGTGGTAGTCCTTCTCCATACGGAGAATCCTGCAACTCTTTCTTTCTCTTCTTCTTTTTCTGCTTTGAAGGCGTCAACGGAGAAGATGAGTTTTGTCTTGGTGAGTTTTCAAGCAGGGTAGTTCTTGTCCTTGAAATTCAGAATTATCATCATGGTCCCAATTCAGAGCATCAAATGTGTTCACAACAGCTTAAAGATCCTTCCACTGATTTCTTAGATTAAGCACCCTTCCTGTTATGCGATGTTTTTTCCGGACGTTTAAAGTCTTCATCGTCAGATATTGAAACAACTACAGCATTTATATTCGCATCATTACGAGTTGCTGGCGGGGACGAAATTGATGTATTGATTGTCAAAACAAGTGGATTAATAGCTGTTCTCTCAACACTAACAGCAGAGTCAAGGAGACAATCTCGACTGATTGAGAGGGAGCCTCACATCTCTTTGATTGCAGAGATTGTTCTGTTGGATAAACTTGAACATTGTGTTTCTCTACCGGATTATGAGTAGCATTATCACTTCAACCGCATTCATCTGAGCAGATGACTCTTTTTGGCAACCATTCCTTTGAGGCTGGTCTTTTATATTTCCTCTCCCTTGTAGATGTAACTCTACCTTTAGGCTTGCGAGAAGATATTGAGATTTTCCTTTACTGAAAGGCCCGAAGAAGAGCCTTTTCCATTTGTCGGGTGATATTTTTTAGTCTTGGGACAGAAAGCTTCTTTATGACAATATTCATGGCAAACCGGACAAAGGGGCGGTAGCCATGGATATTTAACAGATAGAACAACAACTTCGCCATCCTCTCGTTCAACTTCCATAGACTCTGGAAGCTTAGAAGTTAGATCAACTATTACCTTTATCTTAGCCGAGTTAATACTCGTGAAAGGTTTATCATCTACGACCACACCTAGAGGTCGGGCAAAAAACCCGAGGCCTTTGTTTGTCACTAAATCAAAAGGAATGTTTTGAATCTCTTCCCGATTGGTCTTGAACAGTGACGGAGGATCAAGAATGTAAGCCGCTTTCAATTCTGTGACTTAGAATGGAGAATTCCTTACTCTCCAAAGCTCGTGTTGAAGCACATTTCTTAATGTGAAACAAGAAAGCATTTAAGAGAGATTGTGGATGGTTACTCTCTTATCTTTTCCCCACAATAAATTCAAGACACCCCAAATCTTCCCGTAAGAGGGAGGCGTGCCATAGAATATATCCACAATGTAATCTTTATGTTGCTTTGCTCCTCTTTCGAAAACACCATTTTGGAATTTTTACTCTTGAAATACCATCTTCCGAGATTGTCACTGGCGCATCAAATTTTGGGATCTTGCTCTTTGATTGGAGTCTGGTGGCCCGATGAAACTCTTCCTTTCCAACATTACTTGTAGCATTTGGATTGGTTAGTTTGTGAAGAGGCCCTTTAGAACCTTCCTGAGCTGAAGAAGCCTTTGGATCGTTCTGAAGATCCGTTTCTTTTGAGTGGTTTCCTAAGTTCTTTCCAGCCTCTGAACTAACAGGGGAGGTCGATAGAGGAGCAGGGGGGAGTGAACCTGACGGAGCAGATACCGGCAAGCCTAATGAACCATTTCCAGGAGGAAAACCTGAGACATTTAAATCCTATGTTCCTAGCCGAATAACAGGGATGGAGACTGGACCTGAACCTATAAGACCTTTCCCAAAAGGCGAGATATGCAAAGGTTTCCGACCAATCTGTTGGGAATGTCCTGAAATCTACTGTACTATCTCTAGAAAGTATGATAAGTGTCGAGATCAGACATAAGTCATAAATACTGGGTGATCATGATGACTTGCTAGAGTCCGCTCTTGATCTATAAGTTTAGGACTTATTGCCAGTATTGTATGATCCCAAAGGGTCACACACCATAGCTAACGGGAAAGTTAAATGGAATTAATACGGTAAGATGCAAGGCATTTACTGTATTTGTACAGAGATATTGGGCCAGACAAAATACAGTCTTTTGTCTGATTTGGGCCTTGGGCCCAAAATCCCAATAGGCCATTAGGTTAATTCCTTGGGCCCATATAAGGAAGAGGAGGCGCCAAAAAACCCTAGGGCTCTGCGATTTTAGCCTAGCCGTCCTCTCTCTCTCTCTGGTTATTCCAACTTGGTCTAGCAGCCTGATCCAATAGCTTGTAAGAGTGTGGATACCTAGGAGGAGCCGGTTATCATCAGCTCTCTGTGATCTCTTCATTCCTTTGATCAATCCGCTGCAATCACATGGTAATGAATCTGATCTGTTTATGATTCAACTGCAAATCACCTAGATCCTAGTTGATTATGTGCTAGGTTGTAACCTGATAATTACACCAATGAACACACATAATCCTTCAGTGGTATCAGAGCCTAGGTCGTTAGGTTTTGCTTTTTGGATCATACTAGGTTGTTTATTAGTTTGATGAATCGATTTTAATGAGTAAAATTGATTGAAACTTGGAAAACCTAGAAATATGTGTATCGAAAGTTGACATTGTCTTATAATTATAAGAATCGATTTCACAAGTTTTGTTAGGGTTTAAAATCGTTTTGTCTTCAAGCGATGATCTCATGATCGTAAAGTGAAAAGCATAAAACGAATTGGGAAAGTCAAATCGAATAATTGAATTAAGGTTTGTCAATATTCAAATCGTTTTTTGTCTTTTGTTAATGTCATAATCGATTGTTAAATTGAAAGGTCAAAATCGTTTTGTCTTCATGTATATGTCATGATACGATTTATGAAAAGTCAAAGCAATTATTGAATTGGTTAACAAACGATCGCATGATTGACTTAGGTTTGTTAATGTTCAAAATCAATTTTGTCTTTAGTGAATCGTTAACTTCGCTTGTTGACTTTGTTGTAATCGATAATAAGAATCGATTTGTTTGATTTGTAAAAGATCATGATTTTGTCTTCAAGCTAAAGACAAAATCTTTTCAAAGCTTTGAATAATTATGGTTTAAGCGGTTAACCCAAATCGCGGTTTGCTGGAAATTATTTAATACAATTGGTATTATTTAATTTCTGGTTAAACCGGATTTAAATTCAAAATTGAATTTTAACCTAAACCGAAGACTTGTCTAAGTTTGATTTGGTTGGACCAAATAATTTAGAGCTGGTCTGGTTTAGTAAATAACCAGTTGGATTTAGTAGTTAATTTGGTCTTGGACCAGAATTAATGAACCGACTCGGTTATGTCAAATTATTGGGCCAATTGGAATTCTGTGGTCTTGGGCCAAGAATTGGGCCTATAATTTGTGACCCAACCGAAAACTTTAATAAAACATTAAATTAGAGAACTTCTAATATTAAAAGTTTCTAATTTTGGCATGTTAGGAAACTTCTAAAAATAGTATGTTTCCGATTTAGAAAGTTTCTAAAAATAGTAGGTTTCCCTAAATAGAAAGTTTCCACATTTAGTAAGTTACCTGAAATGGAAAGTTTCCCAAAATAGTAATCTTCTATTTTTGGGAGGAAATCTATTGAAACCTAAACTCCTCAAAAACAATATCAAGCTTGGATGTCTTACCCAATCTTGTCAGCTACTTAACGCTTATTCAATTACAGATATGGCTTACAGTGTGAGGTGTCTGTTTTTGCGTAAGTAAAGTAGTATATAGTCACTAATTTCATTGGGAGTCCCAGATTTTAGTGATTATTTGGCTGTAAGAGATTGGTTTCCTTGACTGGGCCATCGGGAGTCCCGGGCCTTGAGACATCTGGTGTATTGGGCCTTGGGCCCAATTCACAACCGAGAGTTATTGGATATAACTAGCTGTGTGTATGCTTACCAAGTGAAGCTACTTCTGGGTGACGGCCAGTGGCCCACTTTGGATTTAGCTAAACATGGGTCTCGGAATCATTGCATTCTTATGAGGTTAAACAAAGAAATTTTGAATGCAATGCGAGTTTTCTTATAAGTTGTTAAGATTACTCTTTTATGAACTGAATAACTAAAACTCTATTTATCTCTAAATTTCAGTTATGACTAGCACAAACAATCAAAACACTTTCTCGATCCGGTCTGTCCTTGAGATGGACAAACTAAACGGATCAAATTTCTTGACTTGGTCGCAGAACCTGAGGCTAGTCCTCAGGCAGGAGAGAAAGGACTATGTCCTTGAAAGAGCTCTCCCCGAGAGGATCGGGTCCAATGCCTCTCATGCAGTATATGATGCTTGGAATAAGCATTATAATGATGCGGTAGATGTGCGTGATCTGATATTGGCTACCATGGACTCAGATTTGCTGAAGCAATATGAGAACATGGAGTCGCCAATAGAGATGATCAGCAGCCTGAAATTGAAATTTCAGGAGCAGGTAAGAGTGGAGAGATACCAGTTGGTTAAGTCTCTCACTAGCTGCAAGCTACCAAATGATCATCCAGTGAGTCCTCATGTCAGTAAAATGATGGGTTACATTGATAACCTGAGGAAACTGGATTATCCAATTAGCCAAGAATTGGCAACTGAGATCATTCTGCAGTCACTGCCGTCAAGCTATGATAAGTTCAAAAGGAACTATATCAAGAAAGGCTTAACGAAGACGCTGACTGAACTGCATGATATGCTCAAGACAGTTGAGCCAAACGTGAAGAGTACCCTGTATAATCTCATAATGGAGAAGGGTAGGTTTACTAAACCTAGTGCTGACAAGGGTGAAGACAAAGTTGTCCAGATTTTGAATCATGGCAAGCGTGTGTCTTCTGAGCCCGAGTCAGATACATCTTACGTTGGTAAGTGCTGCTACTGTAAAGAGACTGGGCATTGGAAGAGAGATTGCATTAAATTCATGAAGATTATGAGGAGTTGAAGTTGATGTATGAGACTACTTCCTCAGGTATTCATGTTATTACTTCAAGTTCTACCTTATAGGTATTGGATACTGGTTGTGGCACTGATATTTGTTATAATATGCAGAGCCTAAGCAACAGTAGAACGTTGAAGGAAGGACAAGTGGAACTGCATGTCTGGAAGGAGCTATGGATGCTGCCTCAGCCGTAGGGTTTTCACTTGTAGATGCCTTTGAGGCTTGGTTTTGTATTAAGTAATTGCTACAATGTACCTGCTTTAAGCAGAGTTGTCTTTCATTTTCTTGTAAGAATTTGAATGTTTTTCATTTTGATAAAAGACAAGTTTTGTTCTTTTGATCTCAATGAAATATTGATTGTAGCACCCTATTCAAGGAATGGGTTTTATATCTTAAACCAAAGAGTGCCTAAAAGTAACATAAATACCGAATTGGTTTAAATCTGATGAATTAAACCTGATTTTTCTTGGCGTAAATGTTTTGGTCACATAGAGTGAGTCGGATTCAGAAATCCCATAGTTATGGACTTTTGGGCTCATTTGATCGGATATCTTATGAGACTTGAATTCTGCTTACTGGACCAAAAGACAAAGGGCCCATCTTAGCCGAGCTAGAGAAAGGCCCAAAGGCTTATTGGACCTTGAACATACTCATGTATGTGGCCCGATGAGCAGTAATGCCAGAGAAAATTTCCTGTACTTCATTATATTTACTGATTACTTCAGTGAGTATGACTGTGTTCATTTGATGAGACACGAGTCGGAATTCTTTGAAATGGTCGAAAGAGTTCCAGAATGAGGTATAGAATCTGAGTGACAGAAGTATTGAGACTCTGGATTAGATCACGAGTGAGAATACTTAAGTCATTGATGGTGTGATCATCTGAATGAGTGTGAAGTCGTTTCACAGCTCATTTCTCCTGAAAACCTTGAGGTGTTTCTGTGAGAAAGAATCAGATCTTATTAGAAATGATTAAAGATGAGTCACACGAATCTTCCATGATATTCTTTAAGAATAAAGCTCTAGAAATATCTAAGTTTACGCTGAAATAGTTCCACCAATATCAGTTGAAAGACACCACATAATTGTGGACTGGAAATGATCCAAGTTCGTCTTTACTGAGTATTTGTAGTTGTGCTACTTCGCTGGTTGTCCTAGGGAAACCAAGGCTTGTTACCTTTTACGTCCATTCCGAAAACGAAGTTAGGTTATTCGGAATTCTGTTTTCTAAAAGGAAAGTTACTTTCCAAGAAGAACAGTGGGAGTAAAAGTATAACTCGAAGAAATTCGAGAAATACAGGAGGCTGCTCAACCTGTTGAGGGAGAGCAGCGGATGGATTTACAGATTTCTGTAGAATCTACACCTGTAGAGCCTGAAGTTCGCAGATCTGAATGAATCCGTCACTAATCAGAGAGTGATTTCTCGTGATTAGTTGCCATGATCTGATGATCATTGAAAGTGACGAACCTGCGAAATTCACAGAAGCGAAAGTGAGCCCGGACTCCGAAAAATTATACTGTATGTAAGTTAGCTTCATCGATCCATTCATGGATAGAAGCAAACATATCGGAGTTGGAATCTTCGTTCTGTTGAAGTAGTCAAGGTTTTGACTTGAACAGGAACGAAGTGGAACTGTGCGTTTACTAATAGATAAGTTGGAGCGATGTTGCATTTCTCATAGTGTATGTCGATGACATACTGATTCTCGGAAATAACGTTCCAATGCTGCAGTCGGTAAAGGACTGGCTTGGGAGTTGTTTCTATGATTGACATGGGTAAAGCCACGTATGTTCTTGGATTTTGGATCTAAAGATAGAGATCCAAAAGAGCTGATAGGACAAAGTCAGGATTCTTATATTGACAAAGTCCTACACGTTTTCAGCATTCCAAGAAGGGTTTTATGCCAATGTCACATGGCATTATGTTAAGCAAGAAACAGTGTCCTACGATATCTGCTGAGCTTGAATGCATGGATAAGATTCCATATGCGTCGGCAATTGGATCTATCATGTATGCCATGACACGTACTTGTTTTGATATTGCTTTAATGTTAAGCAAGACAAGTAAAGACCAGTCAAATCCAGCAAAGAATCACTGGATAGACGTAATGAATATCCTCAAGTATTTGGAAAATATTTAGGATAAGTTCTTGATTTACGGAGAAAGTGAGGTGCTACAAGTCGGTAGAGTCTGAAAGGCAAGTTTCCAACAGACAAAGATGATTTCCGGTCACAGTCCGGTTATATCTTGTGTCTGTCTGGCGGTGCAAGGCACTGTTGCTGACTCCATGACTTAAGCTGAACATTTCGCAGCTTGGGTAGCGGCGAAAGAGGTTGTTTGGAAAGATGAGTTCATCACTGAACTTGATGTGATTCCCAGCATAGATGAGACTAGCTGCACATCAGAGGTCCAAACACCTTGAGGGTAGGTATAACCTATTCCGTGAGATAAATGACAGAGGTGTTAAGTAGATCAGCAAGTTTCAACGAATGAGAACGTTGCTAATCTATTAACGAAGCCACTCCTTAGGCCTAAGCACGAGTCGCGGACTGTAGCTGTAGGATATGTGAAATTAAGATGTAGTCTTAATTTCAGTGGGAGTTTGTAAAGGCTTTATTTAGTTGTTTTGAAAGGTTCATGTAAACATAATATTTTATGTTTATGAAATTTATGATTTCTGGATTATTTTAACTGTGATATAAATAATCGTTCCAAAATGATTCATGTCATTATATATGGGCCATCGAAGTACATGAGTAGACTTGATCCTGAAACCCCATATTTAACGAAATGACATAAATCATAGTGTCCATAGTCGAAGGTTGTTGAAATTGGAACACCAACAACCACTTGAGACTAGATTGTGTTGAGACTTATGACCAAGTTTCGAGGGGTCATAGATGTGCGGCATCAAAGTCGACACATAGGTATATGTAGGGGAGCATATGACCGGACATGGCCCGCTGATGAGAACTCTACAAGATATTAATATCTGTGTCATAAGAGGTTCTCATATACGACTATAGAGTATAGTCCTTAGACCTGAGTTCGCATGCATGTGGCTGCACATGGATTGATGCGCTTTGATCATTGTCTAACGCTGTTTCGTAACTGGGAGCTATAAGGACCTTGGTTGGGTGTATTATGAAGTGTGTAGTTCATAGTGATGGAACAAGATGGGATTTGTCCCTGCTGTTTAACGGAGGTAATATCTCTAGGCCAATCGGAGACTTGATAGCTGGTAAGAGAGTGGCCACTCCCAAACGGACTTGCCCAAGTCGTTTGCATTGTCAGTATCAAATCTGGTCCGATGAACATGGTCTGGCTATATAAGGATGACACGCATCTTGCCTTATGCCAGATCGAGATATTGAGACAAAAGGATTAGGGAATGTAGGATTCCAGTACAAGTGGGAGATTGTTGGGAATGTCCTGAAATCTACTGTACTATCTCTAGAAAGTATGATAAGTGTCGAGATCAGACATAAGTCATAAATACTGGGTGATCATGATGACTTGCTAGAGTCCGCTCTTGATCTATAAGTTTAGGACTTATTGCCAGTATTGTATGATCCCAAAGGGTCACACACCATAGCTAACGGGAAAGTTAAATGGAATTAATACGGTAAGATGCAAGGCATTTACTGTATTTGTACAGAGAAATTGGGCCAGACAAAATACAGTCTTTTGTCTGATTTGGGCCTTGGGCCCAAAATCCCAATAGGCCATTAGGTTAATTCCTTGGGCCCATATAAGGAAGAGGAGGCGCCAAAAAACCCTAGGGCTCTGCGATTTTAGCCTAGCCGTCCTCTCTCTCTCTCTGGTTATTCCAACTTGGTCTAGCAGCCTGATCCAATAGCTTGTAAGAGTGTGGATACCTAGGAGGAGCCGGTTATCATCAGCTATCTGTGATCTCTTCATTCCTTTGATCAATCCGGTGCAATCACAAGGTAATGAATCTGATCTGTTTATGATTCAACTGCAAATCACCTAGATCCTAGTTGATTATGTGCTAGGTTGTAACCTGATAATTACACCAACGAACACACATAATCCATCACAATCACCTTAATTTCAGGAGAAGAAGGGGAGAGCTCTGCCTCGAACATGATAGAATCCTTCGATGGGAGAAGCGAAGAAATGAGCCTCTGGCTGAGGTGCGGAACGGTCCGAGGAAAGGAGGAGGAAGAATCAGCGGATTCGACATTGGGAGTATCGGATTTTAGATCCAAGAAACAAGGGTTTTGTGAACAATAAATTTCGCGTTCTTGAGAGAAGAACTATAATTTAGACTATTTTGCAAATATCAAAAACTTTTGCGAACACACTCATACTCATTTCTTAATAGATTTCTACTTGTTTTTCTATTCCAAATCTTGTAAAAGGCAGATAATTCGTCCATATTACAAGTCATATGCCCTTATTTCTCTCTAAATTCTTGCTCACTTCGTTCATCTTACTTTTGAGCTAAGTTCTTGCATATTTGTCTCAAAAGTCATTTATTTATTTTTGTTTCTCACAAGGAAAATATAGTCCTCCAACTATTTATATTTACAAAATTTGACAGTTGCAGTTTTTTTTGCTACAACATGAACACAAAGAGTCCTAATGTTGATGGTTGGAATGTGCAGGAGACCATCGCTAAGTTCCTTTAGGAACAGCTTAAAGTCAATGAAGACCATAATGAAAAGATTATCGAGGCCTTCGCTAACATTACTCAATAGATAGAGAAAGAAACTGGTGATTTGTCTCAGCCAATCACCGAGGTAAGTTCTAAAGTGGCATGAGTGTCAGAACAAGTAGCTCCAAAAATGTCACATGTCCCTGCATTAGAGGTACTAGGGGGCGTTAATGGAGCTATGCATGCAAACTATGGTGAAACCTATTGAATTTGGCAAAAATGACTCTCGGGTTGAATCTACCAAGTAATGGACAAGAAAGTCACAACACCATGCTTCCAACTTCGGGAGAAAGTTTGAACAAAGATGAGTCACCTCCGTTCCAATTTCAGTTCTTTTTTCCTGCCTCCACTTGGTTTCCCACCTTCGTTTCTTCCCTTGAGGCCGGAACAAAGATGAGTCAAGACACCATAATTTGGAGAAAGGAGTGGACCGATTCAGCTTTTGGGCAAACCATGTAGATTTCAAAGACAAGGTGATCCTATAATTCTGGAATACGTCTACAAGATCCTCACAGATGTGAGAGAGGGACTTAAAGATGTGAACTCCAAGGTGCACAACACCACAAGCTCAGCATCAGAGACTAACATACTGCTTTCTAGAAGAAACAAAGCAAACTCTATTTTCGGAGAAAAACCAAGTCAAAACGTTGGAAAGTTTATACGTCCAGTCTTTGGGGGAAAGATCAACCCCATGTTGCTCCTAACTGCATTTAGAATTGCAGTTGGTAGAGCTCACTTTAGTGAGTATGAAAAGGAAACCAAATTGTGTACGATATTTGTTGAACATCTCTCGGGTTCACTCTAGATTGGTTCTCTCACTTAGAGGGACGAACAATAGCTGAAACCTTTTCAGCTATCACTCAGTTTCCAAAAAAAATATTCAATATTTATTTTGAAGACAAGTTCAAGAGAATAACTGATAGATGTATAGTTTTATCCCTATTCTACTGCAAGTGCACAGTTAATGCAATCGTAGTATATAAGGTATCGAATCCCACAAGGACTCTCAGTCACACAATAGATTATTAGTAGTTCAGATTTAATTAAGCGAAGCAGGTGTGAAAACAGTAAACGAAATAGCAAGTAAATCAAGTGAGTTTGTAAGCAAGAAGGCGAAGCGTTAGGTTTCAGGAGTTCTCAGGAAATCAGGAACGCAAGCAATCAATCTATCTAGATCTAATCAATAACTGTTCTACAACTCAAACACGGATATATAATTAACCAAATTCCTTTGCGATAATTCTCTAAGTCTAAGTGCAGCAAACCAAACTTTCGTTTGCGAGAACTAACGGATTAAACCAGCCTTAATTCCAAGTTTGATATGTTCACAATTAACCTAAACCAAACTTCCGTTTGCGAGAAGTTTAATTGCTTATCTAGGCTCTTTCTAGTTAAATTAACCAACTTCCGCTGCATTAATCAACCTAACATCATAATTCTGATTAGCTACTTCAGATTAAGCATTAAGAACAACCTAAACAAAGAACTAGCAGATATGAATCCCTACAGATTAATTAAACTATAATTCTCTGAAATCCCTAATGAGAATCCTTCAACCTAACAGGTAAACTACTCAGACATGTTCATCGAGACAGAAAATATCATAAGTAGAAAACCAAATATCATATAATCAAATAAGAACTGGGGTTCAAAATCAAGTCTCTTTCGAGATCAGGATCAGCCCCTCAACTCTCTCTGAGTAAAACTTAACGTAAGAAAAGCTTGTTAAAAGCCTCCCCTAAACAATGGCTTAAAAACTCTATTTATAACCTAAAACAAGAATTGGGGCTTCTTTGTAAATATCAGGAACTTCTGGGCAAAACTGCAATTTTATAATTCTTCATTAAACCGTCGTTTGGCCCATCTCGCATATGCAACGATCGATGCCATGAGTGTGTCGATCGTTGCAGCTCTGGAATATTGACAGTGAAGTCTATCTCTCGGCCAAATACTCTAATTAGCTCCAGAAAGTGCCATAATCACCAAATATGCTCCAAATGTGCTTGTACCTAATAAACACCTGAAAAGAGTCTAAAATATAGTAAAAGACTCGATAAATAACACATATACCATGGTTAAAAACCCT
Organism: Orychophragmus violaceus; assembly: GCA_030180135.1. Lineage (NCBI taxonomy): Eukaryota > Viridiplantae > Streptophyta > Magnoliopsida > Brassicales > Brassicaceae > Orychophragmus > Orychophragmus violaceus. Next base: position 55,934,233 of record CM058230.1, on the reverse strand, counting down.
AAAATCCATGGTATATCAATAACTATGGGCTTTTTGGAAAGTATCAAGAGTTTTGCTCTGCTTTTACAGTAGTAAATTCAAAGATGTTATCACAATAATGGCAGTTGTTCATGATGAGACAGCCTTAGAAGCTTTTAAAATGGCATATGGGATGATTCACGATTTAAATATGATCTCACAGACAATCGTCCATTGATGATTTAATATACACTTTACCGAGGTGCGGATGGACAAGAGTCGAAGAACAAAAGACAAGAATTTTCCAAGCGTTACAAAAGTGAAAGACCCCATGTCATGAGCAACTCTGTTACTTCTCGAAGTGATGTGGGAGATAGTGTTGGAATTATGTCCAGTAATCTCTGTACTGTCTCTAGAACGTAAGAGTATGTCAATGATCAGACATAAGTCATATAATACTGGGGGTCATGATGGCTTGCTAGAGTCCGCTCATGATCTATAAGTCTTGGACTTATTGCCTTTATTATATGATCCCATATGGGTCACACGCCTAAGCTAACGGGAAAATACGAAGGAACGGTTTAGCAGAAGTACGGTAAAAGTGCTAGGCATTTATTGTACTTAGAGAGTATAAAGGGCCTGATTAAATCCATGGGATTTAATCAGAACTGAGAATTGGGCCCAAAAGCCCATGAGAACTAAAGGGAGTTTTAATGAATAAAACTTGACCTAAAGCTCTCTAATTCTTCTCAGTCTCTGCGCCTCCCTTAGCCTCTCTCTGCGCCTCCTTCTTGCTCTGTCTAGCAGCCAATTCCCGAGCGTGCGTGTGTGAGCCTTTGGAGGATCCATCTCTTGGTGGTTCTGCTGATCTCTGACCATTACCTCCTCATTCCGCTGCACAAAAGGTAACAGGTGAGATCCATTAAGTTTCTATAAATAAGAGAACCTAGATCTGCATGTTTAGTAGGATGAATCAATTGAGAATTGAATCAGGAAACACTAAACGATCCAACAGTGGTATCAGAGCTATTGGTTCTGTGGTTTTTCTTGTTTAGAATCTTGTTTAGGATTGTTTAAGAAGTGTTTTTGAATCAATCTACTGATAAGGAAAAACACTTAAGAAACAAAGAATTAAAAACCTAAACAAACAAGAAATCGCATGATCCAATCTATATGAATTGGTATGCGTCGGATCGTCAGACGAGAGGTGAACCGATCGCATGGATCAATCGATCGCATGGATCGACCCGCTCACCTCCTGTCCCGATCAAAAACCGAGCTCGTCATGCATCTCTCGGCCACGATCGCATGATAAAGGGCCGACCGATCGGATGGATCGAGTCTCGGCCAAGCCAGCATCGTCCCGCTCTCGTCCCGGCTGTCCCGATCGCTCGGCGATCGCGTGAAGCCACACGGGCCCGAGCTCGCCGATCGTCCCGTCCCGTCCCGTGAAGCAGCCGTCCCGATCATGGATCGAACGCGTGCGGCTTGCGGCTGACGTGATCACGTGAACTCACGGCTAGGTCGTGATCGGTTCACGTGATCAATCGGTTCGGTTCGTTTTATGGTTCGGTTTAAAACTTGATTAAAAACAAAACGTCACGGTTTAATAAACAGACTTAATAAGTTTATTAAGTTCTGGTTAAACCGGGATAAGAAATCCAAAGTCGAAAATTTGGATTTTGTGCCTAAACCAGTGGTTTTCTAATTTGATTTGGTTGGACCAAATAAATTGAGAAAATCCGGTTTAGTAAATAACCGGTTGACAATTGTGGTCATCGTAGTAATTAATTTTGGTTAAGACCAATTTTAATGAACCAGACCGGTTATGTCATTTAATTGGACAATTGGGTTATGTCTTGGACATGAACCAATTCTTGGGCCTCGGGCCAAGAAGTTAAAACAATTGGGCCAATTATTTGAGTCTTTTCATCAGATTAATTTAAAATTTATTTTTATAATTATAAAAATCGATAAAATTAATAAGTTTCCAAAAAATTTTGAAATTAGAAAGTTTCTAGATTTGCATGTTTTGGATTTTAGGAAATTTCTATAATTAAAAGTTTCTATTTTTAGAAAGTTTCCAAAATTAGTAGGTTTCCCAAATAGGAAAGTTTCCCAAAATAGTAATCTTCTATTTTGGGATGAATTTTTAATAAACCTACAAACCTCAAATAATATCAAGCGTTGGATGTCTTGTCCAGTCTATGTCAGCTGTCGAAGCCCATTCAATTGTATTCATGGCCTTACAGTGTGAGGGTGTCTACTTTTGCGTGGACAAGATGGTTTGTGATTCATAAATGTCATTGGGAGTCCCATACATTAATGATTACATGACTGTATAGTCTGGTTTTCTTGACTGGGCCATCGGGAGTCCCGGGCCTTGAGACATCAGAGTGGATTGGGCCTCGGGCCCAGATTCACAACCAAGAGTTATATCACGGATATAATTAGCCGACATAGGGCTTACCGATATAAGCTAAGGTTGGGTGATGGCCAGTGGCCCACTTTGATCTTAGTTATATGTGGATCTTGGAATCATTATATTCTATTGAGGGTAACTTATGTTATTGAATATAATGCGTGATTAATCATATTAAAATTAATACGAGATTAATCATATTGAACATATTAACTAATAACCTTTTTATATTATATTTCAGCTATGACTACTACAAGCACACAAAACACATTCTCAATCCGGTCTGTTCTCGAGAAGGAGAAGCTGACTGGAACGAACTTCCTGACGTGGTCAAGGAACTTGAGGCTAGTCCTCAAGCAGGAGAAGAAGGATTATGTCCTTCGTGATCCCCTCCCCGAGAGGCCTCCTAACAATGCCGCCAGGACTCTGCAGAATGCTTGGGAAAAGCATTCGTCAGATGAAAATGATGTCTATTGCCTGATGCTGGCGACAATGACTGCTGAGCTGCAAATGCAGTTCGAGAGTGTGTTGTCACCCATCGAGATAATGGCAAGCCTGAAATCGCTTTTTCAGGAGCAAGCAAGGACTGAGAGGTTTCAGACAGTTAAGAACCTCTTAGACTGTAAGTTGGCTGCAAATGCGGCAGTGAGTCCTCATGTCTTGAAGATGATGGGTTATCTCGATCATCTTCAGAAACTCGACTGCCCTATCAGCCAGGAACTTGCCTGCGACATCGTTCTGCAGTCTTTACCTGCAAGCTATGATCAGTTCATTCTGAACTTTAATATGCATGGCTTGAGTAAGACATTGCCTGAGCTTCACGGAATGCTCAAGACTGCAGAGCCCAACTTGAGGAAAACCGCCAAGGACCCCAATGTGCTTATGGTGCAAAAGGGCAAGGGGTTTAAGAAATCCTCTGCTAAGGATAAGGGAAAGGCTAAGGCTGTCCAAGTCTCGGACAAGGACACGCCAAAGCCCAAACCCAAGTCTAAGGCTGGGCCTACTGACATCTGCAGGCTCTGTAAAGAACCAGGGCATTGGAGGAGAGAATGTAAGAAATTCCAAGAAGGTTTAAAGGAATTGAAGAAGAAGACTTTCGAGACTTCTTCATCAGGTATTTTTGTTATAGAAGTTAATACAACTACTTCTGATAATACCTCATGGGTTATGGATACTGGTTGTGGGGCTCATATTTGTACTAATATGCAGGCACTCAGCAACAGTAGGAGGCTGAAGCAAGGACATGTGGAGCTACGAGTTGGGAATGGAGCGAAAGTTCCTGCACTAGCTGTAGGCACATACTTGTTGTCTTTACCTTCGGGATTGATTTTAGAACTCAATAATTGTTATTTTGTACCTGCGATAAGCAGAAATATTATTTCAATTTCTTTGTTGGATTTGGAAGGTTATGATTTTTCAGTTAAGAATAAATTATGTTCCTTCAATCGCAACAATTTGTTCTATGGTTGTGCCCCTCTTACGAATGGGCTTTACATACTTGATCAATCCGCGCCAATTTATAACATTGATACCAAACGGTTCAAACCTAATGAGGAGAACCGAACGTTTCTATGGCATTGTCGTTTAGGGCACATCAGCGAGAAACGCATCAAGAGGCTCCATTCGAATGGACTTCTTGGCTCATTTGACTTTGAGTCATGTGGGAAATGCGAATCCTGCATGATGGGCAAAATGACACGGGCCCCCTTTAATAAACCTAACGAGAGGGCCAGTGACTTATTGGGCCTGATACACACTGATGTGTGTGGCCCAATGTCCACAAATGCAAGAGGAAACTATCAGTACTTCATTACCTTCACTGATGATTTCAGTAGGTATGGATATGTTTATTTAATGAAACATAAGTCTGAATCTTTTGAGAAGTTCAGAGAATTCCAAAATGAAGTACAAAACCAACTTGGCAAAAGCATTAAGGCTCTTCGGTCCGACCGAGGAGGAGAATACTGAAGCCAAGAATTCAGTGATCATCTAAGAGAGTGTGGGATCGTGTCCCAACTCACTCCTCCTGGAACACCTCAATGGAATGGTGTGTCTGAGAGGAGAAATCGGACCTTATTGGATATGGTTCGATCTATGATGAGTCACACAGACCTTCCAATATCCCTTTGGGGATATGCTCTGCTAACAGCAGTGTTCACTCTAAATAGAGCGCCATCAAAAGCAGTAGCAAAGACACCATATGAATTATGGACTGGAGTGGCTCCAATACTGTCTTATCTTAGAATTTGGGGTTGTGAAGCATTTGTCAAGAGATTAATCTCAGACAAGCTTACACCAAAGTCTGATAAATGCTACTTCATTGGTTATCCAAAGGAAACCAAGGCTTATTACTTCTATCTACGTTCCGAGAACAAGATCTTTGTTGCCCGGGATTGTAACTTTCTTGAGAGGGAGTTTCTCTCTAAGAAAGACAGTGGGAGTAAGGTACTGCTTGAAGAAATTCAAGATGAACAGGATACTGCTCAACCTAATGAGGAAGAACAGCAGGAGGACCTACAATAAATTGTAGAGCCTGAACCTGTAGTACCTGAAGTTCGAAGATCCGGGAGGATCCGTCACGAACCCGAGAGATATCAAGGATTCCTCGTGACTAACTGTCATGATCTTCTGATCATTGATGGTGATGAACCATCGAACTTCAATCAAGCCATGATGGGCCCAGATTCCTCTAAGTGGCGTAAGGCCACTGATTCCGAAATGGACTCCATGTCGGTCAACCAAGTGTTTTCGTTGGTTGACTTACCCGCTGGTGTAAAAGCCATCGAGTGCAAATGGATCTTCAAGAAGAAGATTGACGTGGATGGAAATGTCCAGATTTATAAAGCCAGGTTGGTGGCAAAAGGTTTCAGACAAGTTCACGGTGTGGATTACGATGAAACCTATTCACCAGTGGCTATGATGAAATCTATTCGGATTCTACTAGCAACTGCAGCTTTTCATGATTATGAAATTTGGCAGATGGACGTGAAAATCGCCTTCCTGAATGGAATTCTGGAAGAGGATGTGTATATGACACAACCTGATGGTTACATAGATCCAAAGAATGCTGGGAAAGTATGCAAGCTTCATAAATCCATTTATGGATTGAAGCAAGCATCGAGGAGCTGGAATCTTCGTTTTGATGAAGCGATCAAGCAATTTGACTTCATCAGAAACGAAGAAGAACAATGCGTGTATAAGAAAACTAGTGGGAGCAAGATAGTATTTCTTATTCTGTATGTCGATGACATACTGCTTCTCGGAAACGACGTTCCAATGCTGAAGTCAGTAAAAGACTGGCTTGGAAGTTGTTTTTCCATGAAAGACATGGGTGAAGCCGCATACGTTCTTGGAATTAGGATCTACCGGGATAGATCTAAAAGGCTGATAGGCTTGTGTCAAGATTCATACATTGACAAAGTCCTGCAAAGATTCAGCATGAAAGATTCCAAGAAGGGCTTCACACCAATGGTACATGGCACAACGCTGAGCAAGAAGCAGAGCCCTACGTCGGCTGCTGAGCTTGAGCGCATGAAGAATATTCCTTATGCATCTGCAATAGGATCTATCATGTATGCCATGATTTGTACTCGTCCTGATGTTGCTTATGCACTGAGCATGACGAGTAGATACCAGTCAAATCCAGGTGAAAGCCACTGGATTGCCGTAAAGAATATCTTGAAGTATCTAAGACATACTAAGGATAAGTTCTTGGTGTACGGTGGAAGTGATGTGCTTGAAGTCAGTGGATTCACGGACGCAAGTTTCCAGACAGACACAGATGATTTCCGGTCACAGTCCGGTTATATCTTTTGTCTGAATGGCGGTGCAGTAAGTTGGAGAAGCTCCAAGCAGGACACCGTTGCTGATTCCACTACAGAAGCTGAATATGTCGCCGCCTCAGAAGCAGCGAAGGAAGCTGTTTGGATACGAAAGTTCATGATCGAACTGGGTATGATACCGAATGCGGCTGAGCCTCTGGCACTGTTTTGTGACAACAATGGTGCTATAGCTCAGGCAAAGGAACCAAGATCACATCAGAAATCCAAGCATGTTCAAAGAAGATTTCACTTGATACGTGACATCGTTAATAGAAAGGAAGTCAAGATCAGCCGAGTCCCGACAGATGATAATGTCGCTGATCCGTTGACAAAGCCACTCCCAAGGCCTAAGCTCGAGTATCTTACTGAAGCTGTAGGCATTAGAAACATTGAAATGTAATCTAAATTTGAGTGGGAGTTTTGGGGCTTTATTTAGTTATTTGATATGTTCTTGTAAAACATTTTCTTATGTTTAATGAAATTATTATTTCAAGATTATTTTAACTGTGATGAAATAATCGTTCCAAAATGATATGAACCATTTTATAGGTCATTGAAGTAAGTGACTTGATCTTGAGTTATCAAAGTCATTTAGCTTGATCATGAGACCCTATATTTGATAGATGGCTTATATCATCATGTCCCTAGTCGAAGGTTGTTGAAATTGGAACACCAACAACCGTGTGAGACTAGATTGGTATGTGACTTATGACAAAGTCTCAGTGTGTCATAGATGCGCGGCATCAAAGTCAGTACATAGGTGTATGTAGGGTACATACGACCGGACAAGACCCGATTATAAGAACTCTTCAGGATATTTATATCTGTGTCATAAGAGATTCTTACTACGACTATAGAGTATAGTCCTTAGACCTGAGTTCGCATGCATGTGATTGCACATGAACTAATGCGCTTTGATCATTGTCTAATGCTGTCGTTAAGCGATGGTTATAAGGATCTTGATTGGGTGTATTATGAAATGAGTAGTTTACAGTGATGGAACAAGACGGGATTTGTCCCTTCAATATAAATGGAGAGAATATCTCTAGGCCAATCGGAGATTTGAATACTGGAAAATGCATGGCCATGCTCAAACGGACTTTTCCGAGTCGTTTGGATTGTCAGTATCGAATCAGAGTCCGATGAACAAGATTAGGCTTTATAAGGATGACACTAATCTTGCCTTATGACTAATCGAGATATTGAGACAAAAGGATTATGAATACAGAGATTCCAGTTCAAGTGGGAGATTGTTGGAATTATGTCCAGTAATCTCTGTACTGTCTCTAGAACGTAAGAGTATGTCAATGATCAGACATAAGTCATATAATACTGGGGGTCATGATGGCTTGCTAGAGTCCGCTCATGATCTATAAGTCTTGGACTTATTGCCTTTATTATATGATCCCATATGGGTCACACGCCTAAGCTAACGGGAAAATACGAAGGAACGGTTTAGCAGAAGTACGGTAAAAGTGCTAGGCATTTATTGTACTTAGAGAGTATAAAGGGCCTGATTAAATCCATGGGATTTAATCAGAACTGAGAATTGGGCCCAAAAGCCCATGAGAACTAAAGGGAGTTTTAATGAATAAAACTTGACCTAAAGCTCTCTAATTCTTCTCAGTCTCTGCGCCTCCCTTAGCCTCTCTCTGCGCCTCCTTCTTGCTCGGTCTAGCAGCCAATTCCCGAGCGTGCGTGTGTGAGCCTTTGGAGGATCCATCTCTTGGTGGTTCTGCTGATCTCTGACCATTACCTCCTCATTCCGCTGCACAAAAGGTAACAGGTGAGATCCATTAAGTTTCTATAAATAAGAGAACCTAGATCTGCATGTTTAGTAGGATGAATCAATTGAGAATTGAATCAGGAAACACTAAACGATCCAACAGATAGAAGAGAGCATAGAATATCAAAAGTTCACTCCGCTCACATTTATATGCGGTTCAAATTAGAAATAATCAAGGAGAAGTAGCGGTGAAGTGAAACCAAGGTCTAAAGAAAGTCCAAGAATGCTAGGGCGTGATAAGGAAGCATAATGCGATTATTTTCACAATTTTTATGGACACTCAACCACGAATGCTATAACTTACGAGGTGTTCTAATTGACATTTACCCAGAAGGAAAGATAGGAGACATCAATACTGAAGAGCTAGTGACAAAATTTCGCTTCAAGGGTGCTTCTGAAAAATAAGGCTGTCAGACCGCGAGTAAAAGAAGAAAACATAAATCTGATTATTAGAGGATAAAAACTCGTAGAGAATCGACAAATTTTACCAAGAATCACCAGCTACATGCCGACATGTAAAGAGCAAACAAAGAATTGATGTTTCCCGAAGTAGAGATATCCTTTTCTAAAGAGGATTGAACTGATATGAAATGACACTGGTGATGCAGTCCTCATTGTAATTCTTGACAATACTATAAATTTTGAAGTCCCATGTATTCATATTGATACATGGAGTTAGCAAATATCATTTTCTTGGAAACGTTGAAGAAAATGGAAATAGACGAGATGAAGACGTCAATTCTCATAGGTTTTAGTTATGTAACCCAATTCTGAACAACTGAACTGTCGGTACTAGCATACAGAGTGATGAAAATTGTTGACTTCACCGTAGTCATCGTAAAAAATTTAATGCAATTTTGAGAACACCATGGTTAAACCTAATAATGAACCTAAAGGTTTTTGGATATGAATCCTAGAGCATTTTATACACCATGTGTTTGTCATAGCGTAAATTTAGTTTTATGTGATATTGGAAATAATTCGATAAAAATAAAATATATTTTTATTAGTGCAACGTTTGTATTTTTGTTTGCTAATTAAATAAAATATGGGATATTTTGAAAAGGATGTGAAAGTTTTAACTCTTAAGAGATTGTCAACAACACAATGGGAAAGTGGTGTTGAGAGTATTAAAGCATTAAATTGTAGATTGTGGATATACTAAGAGTCTTTATTTGAAAGGGCTGAAAATGATTATGATCCAATGATTCAAAGTGAAGCTAAATCTTTAGAATTAAATGAGTTAAATACTTTTGAATTTTTGTTATCTACTATTATTAGGTTTGACATTTTACATGTGGTGAATATAGTTAACAAAAAGTTACAATTAAAAGATATGCAAATGGATATTGCAATGATAGAGGTAAGTGGATTAATTTATTAAAGTATATAGAAACTGGATTTGTTGATGCTATGGAAAAGGCTATAAAATTTCTAATAAAATTGGTATTGAATCCGTATTTATTCAAAAAGAGTTATTTGTAGAAAAACACAGTTTGATGAAATCAATAGAAGTGAAACATTATTATCCATGAAGAAAAAATAAGGATTCAATATTTCTTGTATATCATATATCATGCTATTAGTTCATTCAATAAGAGATTTGAACAATACCAATTGTATGAAAATATATTTGGTTTTTTGTTCGATTCTAATAAACTGAAACTGTGTGATGATTTGAGTTTAAAGTCTCTTTGTAAATGTTAATAAAAAATAGTGACTTATTAGACATTGATGGGGATGAATTTTTCTTGAGTTGATATTTCTAAAGAAGATTTTACCAATTGAAAGTGTCTGGCCACGGGACACACATGATATGTTAAATTTTCTTATACAATTTAATAGTTTTCCATATACTACAACTGCATATAATATTTTACTAACTATTTCAATTATTGTTGCTTATGGAGCAAGAAGTTTTCTAAATTGAATATATTGAAGTCATATTTGAGAACTTTTATGTCACAAGAGAGATTAAATGGATTAGCTTTGATGGCAATCGAAAATGAATTTTTAGAAGAATTGGATGTGGAAACTTTGATTAGCGATTTTTCTTCAAAAAATGTAAAAGGAAAAATGTTATTCACTTAGAACTATGTAATTTTTGTCTTATCTATTTTATAATTAAAAAAAAAAGTGTCTTAAGGTGTCAGAAACCTAAGAAGTATTAAAGGTTTTCTGTATTTTGTCTTGCTGAAATCAACTTGTAAATATATGCACGGAAGAAGCTTAATGTCCAAGCTAAGAATATATACAAAAATAATCTAAGACATGATATTAAGTAGACAATATATGATATCATATCTTAACACCCCTCTCAAGTTGGAGCATGATCAAAGGAAGTGCCCGACTTGATCAGAAAACTTTTGAATTCTTTTCTTCTAAGAGCTATTGTCACAATGTATGCTAGTTGAGACTTGGAGCCGATATGTTTCGTAGTGACAATGCCCTTGATGATAGATTCCCGGATGAAGTTGCAATCAAGTTCGATATGTTTGGTGCGCTCGTGGAAGACATGATTGTTTCTTATGTGGATTGATGCCATGTTGTCACAACAGAGAGGCATTGGATAATTTGTCTTGACGCCAAGACTGGACAGTAAGTTTCGAATCAAAATGACCTCAGGAATTGTGATAAGCATAGCCATGTATTCAGACTCTGCAGATGATAATGAGACTGAATCTTGTTTTTGTTGGTTTTCCACAAAATAGGCGAGTCTCCCAGCTGAATGAACCATCTGGTGAGTGACTTGCGAGTAACCGGGCAACCCCCCCTCCCCCAATCGGCGTCACACCATGCCGTTAAGGTGATCTGACGATCAACACACAGTAATATGCTCTGTCATGGACTGTTTTTGAGGAATTTGACAACTCGGATAGCAGCATCCAAATGCGAGTGTCTAGACTTTTTCATAAATTACGAAAGTATGTGAATGGAGTAGGAAAATTCAGGGCGAGTTGTTCCCAAGTAAATTAAGCGAACAACAAGTCCACAGTATTTTACTGGATCTTTGATAAATGCATCGTCAGCAAGAGCCAAGAGATGATTTTGATTCAGAGGAAATGTGACAAGTTTGGCTGCTAGTTGGCATGTTTCAGAGATAATGTCAAGAGCATACTTGTGCTGACATAGGTAGATCCCAGGCGTGTTTCATGCGTCCTCGATTCTGAGAAAGTAGTTCAGAATGCCAAATCCTTCATGTGAAAACAAGTGCTAAGATATGTTTTGAAGTCAGTGATATGCTGTAGCGATGTCGTGAGCTTAGCGAACAAGCATCTGCAAGCTTGGCGAAGACCATACAGAGATTTATGTAATCGTAGAACCTTGGTTTTATCATTGTTTAGAAAACAAGGAGGAAATTGCATATAAACCTCGTCTTTTAAATCGCCGTGAAGAAAGGCGTGGACTTCCATCTGATGAATTTCCCAGTTTATGAAAGCAGAGATTTTAAGAATATATCGTATAGTGTCATTTTCACGACAGGTGCAAAGGTCTCAGAAAAATCTTCGCCTTCAATCTGTCGATTTTCCATGATAACAAGTCGCGCTTTGTGTCTTTCAAGAGTTCCATAAGCTTTGTAATTGAGATGAAAAACCCATTGCATGTTATTGCTTTCTTGCCTGGTGGTAGCATGTCTATCTTCCATGTACGGTTAAATTCTAGAGCTTCAATTTCATTGCTTACAATGTTCTGCCAATTCGGATCGAATACCGCCTGAGTGTATGACTGTGGCTCTGATTTACTGGATATGGCAGCAAGATAAACCTGATGATGCGCAAAAAATTGAATGTTGTATGGATATGAGTCATGAACCAATTTGCATCAGAGATAGTCGAAGTGAAGTAATCAGCGAGCTTAGCTGTTTTTAATTTATGATGGTGTCCACGTCCGAGAATCTCAGGTACATCAGGTGACGAAGCTGCAGATTCATATCCAGCCGTAGGAAGCAGATTTGGAGGTGAGTGTGGGTGATCCAAAATCACAGGAACTAAAACGGAGGTTCAAGAAGTATGGCAAGTGAGATATATGTTTCTAATACTTGTTCCATAGTTGATTGAACTTGCTAGGTGACATAAACAAGTTCATATGTAGTATCAGAATCATGGAGAGAGTCGGTAGATGATGAGGGAATCATTTGCTCAAATTCGTCAGATATAAGAGACGTATATTATGAATGTGTTGTGGTAGTGGCAAACGGAAATTCCTCTTCACAGAATATGACATCACGAGATGTCGAGATGACTCTGGTTTCCATGTTGTAAACTTTCCACCCTTTTTTGCCAAAAAGGTATCTTAGAAATACAGATTTTGTACTTCTACTTGCAAATTTATTTCCTCCATGTTTCTGATTATGGACATAGCACAGCCAGCCAAAATTTCTGAGAGGAGACAATGGTGGTGGCCGATTGTAGAGAAGTTTGAATGGCGTATTTCTGTCAAATAATGTAGATGGTGTTCGGTTGATTAGATAATCTGCAACTAGAGTACATTCGCCCCAGAAATCTTCGGGCGATGATGCTTGAAATTGCATTTCTCTTGCTAGATTTAGGATATGGTGGTGCTTGCGTTCGGTCCTACCATTTTCTGTGGAGTTCCGATGCAAGAGGTCTGATGGATGATGCCATTTTGTCAAAAATAGTCGGTAAGACATAAGAACTTATAGTTGTTATCACTTTTGACTGTTTGGACTTTTTTATTTTATCAAATTGCCTTTTAACCAACAAAACAAATTTCTTAAGGTAAGGTGGGGCACTTTGTTTGTCTGGAAGATAAATCCAAAGAGCTCTTGAGTAATCATCTAAGATAGTGAGAAAGTATCGAAAGCCATAAGTAGTTGTAGCGCGATATCCAAAGGTCAGTATAGACAAGTTGAAAACAATAAGTTGTTTTATTCAAACTAATAGGAAATGAATCTTTTGTTTGCTTTGCTCTAATACAAATGTCACAAGACTTATTATTTAAAACACCACTACTAGAAATACCATAAATCGGTAGAAGCTTTACAACTTTGTGAGATGTGTGACCAAAGCGACGATGCCACATGTCCAAAAACACTTATGGGCGATCTTCCAAGCCGATGCATGTTCCATTCGTTCGAAGAAGTAAAGCCCATTATGCTTTATACCCGCTCCAGTCAGGGTCCTTAAGATGCGGTTCTGAATAATGCACAACTTGTAAATATAATAGCTCTTTCTCGATTCAATTGAGAAATTAATATTATATGGCAGTGCAATCCATCCACAAAGAACAAATTATAGAGACTGAGACATGAACCCATTCTAAATGTCCCTTTATGTGTAGGTGTAGTAAAATACCCATCGGGAGTTTAATCATAACCGGTTGCATAGGAGAGAGATCATCAAGAAAACTCACAGAACTAGTCATATAGTTAGAAGCCCATGTATCAATAATCCATGAGGTAAAATAAAACATACCCGAGATGTTTGTACCAGCATTTTAGTGATGCTCATTGAGCATATGAACAAGAATTTTCCACTGAGCATCGCTAAGTCCCATTATCCCAACACAATCGTTATTGATAATCATTGAATTCACGGTCGCATAAGTTGTTGCGGAAACTTGATTTGCGTGGTGAATTGCAGGTGGTCCAGATGAGACGCGCTGCTGAGAGGAAGATGACCCTCATTGCAGGTTGTTCATTGGTTTCGAGCGAGGTCTCTCTCCCCACCATGGTGGATATCCCAGAGTCCGGAAACAGTTTTCTGCAATATGTCCAGAACGACCACAGCTCGTACATGTAACATTTGGATTACGAACTTTTGAGTGTCCCTTCATATTAACTCCACCTTGCAGTTTGAGTGTTGTTGAACAGCAAAACTCATTTCAGCTTCTCTTTTTCTTTCATCTTTGCATTGGCTTTGGATTGTTCATCATGTGCCAAGATGTTGTAATCTTCATCGACAGTAGGCAAAGGTGTGCGAGATAGAAGTGCGGATTTCACGGATCCAAAAAGCGTTTTATCAATTCCCATGAGAAAATGATGTAGCTTATCTTCTTTACACACTCTCTCTCAATATCTTCAAGTGTTTTCCTTTTTTGATAGTCGCCCTGGAATTTCCACAATTTCATCAATTTTTCATAGCGTGCTTCCACTGCGAGACCTTATTGACGGCAGTTAGCAAGCTCGGTCTTTAATCTTTGCACATGATGTCAGTTATTCATCGCAAATCTGCGTTGAATATGATCCCAAAGATCTTTCGCGACATCAAAAACCAAAATATTTAAACACAACGTCGGATCCACCGTTAGTTTGATCCATGAGACGAGCAGAGCATTATTGGTCCACCAATATTCGAGGTCCTCTGGTTATTCGTCATGTTTGGGAATAGATCCATCGATGAATTCAAATTTCTTCCTAGCTTTTAGAGCACCGGAGAGATTTGTATACCACTCGTCGTAATTTTGTTCAAGCAATAGGAGTTTTGATATCAAACACCAGGGATTATCACTTGCAGACAGTTCATAAGGTGAGATCGTTTGGTGTGTGATCTCGACCTTAGATTTAGGTTGTTTAGTGATCGAGAGTTCGTCGGTTTCAACCTTTTTCAGAAAAATTATGATGGATTTTAGGATAAGAACACCAAAATTAGGTGAACGAACGAAGAGAACATAGTTTAAGTAGATCAAACAAGAGCCTTTGAAGTATGTGACTATTGCTCTGATATCATGACAGAAACCTAAGAAGTATTAAAGGTTTTATGTATTTTGTCTTGCTGAAATCAGCTTGTAAATATATACTCGGAAGAAGCTTAATGCCCAAGCTAAAGATATATACAAAGATACTCTAAGATATTTTAATTATTAGATAATATATGATATCAATGAAAGTTTAACTTGTGGCTATGTCTATGTGTTTGCGTATGTAGGAGCATAAATTAAAGAACACAGAGTTCTTTTATCGTGGTTCGATTTCCCTACATCCCTAGGATCTAGTCGAGAAAAAATCCACTAGATGAATAGCTATGTAAACGATATCTCTAGATGAATAACTATGTAAACAATATCTCTACAAAGAATATCATCTGACAGCACTGGTGGAAAACCATCTTCTTATGGCTACAGAATCCATAGACAAATCACCAATCAGATCTACTAATATTCTCTGCCGGGGCGACGCTACACACATACTTGTGTGCATCTCAAAATAAACCCTAGACATGTGAAACCGTACAAGTCATTGTATCTTGGTATATAGTCAAAACCCTAAGCATCCTTAAGCCCACATGATTTTCCATCTCATGGGCTTCTAAAATCATGTGACTATGTTTCCTAAAATAAAAGAAACTCCACCAATTAGGACATAATCATTTATTTTTCGTTTTTCTGTTCTGAGCTACATCCTGAGCTACATCTTGAGCTACTTTCTGAGCTACCATTTGTTGTACCACAAACTAACTCGGAAATTCATCAATAGCTGTATCAACCTCTGTTTCAGTTCTGCTAGTCTAAACTGCCACACCAATAAGTCTTAGCTTTTGTATCACGTATATTCTGAATCAGCTCCATCTCTGCACCTTTTGTCTAATTCGACATAGGAGATGTATCACGTCATGTTCCAGTATAGGTATCATGTTCTGTTCTGGTAGCTTTTCAAATCAGTCAGCACAACACTTTCATTCTCCCATTTGATGACTTGAGTTTTAGAGCTGAAGCACACTAAAATTATCACAACACATGTGCTTCATATTGTCACAAATTGTTCTAGAATGTACCAACTCAGCACCTGTGTCAAGTCATGTGGCTGGCTCAACTGACTCACCAGATTCTACACATAGTTAAACACTGCATAAAAAATGCGTAAGTCATCTGGCTGGCTCACAAACTGACTCACCAGATTCTACACTTAGTTAAACACTGCATAAACAATCTTCCCCTTGTTTATTAAGTTGTAGAATACACATTGAGATCTTCAAAACTCCCCTGAAACGAACAACATAGCATTAACACTTCCCCTCAATCATGTACCATCAACTTTCGTTCTTTAACTAAAATCACTGAGCTCATAAGATCTGACATTTTTGTTTCTCCCCCTTTTTAACTTATTTTGATACTCAAGCACATTGTTCATTAGCTATTAACACAAAGAACATGATCCTTGCTCCCCAGTAGAATGCAAACCTCCAGACATCCAACAAGGTTTTTCTCCCCTTTTTTGTGTGCATAACTAAGTGAAAAACACTCATGATGATCAAAGTATCGATGTAATATGATGCTTCAACATCCAAATGAAACGGTTTCTAACTCATACCCGATCTCTGCGTGCTTTTCAAACTCATAAAATCACTAAAAGATCTATCTTGGAATCGCTCGAGTAACACACCAAATAAACATTGAAAACTCAAACCCACCGTTGGATATCAAGCTACTAGTACCATGAAGCTTTCCACAAGGTTTCAGCCAAATCAAACTAAGATTTGATCCCCAAACATTACCTATAATATGTTATCTCAGAACTGGTTTATGGATTTATGGATAATCTAGATGATTCTGGGCTTACTCTACAGAGATTTACTCTCCAGTCGTCAACTTCCTCACCTTTCTTGCAGTAAGGACTTGAAATATGTATCTTCTTAGGGTTCAACTAGTTCCGACCTGCCGAGATTAAATCACACAAAACATCATCTTGAGGCACAACTTTTCATATTCAGACATGGCACAAAATGCATAGTTACTGCAGTTTCTTGGCCATAAATAAATTGAATTAGATCATGGATTCCAACATCAATTTGAGCACAATTTTCTCCAATGTCTTCCTTGACAAGAGTTATATTCCCATACACCATGTATTTTGTCTTCTTTGCTCATATCCAGCCAGGATTTCATCCTCAAAACTCCCTGTTGAAAACTACTTCTATGTGCTCTTCCTTTTCAATTTCCTGCAATTTATTCCCTTTCTGCATTTTTCATTTTTTTGCTCAGCACTTCAGAACTTCTCATGTCATTAAAAACCTAGAGCCTTACATAACCGAGAGAGGAATTTTTTGTGGACTTTCAAATCTTAGTTCTCAGTCATGACAATGCCTAGCAGCTTCAAACTAAAACACATACTCTTCAACCTTATGCTGCCCAAATAAAAAAACTGTCTCAATAACAAAATCCCTACCTTTCATTAAAGCTGAAAACGATCTCACCCTTGGCCAGAACTTAGATTCATATGTTCACAGTACTCATGCAAATATTCATATTAAAGCCACTTTGTTTGACGAGTCAACCACAACTTCTCGTCATACTTGTCACACAAATTTTGTACAGATCTGTTTATGAACTGCATGCATTAATCTCGAAATAACCGTTAGAATCTCTATCACACCGTTGATTCTGAATATAACAGTGCCAAGAATCTCACCACCAAATTTCTAGTCGATCAGAACTCTTTTGAGCCTCCAAGCGTCGCTCTAAATTTAGTTTGACAGATATGTCTTCTTGAGTAACATCTTGACTAAGTCATTCAAGTTTCTTGCTTTTCTTGCCTATTATATCATGTCAGACTTCTCAATTTTCCAGGTTCTCTTCTCTTGTATTCTACCATAAACTTTTCACCAAAACCAAATTCTTATACTGAAACCTTCAATGTTACATTAATTCTCTAGGATAATCAGGAACTTGCAATCTGAGCTTTTCTCATCTTCTTTCACACCGTTCAGAATAGAGTAGCAAACTGTTTACTTGACTTCTTGATGCACCAAAATCGAGTCTAAACTTTTTTTTGACCTTTGCATCCACAAAATTTTCCACTTCTAACAAGCATAAAACTTCTCAAGAATCTTGACATTTCTAAACCATATGCATCAGCTTGTGTAATAGCCATCATTGTAGTAGATCAGTGATGGTTCTGCTGCAGGCCACCATTCACTTCGAATCAAAACAAACTTTTACCGGAGACCCTTCTTCCCTTCCATTTCATAAATAATCAGAACCGCCACAGATCGATGTATAAGATTCATAACATGATAGAGTCGTCGATATCTTAACTCCTCAGCTGTAAATATAGATCTGAACACAAAACTCTTTATTTTGACATAATTGGTCAGACGAAACTAAAGACAACCAGAATCTACAATTCTCCTTGTCTGAGCAGGTTCTTTTGTAGCAACTTCCTTATTCAGACTCAACATCATCATTTGAGTTATTATAACCCATTACTTCAACACATGCTTTCATGAAAATATGAATGACAATTTAATTTTCACACCAGTCAAAACAAATCTTCACCAACGACAAATTATGGCTCCGAGTGAATTGATTTTCCAAGCACACGTACACATCCATTTTACTCTTTTAGTGATGCCTCTTTGTGTGGAAATTAGAACATGCTTGACCAAAAAAACAGTTAGACAGTTTGATGTTTATCCTTGCGTTGAGATTCTCGTTTATCCAACATCTCCTTCAAACTTTCTGAACTGAACTCCAACCTCTGAAAACTAACAGTGTGACTTTCCACTTGTTCATATCTGACTAAACTCTTCATGTGGTGGTTTTTTTTGGTTTGATCTCTGAACCTCCGAAAACCAGATTCACTTATGTTATTTCAGCCTCCTTCCTACGAGACCTACTGTAACCTGCTACTGACCCCTCAATTGCTTTTCACTTTTTGTTTCACCGTAAAGAACCTTTAAGTATTTGTGAACTCAGCTGCCTATTTCCAATATGTCTTCCAAAGTGTCAAAGTGATCTTCTACAGACCTTTAAAATCAGCCGTCTTTATAAATACCACTTCATTACTTTTGAGAATCTAGCAAAACCAGATCTCAAATTATATGTGAGTTCACCTTGTTTTCTCCAGAGAACTCTTCTTGTTCCTTTCATGACGACGAAGAATCAAATCCATACGTATGTGAAATCTGATTTGATGCAACTCTTGACAAACATCTTCAGCAACCCTGGTGAATCTTCTGTCTCGTTTGCTGAACAATTTTAGCTGTAAATTTTTAAGGCAAGAATACACCCATTTAAGACTCGGTCTTGAACAACCACAAAATTTCAGGACTTCAAACCCCTCAGTTTCTTAATTCTTTAAAATTGGCATGATTCTGATCACATGTGATTCTGATCGCATGATGCAACTCTGGAAGACTTCGATTAACCACCACCACCTTCGTTAATCTTTCTCATTACTACGAAAACAAATCTGACCACTGGTTACTTCACACATTCCTTGGTGGTTCTTTTCTTATTTCAAAAAAATATTGTAGTCATCTCATCTCAGGTTGACCATGAGTATCACACAGATCGGTGTTGCTTTTTCCATCTTTCTCAAAGTTTCATGCAATAATCCATCTTGAACCACAAGTTTATCAATTATTCATCTCACTCTGGTTGATTCTGACTTATGGACCATTAAGTTTATCCACCAAGATTCTCAGTCTTCCATCACGTTTTATTTCTCTCTCAACTATGATGTAGTTCTCTGATGGTGACAATTTTCCTTTTTCGATAGCATTAGACAACATGAACCTCATCCCTAATTATAATGTCTTCACAGTGAAATTTAATTTGCGAGAACAACCATGTGGTTTTCCTTTACCCAATATCAAAATCAACAAACCCTAATATACCTAAGACTCCTCTTTGTTGATCAGAATAAAATCATGATGCAATCCATCCAGATCTTAAGTCTTAAAATGTAGTTTCTCCTCACCTATATCAGTCTCCAATTTCTATTGAGAAAACAATATGAATAATCCCTGACGAATCAGACTCACATTAATTAAAAAATGGAGCAGATAAATTTCCAGAAAACCACCAACAAACTAGAGCTGGTACACAAGCTTTCACCGCCGGAAAACCACATTTGTTGTCATCTGAAGCCTCCATTAACCTTGCATCACTACGAACTTGCAGCTACAACAATTTTCTTTCTTCTCTTTCGATTCCAATAAAACATTACAATATGTATTGATGATTCATCTCTCTTCTTGGTTGAATTCAACTCTCAATCATCTCTAAACTGCCTTTTATGATTCTCGGTGTTATAAACTTGATCCTGACAAAATCACTTCTCTACATTTACATGATCTTAGTAGCTAAGTTGAAATTTTCTATGAAAACAATTTATCCACCTCTTCAGTCGCAATAACGAGGACCTACATATTTTATTTATCAAAACGAAGCTTTCTATTATTTGATAGAAAATCAAACCTCGATTCGAAATAGATTACTACCGCACATTTCTGGTGATCTCCTCAAGTTGCTCATGAAACACAGATCCACGTTTAGATTTTAGATTCTCTTTAGACTTCATAATATTCATTTGCTTATATCTAGCTTCTTGTTAATTGTATTGGATGCAAGCCAAATGCGTGTAAGTATTTGATAATTTACGAATAGGCTGGTTTTGGGCCCACAAGTCTAATACCATCTTTGATTTACTAGTTTTCCATCTCTTTAGTGAGTATTTAGCTAGCTCTTCTCCTTTGTAAAAGACTATCGAATATGATCACTAAAACAATTTGGGTAGATCCCTAAAACTTTCTTTCCTATCTATCTTCTTCTCCCCCTTATTCTTCGTTGTTTCCCCCTCCATTTATGTCACAAGAGATGAGTTCATCATTGAACTTATCAGGCTTGTACTTGGAGAATAGAAAAGCCACTTATGATAACTCTGAATCAATACTAGAAACGCATATCTTCCTCCAACTTAAGCTTATGTCTAGCAGTCAAGCCTGATGCACCTCCAACTCTCATCTCTGGCGTTTTCTGATTGCAAAATCAACCCTGAAGCAGTTCTGTGATCTTCTTTATAGCACCAACCTTGTGATTTCTCATCTTCAGCTTCCCACCAAAAACAAATCGAACCATACATACTCTCTCTTGGTGTTATAAAGAACAACTCGACATAGGCTTTGTAACTGATACAATCCCCCTTCCTTCTTAAATCAATGACAAACCTGAAATTAACTATGATTCTGATCAGTATTTGTAACTCCTACATGTCTTGTCGCTTTTGACCATTCTGATTAACACTACATAGGACATAACTCTTCATTACTTGAAGCTATTTAACCATGAGATAACTTTCCCTCTCAATCAAGAAAGTTCCAACCATATCTTTGTATTTTCTTCTGATACCGCCATAGTTGAAACTTGTAACGGCTATGTTAATTTTGATCCTTGTAATAACCTGAGAAGCCCGTCTCATTCTGATTCTTCGGCAGCTGGAGCTTCTTCCACATCTAATTATACCTTACAATGATCTTCTTTAGTCCCAAATTTTCATGAGCTTCGCCGTCAAATCGAGAAATCATCTCAAATGCCCTTATCTCTGAAAAGAAAATCTTAAATGACCATGATATAAACTTAATTTCTTTTAACATTTTTTAAATCAAAATATAGGTAAGTTACCAAAAATCCAAACTAAGTAAAGAAAATTACAACTTATACATGGTTCTTATCCACCCGCCCAACCCTATCGGATCTATCCCGAAGTTTCAAACTTCTCCTTCCTATTTCAAACTTTCTCAACATTCAAATTAATTTTCAATCGTTATTTTAGCGTTCTTCGTGAAACTAGGTTGAACTACTCTAGTTGTACTCGATTTCGAATTCGATTTTCATGAAAAATGGTGGAGACAAGACACTCCAAAGATATAAAAGACGATCTTTTATATAGAAAACAGAGTACTATAGAGATGTTCTAATTTATACGAGAAATTAAAAAAAAAATAGAGTACGAGAAATTAAAACAAGAGAGAAGGTCCTTAATACATGTGGAAGAACTTCAAAGCATGTTTGTAATGGACGGGCGGTTTCCAGATCACGAAGGTGGCAAGACAAGGGGCATCATGTTCTGCAATAATTGGACGTACACCTGCTTCCTCCGAACAGTGATGCCATGCAGTGAACTCCTCAAGTTCGCCCAAACATCATTAGCGGTCTTCAAATCATCCTCATCCCGCCAGTTCATCATGGCCATGTGCTCTTCGCCTTCTATGGGATCGCCGTGGAGGAGGCTGAGCACACCGTAGAGGTAAGCAACCTCCAAAATTAAATCGGCGCCCTCCCCCAATCACCCTAAGCTGAAAATGTGTCCTTCCGTTAACGGGGTTGTTCTCGATAAAATAAGAAAAAATACCTCAAATGAAGAAAGCGGCGAAGTTCTCGTGTTATACGCACATTTCCAGACACTCCATGTGAGCAAGCGCACGGAGAGGCCTCTTGACCAGCGGTTAGAGGCATAGAGAATAGAGTACTCTAGGATTCTTGGAGGCTTCTTTCATTTTGGTGCATGTTGCTCTAGCGTTAGCGTAATCGGCGGAGGAAGCTTTGCCAAATTTTTCGACGATCATGGTGAGTATTTCAATCGGTACTTGTTGTAGACTTACAATCGATCTCTTGTTGTACATGCTTACTTCTCTCTGTTTTTCGGTACTCCTCTCTGTTTTGGGAGATGTTTTTGTTAAGAATTTTTGTGTTTAATGGTTATGTCTGAATCGAGTATTTAAAGAAAAATCCTTTAGGGTTTTGTCTCTAAAGAGGTGTCGACTCGCCGAGAAAGAGGAGGGGAGGTGTCGATTTCCTGGTTTCAGAGGTGTAATTATGATGATCTAAGTGTAGTGGCATTGGGATTATCTTTTTAGATTCGGAGATCGACAACGAGATGTCCACTGCATTAAAAGTTTATGATTTGACAATAGTTCGAGAAACAGAAACGTCACATCGGTTATATTTGAGACAAATACAGAGTACCGGAAGAAAGAGACGATGGGATTTTGGCGCCAAAAATTAACACACAGTATTACCTAAGATAGTAGTTTTACGGAAGTTGCAAATAGTTCTACTTTATATGTTTTCAATTTATTTAGTATTACCTAATCTAAAATTGTGTTTTTGTAGTTGTACAACTGATATAAATCGATTAACATATAATTATGATTGTTTTATACATTAATTTGTTTAAAATCTTGATTTTTAAAAAATTTCTTACTTATTTGGTTATTAGTTACAAAGTGATGTTAAAGGTATAAGAACTATATTGTGTAGTTTCTTCCATTATATGTCCATTAAGTCGATTAACATATAATTCGATTAACCTATAATTATGGTAGTTTTATGCATTAATATGTTGGTGAATTTAGATTTTGTTAAAATGATACTTGTTAATATGATTTTACAAATTTCACAATTTTCTTACTAATACTAGTATTACCAGTATTATCCATCAACAAACATATGTGACAAATAGTTATGAAACTTATATCAAAATAAATCGCACATACATATCCTACAAATTAGAGATAAAGTCTTACAAAAACAAAAGGTGAAGATACAATAAAGCTCTATAACAACTTCCAAATAACTATGAGGTCCTTATCTTGGCCATCTTTTGTTTCACGTCATTGGACGAGTTGTTGCTGATTCTATCCTATAGAAACAATAACAAAAACCTTATTCAATAACACTAGTATTCCAGCATATTTTAATTAATAACTCATGATTTCCAGTCTTACAAGTTTTACTAGTTATACAGCATTTTACAGTAATACTAGTTTTACATAGTTATCCTATCGCATGAACATTCAAATTGGATCGGTTTCGGGTTTTAATTTACTTACAGTGCACTACGATTCAACCAATGAAATGCAGACCCAATGCATTTTTACCAATTTAGAGGCCTAATCGACCCAAAACAATGGTAAAACACGAATCCGCATTCTCCACTAATGCATACGAATCAAATGAATGAGACCTCAATTAGCAAATCCAACGCAGCTCCAGTGATCTAGATTCTGACGGCAGCGATGAAGAACGACGTGGTCGATGGCGGCAGTAGAGCTCCCCGAACCAGGCGGGTTCGCAAACCCGGTTCGCGAGCTGCTCGACGTTCAGGTCCGGTTTTTTTTTAATTTATTTTTTCTAAAATAAAGTAAGCAAGGGCAATTTGGTCTTTAAAAATTTCATTAAAACAAAATGAGTATGAGAGATTTAAAGGGGGTAGCCAGGATTTTCATTTCAGAGATAAGGGCATTTGAGATGATGACCCCGTCAAATTGATAGAGCAAATATTATCCCTATTCTAACTGCAAGTGCACAGAAGTGCAACTGTAGTACAAAGGGTATCGAATCTATAGAGACTCAAGTTCACACAACAGATTATATGTTTTCAAACTCAGCTAAGTCAATCAGGTGAAAGCAGTAAACAATGCAAATAAATTTAAAGAGAGTTTTCGATGGGAGAAAAATGCTAGATTTAGGAAGTTCTCAGAAAATCATGCAATGATAGACACTTCAATAATCAGGATTTAGATTAAACACGGGTTCAAGAACTAGAATCGCAAATGTCAATAACCCAACTCTCGCTGCGATTATTATCTATGTCTAACAACCTAATTATTCAAATCTCCAATCTTAGAGTTCTAGACAAGCATTAACAACAAGTTCTTTGGTTCACAATTCTCTAGATCAAATCTTTTTGCATCTAATCAAATTGCTCACACTAGTTCTGTCAGATTATAATTTACACTCTCGTGCCAAATTAATTATCTAAGATCTAAACTCTAGGTGATCAATCCAGAATTCAATTTTAATCTAAACTTAGGTGATGAACATATAGATTTGGAATCTTAATTATCTTGTGATCTAACAAGGCATGAAATCCCTATGAGAATCCCTAAATCTAACTAAGGTTACTACTCAGACATGGAATCAATAATACAAGACATGTTTGAATAGAAAACAAGACTGAATAGATAAATGAAATGGGGTTCGAAATCCTTTTCTCAAAGGTTACAAGTAGCAGAATCAGCCCCAAGAAAAATCTCTCAATCTCCAAAAGCAAAAGCCAAAACAAAGCAAGAACAAAAGATAGGAGATACAACTCTCCAAAACCCTATTCAAAAGACTAAACATGTTTTGGGACCAATATTAGAAATAAGGAAACTTCTGGACTTTCTTGCAAATCTTCAAAAGATGCAATTAACTCGCGTATCAACGGCTGGACCTCAGTGTCGACCGACATTAAAGGTAGTGTCGGTCGACATCAGCTCGTGGTTACGGCTTCAACTTCAACTCCTTGCAGAAATCTCCAGAAACGTCCCAAAACTCCTAGCTTCGCTCCCAACGCATGCTTACCTGTAAAAGACTCGATAGACTCGAAAAACAAGGTTAAAGACTCAATATATACACTTATATCATGGTTGAAAACCTATAAAAACCATGATATATCAACTCCCCCACACTTAGCTCTTGCTTGCCCTCAAGCAAACATAGAACCAAAGTATAGAAAAGAGGTTTGAAAACTCAGAAACCCATTTCGTCTTAGGAACATCGCATTCACATTCACTTGGTAACACACATGAAAACATCCGTGCAGAGATCAAGACCACAATGTACTCCCCCCCCCCCACTTAGCAACTGTCCCAAGTAAACTCCACAATCCAGCCAAGACATTCAAGTTCACCACACTAACCTCTGTATATAATTAAGTGCGGTCTCACAAAGGGAGTGTCGATCAGAGGACACATGGACTCAACCCAGTCTGTACCTGACCACAAAACTATCGGTTTCTGGTTCCTTTCTTTTCCCTTTCTCCCTTAGCAAGTGATTTTTCCCCACTGGGTATCATTTTTTTTTAATCAATGCTCTTCCCTTTTTATTCGGGGTGTAACTTTGGACATGTTTCCATGGATGCACAGGAGGTAATAGGGGTCTCTACCACTCCCGTGACCACTTCGAAGCTGCTAGCTTATCCGCAGTTTTTATCTCTATTTTTTTTTACTTTCAAGGGAGGGGAACAGTAAGAACCATACTCAGACAGGTTTACAAGCTGTGTCAGGTACGTCAGAGGAATCCGATCCAGAGATACCAAGCCCCTAAGTGAGAAAATGTAGTCAAGATTAGAGGTGAAGTTAGTAGTGCATCCTCTGAATACCTGATAAGATATGGGTGTCCTTGGTAGGCTGATCAGTGTGTGGTTTTCTAATAGTCATATAGCTACTGCAGGTATGTCTAGTGGTCACTTAGTTCCTGTTCCAGCGAAAAGTTTCCTCGAAAAAATCATGGTTTCATACTGATTTTGACTCAATAAAATAGTTTTGAAACACACAAGAAAACAAAGGACTAACACTAAGAAAACAAAACACGTCGTCAGTAACCACCTCCCCCACACTTAAACTGCACTGGCCTCAGTGCAATCGCAGCTTGGGTTCGGACAAAATCAATCTGGAACGATAGGAAAATTGAGTCAAAGTCTCATACATGGACACAATTAGTGTCGACCAACACTGATTTAGTCTCGATCGACACTGGTCCTACAGGATCATATGCAAGACAGTTCTAAGTGTCATGGTCGGATTAGACTTTTTGGCAATTAAAATCTCACCTGATAGCTGCGTTAGATAACTCAAAATTCATGTCAGAAGCAACAGTAGCATGCATAAACTCAAATCATCCAAGTTCCAGACAGATTGGACTAACAGATTGACTCAAAAGAAGACATAAAAATGACTCAAGACTCAAAAGAAAAGGAAAAGAAAAAGAAACACATAACCAGTAGTAGCAAAGAAGCTAGAACTCCTGAGAGTCCTCGTCATCCATCTCCTCAGAATCAGCAGCTTCCTCTGTGTCTTCAGCCTCGGGACTGACAGGTGCAAGTGTGCGATGTCGTGGCTGTGGGTGAGAGACGCGCTGTGGGCGACGACAGGAGAAGCTGTAAATACCCTTCCACATCTCCTTGATTGTGCTAGTCATCCACTTCTGCAGTTGTCCATGTGGCATGTCTTCCGGTGGCTGTGGTGGGTCTGGGAACCCATAAGTCTCATCAGGATCAGCAGCAGGAACTGCATCGTGCTCAGCAGCAGAAGCAGCAGCTCCAGAAGTGACGCCTCAAAGCACAGTGGAGCGACGCGGGACAGCTCGACAAAGCTCCTCAGAAAGCTGAAAGGAGAGCATCAGAGGCTCATCAGTGATACCTGTCAGCTTGGTCTCTGGGAGAGGAAAGGCGCTCAACGCCAGATATATCAGTAAAACGCCACATAAACTCTCTCCCATTGGTGTCTCCCTTAATTCAATGCATACTCTTCAGGTGCGTAAAATCCATGGTGGACTTCTTGGTGCATATCGTCAGCTGACTCCTATCTATCCCACAGTAGTCAAAAATAGGAGTTAACAGACTCCCAACACTCTGTCTTCTGCCCTTTTCCACTGAATGGCTTAGTCTTGAGATCTTCCAAATGGTGGGCAAAGACAGCTCCCATGTTCACATCAGCTTCCAAGTGAGCATCCCTGTACTCCTCGACGTCAATGATCTTACCAATCCCGAAGTACAGCTAGTAAAAGCTCGGCTATCCGCATCATTCCTGGCTCTATCATGGTTTTTACCGGTTTTATGCCATGATATAAGTATGTTTTAGAGTCTTTTGGTGTTCTTTTAGAGTCTTTTACAGGTGTTATTAGGTACACACACGTTTGGAGTGGATTTGGAGATTATGGAGCTAAATGGAGCATTTTGGAGTTTTGACCCGAGAGTTTGTGCTCACTGTCCGAAACAGAGGAGTGTGTCGATCGACGCACATCAGCATCGATCGATGCACAGCGTGTTGGGCCAGACTCGCGGCGGTTTAATGAAGAATGATGATATTGCAAAGTTGCCCAGAAGTTCCATATATTTACACAGAAGCCCCAAGATGTGATTTAGCTATTTAATTAGGTTTTAACTTCAGTTTTTAGATACTTTAGAGCAGAGAGTTTTTAGAGCTATTTGGGGCTGATTTGATCATGTACTACACCTTATTTTTGGAGAAGATTTCGAACACCTTTACTTGTTTAATCTCTTTTATGATATCTAATTATTCATTGATCATGTTTTCATTATCTATGTCTGAGTAGATTCATAGTTAGGTTTAGAGATTCTCAATAGGGATTTTATGACTTGCTAGATATAATTGATTCAATTAAGGATTCATATCAATAGATGTTCTTCAAACTAAATTGTGTTTAATGCTAGTTCTAACTTGATCACTTAGAATCTAGATCTTAGGTTGCTAGATTGACACGAAAGTGTGGTTTAGAATCTGAACTATTTAGGTTGAGCAATATAATTACTCGCAAAGAAATTTGGTTTAATTAGATTGTGAAAATATCGAACTTGATCATTAAAGCTGGTTTAATCTGTTAGGAATTACAAAGACATTTGGATTTCTGCAATTAGGCTTAGAGAATTCTCACAACGAAAGTTGGTTAATTCTATATCTGTGTTTTGAGTTCTAGAACTGTGTTTAATTAGATCCTGACTGAATGATTTGTCTGCTTGTTATATTTCCTGAGAACTCCCTAGACTTAGCGCCCTTAGTTAATTGCTTACAACCACAACTTGCTACTTGTTTACTTTCTTGCATTGCTTTTAGTTTTCTCAATACAATTTGCTTTCTCCTAGTTTAAGCTTGACCGTTCTAATTCTATCGTTGCCTAGAGTCCTCGTGGATTCGATCCCTAAGTACTACATTGATATACTGTGCACTTGCAGTTAGTATAGGGTTAAAACTTAGAGCCTATCAAGTTTTTGGCGCCGTTGCCGGGGACTCTTTTGAGTCTTCGATAGATTTGAACTTAGGGTTTAGACTAGGTTTTTCGTTTATGTTTTACTGATTTATTTTTTTCTTTTTTTCTGTTTTGCAGGTCAGGTTCGACAGAATCGGCTTGCATCGATCGACACGGTCCTGTATGTCGATCGACATATATTTCGCAATTTCATCGATCGACGCTCTTCTTGCATCGGTCGACACAGTTAGCAGAATCACCAAGAAGACTAAGAGATACGTAAGGACGATGTGTCGGAATGATTTTTTCAGCTCAGGGATTGACAGTTCACAGATAGCTGGGCTGAAGAACAAAGTTGACTCTCTACATAGTCTTCTACTTGGAAAGTATGCGCAAGAAGCTATCAACTATGTTGGAGGGAATGGATTCAACAGTCAGGAATCTGCTTTTCAGGAACCCTTCCAGCAACAGAGTAACTCCTTCTCGAGGAACTACGGTGTTTCTTCTTACCAAGCACCGCCTGCACCTACACGTAAGAGCAGATTGGAAGCCATGATGGAGCAGGTTCTTGAGGGACAACAACAGATCACTGTGTCCTACAACTCAAAGATAGATGCATTGTATGAAGATCTGAATGGAAAGTTTGAATCTTTGAGCACACATGTGAAGAAGCTAGATGTCTAAGTTCAACAGACAGTTGGAGCAATACAGAGGCAGAATGAAGTTGTAAAAGCTGGATAGAGGCAACACGTCAATGTTGTGATCACAAGAAATGGGATTGACTTGCTAGGAGAAGAAGATAGCATAATCTCGGATTTTCTGGATGAATTCTGTCTGTCTGAGACAAGCATCGATCGACACAACTCTTGCATCGTTCGATACAGTCCCGACACGTCTGATGAAATTGCTTGAAATCGCCTTGTGTCGATCGACACACAATGTGCATCGATCGACACAGATCGCAGACGGGACCATAACTCTGCAACAGTCTCAGAATGAGTCTTTGAGCATCAATTACCACATTCTAAACCTCCTAAGCTGTCCAAACAGGAGCTATACGAAGCTAATTGCATGAAAGTGATGGAAAAGCAGCTGATTCAGATTTTGGAGAAGCTTCCAGACCCAGGAGTCTTTGTTCTTGACTGTTCCATCTCTAAGGGTAGATTCAAGCATTCTATGTGTGATTTAGGATCTGGTGTGAATCTCATGCCATACTCTATGGCTAAGAGATTAGGACTTATGGAATTTTAGCCTACTAGGATCTCTCTTATCCTAGCTGATCTATCAAAGAGGTACCCCGAAGGTGTTCTTGAGGATGTACCTATCAGAGTTGGAAACTACTTAATTCCAACAGACTTTTTAGTGATGAAGTACAATGTTGAGCCAGATGATCCTTTGCTGCTTGGAAGATCATTTTTAGCAACTGCAGGAGCTGTGATAGATGTGAGACGTGGTCCGATTGATCTCCAACTGGGAGATAAGCCATTGCAGTTCAAGATGGACAGGAAGCAGAGAGCCATCATTGATGGACAGAGCTTCAGTGTTGAGGTGGTACCAGATGTTCCAATTGGAGAGGAGAAGATGGTAGTTCATTCTGAACTTGCTCTAACATCTTCAGTGCCTACAACTGCTCATAAGCAGAAAGCTCCAGACATCTCATTTCCACCAAAGGTAAGGCATAAAACTTCTAAACTTAAACCTCCTAATCCCTCAGTTTTGAATGCAGGAAAACGCAGAATCCCGCCCAAGCTTCGCTCCCGCCCTGGTTCTACTCCTTCGTTCCTTGGGAGATCTCATGATCCGAATGCTTATACGCCACCTTGGATGAAGAGATATTTGCAGAGACACTCAAAGTCTCTGTTGAATCCCCCATAAGTCTGATCTCCTATCCCATAGTCAAGCTATTGACTTTAAACAAACGCTGAGTGGGAGGAAACCCACAGTTAGGTTTGTTTTTGTTTTCATTTTTCGTTTTTGATTTGGTGTTTTTGATTTTCTGCTTTTGTGTGTTCAAAGCCGAGAGAAACATGCAAAATCGCACTGAATCGATCGACACACTGAGTGCATCGGTCGACGCAGTTGCGATTTCTGGTTAGCCGATTCGATTGCGGTTCAGACACCGGTTATTTAATAACCGGGAGCATATTCGCCTTGCATCGATTGACACCCTTGTGGCATCGATCGACGCATGGCGACGACAGATAAGTATTCTGCAACTTTCGGATTGTTTTTCAATTTAATTATTCTTTCACCAAGCTCATGCTTTTATTACATTGGGGACAGTGTAGTTCAAGTGTGGGGGAGGTAGCTACTGACTTTTGTCTTTTTGTTTTCTTAAGAGTCAGTCCAGTTTTCAAAAAAATTTGTTTTATTGAGTCAAAACCAGTTTAAGTAGGAAACAGTGAATTTTGGAGAAGTTAACAATATCTTGCAGGAACTTAAGTAACCATTGGGATGAAGCTGAAAGATCAATCTATGACTATTAGAAAACCCAACACGGATCAACCTAATGAGGACACCCATATCAATTCAGGTATTCAGAGGATCCTTATACTGGCTTCACCCTTAACCTGACTTTAATTTTCTCACCTAAGGGCTTGGTATACCTTGAGTCGGACTCCTTTGCTAGTTCTGACACAGCTTGTAAACATGTCCGAGTATGGTTCCCTTCTCCCCTTCCATAAAAAAAAGTAATAAACTGAGGATGAGTTAGTAACTCTGAAGTGGTCACGGGAGTAGTAGCAAACACTATTACCTCCTGTGCTATCCATGGAATGTGACCAAAGTATACCCTTAACGGGAAGAGCACTGATAAAAAAAAAATGATACCCAATGGGACAAATCAGAATGCTAAGGAAGGGAAAAGAGAAGAAAAGGAACCAGAAAAAGATAGTATGGTGGTCTAGAGCTGGCAAGGTAAGAATCCATGTGCCCTTTGATCGATAATCCTTAGGTGAGACCGCACTTAATATGCTTAAGAAGTCAGTATGGTGAATTTGAATTGCTTGGATTGATTGTGGAGTTTACTTAGGACAGTTGCTAAGTGTGGGGGAAGTACATGTTGGTCTGATATCTTGCGGTTGATTCTTTCAGTGGTTTACTAAGGGGAATCTGAGTGTTGTTGCTTCTAGGACAAAAAGACTTTCTGAAAGTTTTCAAACCTCTTCACCATGTTTTAGTTCTCTGTTTTGCTTGAGGGCAAGCAAAGGCTAAGTGTAGGGGAGTTGATATATCATGGTTTTTACCAGTTTTATGCCATGATATAAGTATGTTTTAGAGTCTTTTGGTGTTCTTTTAGAGTCTTTTGGTGTTCTTTTAGAGTCTTTTACAAGTGTTATTAGGTACACACACGTTTGGAGTGGATTTGGAGATTATGGAGCTAAATGGAGCATTTTGGAGTTTTGACCCGAGAGTTTGTGCTCACTGTCCAAAACAGAGGAGTGTGTCGATCGACGCACATCAGCATCGATCGATGCACAGCGTGCTGGGCCAGACTCGCGGCGGTTTAATGAAGAATGATGATATTGCAAAGTTTCCCAGAAGTTCCAGATATTTACACATAAGCCCCAAGACGTGATTTAGATATTTAATTAGGTTTTAACTTCTTTTAGATACGCTATCATACTTTAGACCAGAGAGTTTTTAGAGCTATTTGGGGCTGATCTGATCCTGTACTACACCTTATTTTTGGAGAAGATTTCGAACCCATTTACTTGTTTAATCTCTTTTATGATATCTAATTATTCATTGATCATGTTTTCATTATCTATGTCTGAGTAGATTCATAGTTAGGTTTAGGGATTCTCAATAGTGATTTTATGACTTGCTAGATATAATTGATTCAGTTAAGGATTCATATCAATAGATGTTCTTCAAACTAAATTGTGTTTAATGCTAGTTCTAACTTGATCACTTAGAATCTAGATCTTAGGTTGCTAGATTGACACGAAAGTGTGGTTTAGAATCTGAACTATTTAGATTGAGCAATATAATTACTCGCAAAGAAATTTGGTTTAATTAGATTGTGAACATATCGAACTTGATCATTAAAGCTGGTTTAATCTGTTAAGAATTACAAAGACATTTGGATTTCTGCAATTAGGCTTAGAGAATTCTCACAACGAAAGTTGGTTAATTCTATATCTGTGTTTTGAGTTCTAGAACTGTGTTTAATTAGATCCTGACTGAATGATTTGTCTGCTTGTCTGATTTCCTGAGAACTCCCTAGACTTAGCGCTCTTAGTTAATTGCTTACAACCAAGACTTGCTACTTGTTTACTTTCTTGCATTGCTTTTAGTTTTCTCAATACAATTTTCTTTCTCCTAGTTTAAGCTTGACCGTTCTAATTCTATCGTTGCCTAGAGTCCTCGTGGGTTCGATCCCTAAGTACTACATTGATATACTGTGCACTTGCAGTTAGTATAGGGTTAAAACTTAGAGCCTATCAGGTACATAGGCCAATCATCCGCAGAAAGCGTATAACATCCGATTTAATCTTCAGCTTCGACATGGTGGTGTTGCAGGCGAGCCGTGTGGGAATGATATCGACGCCCCACCAGGTGTTGTAGAACAAAGAATCATAATCATCCCACTGCTCCGAGATTGGCCTTTGAGTGCAAGTGACCTTCTTAGATTCCTTCGCAGGATTTTCATCCCAAATCCGACTGTACTTGAACCTCGCTTTCTCCATCCTTGGCCAAGGTGGACGATTCTGTGCGTCGCAGACATTGGTGTCAGCTGTGTCATCCCGCTGTTGATAGGAACCAGAAACAGATGATTCATTAGCTCTCCTTGGTCGTTTACCGCGGTGTAGGGAAGGATGCATCTGCAAAACAAGCACATGCATTCAAGCATGAGACCCAAAGATACCAATTTTACAACATCATAATCTCACTGAATTGAGTCTATACAATCATCCACAACACTGAAATCAACCATATTCCATCACTAATTCGTCCTAGGTATCAACAGGTTGAGCCAAAATTGAAGCTTTTTACCTTTGGACATGAACTGAAAAAAGGAGACTGAGAGTCATACCTTAGCCGATCGAAGAAACATGCACTAGATATGGATAGAACACCGAAAATCAAGTGGAATAGACCATGGAATCGTTGAAATCGGTTAAGAAACTAGGGAGATGGCGATTTGGAAGAGGGTTTTCGCGAGAGGAAGAATGGAGAAGATGAAGTCGGGGTCGGGGTTTTTAAAGAAACTTACCTCGATTTTGTCGCTGTCGACCGACACTAACTGTTAATGTAGATCGACACTCTTTTCTGCCCCAAATCGACCCCTGGAAATCGACCATGGTCGATTATCGTTCGTGCTCGAAATTCTCGAAATCGATGTCGACCGACACCAATCGGATGTCGACCAACACTAACTCCTCAGTGCTATGTGTTCTGCGAAACTTAACACAAAAACACCAAAAACCAAGAAAATCGAAAAGCAAAACCAAAAATCCTAATATTTACAACTTACCAGTGGGTTACCTCCAACTCAGCGCTTGTTTTTAAACGTTAGCTTGACTGTGGGTAGGAGATAAGACTCTCGGGGGGGTTTTGACAGAGGCTGTGAGTGCCTCTGCGAAAGTCTCCTCATCCATGGAGGTTCGTAAGCGGTATCAGCATGCGAGTGTCCAAGGAACGTAGGAATATATCAAGGGTGGAAGCGAAGCTTGGGTGGAATAGAGCGTTTCCCTGCATTCACAGCAATGAAATGAGGAGATTTGAGTTTTGAAGATGCATACCTTCGCTTTGGTGGAGATCTGATGTTTGGAGCTTTCTGCTTATGAGCAGTTGCAGGCTCTTAAGATGTTAGAGTGGATTCTTGAGAAACCACCATCTTCCTTTCTCCAATATCAGAAATTGTAGCCTCATTAATCTGAATTTCTTGCTCCATCTCAAGACTAAAGGCTTGACCGTCAATGATGGACTTTCGCAGCTTATCCATCTTGAAGTGCAGAGGCCTATCTCCCAGGTGGAGATCAATCAGACCGTGCCTCACATCAATCATTGCTCCAGCTGTAGCTAAGAAGGGTCTGTCTAGTATCAGAGGATCATCTTGTTCCATATCATATTTCAGCACCACGAAGTCTGTTGGAATCAAGTAGTTTCCAACTCTGATAGGGATGTCCTCAAGAACTCCTTCTGGAATCCTCTTTGATTGATCAGCTAGGATTAGAGAGATCCTAGTCTGTTGGAAGTCTGTCAACCCCAATCTCTCGCCCACAGAGTATGGCATGAGATTTCCACAAGCTCCTAAATCACATAAGGAATGCTTGAAGCTATCCTTGAAAATAGAGCAATCTAGCACAAATACACCAGGATCCGGTAGCTTCTCTGGAATCTGATTAAACAGCACAGAACTGACTTGTTTAGAAAGCACCACCACCCATTCTTCTAAATCTTCATCTATGTGGATCATCTTCTCCACATGTCTCTGTAGAAAAGGGTGAATTTGCAAATCATCAGTTGGGAGAATCTCATTCAGCTTCTTATCCATTACTTCCATGCATTTGGCTTCATCAAGCTCTTGTTTAGAATTCATAGCTACCCTGGGTAATGTTATATGAGGTTTATAAACCTTCTCTTCAGCAACAACACGAGATTTGGATGAAATTGGTCCAGCTCGACCATAGTGTCAATCGACGTTGTGTGAGTGTCGACCGACATTGAGGATAGTGTCCAGAATATCAATGTCGATCTCGGTCGATTTTGGTCCGTCAAAACTCTCGAACTCGGTTTTTTCATTGAGTCTCGACCGACACTGAGAAGGTGTGTCGATCGACACTGAGTCTGTAGCTTCGGATTCATCTATGTTTTCAACGATTTCCACAGTCTCAACCTCAAATCCTTCTTCCTGATCCAGCCTATCTTCAATCTGAACCGAGATAGAATTGATGTGGGCGTTCTGAACATTCTTCCCCTTGATTGAGCCTGAAATCTGGGCGACTTGTGTATCCAGTTGCTTCATATGTGTGCTCAAAGACTCAAAACTTTCCATTCAGATCAGTGTAGATGGCATCCAACTTCTTGTTGAAGTCCACAGTAGTCTTTGTCTGACCCTCAAGTATCTGCTCCATCATAGCTTCCAACTTACTCTCATGGGTATTAGTAGCAGGAGGTGTTTGATAAGATGAAGATCCATAAGTCCTCTGGTAGGAGTTGTTCTGCTGAAAAGGTTTCTGGAAAGCAGAATTCCGACCATATCCAGAAGAATTTTGATTGCTTGTGAAAGCACTCTTCTGACCACTACCAGTGTAGAACTTGTTACCTTGCTAATTTCCAAACCTTTTTCCCTGAAATCCAGATCCACTAATGTATTTCACATCCTCTTCTTTGCAGCCTTCTTCAGATTCAAACTCCTCAACCTCTTGAGCAAAATGGACAGCTTTCTTCCCAACCAGCAAGCTGTGAACAGTATCTATCTTCTTGTTCATCTCAGCTATTTGTGTGTTATCAGCTTTACCACCAGGCTTCTTCCTCTCCATATCAGCATTCTTGACACTATTACTAGTCACCAAGTTCTCAATAAGCTACTTAGCTTCTTCTGGAGATTTAGTATAGAAGTTCCCAATACTTGCAGCATCTAAAGTCATCTGATACCACAAATTGACTCCTCTGAAGAAGATACCCAACAGTTGCACCTCAGAGAAACCATGATGAGGGCAGTCTCTCTAGTACATCTTGAATCTCACCCAAGCTGCCTTAAAAGGCTCTGTAGATCCCTGCTTGAAGGTCAAGAGATCTTGTATAAGCTGATCGGATCTAGCATCATCATAGAAGTGTCGCAGAAACTTCTCCTTCACTGCATTCCAAGTAGTCAGAGTCCCAGGTGGAATCTGCTTCAGCCAATTAGCAGCTTCTCCTCCAAGAGAGTGAGGAAATAGCTTGCAGTGTAGGTAGTCATAGCTTACTCCATTGTGCTTCATCCCAGTGACTAGAGACTCGAAGTCTTCTATGTGGTCCATTGGATGCTCATGTGGGAGTCCATGAAACAGGTGCAGTCCCACAAGCGTGTAGTAGGAAGTCTTCAACTCAAACTCATTCCTTTTAAAAGAAGGAGGTAAAATCGCATACCTGTTGGCGTAGAACTCATCAGGCATGTTGTAGTCAGCTAGTTTCCTCCTAGTAGGAGGACTAAGAATCCGTTTCTCAAGTTCAGGGATCACATTTCCTTGAGCATCAACTCTTTGTCCCTGAGCATTGTCGGGATTGTTCTGTGAGTCTCTCAGAACACCTTCTGCATCTCTAATCAAGATCAATCTATTCATCATCCTTGCAGATTTCTGAGCTTTTCTGTTTGTCCTCTCAAGTCTAGCAAGCTCTTGATTTCTAAGATTCAAAAGCTCTTCGTCCGGGTTGCTTATGGTGTGACAATTAGGCATACACTGAACTCAAAGTCTGGCTTCGAGATCGATGTCGATCGACACTTAATGGGCGTCGGTCGACACTAAATGTTCTTGTCGATTCCTGCAGCAACAAAGACAAGCAAGACAGGGAAGTATTAGTAACCAAAACAAAAGAAAAACAACTTAGTCTAAATTCTAGAACAAAATCTATTGGTGAACTCAAAGAGTCCCCGGCAACGGCGCCAAAAACTTGGTATAGCAAATTTTATCCCTATTCTAACTGCAAGTGCACAAAAATGCAACTGTAGTACAAAGGGTATCGAATCCACAGAGACTCAAGTTCACACGACATATTATATGTTTTCAGACTCAGTTAAGTCAATCAGGTGAAAGCAGTAAACAATACAAATAAATTTAAAGAGAGTTTTCGATGGGAGAAAAACGCTAGATTTAGGAAGTTCTCAGGAAATCATGAAATGTTAGACACTTCAATAATCAGGATTCAGATTAAACACAGATTCAGGAACTAGAATCGCAAATGTCAATAACCCAACTCTCGCTGCGATTATTATCTATGTCTAGCAACCTAATGATTCAAATCTCTTTGCAATCTTAGAGTTCTAGACAAGCATTAATAGCAAGTTCTTTGGTTCACAATTATCTAGATCAAATCTCTTTGCATCTAATCAAATTGCTCACACTAGTTCTGTCAGATTATAATTCACACTCTCGTGCCAAATTAATTATCTAAGATCTAAACTCTAGGTGATCAATCCATAATTCAGTTTTAATCTCAACTTAGGTGATGAACATATAGATTTAGAATCCTAATTATCTAGTGATCTAACAAGGCATGAAATCCCTATGAGAATCCCTAAATCTAACTAAGGTTACTACTCGGACATGGAATCAATAAGACAAGACATGTTTGAATAGAAAACAAGATTGAATAGATAAATGAAATGGGTTTCGAAATCCTTTTCTCAAAGGTTACAAGTAGCAGAATCAGCCCCAAGCGAAATCTCTCAATCTCCAAAAGCAAAAGCGAAAACAAAGCAAGAACAAAAGATAGGAGATACAACTCTCCAAACCCTATTAAAAAGACTAAACACGTTTGGGGCCAAATTAGAAATAAGAAAACTTCTGGACTTTCTTGCAAATCTTCAAAAGATGCAATTAACTCGCGTATCAACGGCTGGACCTCAGTGTCAACCGACACTAAAGGTAGTGTCGTCGACATCAGCTCGTGGTTACGGGTTCAACTTCAACTCCTTGCAGAAATCTCCAGAAACGTACCAAAACTCCTAGCTTCGCTCCAAACGCATGCTTACCTGTAAAAGACTCGATAGACTCGAAAAACAAGGTTAATGACGCAATATATACACTTATATCATGGTTGAAAACCTATAAAAACTATGATATATCACAAATCAAAGAGAGAACAACTTCAAAAAATTTCATGTATGTTATATGGGCTTGGCCTTTCTCTTGGCCCAGTTTGAAATTAAAAAGCCTACTTCACAGCTCATGAACCCTTCTTCTCGCTTAACCTCATATTTCGTGACGATAGAACTAAGAACCAAACTCTTCATGCACGATCTCTCTCAGATACGTGTACACAAGATTTCACTTTTGACTCAAACCTATCGCAAAGCGCTAATACCAAACATTTCCAAATTTTCTTCTATGTTCATCTCTCTAGCTACAAACCCAAGATCATACCCAAATTAAGAACAAATCTCTATCAAGAACTTCTTTGATACCGATTGAAAGCTCAATTTGTGGTTATGTTTATGTGTTTGTGTACACATAAAGTTTTTTTAAGGTTCGGTTTCTCTACATCCTCAGAACCTAGTCGATGGATAAATCTACTAAAACAAGATGCAATTACAATTGCTAGATATCCAACACTACAGTGCCTATCATTCTTTTCTGGATGAATAACTATGGAAACAACATCTCTACAAAGAATATCTCCCAACATCACCAATGCAACACCATCTTTTATGGCTGTAGAATCTATAGACATACCACCAATCATATCTATTAATCTTCTATGTTGAAGCGACACCACACACTCACTTGTGTGCATCTCAAAATAAACCCTAAACATGCGCAACCATACAAGTCACTGTATCTTGTTTTATATAATAAAGGGTCAAAATCCTAGATATCCTTAACCCACGTGATTTTTCCATCTTCTGGACTTCTAAACTCACGTGGTTATACTTCACCAATAAGAAAATAATCATTATTCTGTTTTCTGTTTTGAGCTACATCTTGAGCTACCATTTGTTGTACCACACACTTTCTCAAAAACTACATCAATAATTGCATTAACCTTAGTTCTGTTTGTCCAAACTGCCACACTAATAAATCTTAGCTTTTGTATCACGCACATTCTGTATCAATTCCAATACTGCATTTTTTTCTAATTCGACATAGAAAATATATCATATTCTGTTCCAGTAGCTATATCACGTTCTATTCAGATAACTTCTCAAATCAGTCAAATCAATACTTTCAATCATTTCTTAACTTAAGGATTTTTTTCGTATGGCTCTGGTTTTTTTATATGAATGAGCCTGATTTACCATTAATGTATTAAGTTTTTAACTTTTGAATCAGTAAGAATCGTGAGAAAAACTATGTCGATCTAATAAATGAATTAAGATCCAAAGAAAGTTTTGTGAACTTACGATTTGAACCACAAATCAAGTCAAAAATTATTTCATGAAAAACAAGTGTGATCACGAAATGGATATGTAAACAACTTGTAAAGTCATACACAACTGCTAATAAAATGTGCATAGAAAGAACACATTTTTATTAACTTTTACTTTAATTTATTTTTTATATACAAACTATTTATTTTTGACAAAAAAAAAAGAAAAAAAACTATTTTTCTATCCAAATCAATATATTTAACATTACAAATAACATATTTTATTTTTTTTGTCGGCCTAAATTAAAACGTATAACTAAAATCCTTCGAGCAAAAGTGTTATGGTCCGAAACCTGGCACAAATAAATTTTTTTTAAAAAGAAGGAAAACTTAAGTTCAAAGTTCAAAAGTCCGTCTTGCTTATTTAAATCTAGAGTTTTCTCAATCCTTTCTTCTTACAAATAGCAGAGCTCCTGGTCAGAAAACTCATTTGATTCCCTTTCTAGTGAAGCTTTGTTCATCCTTGGTGCCGTTCGTGCCTCTATATTAAGTTTGTTTGGGCATCTGGAGTTTCTAAATTACGCTTTTGCCTTTCTTTGGCTACGGTGAGGATCGGATCTGACTCTTGCTTATTCCATTTCAATTCCGAGACGCGAGTCCTTTCTTTATGTCTTCTTTCTAGGTAGTATAGGTTTGGTAGTGTGCGCCTTGTGATTGAAGAACGTAGAATGACTAGGTTATCGCTTAAACTAAAAATGTTGTTTGTGTGTAATGGCTTATTTGGATTAGGTTGTGGTATAAATTGGTTGCAGGGCACGGTGCAAGGTGAGTTCCGTAAGTGTCCTTGATCGTCGTAGGAGGGTCCTGATGACCCTCCTGCTGTTGTTGTGGTGCGGGAAGCCTGCGGGCTGCTGTTGTTTGTGTGGAGGCATTGAGGCCTGGGGGCGTACTCACCAGTCCGTGGGCGTGTGGGGGGTTTCGACCTAAGGCCGCGTCTACGGACAAGTATCTAGTTCGTATGTTGTGTTTTGTGCCTTCAAGCATTTGGGTGCAAGGTAAAATTACCTTAGAACTTGTATTTCGTGTTGTGTGGCGTAAGTCGGGAGCGTGGATTCTTTGAATTCACCCTCGCTGGGTAATTGTGTTTGAAACAAGTACTCAGTTCTCTTTCCTTTCCGCTCTTTTCCCCTCGCAGGTCCGGATGCAGGATTGACCGATCGACAGATGCTATAGGTGGATTTGAACCGAAGGGAGCGCATGGGTTCCTAGGACCGTTGAAAAGCAGTCCAGTTAAACCGTTCTGGTCTGACAGGTGCCGCACGACGCTGTTCCCGGTTCATATGTGATGGGCCGTGTCAATTTGGTATCAGAGCCATGTTAAGGTCTCTCAGTTCCTTCTGAGAGATCAGCTCCTGATATATCATGGTTTTTAGAGTTTTTGACCAAGATATATGTCTTTATTATCGAGTCCTTTATTGTGTTTGGAGTCTTTTAGAGTGTTTTACAGGTTTATGTACATTTGGAGCTTGATTGGACGTTTTAGGAGCATTTGGAGCAATTATGCAATATATAGAGATTTCACAGAGTTCACTGGTTGCGTCTGCATAGTGCGTTGATCGACGCAGCATGTGCGTCGGTCGACACAGCCCCTGATCTAGAATTCTGCGCACAAAAATCTGTATTCTTGGAAATTACAGTTTTTGCCCAGAAGTTTTCCAGATTTACAAAAAATCTCAAATTGTGTTTTAACTTATATATTAAGGTTTTTAAGCCATTGTTTTAGGCTAAGTTTTATTCTACATTCAGAGAGTTTTAGAGAGAGAGATTTGTAATTGGGGCTGATCAGATACTCGACAGAGAGAAGATTTCGGACATTTATTCTTCTATTGATCTCTTTATGCTTTCTATTTCAAACATGTATATTGTTATGATTGTCATGTCTGAGTATTTTATTTTTTAGGTTTAGATATTCTCATTAGGGATTTCATGGGACATTAGGTTAATTGATTAATTGGGATTCATACTTTCTAGTTCTTTATCTAAGGTTGTTCTTAATGCTTAATCTGAATTAGCTATCCAGATTTATGATGTTAGGTTGACTTTCGCAACGACAGTTGGTTAATTAGCTAGAAAGAACCTAGATGAGCAATTTGTCTATTCGCAAATAAATTTGGCTCAGGGAAATTGTGAACGAAAGAACCTGAGATAAATGCATGTTTAGGATCTCTAGAACTCGCAATAAAAGTTGGTTTGCTAGGTTGCTAGACATTGTTAAGATTCGCAATGAAATTTGATCTATTATACTTCCTTGATTCTAGTTCTAGAACCGTTCTTAATTAGATCACAATTGATTGATTTGCATCTATTCCTGATTTCCTGAGAACTCCCTTGACCTGACGCTTCGCCTGGTTGATTTACAAACCATTTGATTTACTTTCCTGCTTGTTTACTGCTTTATTCTCTGCTCTACTTTAGCTTAATTCGAACCTCTATAGTCTATTGTAATATTCTTGAGTATTTGTGGATTTGACCCTATATACTACTAGTCGCGTCTGTGCACTTGCAGTGTAGCTCTAGAAAATTAAATTTTGAACATATCAAGTTTTTGGCGCCGTTTCCGGGGACTCTTTTGAATCTTTGATAGATTTGAGTTTAGAATTTAGACTAGGCTTTTCATTTCTATTTTACTAATTATTTTTTATTTTGTCTATGGTCTTGCGTTTCAGGTTCGACGAAGAACATGTGCATCGATCGACACTCTTCTACATCGATCAACACAGCCCCAACTCAGCATCGATCGAGGCTCTGCTAGCGTCGGTCGACACACTTTACGTATATCAGAAAGATGATGCCTGATCGCGCACTAAGGAGTAATCTGGATAAAGAGCTCGTTTTTCGTCGAAATCAGGAGCTTGCATGGCTAGAGAGAGAGAGAACAAGAAAGCCCAGACGCCACTAAAGATGTTGAATCCCAACGCATTGATATTAACTCGGGATGAACAAGGTGTTCTGAGAGATACATAGAACAATGCTTACAATGATCAGAGACAGAGACTTGATGATGATGGAAGAGTCATTGTTCAGCAAATTGTTCAGTAACCACATGGTGGTGAAGGTGGAGGCGCAGATGGTGGAAACCCACGGGTTGAAGTACCACCTAATGCACAACCTGATGCACCAGTTGGGAGGACACTTGCTGATTATAATAGACCTGGTGAGTTCTATGCTAACAGGTCTGCGATTGTGCCTCCTCCCATTCAGAAGAATAATTTTGAGCGGAAGACTTCTTACTACACTCTTGTGGGACAACACCTCTTTCATGGACACCCACATGAGCACCCTATGGATCGTATAGAGAATTTTGAGTCTTTATTACTGGAATGAAGCATAAGGGAGTGAGCTATGACTTCCTGCACTATAAGCTTTTTCCACACTCTCTTGGAGGAGAAGCTGCAAATTGGCTGAAGCAGATTCCACCTGGAACTCTGACTACTTGGGATGCAGTTAAGAGGAAGTTTCTTAGACACTTTTATGATGATGCTAGGTCTGATCAGCTGAGATAGGATATTCTACACTTCAAACAGGGATCTACAGAGCCTTTAAAAG
Source organism: Orychophragmus violaceus (assembly GCA_030180135.1). NCBI lineage: Eukaryota > Viridiplantae > Streptophyta > Magnoliopsida > Brassicales > Brassicaceae > Orychophragmus > Orychophragmus violaceus. The sequence goes on along the minus strand of CM058230.1, from coordinate 55,891,131 downwards.
CAGTGTGGGTAAGGTTTAAGATCTACCAGAGATATTTCCCTCATCATGGTTTCTCTGAAGTTCAGCTGTTGGGCATTTTCTTCAGAGGTGTTGATTTGTGGTATCAGATGGCTTTGGATGCTTATAGCACTGTAAACTTCAACACTAAATCTCCAGAGCAAGCTAAGGAGCTGATTGAGAACTTGGTGTGTAGCAATAGCACTAAGAATGCTGATCTGGAGAGGAAGAAATCTGGTGGAAAGGTTGATAGTTCACAGATAGCAGAGATGCAGAACAAGATTGATTATGTCCATAGCATTTTAGTTGGGAAGAAGCAAGTCCATTTTGCTGAATATGTGGAGACTTTTGGACAGGTTGATGAGTCTGAGAACATCAATTACATAGCTGGAATTGGTTATCAAGGTCAGAGATATGGAAATCAGCAGGGACAGACTTCTGGTTACACACCAAAGTATGCATTTCAGAGACCTTTTCAGCAGGACAACTCATTCTCCAGAGACTATGGTTCTTCTTCATATCATACTCCTCTACCACAAAATGAGCACTCTGATAAGATGATGGGTCGAACAACTTTTGGAAGGTCATCAGAAGAGTACAGTGTACTTCAATGGAAAGATAGATGCTTTGTACCTGGATTTGAATGGGAAGATTGAGTCTCTGAGCACTCATGTGAAGAAGCTGGATGTTCAAGTTGGAAGAACTGAGCAGAAGCAGTACGTAAATGATGTCACTATAGAGGATGAGGTTGATCTAGTACATTAGGAAGAAAACATCATAGTTGTGTTTTTGGACGATTTATCTCTGTCCGCCGGAAGTGTCGATCGACACAGCCTTGATGTCGATCGACACACACCCGACATGAAGGATGAAAGAGCTTTCGAGAAGCAAGTGTCGAACGACACCCATTCTGCATCGGTCGACGCAAGTCGCACATGAGACCAGAAACCTGCAAAAGTGCCAGAACGAGTCTATAAGCCTCCCTTGCCCTATCCTAAGGCTCTTAAAAGGTCTAAAAAGGAGCTAGATGTAGCTAATTGCATGGTAGTGGTGGATAAAAAGCTGATTATGATCTCACTGGCCGATGCTCTGAAGAAAAATCCTTCTCTTGAGAGGGATGCGAAGAAGATGATCTCTATAGATGGAGATTTGACAGAAGAGGTGTTGGTACTATCTAAGCAAGTAAGTGCAGTGATACAGAACCAGATTCCAAAAAAAACTTCTAGACCCAGAAGTCTTTATGCTAGCCTGTTCCATCTTTAAGGACAGCTTCAAGCGTTCTCTGTGTGATTTAGGATATGGTGTGAATCTCATGTCATACTTTGTGGCTGTGATATTCGGACTGGTGGATTTCCAGCCTACTAGGATCTCTCTTATCCTAGCTGATCGATCGAAGAGGATTCAAGAAGGAGTCTTAGAGGACATTCCTATCAGAGTTGGAAACTACTTGATTCCAACAGACTTTGTGGTGCTGAAGTTTGAGATTGAACCGGATAATCCTCTGCTACTTGGTAGATCCTTCTTAGCTACTGCTGGAGTAGTGATTGATGTGATACGTGGTCTGATTGATCTCCATTTGGGAAATAAACCTTTTCAGTTCAAGATGGATAAGATGCAAAGATCCACCATTGATGGACAGAGCTTCAATGTTGAGGTGGAGCCAAAGATTCAGATTAGAGAAGAAAATATGGCGGTTCATCATGAGCCTGCTCTAACATCTTCGGAGCCTGCAACTGCTCATAAGCAGAAAGATCCAAACGTCTCTCCTCCACCCAAGCAAAGGTATGCCTCCTCTAGACTTAAACCTCTTAACCACATTGTTGTGAATGTAGGAAAACGCAGTATCCCACACATGATTCGCTCCCACCCTGGTTTTATTCCTTCGTTCCTTGAAAAATCACATGATCCTACTGCTTATACACCACCTTGGATGAGGAGACATTCAAAGAGACACTCATTCTCTCTTTTGAATCCATCATGAGTCTGATTTCCTTCCTATAGTCAAGATAATGACTAAAACCAAGCGCTGAGTGGTGAGTCTAATTTCTACTTTATTTTTTGTTTTGGTTTTGGTTACTTGGATTTTTATTTGTTTTAGTGTTTTAAGAAGGCGTGAGAACATATCAAGATGAGTAGCGTCGATCGGCATGGTCCTGAGTGTTGATCGACGCCGAGGTCACATATGGTTTGATTCGCGGGTTATTAAAGATTTTTACAATGTGAATTGCGGTTCAGGCAGCAGTCCATTTCAACCGCGATGAAGCATACCCGAGATGCGTCGATCGATGTGGTCCTGGGCATCGATTGACACACATCCGCGACAGGTAAGTGTTTTGAATTTTTCAATCTGATTATTTGTTCTCCCGAGCCCAAGCTTTGATTCCACTGAGGACAATGTGTTTCAAGTGTGGGGGAGGTAGTTACTAACACTCCGTTTTCTGTTTTCTTAGAGTCAGTTGAGTTGTTTTATTGAGTCAAATTTGAGTAGGAAACAAAGACTTTTTGAGGAGATCACTACACTCGCAGGAACCTAAGTGACCACTGGATGAGATTGCAGATGATCTCTGACTATTAAAAAACCCAACGCAGATCAGCCTATTGAGGACACCCATATTACTTCAGGTATTCAGAGAATTCATTACTGACTTCACCTTTATTCTTCTATTGATCTCTTTATGTTTCTATTTCAAACATGTCTATTGTTATGATTGTCATATATGAGTATTTTATTTGTTAGGTTTAGCGATTCTCATTAGGAATTTCATGGGACATTAGGTTAATTGATTAATTGGGATTCATACTTTCTAGTTCTTCGTCTAGGGTTGTCCTTAATGCTTAATCTTAATTAGCTACCCAGATTTATGATGTTAGGTTGACTTTCGCAACGACAGTTGGTTAATTAGTTAGAAAGAACCTAAATGAGCAATTTGTCTATTCGCAAAGAAATTTGGCTTAGGAAAATTATGAACGAAAGAACCTAAGATAAATGCATGTTTACGATCTCTAGAACTCGCAATGAAAGTTTGTTTTCTAGGTTGCTAGACATTGTTAAGATTCGCAACGAAAGTTGATCTATTATACTTCCGTGATTCTAGTTCTAGAACCATTCTTAATTAGATCCCAATTGATTGATTTGCATGTATTCCTGATTTCTTGAGAACTCCCTTGGCCTGACTCTTCGCCTGATTGATTTACAAACCATTTGATTTACTTTCTTGCTTGATTACTGCTTTGATTATTCTCATATCTACTTTAGCTTAATTCGAACATCTATAGTCTATCCTAAGATTCTTGAGTATATGTGGATTCGACCCCTATATACTACTAGTCACGTCTGTGCACTTGCAGTGTAGCTCTAGGGAATTAAACTTTGAGCATATCAGCTCCCGCAATTTTCCCTAAAAATTGAATTTTTGTTTTCAAAAGTGTTTGCGAAAGTTTATAAAATGGTTACTTTGCGAAATAATTTTTCAAGCACCAATTATATCATGGATTGTCTCTTGTTGAGACCTTACCCCCCCCTTATGTTCTACACAGGATGTCTTCTGACTCTGGTTCTAGCCTCAATCGCTTTTACCGCAAACGGAGAACAGCACGGAAGAGCAATCCGCCATGCATTTGTTTGATGAGACTCCAGGCGAGGATAGCCACAACCACATCGTCCGCCCTGGTTCCCGCAGTCGGGCTTGAGCCATCGCAGATGCCGATAGACGTGACTACACCCTCCGCGGAAGAGAGGGCGCCCACGTAAGACGCCCGCCATACCTGCAGTAGCGTCAGGCCCCAGGAAGCGTGGAAATCCAAGGAAGATACCGAGATCAGAGGAGGCTATCTAGGAGCCAGAGCCGATAGCATAGGAGGCTATCCAAGAGAAAGAGCTGATAGCAGAGGAGGTTATTCTAGAGCTGGAGCCGGTGGTAGAGTTGGTTGTCCCAGAGCCGGAGGCAGAGGCATTTGACGCCCAGATGTTTGTGCCTCCCCCAGCTTCCAAGTTTTTGCAGTTTCCTGAGTTTGGACCGGAGCCGATCCCGTAGGATGATTCTCCACCAGCCGATGGGCCAGAGATGCAGGCTCATGCACATCCGGCCTTGTTGCCCCGTCCAGTGCAGTTGGAGGTGATGAGTGTTGAGGCATATGTGGAGTGGTTCTTGTTTGCAGCTGCACTGTCCCCGAGGCAATCATCGCTGGAGTGGTTATCCCGGTTCTTGAGTGGACTTCGGCCAGCGATCCGTCAGGAGGTGACGAGTGGGTATGGACTTGGAGAGTACCAGTTGGTAGTGATGATAGCGCGTAGCGCTAAGTTGGTCGAACTGCATCATCAGGAGATGGCTCATCTTCAGCAGATCATGGTGCAACATCAGCAAGATATGAAGCATCAGGAGCAGGTGTGGTTGCATCAGCAGCAGCAGCACCTGCAGGAGCAGGAGGAGGAAGCTCCGCCCCCGGTGATCGACATTTCCAGCTAAGGTTCAGAGGTCGAGACGGATCTAGAGGAGGATCTGAGTGAGGCAGATTCCGGATCGTGGTCTCCCGGAACTCCGAGTGGCAAGAATCAGAGAACCCATTTCTTTCTAGGAGTAGGGCAGTTTAGTTATTCATTTATTGTTTCGGTTTTCGCTTGAGTTTTTCGCGATTCATGCATAGTTGTTTTTTCTACATTATTCATTGAACTATTGTAGCCATGTTCCATTTATTTATACACTTTATTTTTTGGTTCACTATTGTTCCATCTTGTCCTGTTAGCAAATCTTTCAGCAATACGAGTATTTGTACCTTTAGCAGGATGATGCCTTTGAGTTTGGAGACGATTTGAGAGATCGGATGTCTCAGAATTCGGGACGAGTTCTTTTTAAGGGTAGAATTGTAATGGCCCGAAACCTAATCCAATTTTTTTTTAAAGAAAAGAAAGAAAACCCAATCCTAAAGCCCAAAAGCCCGTCTTCCTTATTTAACCTTAAGGTTTTCCCCCTCCCATCTCCTTATAAAAAGCAGAGCCCCTGGTCAGAAAACTCATCTGATTCCCTTTCCAGCAAAGCTTTGTCCATCCACGGTACTATTTTTGCCTCTAGAAAGCCAGATCCGTCGTCCATCACTCTTCCTCCAATCAGGTAACTCATAAAAACTCAGATCTAGCCTCGTTTTTCAATAACCTGAAACCTTTTTAGTCGTATCTTTCAAACCATGATGATTCACGTGAATACGAGGCCACCATCGTGTTCAACTCGCCGAGACGAAGCCAGCGCTGCCAGACGCACCACTGTCTGTTGCCGCACGCGCCCTCACAAACTGGAGGAAGACCGGACGTGTGAGATCCATGCTCCACCACAAGCCGCCGGCAGCAGCTGTCACGTGTCGCTGTTGCCACCGACCGGAGCCGCTATCCCTCTAATTCTGGATCCGTCGCCGTCCTAGCTGGAGCCTCCGTTCGACTCGCCGGTGAACTGATTTGACTCGGTCGGTTGGGTCAGCTCGTCTGACCGGTTTGGTCCGGTTTGACCCGTTTGGTCCAAACCCAATTTTGATTTCCGGTTTAATCCAAAATCAATTTTCGGGTTAGTCTGGTCCAAATCAATTTCTGGTTTAATTATGTTTGGGATTGGTTTAGGGAATTAGGCTTGTTATGGATTGTGCATGGTTCAGTCTAGGTTTGGGTTTGGGTCTGGGTTGACCGGTTGACTTTGACACGAACCGTTGACTTTTAGTCAACCAACTTCAAGAAGCCATAACTAGTTTTTCCTTAGGACAATTCGAGCTAAACGAAAGCCCAACTCGCTTATTTTCTTACCTTTTTCCAAATATGAAGTCCGTTTGGGCGTATAGAGTTACTAAATTATGCTTTTGCCTTTCTTTCGCCACGGTGAGGATCAGATGTGACCCTTGCTTATTCCATTTCAATTTCGGGACGCGAGTCCTTTGTTAATGTCGTCTTTCTAGGTAATATAGGTTTGGTAGTGTGCACCTTGTTATTGAAGAACATAGAATGGATAAGTTATCGCTTAGACCGAAAACGTTGTTTGTGCATGATGGCTTGTTTGATTAGGTTTTGGTAGAAATTGGATGCGAGGCACAGTGCGAGGTGAGTTCCGTAAGTGTCCTTGATCGTCGAAGGAGGGTCCTGAGGAGCCCTTCCGATGTTGTTGTGGTGAGGGACGCCAGTGGGCTGCTGTTGTTTGATGTGGAGGCATTGAGGCATGGGGCGTACTCGCCAGTCCTTGGGCGCATGGGGGTTAGACCTGAGACCGCGTTTATGGACAAGTAGCTAGTTTTTAGGTTGTGTGTTGTGCTTTCCGGCATTTGGGTGCAAGGTGATATCATCTTAAAACTTGTATTTCGTTGTTGTGTAGCGTAAGCCAGGATCGCAGATTCCTTGAATTAGCCCTCACTGGATAATTGTGTTTGAAAAAATTACCCAGTCCTCTTTCCTTTCCGCTCTTTTCTCCTCGCATGTTCGGATGTAGAATTGACCGATCGACATATGCATTGGTGGATTTGAACTAAAGGGAATGCACAGGTTCCTGGGACCGTTGAAAGGTAGTCCGGTCGAACCGTTTTGGTCCGACCGGTACTTCACGACGCCGTTCTCAGTTCATATGGGACGGGCCGTGTCAAAAAGAATTTTTTGTAACATTTGAGTTATTTACAAACAAAAGTATAAAAGTGTTATAAAATTGTTTTATAAAAGGTGAAGAAAGAAAAGAAAAAAAAAACAAACGAGAGAATAAGAGAGAGAGGCAAGAGGCTTGTTGATAATGAGCTTTTTGTTGTGGAATATTTGGTAAACGTATATTTATATATATATATATATATATATGTTTGTGTTTATATTTGTGTTTGCGTTAGAATGTTTGGAAGAGGGACGAGTAGTAGTGATGGAAGGCAGAAAATATATTTGTTGTGTTGCGTTGGATAAAGAGAGGGAGAGAGATGACAAGATGACAAGAGAGAGCAGAGTTTGTATTGATTGATTTCTGATCATCATACACGATTGATAACATACATATATATACTAGAAATATATAATAAACAAATGAAAGTGGAATGGTAAGTGGAGACATGAGTGGAAGTGTCGAGATAAGGATAATTATCTTTAACACTCCCCTTAATTATCCATCTTGTATTATGTATTGCCTCGTTAAAAACCTTATCATGGAAAACCCCAATGGGATAAAAACCATGTTTAAGGGAAAAAGAGTACAGTAACATAATCTCTCCCTGAAAATAATGGATCTTCATAGATCACGTAGATGACGCATTCCAATATTATGAATATGTTTTCGGAATGTTGAGGTTGGAAGCGCCTTCGTAAAGAGGTCTGCTGAATTGTCACACAAACGGACATACTCGATGGTGACTTTTTGATTTTTCACGAGTTCTTGAATGTATGAAAAATATCTTGGAGGGATATGCTTCGTTCGGTCGCTCTTGATATATCCTTCTTTTAGTTGAGTGACACAAGCAGAATTATCTTCAAACATCTTTGTTGGTTCTTTCTTTATGGATATTCCGCTTGCTTCTTGAATGTGACAAGTTATAGATCTTAAACATACGCATTCTCTACATGCTTCGTGGAGCGCAATAGTTTCTGCATGATTTGAGGAAGTTGCTACCAATGTCTGCTTTTGAGAACGCCAAGAGATCGTAGTTCCGCCAATTGTAAAAACGTATCCGGTTTGTGAACGAGCTTTATGAGGATCTGATAAATATCCAGCATCTGCAAAACCAACTAGACCAAACTCGGAGTTTCTAGGATAAAATAAACCTAAATCAATCGTACCTTAGAGATAACGAAATATATGTTTTATTCCGTTCCAATGACGACACGTAGGAGATGAGCTATATCTTGCAAGTAAGTTTGTAGCAAACGCTATATCAGGCCGAGTACAATTTGCAAGGTACATAAGCCCACCAATAACGCTCATATAAGGTACGTCAGGACCTAATATTTCTTCATCATTTTCGCAAGGTCTAAATGGATCCTTATCAACGTCAAGTGATCTATTTACCATTGGAGTACTCAAAGGATTCGCTTTATCCATATAAAAACGTTTTAAGAGCTTATTGGTATAATTTGATTGATGTACGAATATTCCATCTCGGAGGTGTTCTATTTGTAGTCCAAGGCAAAGTTTTGTCTCTCCGAGATCTTTCATTTCGAACTCTTCTTTCATATGATTTCTTGCATCATTAATTTCCTTTTGAGTTCCAATCATGTTCAAGTCATCAACATATACAGAAATGATCACAAATCCCGACGAGGATTTCTTAATAAACACACAAGGGCATATCGCATTATTGATGTAACCTTTATTCAACAAGTATTCACTTAAGCGATTATACCACATGCGTCCCGATTGTTTTAATCCATAAAGAGATCGTTGTAATTTGATCGAACATATTTCTTTAGATTTTGAATTCAATTCTTTGGGCATCTCTAATCCTTCTGGGATTTTCATGTATATATCATTATCAAGTGATCCATATAGATATGATGTCACAACATCCATAAGATACATTTCGAGATTTCTAGATGCCGATAGGCTCATTAAGTATCTGAATGTGATTGCATCCATGACTGGGGAATATGTTTCATCATAATCAATTCCCGGTCTTTGAGAAAAACCTTGGGCAACTAGTCTGGCTTTGTATCTTGTGATTTCATTTTTCTCATTTCTCTTCCTTACAAACACCAATTTTGTATCCAACTGGTTTTATACCTTCAGGTGTTGTGACAATAGGTCCAAAAACATTTCTTTTATTGAGAGAGAGAAATTCAGTTTGTATGGCCATCTTCCATTTCTCCCAATCATGTCTTTTCTGACATTCTGATATGGATTTTGGATCCGGATCATCAATTTCATGATCAATTTCCTTAGATACAGAAAAGGAGAATACTCCATCCAAGTCATCAATATCATGTCTTGCCCATAATTTTCCATCTTGGGCATAGTTAATGGAGATCTCACATTTTTCTTGATCATGTTCGATTTCGAGTCTTTCATCTTTCTCTTGTTTTCCGGGATCCTTTTCACAAATGTCTTCTTGACATTTTTCTTGATGTAGTTCATCTGAAACATTTTTATTTTGTTCTCCCAACTTCTTTTTCTTTCGAGGATTTTTATCTTTTGAGCCCATTGGCCTCCCCTCTTCAACTGAACCTTAGGTTCATTAGCAATGGTTCCATCAGTTTGTTCTTTTGGAATTTTAATTCTAGATGGAGCATTTGCAGCGGGTATGTATGACTTAGTCACTCTCTTTGTATCTGTAAATGCATCTGGTAACTGGTTTGCTATATTTTGTAAGTGCACAATTTTCTGAACTTCCATCTCCCGTTGATTCGAAGGAGGATCAAGATAAGCCAAAGATTGTGTACACCATGTGATATCTTTTGGTGATTCTCTTAATCCTCCCCCTAACGCGGGGAATTCATCTTCATTAAAATGGCAATCAGCAAAACGTGCCGTAAACATATCACCAGTTCGCGGTTCAAGGTATCGAATTATACTTGGTGACGTATACCCAATATATATGCCCAATCTCCTTTGTGGCCCCATTTTAGTTATCTGCGGTGGAGCTATTGGAACATAAACCGCACATCCAAAAACACGGAGATGAGATATATTTGGCTCTCTGCCAAATGCTAATTGTAACGGGGAATACTTATGATACGCACTTGGTCTTAGCTGGAGCAATGCTGCTGCATGCAAGATAGCATGACCACATATTGAAATTGGGAGTTTTGTTCTCATTATTAATGGTCTAGCAATGAGTTGCAATCGTTTTATCAAAAGACTCAGCCATGCCATTTTGTGTATGAACATGCGGAACAGGATGTTCAACATCAATTCCCAGTGACATACAATATTCATTAAAAGTTGCTGAAGTGAATTCTCCAGCGTTATCAAGCCTTACTTTCTTTATTGTGAAATTAGAAAATTGTGCTCTCAACCTGATTATTTGCGAAATGAATTTTGTGAAATCCGTGTTTCTTGTGGTCAAAAGACACACATGTGACCATCTACTAGATGCGTCAATTAATACCATAAAATATCGAAATGGTCCGCATGGTGGGTGAATCGGCCCACATATATCACCATGTATACGTTCTAAAAATATAGGCGATTCATTCCCAACTTTAGTTGGTGAAGGCCGAGTAATAAGTTTTCCTTGAGAACATGCATTACATAAAAACTCATTCGAATGCAAAATTTTTTCGTTTTTTAACGGATGACCATTAGAATTTTGCACAATTTTCTCATCATGACTTAACCAGGATGCCCTAGCCTTTCATGCCAAACTTTGAATGTATTAGCAAGCTTCGGGTTTATTGTAACATATGATCCAGTTATATTTATTTTTGTGCAATATAATCCGGAGGATAACATTTCTAATTCTTCTAATACATGTTTTTTCTCCGATGTAATGCAAAGATATTCAATACCGTTTTTACTCATAGTCTCAACATGATATCTATTTCTGCGAATATCTCGAAAACTTAATAAATTCCGTTGAGATTTTGGGGAATACAATGCATCATGTATTTCAAACTTTGTTCCCCTTGGCATTGAAAAATTCACTTTTCCGGAGCCAATTATTATTTTGGCATTTCCGGAAATTGTACTCACGCTTCCAGCGGAGTCTTTTATTTTGAGATAGGAGAAATACTTTTTATCACTGATTATTGTATGAGTTGTAGCACTGTCTGCCAGACATATGTCTCCATCATGAATTCCGATTTGTGACATTCTGTTTCATAATCTTCATATAGATGTATTAATAAAGTAAGAGAAATATATAAAAATTATTTTTATTTTTATTACAATGGAAAACACACTTTCACACACACACAAGACAAACATATTATACAAATGCAAAAATTTATTTTAAGCCTCATTGGCAGTTTATTTGGTCTCATCGGTCATAGCCGTTTTAGTTTTCGGGATCCACAAGAAAATCCGCGATATCAAGAGAAGCATCATCATTTAGGCCACTGAAGGAAGGCCCGGCTTCATTGTTGTTGAAGTTGGTTTCGGCATTATTAACTATGGCCTTTTGAGACGCTTGATACAGATTGACAAAGTGCTTTGGTGTGCGACATGTTCGTTCCCAATGTCCTTTCATGCCACATCTTTGACAAGCACTTTCGGTCGGTTTCTTTATTTCGCGACCACCTTCATTTATCTGTAAGTAATTGTTCCTTCTGGGATTGAAACCACCTTCATTACTTTGGAAACTATTGTTTCGCCTGGCGTTGAAACCACCTTCATTCACTCGGAAGTTATTGTTTCTTCCATTGTTAAAGTTCCTTCCTCGTCCATGATATCGTCCATAATTTCGACCACGGCTTCTACCGCGTCCACGACATCGCCCACGATAGTTATTGTTGGTGTTGGATGCTACGAAATTCGCTTCAGGGAATGGAGCCGATCCAGCTGGACGAGACTGGTGAATCATCATCACCAATTGATTGTTTTGCTTGGCAACAAGGAGGACTTCCATCAATTCCGCGTATCGAGTGTAATTATTAGCCCAATATTTTTGCTGCAGGACTAAATTTACGGGATGAAATGTGGTGAGAGTTTTCTCTATGAGATCATAGTCAGTTACGTTCTCTCCACATAACACATCCCGAATAAGGCGGAATTATACTCGCTAACACTTTTGTAATCCAGAAAACGAAGGTGTATCCACTCATGTTTGGCTTTCGGTAAGATCACATATTTTTGGTGATCGAACCTTTTTTCAAGGATTGCCATAGATCCGCGGGATCTTCTTTTATGATGTACTCAGATTTTAGGCCATCGTGGATATGATGGAACAAAAATATCATGGCCTTCGCATTTTGCTCATCTATTGTTGTTTCTGTTTTATCAATGGTTTTGAGAAGACCATTTCCTTTTAGATGCATTTTTGCACATTTTGTCCATGTCAGATAATTCTGTCCCGATATGTCGAGGGCAGTAATTTCAAGTTTAACGAGATTTGACATGATAACTGTATCGGAAAAAAAAAATAACAACTTATTAATGTCAAATTAATTAAATTTCAACTCAAAATTTTAATTTAAATTTTATCAACAATTTATCGATGAACATTAATTGATGAATACAATGATTATTATTTTCAGAATTAAATAATTTCAATTTTTGAATTCATAATAATTATTATTAAAAACAGTAATAATCGTTACACTTTTATTTGATGATAATATGTTAAAATGAACCAGTAACATAAATGATAAAAGAGATTATAAGAAAAATTGAAGCATAGAAAAATAGTGCAATAACTGTAATGAATTCTTCCGGAGTAAATTCTTCAATAAAAATACCATAAATAGAAGCAAAAATTGCAACCGTGCATAAAATTAACAACATGAGAATCATCATTTTAGAAGAAAACAAAATTTGGGAGATTTTTATGAAAGATGAAATATTGAGTGAAAATAATGAGTGAATGATAAGGGTATTTATAGATTTAAAAATACTGTTTATAGCCGTTAGAAAATATTCGAAATTTAAAAAATATTTTGAAATTCTATTCATGACCGTTGGCGGTAAAAAACAAAATTTATTTAATTATTTATTTATTTAATTTGTTATTCATAAATTTAAATTCATGTGACCAAAATATAATTAACATTAATTTTATGGTGATAATATTATTACCACAACAAATAAAGTGATTATGATTTAACTTATCCATTTTAGAATAAATTTTCATAAATTTTAATGTACCAAATTTTGAAATATGATATAAAATTAATTAAAAAAGACATCATAATCATTAGTACAAGGAGGAGGCATAACTTTCCACTCCCTAAAATTATTATCAATGAGGAGGTTTATCCTACCACTCCATAAAATATGATCGGGAGGAGGTTTATCTTATCACTCCATAAAAATATGATCAGGGAGGAGGTTTTATTCCTACCACTCCAAAAAAAAAATCGCGGAGATATAGTCCACCACGACGAATAATTCGGGGAAGGCAACGCCTATCTTCCCGAGATAATCATAACAAAAATATAAATAGCGGTAGAGTCATTATTTTGTAAATAAATTAAATAATTAAAAACCTCACATTTTCGGTAGTGAATAGTAAAATAAAAAAAAACTGTGTGGGATGGTCGGACGGAAATTCAAGTGGACAATGAAACGGTTGGATGGCAAATGAACGGATCGGTAGAGCGTCGTGCTGATAACGTGTTGTAGAATATTTGGTAAACGTATCTTATATATATATATATATATATATATATATATATATATATATATATATATATATATATATATATATATATGTTTGTGTTTATATTTGTGTTTGCGCTAGAATGTTGGGAAGAGGGACGAGTAGTAGTGATGGAAGGCAGAAAATATATTTGTTGTGTTGCGTTGGATAAAGAGAGGGAGAGAGATGACAAGATGACAAGAGAGAGCAGAGTTTGTATTGATTGATTTCTGATCATCATACACGATTGATAACATACATATATATACTAGAAATATATAATAAACAAATGAAAGTGGAATGGTAAGTGGAGACATGAGTGGAAGTGTCGAGATAAGGATAATTATTTTTAACACTTTTCTATTATTGATGTGTCTATATGTTGATACAAAGTGCCTCTTTATATAGAGAATTAAACCGACTATCAACGTGTAATCTAGATATTTACAATTATATAATATATTTATATTGTTTTAACACTTTCTTTTAAATATTTATTTTATATACGTATTGTTTCGTTAAAAAATTTATCATGAAAAAATCATGTGGTATAAAAATTATGACAAAGAAAAAATAGTACATTGACGTAAACTCCTTTTCGAAATGATAGATCTTCATAAATCACGTAAATGGCGCATTCCAATACTTTGAATATGTTTCATGAATGTTGTAGTGGGAAGCGTCTTTGTAAATAATCCGCAGCACTGTCGTTTGAGCGGATATACTGGATGTCCACTTCTTGATTTTTCTCGAGCTTTTGAACATAAGAGAAAAATCTCGGGGGAATATGTTTTGTTCTTTCGCTCTTGATATAGTCTTCTTTGAGTTGAGTAACACATGCAGAATTGTCTTCAAATACTTTTGTTGGTTCTTTGTTAATGATGATCCTGCTACTTTCTTGTATATAATGCGTTATAGATCTCAACTATATACATTGACATGCCTCATGAAGCGCAATTATCTCCGCATAATTTGAAGAAGTGGCGACTAGAGTTTACTTTTGTGAATGCCACGATATCGCAGTTTTTCCCATTGTGAAAACGTATCTGGTTTGCGATCGAGCTTTATGCGGATCAGATAAATATCTTGTATATGCAAAACCAACGAGACCAAGCGTAGAATTCCGAGGATAATATAATCCCAATTCAATCCTACCTCGGAGATAGCGAAGGATATGTTTTATCCCGGTCCAATGCCTCTGCGTAGGAGATGAACTGTATCTTGCAAGCAAATTAGTAGCAAATGCTATATATAGTCAGTTGCAATTTGCAAGATACATGAGTGCACTCATAGCACTCATATACAATATTTTTGGACCTAATATTTCTTCATTATCTTCACAAGGTCGAAACGAATCCTGTCAATATTAAGAGATCTATTGACCATTGGAGTACTCAAAGGATTTGCTTTATCCACATTAAATCGTTTTAACACCCTTGTGGTGTAATTTGAATGATGCACAAATATACCATCTTGGAATTCTCTATTTGGAGCCTAAGACAAAATTTGTCTTTCCAAGATCTTCATCTCAAACTCTTCTTTAATATGAGTTCTTGCATCATCGACTTCATTTTGAGTTCCAGTGATGTTCAGACCATCAACATAAACAGTAATGATCACAAATCTTAATGGGGATTTTCATATAAATACACAAGGGTATATCGCATTATTGATTAAAAAAAATTTGCTTAAACGATTATACAACATGCGTCCGGATTGTTTTAATCCGTAAATTGGTCGCTGTAATTTGACCAAACAAATTTTCTCAGATTCTTCTTCAATCTTTGACCTTTTTGGGATCTTAAATCCTTATGGGATTTTCATATATATGTCACTATATAGTGATTCATATAGATATGCAGTTACTGTTGGGAATGTCCTGAAATCTACTGTACTATCTCTAGAAAGTATGATAAATGTCGAGATCAGACATAAGTCATAAATACTGGGTGATCATGATGACTTGCTAGAGCCCGCTCATGATCTATAAGTTTAGGACTTATTACCAGTATTGTATGATCCCAAAGGGTCACACACCATAGCTAACGGGAAAGTTAAATGGAATTAATACGGTAAGATGCAATGGCATTTACTGTATTAGATCAGAGAATTGGGCCAGACAAAATACAGGCTTTTGCCTGATTTGTGTCTTGGGCCCAAAAGATTAATGAGCCATTAGTCTAATGACTTGGGCCTATTGATGAGAGAGCTAAAAATGGCCAACCCTAGGGTTTTGTAACCCATCCTTGCGATTTGTTTCATGTGGCCGTGAGCATCTCTCTCTCTGATCAATCCATCTCGGTCTAGCAGCCATCTGTTGCTTGTAAGCGTGTGGATACCAAGGAGGAACAGGTAATCATCTGTTCTAAGCAGATCTCGACATTACCAATCCGCTGCGCCAATTAACAAGGTAATGATCCAGGTTTGATTTATGATTCGTTTGCAAGAACCTAGATCCGAATTAAGATTATGTGTTAGGTTGTAATATGAGAATTAAACCTTGAACAAACACATAATCCTTCAATGGTATCAGAGCCTAGGCATTAGGTTTCTTGTAAATTGGATCATATGAATGTTTAATGGTTTAGAATCAATTTTGAATGTAAAATGATTAAAATCATTAAAACCCTAATCGATTATAGCATCATAGAATCGGTCGCTTTGTGCCGAGTGATGAGTGATCGGCTAGTGATCATGTGACGATCGGATCGAAGGGTTAAGGCGTGCGATCATTACGGCTCAAGCGATCATCCTCACGATCGTGAGATCATGAATCGATCGATTATCGATCGTGATGGCGAGGCGGATCGATCGTTTGGCCGAGCGTGATCGATTGCTTGACGCGATCACCGTCCCGATCCAAGCGTGAGCGACGATCGTGGTTCCACGGCCATCGAGCGAGCAACGGTCATGATCATGGGCCGGGCCATGGATCGATCGTTGTTCATGGGCCATGGACGATCGTTTGGCCCGTTAAATCATTACGTCCCGCGAATAGTCAATCGGTTAAACCGAGCTTCGCGGTTCGTTACCCAAACCGCACCGATTAAACCGGTCCATTTAATTGGCGGTTAATCGTGTGTTTAAAGCCTTAAACCGCAAGTTAGGTCAAAATTGGGTAAAACACTAGGTGTTTCTTACCGGTTTTGGACTTAACTGAACCGATCCAATTTAATTGGTGGTTCAAGCGGTTAACCCAAATCGCGGTTTGCTGGAAATTATTTAATACATGGTGTTATTTAATTTCTGGTTAAACCGGATTTAAATTCAAAAATTGAATTTTAACCTAAACCGAAGACTGGTCTAAGTTTGATTTGGTTGGACCAAATAATTTAGATCTGGTCTGGTTTAGTAAATAACCAGTTGGTTTTGGTAGTTAATTTGGTCTTGGACCAGAATTAATAAACCGACTCGGTTATGTCAAATTATTGGGCCAATTGGAATTCTGTGGTCTTGGGCCAAGAATTGGGCCTATAATTTGTGACCCGACCGAAAACATTAATAAAATGTTAAATTAGAAATTTCTATTTTTAGCATGTTTCTAAAATTAGAAAGTTTCTATAATAAGTAAGTTTCCCAAAATAGTAATCTTCTATTTTTGGAAACAAAACCTAAAATCCTCAAAACCAATATCAAGCTTGGATGTCTTGCCCAATCTTGTCAGCTACTTAACGCTTATTCAATTACAGATATGGCTTACAGTGTGAGGTGTCTGTTTTTGCGTAAGTAAAGTAGTATGTAGTCACTAATTTCATTGGGAGTCCCAGATTTTAGTGATTATTTGGCTGTAAGAGATTGGTTTCCTTGACTGGGCCATCGGGAGTCCCGGGCCTTGAGACATCTGGTGAATTTGGGCCTCGGGTCCAATTCACAACCGAGAGTTATATGAGATATAACTAGCTGTGTGTATGCTTACCAAGTAAAGCTAATTCCGGGTGACGGCCAGTGGCCCACTTTGGATTTAGCTGAACATGGGTCTCGGAATCATTGCATTCTTATGAGGTTAAACAAAGAAATTTTGAATGCAATGCGAGTTTTCTTATAAGTTTTTAAGATTACTCTTTTATGAACTAAATAACTAAAACTCTATTGTCTCATATTTTCAGCTATGTCAAGCACAACAACACAAAACACTTTCTCGATCCGGTCTGCCCTTGAGAAGGACAAACTGAACGGATCAAACTTCCTGAACTGGTCCAGGAACCTGAGACTTGTGCTCAGGCAGGAGAAGAAGGCTTATGTCCTTGAAAGAGTTCTCCAACCTAGACCTGCGAATAATGCCGCACAAGCTGTGAAGAATGCTTGGGATACGCATTCTTCAGATGCTAATGACGTGATTTGCCTAATGTTGGCGACAATGGCTCCCGAACTGCAGATGCAGTGGGAAGGCCTAACTTGTCCCATGGAACTGATGGCAAATCTGAAAGCGTTGTTTCAGGAGCAGGCTCGTACAGAGAGATTCCAAACTGTAAAGAATCTCTTGGACTGTAAAATGGCTAAGGATGCAGCAGTGAGTCCACATGTTCTGAAAATGATGGGTTATCTCGATCATTTGACTAGACTCGACTGTCCTATAAGCCAAGAGCTTGCTTGTGATATCGTTCTGCAGTCTCTTACTCCTGCATATGACCAGTTCATTTTGAACTATAATATGCATGGGTTGATAAAGACTTTGCCTGAGCTACATGGTATGCTCAAGACTGCAGAACCTAATCTGAAGAAAGCCAAGGAGTCGTCTGTACTCATGGTGCAGAAGGGCAAGGGTTTCAAGAAATCCGCTGCAGACAAGGGAAAGGGCAAGGCAGTCAGCAATGAAAACGCCAAGCCCAAGCCCGTGTCCAAAGCTGGGCCTTCTGACATCTGTCACTTTTGTAAAGAGGCAGGGCATTACCGCAGGGACTGTAAGAAATACCAGGAAAGTCTGAAGAAGAAGAAGTCCTTAGAGACTAAATCTTCAGGTATTTTTGTTATTGAAGTAAATACTACTACTTCTGATAATACCACTTGGGTATTAGATACTGGATGTGGGGCTCATATTTGTACTAATATGCAGGCGCTCAGCAACAGTAGAAGGTTGAAGCAAGGGCAAGTAGAGTTGCGGGTTGGCAATGGAGCGAAGGTTCCAGCACTGGCCGTTGGCACTTACTTGTTGTCTTTACCTTCTGGATTGATTTTAGAACTTGAGAATTGTTATTTTGTACCTGCTATAAGCAGAAATATCATTTCAGTTTCATTGTTGGATTTGCAAGGATTTGATTTTTCTATTAAGAATAAATTGTGTTCCTTTAATCTCAATGATATGTTCTATGGCGGTGCCCCTCTTATAAATGGGCTGTACATGCTGGATCAATCTGCTCCAGTGTATAACATAAATACAAAACGGTTCAAATCTAACGAAGAAAATGAAACGTTTCTCTTGTTGGAATTGTGTCCAGTAATCTCGGTACTGTCTCTAGAAAGTAAGAGTATGTCAATGATCAGACATAAGTCATATAATACTGGGGGTCATGATGGCTTGCTAGAGTCCGCTCATGATCTATAAGTCTTGGACTTATTGCCTTTATTATATGATCCCATATGGGTCACACGCCTAAGCTAACAGGAAAATGTGTAGGAACGGTTTAGCAGAAGTACAGTAAAAGTGCTAGGCATTTACTGTACTTAGAGAGAATAAAAGGTTTAGCCACTGTGCATCGATCGATGCATGAGGTGCAACGATCGATGCAGTGCGCAAACACCGACGAGTTAATTGGTATTTGGGCCAAATGGCCCAAACGGAACAGAACGAGTTTTGTGTCATAAAACTCGAGTTTCAGACTGATTAACCCTAACACTCGAGCCGTAAACTCTCTCTCTCTGTGCCGATTTCCCCTTGTGGTCTAGCAGCTGTTTCCTGTGAAAGCGTGTGTGAACCTTTGGAGGATTCATCCCTCGGTGTTTCTCTGATCTCAGACATACCATCCATTTCCGCTGCAATAACAGGTATAAGGTGAGATCATCATTTGTTTCTATTCTGAGAAGAACCTAGATCGCATGTTTAGGATAATCTGAATCTGGAATTGAATCAGGATTGATCTAAACGTTCCAACAGTGGTATCAGAGCTTTAGGTTCTGGTTTTTCTTGTTTAGATTCATGTTTAGGACTGTTTTCTTGTTTAAAAGT
Source organism: Orychophragmus violaceus (assembly GCA_030180135.1). Lineage (NCBI taxonomy): Eukaryota > Viridiplantae > Streptophyta > Magnoliopsida > Brassicales > Brassicaceae > Orychophragmus > Orychophragmus violaceus. Next base: position 55,871,747 of record CM058230.1, on the reverse strand, counting down.
GTTTTGAATCAACTACTGATAAGATAAATCACTTAAGAAACAAGAATTGAATCCTAAACAAACTGTTTAAAAATCGCATGACCAAACTATATTGATTTGGTATGTGATCTAAACTGATTTTGCATCGACTGAGATCGCATTGCATCGATCGATGCAATGCAAGGATCGATCGTTGCAGTCGCGAGAGATTGACCGCGATCGCATGGATCGTTCGAACGATCGCATGGATCTCGCGAGAATCTCTCGGCCAAACCTGATAACCGTTCGTGCACACGTGAGAGCATCGATCGATGCAGGATCGATGAACGATCGTTGCAGGATCGATGCTGTGAGCATCGATCGATGCGGTTAGGGTTTCGGCTCGGTTTAATTTAATTAAAATTAAACGTCTCGGTTTAATAAACAGATTTAATAATTTTATTAAGTCTGGTTAAACCGGGATAAGAAATCCAATGTCGAAAGAAATATTGGATTTAGTGCCTAAACCAGGAATTTCTAATTTGATTTGGTTGGACCAAATAAATTGAGAAATTCCGGTTTAGTAAATAACCGGTTGACAATTGTGGTCATCGTAGTAATTGAAACTTGGTTAGACCAGTTTTAATGAACCAAACCGGTTATGTCAATTAATTGGACAATTGGGTCATGTCTTGGACATGGACCAAATTCTTGGGCCTCGGGCCAAGAAGTTAAAACAATTGGGCCAATTATTTGAGTCTTTCTTCAGATAAATTTAAAATTTATTTTATAAAATAAAAAGTCGATTTTAAATTAAAGTTTCCGAAATTTTGAAATTAGAAAGTTTCTTAAAATAGAAGTTTCTGGATTTGCGGATTTTGGATTTTAAGAAATTTCTAAAGTTAGAAAGTTTCCGGTTTTAGAAAGTTTCCAATTTTAGAAAGTTTCCAAAAATAGTAGGTTTCCAAAATGGAAAGTTTCCCGAAATAGTAATCTTCTATTTTGGGAATGAATTTTAATAAACCTACGAACCTCAAATAATATCAAGCGTTGGATGTCTTGTCCAGGCTATGTCAGCTGTCAAAGCCCATTCAATTGCATTCATGGCCTTACAGTGTGAGGATGTCTGCTTTTGCGTGGGTAAGACAGTTTGTGATTCATAAATGTCATTGGGAGTCCCAGACATTAATGATTACATGACTCTATAGTCTGGTTTTCTTGACTAGGCCATCGGGAGTCCCGGGCCTTGAGACATCAGAGTGGATTGGGCCTCGGGCCCAGATTCACAACCAAGAGTTATATCACGGATATAATTAGCCGATATAGGGCTTACCGATATAAGCTAAGATTGGGTGACGGCCAGTGGCCCACTTTAATCTTAGTTATATGTGGATCTTGGAATCATTATATTCTATTGAGGGTAACTGATGTTATTGAATATAATGCATGATTAATCATATTAAATTTAATACGGGATTAATCATATTGAACATATTAACTAAAATCCTTTTATCTTAATTTTCAGTTATGACTAGCATAAACAATCAAAACACTTTCTCGATCCGGTCTGTCCTTAAGATGGACAAGATGAACGGATCAAATTTCTTGACTTGGTCGCGGAACCTGAGGCTAGTCCTCAGACAGGAGAGAAAGGACTATGTCCTTTAGAGAGCTCTCCCCGTGAGGATCGGGTCCAATGCTTCTCATGCAGTATATGATGCTTGGAATAAGCATTATAATGATGCGGTAGATGTGCGTGGTCTGATATTGGCTACCATGGACTCAGACTTGCGGAAGCAATATGAGAACATGGAGTCGCCAATAGAGATGATCAGCAGCCTGAAATTAAAATTTCAGGAGCAGATAAGAGTGGAGAGATACCAGTTGGTTAAATCTCTCACTAGCTGCAAGCTACCAAATGATCATCCAGTAAGTCCTCATGTCAGTAAAATGATGGGTTACATTGAAAACCTGAGGAAACTGGATTATCCAGTTAGCCAAGAGATGGCAACTGAAATCATTCTGCAGTCACTGCCGTCAAGCTATGATAAGTTCAGAAAGAACTATATCAAGAAAGGCTTAACGAAGACGCTGACTGAACTGCATGATATGCTCAAGACAGTTGAGCCAAACGTGAAGAGTACCCTGTACAATCTCATGAATGAGAAGGGTAGGTTTACTAAACCTAATGCTGACAAGGGTGAAGACAAAGTTGTCCAGATTTTGAATCATGGCAAGCGTATGTCTTCTGAGCCCGAGTCAGATACCTCTTACGTTGGTAAGTGCTGCTACTGTAAGGAGACAGGGCATTGGAAGAGAGATTGCATTAAATTCATGGAAGATGATGAGGAGTTAAAGTCGATGTATGCGACTACTTCCTCAGGTATTCATGTTATTACTTCAAGTTCTACCTTAAAGGTATTGGATACTGGTTGTGGCACTGATATTTGTGATAATATGCAGAGCTCAAGCAACAGTAGAACGTTGAAGGAAGGGCAGGTGAAACTACATGTCTGGAAGGAGCTTGGGATGCTGCCTCAGTCGTAGGATTTTTCACTTATAGATCCCTTTGAGGCTTGGTTTTGTATTAAGTAATTGCTACAATATACCTGCTTTAAGCAGAGTTGTCTTTCATTTTCTTGTAAGAATTTGAATGTTTTTCATTTTGATAAAAGACAAGTTTTGTTCTTTTGATCTTAATGAAATATTAATTGTAGCACCCTATTCATGGAATGGGTTTTATATCTTAAACCAAAGAGTGCCTAAATGTAACATAAATACCGAATTGGTTTAAATCTGATGAATTAAACCTGATTTTTCTTGGCAAAAAGTCTTGGTCACATAGAGTAAGTCGGATTCAGAAATCCCATAGTCATGGACATTTGGGCTCATTTGATAAAATATCTTATGAGACTTGAATTCTGTTTACTAGACCAAAAGGTAAAGGGCCTATCTTAGCTGAGCTAGAGAAAGGCCCAAAGGCTTATTGGAGATTGAACATACTCATGTATGTGGTCCGATGAGCAGCAATGCCAGAGAAAATTTCCTATGCTTCATTATCTCGACTGATTAATTCAGTGAGTAAGACTGTGTTCATTTGATGAGACACAAGTCGGAATTCTTTGACATGGTCGAAAGAATTCCAGAATGAGGTATAGAATCTAAGTGACAGAAGTATTAAGACTCTGAGTTAAATCACGAGTGAGAATAATTAAGTCATTGATTGTGTGATCATCTTAATGAGTGTGAAATCGTTTCACAGCTCATTTCTCCTGAAAACCTGAAGGTGTTTCTGTGAGAAAGAATCAGATCTTATTAGAAATGATTAAAGATGAGTCACACGAATCTTCCATGATATTATTTAAGAATAACGCTCTAAAATATCTAAGTTTACGCTGAAATAGTTCCACAAATATCGGTTGAAAGACACCACGTTAATGTGGATTGGAATCGATCCAAATTTGTCTTTACTGAGTATTTGTACTTGTGCTACTTCGCTGGTTGTCCTAGAGAAACTAAGGCTTGTTACTTTTACGTCCAATCTGTTTTCTAAGAAGGGAAGTTATTTTCCAAGAAGAACAGTGGGAGTAAAAGCATAACTCGAAGTTTTCTTAGGGAAACCAAGGCTCGGTACTTTTACGACCATTCTGTTTTCTAAGAAGGAAATTACTTTCCAAGAAGAACAGTGGGAGTAAAAAGTATTTTTACGACCATTCTGTTTTCTAAGTAAGGAAGTTACTTTCCAAAGAAGAACAGTGGGAGTAAAAGTACAACTCGAAGAAATTCGAGAAATACAGGAGGCTGCTTAACCTATTGAGGGAGAGCAGCGGAAGGATTTACAGATTTCTGTAGAATCTACTCCTGTGGAGCCTGAAGTTCGCAGATATGAATCAGTTACTAATCCGAGAGTGATTTCTCGTCATTAGTTGAACCTGATAATCATTGAAAGTTCCCATGATCTGATGATCATTGAAAGCGATGAATCTGCGAAATTCAAAGAAGCGAAAGTGAGCCCGGACTCCGAAAAATTACATTTTATGTAAGTTAGCTTCATCGATCCATTCATGGATGGAAGCAAACATATCGGAGTTGGAATCTTCGTTCTGTTGAAGTAGTCAAGGTTTTGACTTGAACAGGAACGAAGCGGAACTGTGTGTTTACTAATAGATAAGTGGGAGCGATATTGCTTTTCTCATAGTGTATGTCGATGACATACTGATTCTCGGATATAACGTCCCAATGCTGCAGTCGGTAAAGGACTGGCTTGGGAGTTGGTTTTGTGAATGACATGGGTATAGCCACGAAAGTCTTGGATTTTGGATTTAAAGATAGAGATCCAAAAGAGCTGGTAGGACAATGTCAGGATTCTTAAATTGACAAAGTCCTACACGTTTTTCAGCAATCCAAGAAGGGTTTTATGCCAATGTCACATGGCATTACGTTAAGCAAGATACAGTATCCTACGATAACTGCTGAGCTTGAATGCATGGATAGGATCCCATATGCTTCGGTAATTGGATCTATCATGTATGCCATGAAACGTACTTGTTTGATGTTGCTTTAATTTTAAGCAAGACAAGTAAAGACCAGTCAAATCCAGCAAAGAATCAAGTTTCCTAAAGTATGTCCTAAAGTATTTGAGGAATACTAAGGATAAGTTCTTGATTTACAGAGAAAGTGATGTGCTACAAGTCAGCAGAGTCTGAAAGGCAAGTTTCCAACAGACAAAGATGATTTCCGGTCACAGTCCGGTTATATCTTGTGTCTGTCTGGCGGTGCAAGGCACTGTTGCTGACTCCATGACTTAAACTGAACATTTCGCAGCTTTGAAAGCGGCGAAAGAGGTTGTTTGGAAAGAAGAGTTCTTCAATGAACTTGATGTGATTCCCAGCATAGATGAGACTAGCTGCACATCAGAGGTCCAAACACCTTGAGATAAATGACAGAGATGTTTAGTAGATCAGCAAGTTTCAACAAATGAGAACGTTGCTAATCTATTAACGAAGCCACTCCTTAGCCCTAAGCACGAGTCACGGACTGTAGCTGTAGGATAAGTGAAGTTAAGATGTAGTCTTAATTTCAGTGGGAGTTATTAAAGGGCTTTATTTAGTTATTGATATGTTCTTGTAAAACATTCTTATGTTTAATGAAATTATTATTTCAAGATTATTTTAACTGTGATGAAATAATCGTTCCAAAATGATATGAACCATTTTATAGGTCATCGAAGTAAATGATTTGATCTTGAGTCATCGAAGTCATTTAGCTTGATCATGAGACCCTATATTTAATAGATGTTTTATATCATCCTGTCCCTAGTCGAAGGTTGTTGAAATTGGAACACCAACAACCGTGTGAGACTGGATTGGTACGTGACTGATGACAAAGTCTCAGTGTGTCATAGATGCGCGGCATCAAAGTCAGTACATAGGTGTATGTTTGGGAACATACGACCGGACAAGACCCGCTTATGAGAACTCTTCAGGATATTTATATCTGTGTCATAAGAGATTCTCACTACGACTATAGAGTATAGTCCTTAGACCTGAGTTCGCATGCATGTGACTGCATATGGACTGATGCACTTTGATCATTGTCTAACGCCATCGTTCAGCGATAGTTATAAAGACTTTGTTTGGGTACATTGTGAAGTGAGTGGTTTACAGTGATGGAACAAGACGGAATTTGTCCCTCCAATATAAATGGAGTGAATATCTCTAGGCCAATCGGAGATTTGAATACTGGAAAATGCATGGCCATGCTCAAACGGACTTTCCCGAGTCGTTTGGATTGTCAGTATCAAATCAGAGTCCGATGAACAAGATTAGGCTTTATAAGGATGACACCAATCTTGCCTTATGACTAATCGAGATATTGAGACAAAAGGATTATGAATACAGAGATTCCAGTACAAGTGGGAGATTGTTGGAATTGTGTCCAGTAATCTCGGTACTGTCTCTAGAAAGTAAGAGTATGTCAATGATCAGACATAAGTCATATAATACTGGGGGTCATGATGGCTTGCTAGAGTCCGCTCATGATCTATAAGTCTTGGACTTATTGCCTTTATTATATGATCCCATATGGGTCACACGCCTAAGCTAACAGGAAAATGTGTAGGAACGGTTTAGCAGAAGTACAGTAAAAGTGCTAGGCATTTACTGTACTTAGAGAGAATAAAAGGTTTAGCCACTGTGCATCGATCGATGCATGAGGTGCAACGATCGATGCAGTGCGCAAACACCGACGAGTTAATTGGTATTTGGGCCAAATGGCCCAAACGGAACAGAACGAGTTTTGTGTCATAAAACTCGAGTTTCAGACTGATTAACCCTAACACTCGAGCCGTAAACTCTCTCTCTCTGTGCCGATTTCCCCTTGTGGTCTAGCAGCTGTTTCCTGTGAAAGCGTGTGTGAACCTTTGGAGGATTCATCCCTCGGTGTTTCTCTGATCTCAGACATACCATCCATTTCCGCTGCAATAACAGGTATAAGGTGAGATCATCATTTGTTTCTATTCTGAGAAGAACCTAGATCGCATGTTTAGGATAATCTGAATCTGGAATTGAATCAGGATTGATCTAAACGTTCCAACATCTCTGGCATTGTCGTTTGGGGCACATTAGTGAGAAACGCGTCAAGAGGCTCCATTCGAATGGACTCTTGGGCTCATTTGACTTTGAGTCTTGTGAGCAATGCGAATCTTGCCTAATGGGCAAAATGACACGGGCGCCTTTTAATAAATCCACAGAAAGGGCCAGTGAACTATTGGGCCTGATACATACTGACGTGTGTGGCCCAATGTCCACAAATGCTAGAGGAAACTATCAATACTTCATTACATTCACTGATGATTTCAGTAGATATGGATATGTCTACTTGATGAAACATAAGTCGGAAACCTTTGAAAAGTTCAAAGAATTCCAGAATGAAGTACAGAACCAGCTTGGTAAAAGTATTAAGGCTCTTCGGTCGGACCGAGGAGGAGAATACTTGAGCCAGGAATTTCGTGATCATCTGAGTGAGTGTGGGATCATCTCCCAACTCACACCTCCTGGAACACCTCAGTGGAATGGTGTGTCTGAGAGAAGGAATCGGACATTGTTAGATATGGTCCGATCCATGATGAGTCACACAGACCTTCCTATATCCCTTTGGGGATATGCTTTGCTGACCGCAACGTTCACACTGAACAGAGTGCCATCAAAGGCAGTAGCAAAGACACCATATGAGATATGGACTGGAAAAGCTCCAGCAATGTCTTTTCTCAGAATTTGGGGTTGTGAAGCCTATGTCAAAAGATTAATCTCAGACAAGCTTACACCAAAATCTGATAAATGCTACTTCATTGGTTATCCTAGGGATACCAAGGCTTATTACTTCTATCTGCGATCCGAGAACAAGATCTTTGTTGCTCGGGATTGCACTTTTCTTGAGAGGGAATTTCTCTCTAAGAAAGATAGTGGGAGTAAGGTACAACTTGATGAAATTCAAGAAGGACAGGAACCTGTTCAACCTAATGAGGAAGAACAGCAGGATGAATTACATGAAGCTGTAATAGAACCTGAACCTGCAGTACCTGAAGTTCGAAGATCCGGAAGGATCCGTCAGGAACCTGATAGATATCAGGGATTCCTTGTGACTAATTGCCATGATCTTTTGATCATTGACGGTGATGAACCCTCGAACTTTTAAGAAGCCATGATGGGCCCTGGCTCCTTAAAGTGGCGTGAAGCCACTGAATCCGAGATGGACTCCATGTCTGTCAACCGAGTGTTTTCACTGGTTGACTTACCCGCTGGCTCTAAAGCCATCGAGTGTAAATGGATCTTCAAGAAGAAGATAGACGTGGATGGAAATGTCCAGATTTACAAGGCCAGGTTGGTGGCAAAAGGTTTCAAGCAAATTCATGGTATAGACTATGATGAAACCTATTCACCAGTGGCAATGATGAAATCAATTCGGATTCTCCTAGCGACTGCCGCTTATTATGACTATGAGATTTGACAGATGGATGTGAAAACCGCCTTCCTGAATGGAATCTTGGAGGAGGATGTGTATATGACACAGCCTGACGGTTACATTGATCCTAGGAATGCTGGGAAAGTATGCAAGCTTCACAAATCCATTTATGGATTGAAGCAAGCATCGAGGAGTTGGAATCTTCGTTTTGATGAGGCAATAAAGAATTTTGACTTCATCAGAAACAAGGAAGAACAATGTGTGTATAAGAAAACTAGTGGGAGCAAAGTGGCGTTTCTTATCTTATATGTCGATGACATATTGCTTCTTGGAAATGATATTCCAATGCTGAAGTCTGTTAAAGACTGGCTGGTGAGTTGTTTTTCCATGAAGGACATGGGTGAAGCCGCGTATGTTCTTGGAATCCGAATCTTTAGAGATAGATCTAAAAGGCTGATTGGACTTTGTCAAGATTCTTATATAGACAAAGTCCTGCATCGATTCGGAATGGATAAATCCAAGACGCCAATGATACATGGTGCTACACTAAGCAAGGATCAGTGTCCTAAGACACCTGATGAGCTTAAGCGCATGAGTAGGATTCCTTATGCTTCGGCTATAGGATCTATCATGTATGCCATGATCTGTACTCGTCCTGATGTTGCTTATGCACTAAGCATGACGAGTAGGTACCAGTCTAATCCAGGTGAGAGTCACTGGATTGCCGTAAAGAATATCCTGAAGTATTTGAGGAATACTAAGGATAAGTTCTTGGTTTACGGAGGAAGTGAAGTGCTTGAAATGAGTGGATTCACGGATGCAAGTTTTCAGACAGATAAGGATGATTTCCGGTCACAGTCTGGCTACATCTTCTGTCTGAATGGCGGTGCAGTAAGTTGGAAGAGTTCCAAGCAGAGCACCGTGGCAGATTCCACAACTGAAGCTGAATACATCGCTGCTTCAGAAGCTGCGAAAGAAGGAGTTTGGATAAGGAACTTCTTGATTGAACTCGGTGTATTCCCAAATGCTACAGAGCCACTAGCACTGTATTGTGACAACAATGGTGCAATTGCTCAAGCTAAGGAACCGAGACATCATCAGAAATCCAAACATATTATGAGAAGGTATCACCTGATTCGTGATATAGTGAATAGAGGCGAAGTGATGGTCAGCAGAGTTCCCACTGATGAGAACGTGGCTGACCCGTTGACAAAGCCACTCCCGAGACCTAAGCACGAGTTACATACTGCTGCTGTAGGAGTTAGAGATATTCAAATGTAATCTCTTTTTGAGTGGGAGTTGTGAGGGCTTTTGTTTTAGTTATTTTGATTGGTTCATGTAAACATTTTAAATGTTAATGAAATTTTATTTCTGGATTATTTTTAACTGTGATATAAAATAATCGTTCCAAAATGATTCATGTCATTATATATGGGCCATCGAAGTACATGAGTAGACTTGATCCTGAAACCCCATATTTAACGAAGTGACATAAATCATAGTGTCATTAGTCGAAGGTTGTTGAAATTGGAACACCAACAACCTGTTGAGACTAGATTGTGTTGAGACTTATGACCAAGTTTCGAGGGGTCATAGATGCGCGGCATCAAAGTCGACACATAGGTATATGTAGGGGAGCATATGACCGGACATGGCCCGCTGATGAGAACTCTACAAGATATTAATATCTGTGTCATGAGAGGTTCTCATATACGACTATAGAGTATAGTCCTTAGACCTGAGTTCGCATGCATGTGGCTGCACATGGAGTGATGCGCTTTGATCATTGTCTAACGCTGTTTCATAACTGGGAGCTATACGGACCTTGGTTGGGTGTATTATGAATTGTGTAGTTCATAGTGATGGAACAAGATGGGATTTGTCCCTGCCGTTTAACGGAGGTAATATCTCTAGGCCAATCGGAGACTTGATAGCTGGTAAGAGAATGGCCATTCCCAAACGGACTTGCCCAAGTCGTTTGCATTGTCAGTATCAAATCTGGTCCGATGAACATGGTCTGGCTATATAAGGATGACACGCATCTTGCCTTATGCCAGATCGAGATATTGAGCCAAAAGGACTAGGGAATGTAGGATTCCAGTACAAGTGGGAGATTGTTGGGAATGTCCTGAAATCTACTGTACTATCTCTAGAAAGTATGATAAATGTCGAGATCAGACATAAGTCATAAATACTGGGTGATCATGATGACTTGCTAGAGCCCGCTCATGATCTATAAGTTTAGGACTTATTACCAGTATTGTATGATCCCAAAGGGTCACACACCATAGCTAACGGGAAAGTTAAATGGAATTAATACGGTAAGATGCAATGGCATTTACTGTATTAGATCAGAGAATTGGGCCAGACAAAATACAGGCTTTTGCCTGATTTGTGTCTTGGGCCCAAAAGATTAATGAGCCATTAGTCTAATGACTTGGGCCCATTAATGAGAGAGCTAAAAATGGCCAACCCTAGGGTTTTGTAACCCATCCTTGCGATTTGTTTCATGTGGCCGTGAGCATCTCTCTCTCTGATCAATCCATCTCGGTCTAGCAGCCATCCGTTGCTTGTAAGCGTGTGGATACCAAGGAGGAACAGGTAATCATCTGTTCTAAGCAGATCTCGACATTACCAATCCGCTGCGCCAATTAACAAGGTAATGATCCAGGTTTGATTTATGATTCGTTTGCAAGAACCTAGATCCGAATTAAGATTATGTGTTAGGTTGTAATATGAGAATTAAACCTTGAACAAACACATAATCCTTCAGTTACAACATCCATAAGGTATATTTCTAGATTTTTTTGATGCCATTAGGCTCATTAAGTATCTGAATGTGATTGCATCCTTTACCGGGGAATATGTTTCATCATAATCAACTCCCGATCTTTGAAAAAACCCATGTGCCACAAGTCGTACTTTATATCTTGTGACTCTGTTTTTCTCATTTCTTTTTTCGCCCAAAGACCCATTTACACCCGACAAGCATTACATCTTCAGGTGTAATAACCACAGGTCCAAACACATCTTTTATTGAGGGAGAGTAATTCATTCTTGATGGCTATTTCCCATTTATCCCAATCGGACCTTTTCTGGCACTCCGATATGGACCTTGGTTCTGGATCATTTTTTCCATTTTTAAGTTATGTGGATACAGAAAAGGGGAACATTCCATCATTATCTTCTATTTCATTTATAGCCCATAATTTTCATGTTGGGCGAAGTTAATAGAATTCTCATACTTTTCTGGATCATATTCGTCTTCTAGACAAATTCTTTTTTATTTAAAATAACTCACCTTTCATAAGGTTTATAACTTGGGATGCTTGAGGACAATCTTGTCTTCCAAAGCTTTTTTCTCCCCTAAATTATCTTTATTAACTTGCGATAATTTTCATAAGTTTTTCTCTAATAGAGTTTCCGGAAACATATATCATTAGGCCAATACTTTTCTCTCTACACTCATGTTCGGAGCGAAGACTAGTAATATTCATTGTCTCTCAACACTCATCTTCGGAGCAGAGACTCGTGATCTTTATTTTCTCTCTACGTTTAACTGCAGAGTGGAGATTCATGCGCGTTATATCATTCATTTTTCGACAATCATGTCTGTCTTTGGTCCATATTTTCTCCGTAATGACATGGTTAATCGAGATCTCTTTATCAATATCATTGATTTCATTCAGGTATCTGATCTTATTATTAACCATGGCAACGGTCTCATTACTCCTCTTTGGGAGTTTAATCCTTTTTTCAATAGTGATTTTCTCCTTTTTCTTAGGAGGATTTACTTTAATTTTGGAACCAAAGGGGTCTATCACGTTCCTCACGTGTCATAGACACACTATTCTTATAGGAGCATTCTCAGCTGGAATATGAGATTTCTTTGAACTTCAAGTTTGTTTTTTATTTGTGCAAGGATTACAATGAAATCTCATCTATCGGCTTTCGCATTAGATTTGCTATATATCTGAATAATGATCCTTTGTAGCTTTGAACCTCAAGTTCGCATTCCTTTGTTTAAGGATTCCAACTATTCACGATTCTTTTTATAATGATGGGAGAAAATTTTCACCACAATGATAATATGCAAATCTTACAACGAACACATCACCGATAGCTCAACATTATTAGAGCGAGATTCATCTCCAGTTCATGCGTCTCATCCTCTGTGGATGTTACTTATATGCAGTGTGAAAAGCATATATCTTACACCCATGCTAAAACATGGAGATTAAATTTCACCATAATTGGTCATTGCAATCCCTTGCATTTGCTTATAAATAAGCTCATTTTGAGTGTGAAAATAACCATATGTATGCATAAATTTTTCTAATCGACATACAATAAGTGACAAATTGCATAACATGAACTCACCAGAGTGATCAAATCTAGGATTTCATTTTACCAATATTATCAACTTACAGTCGATGTGGGATTCATTAATTCTCCCCCTCGAGATGATAACTCATACAGTATATCCATCTCGAATGAATCTCATTCTAGGATCAACAACATAACTAACATTGGTCATGAATTACTTTCTTGGATCCTTTTTGAATTCTCACCTCGCATAATTAGTAGGAGTATCAAGGTAAGCCAAAGAGTCTATACACTAGGTGTTATCATTTGGTGATTCTCTCAATCCTCCCCCTAACGCGGGGAATTCACTTTCATCAAACCAACATACTCAATGAGCTATTTTAACCAAAAATAGTGTTTTGGCCATAAACCATATGATTCAATCATATTTATAATTCGGAGGACATCATTGGCATTTTTCCAATGTATGTTTCCTCTCCGATGTAATGCAAATATTTTCAATGCAATTTTATCTATCTTTCGATATATCTCCGGAACTTTAACAACATTTTTAGGAGGATACAATATTTGGTTCCCTTCAACATTGAAAATCGGCTCATCTATGCCTTTCATAATCTTTGCATTACCAATATGGCACTCACGCTTTCGGCGGAGTCCTTTATTTTTGAGACAAGAGAAATATCGTCTACAATGCACACTGTAACATTGTCCGCCATACCGATATCTTCATCATGAATCCCAATTCATGACATCATGTCATATTGATCTAAGTTCTTTGATCCTATCAACAAGAAACTTGTGACATCAATATGAGTATTATTACATAGGCCATTAAAGAAAAAAATATTCAACCGAGATGAAATCAGTTTAATATCATTCTTCATGTCTTATGTAATTTTTCATACAGATTGACTGAACATTTTGGCATACGACATGTACATATTCAATTTCATGTTATGTCAAACTTTTAACAAACATTCTCGTTTGTGCTTTCATTACACAATTTTTCATTTAATTTAAGAGATTGGAATCTCTTTCCACGTCCATGTCTACCACCTTATTCATAAGCGACCACGGACTCTACCGTGTCTGCATTCTCGTTATCGAAAATTATTAAAATTACTAGTTGCTACTACATTCACTTTTGATAATGAAAATTTTGAGAATAGAGCCAATCCAGTTGGACGAGCATGATGATTCATTATCTTTCAAACCATCATGTAAGTGGTGACGTAAAAATATCATTTCATTCGATGTCGTTTTAGAGGAAGCATAGCTTACGTCTCAATTAAGGAGGAAGCATAACCTTTCACTCCGAAAATAATTTAATATAAATCAAACATAAAAACATAATTTAAAAAAAAAACATCTGAGGACGAGATTTTTTTGCTTTTTAAAGAAATATGATAAATTTAAATGCATAAATTTAAACGCATAAATATAAATACGGAATTTAAATGCATATTTAAAAAATAAATTAAAATAATTGAGGAGGCAGTGCCTACCATAAATTTAAGGAGGGGGCATAACTTTTCACTCCATAAATATGATCTGAAGAGATATAGTTTACCATGTGATCATTATTGTGGAGGCATAGTTTACCATAACGATAAGGAGGAGGCTTAACCTATCACTCCATAAATATGAACTAAGGAAACATAGTCTACTATGAGATCAAATCGTGGAGGCATAGCCTACCATAACGATTAGGAAGAGGCTTAACCTACCACTCCATAAATATGATCTAAGAAGATATAGTCTACCATGTGATCAGATCGTGGAGGCATGGCCTATTATAACGATAAGGAGGAGGCTTAACCTACCACTCCATAAATATGATCTGAGGAGACATAGTCTACTATGTGATCATGATCGTGAAGGCATAGTATACAATAACGATCGGTTCGGAGAAAGCAGTGTCTATCTTTCCGAAAATAATATATACACGGAAATATAAAAAACATCATTTTATCCCATAAAATAAACTAGACATAACTAAACTTCACATTTTTGGTATATGACTAGATTAAGAGACGGTCGTGCTGATAACGTGTTATAAAATTGTTTTATAAAAGGTTAAGAAAGAAAAGAAAAAGAACAAACGAGAGAATAAGAGAAAGGCAAGAGACTTGTTGATAATGAACTTTTTTTATTATTGATGTATGTCTCTATGTTGATACAAAATGCCGCTTTATACAGAGGATTAAACTGACTATCAATGTTGGTGTAATCTAGATATTTACAATTATATAATATTTATATTATTTTAACAAAAAGTTTTTAGTATAATCTTTTTTTCGTTTACTATGTAAGATGTTTTTAGAAACAGTAAAATGTAACTCAAGTGCTTACAAACTGCAATATGAACGTCTTTTTCGGTCGGGTTGCAATTTGGAATTTGGTTAATATGTGTAATAGCCACCGACCCACAATTACATTATACGGTGTGTAATGAGCTAATGATATGAATTATTCAAGTCTTTGTCTAAATTATTATATTGATCTTTACATGATACATGTTGAAACGTGATGATGCGTAAATAAAATATTTTAAGAAACAAAGAGAAGAAGAAGGCAAAAGACAAAGAGAAGTGGTGGACCGCCAACTGGAGCATGGCTGGCTGTATTCTACCTTCCACTGTCATATAGAATAATAATCTTCTTTGTTCCTTGCTTCTTCCATGAAAACTCACTAAACCCACTTTCTTTGTTAATAACTTAGCCCAGAACATATATTAATGATATCAAACTTTACTGTTAGTTAACAATTATAACAATATGGTTTTCCTGTTCTGGGTGAAAATATTATCTAGATGGAATTTGCAAGTGTTTAATAACATCTAATCTGACAACTGGAAACATATCAAATTTTACTAACAAAATTCTTCGAAAAAAAAAAGAAATTGAATTTGTAACTCAAGAGTGTAATATAAGCCATGTGATAGCATAAAGTTTAGTAACCTAAAATTTAGGTGGGATAGACTTAAATTTAGGCTGAAAATAGAATGAAAATATTATATGTAACTTTTATTTTATGAGCTTGTTCAAAAAAAAAAAATATAATATTATTTTAGTTGATAGATATATATCATTCGGACAAAAAAAAATTTAAAGATTATTTTACATATGCATTTTCTAGATAAATAAAAATAAAAAGACAAGATGATAAATACGAAATATATTTTTGAATTATGGGGTTTAATATTAATAACTATGGATAATACAATTTATATAGTAAATTTCTATTAATTATATAAATTTTAAATTTTAATAAATATAAACAATAATATTTTTTAATAAAAATTTATAATATTTATACATATCTTATTATTATGTTTTATTTATAATTTTATTTATAAAATATACATAATCTTGAGTAAAGAAATAAAAAATAAAATGACAAAAATAAAAATATTTACGAATATTTATAAATGTTAATAAATATGATTTTCATAGATAATACAATTTTATATAGTAAATTTGTATTATTTGCATAAATTTTAAATTTATAAATAAACGATCAACTATTTTGAATAAAAATTATATATTAATATTAATACATATAAATATATAATTAAATTTTATTTTATTGTTATTAATTTTATTTTAGAATAATTTATTAGAAATTAATAAAAATTAAGTATAATAATGTTTATATATATTTAATTACAAATATTTTAATAAAGATTTTACGATATTATTGTTGTTATATTAAATTGATAAATAAAAAATTTAAATTTTTTGTTAATAATGTATGTAGATCTTGATTCAGATAGTTGGATTAGGAAACTAAGGCGCTGATTGGTAACAGTTGTAGCTTTACTTTTTTGCTGTAGAATTTTGATTGTATGAATTTTGACTGTAGAGTTTTTGGCTGTGAGATTGTGGCTGTAATTTTTTAAAAAAAATTTGATTGGTTCAACTTTTGTTGCTGTAGATTTTATTTTATAAAAATTGTAATTTATTAGATATTATATAAATAATTGAAATCTCTTTAATATATAAAAAAATATATGCACATAACATTATAAATACAATTTATACATTAGTTTTAAATTTTTAATAAAATATCAAATATATATATATATATTATGTATATATTACCATGTTACAATATATGATATATAATATAAGATAATATTTTGAAAAAAACATATTATTGTGATAAGCTTAATATATATGATATTTATAATATTCATTTGATCATATTAAGTGTTACTCATTTAGTATGATAGTAGTTATTATATATATTTAACTTTACGGTACAAAAAAAAAAGAAGCGTTGGAATACAAAAAAAAAGAACAAAGCACCAATTTTAGATATGTGAGATTTTGGATTTCTAAAGCCAAATCTTAGATATATTTTGTATTTGAGCTGTAGCTTTTAAAAAATAGTCTAAAGCATGATTGGTTGATTATAAGGCTGTAGAAATGTTAAAGGGCTGTGTACAGCTTCTAAAGACATACCAATCAGCCCCTAAATCTGGACTTATATGTCTTAAAATTTGGGAAAATGATCGTGAGATTAAATAAGTTTTGAAGCTTTATACCTTATTATTCAAGCAAATGGATAACTAATCTTTAACCATTTTAACAGTTTGTAATCTTTGGACAAAGAAAATCTTGGTTTCGGAATTAGTTTTGTTTGTCGGTGCTTTAGTTTCTTTTTTTCATTTGACAAACTAATGATTTTATAATTTGTGACTTTTGGTTTGTCGGTAGAACAAAAGAATTTGAATATTAATTAATAATCGATGTATAATTATAACCTCGCAAGTCATATATATAGTTGACAAAAAAAAACAAAAACAAAAACAGTGAAGTGTTTTGGTTTTATATTCATTCTCGTTGATTACTAATTTGACATTAATGAAACTAAGTTATTTACAATATTAACCTTATTTTTTATTTATATTTTTTATTTATTATATAAAAATTTTATTTTATTTTAGAGATATATATCATCCAAATAAAATAATAATAAATACGAAAAAATATTTTTAAATATAAATTTTAAATATTGATAAATATGACTATGTGAATAATACAAATTTAATATATAAATGATAAATGAAATTATATAAATTTTAAATTTGGATGAATATAAATGATAAAATAATTTAATAAAAATTTATAATATTTATACATATATAATTATATTATATTTTAAATTTTATTTATGAAATATACATAATATTAAATAAAAATAACGAGTTAGATAATAAATATAAATATATTTATGAATATTTTTAAATATTAATAAATATTATTTTTTATAGATAATATAATTTTATATAGTAAATTTATATTATTTATATAAATTTAAATTTATATATAAACGATAACATATTTTTAATAAAAATTATATATTATGTTAATACATACAAATATATAGTTCGAATTTATTTATATTATTTTTATTTTAGAATAAATTATAAAATATTTTAATAAAATTAAATATAATAATGTTTATATTTGTACATGGTGCAAACAAATCATACTAATATATTTATATTAAATTCGTTTAATTGACATTAGCCAATACTTACATGATATGTATAACTATCATGTGAATGTTTTTTTTACCAAAGCGTTTTCAATATCATGTGAATGTTACATAACAACTAATCTGTTCTTTTTTCTGATTTGGCGTATATGAATTAATTTACTTGAAATCATATATCATCTAACACTACCAAATGGTTAATAAACGGACCCAGATGAAAAAGAAAGAAAAAAAAAACGGACCCAGATGCCATTTGCAATATTTTAAGTAAAACTAGAGACTTTTAAAATAAATCCAGAATAATCTTTCGTGATTTGCCATCTCAACAGTGACCGACAGTATATATAATGTTTTTTATCAATGTTTATTTAAACACAAAATATTATTGTTCTGGTTCTTACTTTGTTTACTCTATAGGTTAATATCTGGTAGATGTCAATAAAAAAAGTTAACATCTGATAGAGAGCGGAAGCAAAGTAACGAGAAGAACATGATATTTTCAGGAGATGAACGTATTAAATTCGGATTTTATCGATTTGTTGGTATTCCTAATAAAATTAACAATTGGTTGTGATTTTTTTTAGAGGGCTTAAGAATTCTTAGGTTTAAAACAAATTTATTTATTAAAGTAAGGATAAACTTACAAGAAGTCTTAATGTTCTTGTTTAAACTAATCGAAGGCAATCTTTGTTTAATTTGTAAAACAATCTTTAAAAGGATTCATATATATCCTTTAAGTTAAAACCAAAATCAAAAGAATAATAAAACTTTGTCGATAAGTAATTAAGCGATGAATGCAACGATAATGTATTATACGCTACATCAGATTCCCTTCAGTGAAGAAGGATTCACCAACAAATCATGGTCGTCATTGTCATCATGAAAGCATGAAAGGTGCTTGATATTAAACACATTGACATATGTAAATGAGGAGGAAGCTTCACTCGATAAGCATTGGGGTTGATACGCTCCAACACCTCCACTGGTCCAATCCTTTTCGACTTCAATTTTTTGTACTCTCGCAAAGGTAATATTTCCTTCGTAAAGTAGACCCAAACAAAATCCCCGGAACAAAAATAAGCTTGCAACGTTTAACATTTGCTAGATATTTGTACTTTTCAGCTGCTAACTCCAAGTTGGATTGCGCTTGTTGATGAAACAATTGCAGCTCGGAAACAAAATCGACACCCTCGCCGTGATGGCAAGTTTTATTCGTTGTAGCGGCTAAGTCTAAAGGAAAATGCGGAACACTCACATACACCACATAAAACGGACTGAAGCCAAGCCTTCGATTCAAAGCATGATTATGAGCAAACTTAGCTTGACATGACTTAGAATCCCAAGACTCCCATTAAACATCGTAAAAGATTCCCCAATGACAAGTTTGTGACCTCAGTTTGTCCATCTGACTGTGGGTGATATGCTGAGCTCATGTCAAGGCTTGTACCAAATAGCTTCCATAAGGACCTTCAAAAGTGGCTCAGAAAACGAGTATCCCTATCCAAGATAATTGACAACAAAAGACCATGTAGATGTTATGTCTCGTGAAAGAAGAGAATTCCCACACTAACCCCATCCGTTATTTCTTACAGGCAATGAAATGTGTCATCTTGGATAAATGGTCGACAACCACAAAATAGAATCGTTACCTTGTTGAGTATGAGGAAAACCGAGCACAAATCCATATTGTTGTCAGTCCATGGTTGAGTGGGGACGAGTAGAGGAAATACAGACCTGCATTTTACGCCTTCCCATTTCCAAGTTGTCAAATGCGACATTGTTCCACAAACCGGATCACATCACACCAAAGAGTAGTCCAAAAGTAGGAGGACAAAACCAGCTGAATTGTCCCATCGTGATCCACATGCCCTTCATTATGAAGCTCTTTTATGATATGAAAACGTTAGCTACTCTCTGGAACACACAAACAAATAACCTTAAACAAGAAACCATCTTGTAATGTGTACATGATGGGTGTTCCATTCTGATCATTGTCGTATATGTGAGCAAAGAAAATGTATGTGGCATATAGATCTACAAACGACTCAAAGCCAATGAATGAAGTGTGCATCATAGACAACAACGTATGGCGTTGGCTAAGTGCATTCGCAACACAATTCTTCTTACATGACTGATGACGAATAAAAAAGGTAAACTGATGCAAGTAAGATATCCAACCTACATGACGAGAAGAGCTTTTGGCTTAACTATCCAAATGTTGCAGTCCTTTGTGATCGGTGAAGAGAAAAAACTCTCGGTGGAACAGATAATGACCCCAGTGTTTAATTTCTTATACAGTAGCATGAAATTTGATATCATAAGTGATGTAATGTCCCTATGTGCCAATTAAATTTTTGCTAAAATATGCCACTGGGCAATCTTGACTAAGGACCGCACCAATCCCAAGTTTTGACGCATCACAATGCAGCTCAAATTTCTTTGCAAAATATTGTAGGACAAGAATAGGCGCCGTTGTTAGCTTGTTTTTGATGAGGTCAAATGTGTGATCTGCCTCGGTTGTCCACTCAAACTTCCCCTCTTTCATGCAGCTAGTGATCGGTGCCATGATGGAGCTGAAATGGCTAATGAAACGCCTATAAAAGGAGGTCAGCCCGTGGAAGTTGCGCACGTTGGAGATCATCGCAGTCATAAGAAACGATCTGATAGCTTCAATGTTTGAAAGACCGAACTACAACCCCTGATCGGAAACAATGTAACCTAGGAAGAGTACTTTAGTGAGACCATATTCACATTTGTGTTTGGCAGAAAATAATTTTTATGTGTGTAAGACCGAAAGTACTTTGCGGAGGTGGTAAATGTGATCCTCGAGTGACGAACTCAAGAAAAGGATGTTGCCAAAGTATACGACCCCAAAGTGTCCAATAAAATGCCTCAATGCATGATTCATGATGTGCATGAAAGGATTGGGTGGGTTCGACAACCCAAAGGCCATTGCATTGCCAATCATTCAAATAAATGATCTCTCGTCTTGAAAGTTGTTTTCCATTCGTAACCTGGCCTAATGGGAATATGATGGTATCCACTATTCAAATCGATTTTTGAAAATATTTTGGCAGCTCCAGTCTGTTTAAGGATGACATCGAGGCGAGGGGTGGGGAAGCGATAGTGAACTCTTATCTTGTTGATTGTTTGACTGTCCACACACATATGCCATATACCGTCCCTTTCTGGAGTCAAGAGAGCAGGGGCTGTGTAGGGACTGAGACTCTCGCGGATATGCATCTTACATAACAGGTCCTCGACTTGTCTGTGTAACTCTATATGTTCTACCGGACTCATACGGTAATGGAGCCGATTTGGTAAATTTTTCCCAGGTACGAAATCAATTTGATGTTGTATCTCGCAAAAAGGTGGTATCCCTCTGGTAAATCACACGGAAAGACATCGTCGAATGTATCCAACAGTGAAAATAATTGGGAAGCTGGTTGAGAAGAAACAATATGATTCACAATCACCAAAATTAGGGAAAAGACGAGCCCCTCACTGTGAAGCTCAGAAAAACGCTATATATGAACACAAAACCGTGTTGGTATGCGATGATGGAGATGGTGACGGCTTGAAGTGATCCTCCGCGGAGAAGGTGGTGCCGGCAAAGCATATTCTCTGGAAAAAAGGAGAACTATATGATGAGTATCCCATATGAAGCTATATGTGTTCTAAGCTCCATCGTGCACGATCTTGAGATCGAATTCTCATAGGCGACCCAAAAATAGGTGTGTGATATCCATTGGTTCCACACCTCAGTAGGTTTGTTCCTTGTAATAAGGCTCAATCAAGAAAGAAACTAATGCTCTCTGGGTAATGCAAACACTAAAATTCTCACACAACTAGCCAAGTGTATAAGAGGTTTTCGTGCAATGCTCAACCTGTCCAAAGCTTCTTCAGAAATCACATTACGACAGCTGTCTGAATCGATAACAAAACTGCATATACGACCTCGAATGAACAAGTGGAGAAAAAAAATTTGTATGCAACCATTGTGCATCTTGTCGGTGTGGTGTGATGCATGATCATCGAACGACCAACATGTGACCCTTATCACCTTATGTATGATGTACCTCTTTGTGTTCAATATCGTCATCCTCATCGCAAGAATCACAGACTGGTGTATCATCATTTGTTGTACCCTCTATGATCAACCCGTGACGAGCCTGGTTAGGACAAACAGTTTTTTGTGGCTTGGTTTGCCACAAGCATAACATTTCAACGCGTTAGGACGCAATGAACGACGCAGCGACTGATCCTCAGATGGATTCAATGTGTGGTGTGTAGACTGCACATTATCGATCTCCTTCGTGGATGTGTGTGAAGTCATGTCTTGTGAGCGTGAATCCCTTGCACTCCACGAAGTCGATTTGTGTTGTTGTTCAAAGGAAGTTGCATGTCGGTGAGCTTCAGAAATTGTTGTGGGATCGATCTGAGCAAGAGCTGCTTGCAGTTGTTGTTGCATTCCTCCAATCAATCGTGAAACCAACTGAGGCTCGCTATCGGAGATTTCTGTTAGTGTCAACAATGGAGAAAAATCCACTGCATACTCGTCCACTGAGCGTGAGCCTTGTCTGAAGTTCTGCGACCGCGTATACATTATCCTATCAAAATTATGCTGTAATAATGTGGCGCATAAATGTTTTTTAAGCTTTTACCATGTCGTGTGATATACTTGTATTTTCATGCATTTAGGCTATTGTTAAGATCATGTTTTACTTCTTTTTAGTTTCCTTTAGCTTCATTTCTTTGGTCATTGGTGTGTTTAGAGTATAGGATCATCTAGAGCTAGGTTTAGGCATCCTAGGCTTGCATTTGGAGTTTTTCTTATGTTTTGTAGGTTCTTGGAGTTGCTAAGTGTTGAGAATGTCATGAAATCTACTGTACTATCTCTAGAAAGTATGATAAGTGTCGAGATCAGACATAAGTCATAAATACTGGGTGATCATGATGACTTGCTAGAGCCCGCTCATGATCTATAAGTTTAGGACTTATTACCAGTATTGTATGATCCCTAAGGGTCACACACCATAGCTAACGGGAAAGTTAAAATGGAATTAATACGGTAAGATGCAAGGCATTTACTGTATTTGTACAGAGAATTGGGCCAGACAAAATACAGGTTTTTGTCTGATTTGGGTCTTGGGCCCAAAAGCCTAATAGGCCATTAGTTTAATAACTTGGGCCCATATAAGGAAGAGGGAGGCGCAGCCTAGGGTAATTTTACACCCCATCTGCGATTTTCATACCCAGCCGTCCTCTCTCTCTCTGTTGATTCCAACTTGGTCTAGCAGCCTGATCCAGTAGCTTGTAAGAGTGTGGATACCTAGGAGGAGCTGGTTATCATCAGCTCTCATTGATCTCTTCATTACCAATCCGCTGCGCCAATAACAAGGTAATGATTCTGATCTGGTTTATGATTCAACTGCAAATCACCTAGATCCTAGTTGATTATGTTAGGTTGTAATCTGATAATTACACCAATAAACACACATAATCCTTCAGTGGTATCAGAGCCTAGGTCGTTAGGTTTTTGCTTTTTGGATCATAATTGGTTGTTTATTAGTTTGATGAATCGATTTTAATGAGTAAAATTGATTGAAACTTTGAAAACCTATAATTAAGAAATCGATTTGTTTAATTTGTTAATGTATTCGAATCGTTTTTGTCTAAGTGATTTGGAAAAAGTCATGGTGATAATCGCATGTTGACCTTTTTGATTCGTGATGATGACTTGGTATAAATCGCTTGTTAATTGTGTATACCCCACGCGTGTAATTTGCTTGGAATAAATCACATGTTGACTTTGTTTTAATCATAAGAAACGTGTTAGGTTTGATTTGATTTGGAAAAGTCGGTTGATTGAATTAATTATCATTCGGTTTGAATGGCTTGTTGACTTTGTTAATCATAAGGTTTGTTTTTGACTTTCCATGAATCGCGATCGGTTTGTTAATGTCATAATCGAATTGGTAAAGTCAAAAGCAATTATCGATTTGGAAAAGTCAAAAATCAATCATTGAATAATTATGGTTTAAGCGGTTAACCTAAATCGCGGTTTGCTGGAAATTATTTAATACAATTGGTATTATCTAATTTCTGGTTAAACCGGATTTAAATTCAAAAATTGAATTTTAACCTAAACCGAAGGCTGGTCTAAGTTTGATTTGGTTGGACCAAATAATTTAGAGCTGGTCTGGTTTAGTAAATAACCAGTTGGATTTAGTAGTTAATTTGGTCTTAGACCAGAATTAATGAACCGACTCGGTTATGTCAAATTATTGGGCCAATTGGAATTCTGTGGTCTTGGGCCAAGAATTGGGCCTATAATTTGTGACCCAACCGAAAACTTTAATAAAATATTAAATTAGAAATTTCTATTTTTAGTATGTTTCTAAATTTAGAAAGTTTCTAAAATAAGTAAGTTTCCCAAAATAATAATCTTCTATTTTTGGAAAGAAAACCTAAAATCCTCAAAACCAATATCAAGCTTGGATGTCTTGCCCAATCTTGTCAGCTACTTAACGCTTATTCAATTACAGATATGGCTTACAGTGTGAGGTGTCTGTTTTTGCGTAAGTAAAGTAGTATATAGTCACTAATTTCATTGGGAGTCCCAGACTTTAGTGATTATTTGGCTGTAAGAGATTGGTTTCCTTGACTGGGCCATCGGGAGTCCCGGGCCTTGAGACATCTGGTGAATTGGGCCTTGGGCCCAATCCACAACCGAGAGTTATATGGATATAACTAGCTGTGTGTATGCTTACCAAGTAAAGCTACTTCTGGGTGACGGCCAGTGGCCCACTTTGGATTTAGCTGAACATGGGTCTCGGAATCATTGCATTCTTATGAGGTTAAACAAAGAAATTTTGAATGCAATGCGAGTTTTCTTATAAGTTATTAAGATTACTCTTTTATGAACTGAATAACTAAAACTCTATTTATCTCTAAATTTCAGTTATGACTAGCACAAACAATCAAAACACTTTCTCGATCCGGTCTGTCCTTGAGATGGACAAACTGAACGGATCAAATTTCTTGACTTGGTCACGGAACCTGAGGCTAGTCCTCAGGCAGGAGAGAAAGGACTATGTCCTTGAGAGAGCTCTCCCCGAGAGGATCGGGTCCAATGTCTCTCATGCAGTATATGATGCTTGGAATAAGCATTATAATGATGCGGTAGATGTGCGTGGTCTGATATTGGCTACCATGGACTCAGATTTGCTGAAGCAATATGAGAACATGGAGTCGCCAATAGAGATGATCAGCAGCCTGAAATTGAAATTTCAGGAGCAGGTAAGAGTGGAGAGATACCAGTTGGTTAAGTCTCTCACTAGCTGCATGCTACCAAATGATCATCCAGTGAGTCCTCATGTCAGTAAAATGATGGGTTACATTGATAACCTGAGGAATCTGGATTATCCAGTTAGCCAAGAATTGGCAACTGAGATCATTCTGCAGTCACTGCCGTCAAGCTATGATAAGTTCAGAAGGAACTATATCAAGAAAGGCTTAACGAAGACGCTGACTGAACTGCATGATATGCTCAAGACAGTTGAGCCAAACGTGAAGAGTACCCTGTATAATCTCATAATGGAGAAGGGTAGGTTTACTAAACCTAATGCTGACAAGGGTGAAGACAAAGTTGTCCAGATTTTGAATCATGGCAAGCGTGTGTCTTCTGAGCCCGAGTCAGATACATCTTACGTTGGTAAGTGCTGCTACTGTAAAGAGACTGGGCATTGGAAGAGAGATTGCATTAAATTCATGGAAGATTATGAGGAGTTGAAGTTGATGTATGAGACTACTTCCTCAGGTATTCATGTTATTACTTCAAGTTCTACCTTATAGGTATTGGATACTGGTTGTGGCACTGATATTTGTTAAAATATGCAGAGCCTGAGCAACAGTAGAACGTTGAAGGAAGGGCAAGTGGAACTGCGTGTCTGGAAGGAGCTATGGATGCTGCCTCAGCCCTATGGTTTTCACTTGTAGATGCCTTTAAGGCTTAGTTTTGTATTAAGTAATTGCTACAATGTACCTGCTTTAAGCAGAGTTGTCTTTCATTTTCTTGTAAGAATTTGAATGTTTTTCATTTTGATAAAAGACAAGTTTTGTTCTTTTGATCTCAATGAAATATTGATTGTAGCACCCTATTCAAGGAATGGGTTTTATATCTTAAACCAAAGAGTGCCTAAAAGTAACATAA
Source organism: Orychophragmus violaceus (assembly GCA_030180135.1). Classification (NCBI taxonomy): domain Eukaryota; kingdom Viridiplantae; phylum Streptophyta; class Magnoliopsida; order Brassicales; family Brassicaceae; genus Orychophragmus; species Orychophragmus violaceus. The sequence continues at coordinate 55,845,780 of CM058230.1, read as the reverse complement.
ATACCGAATTGGTTTAAATCTGATGAATTAAACCTGATTTTTCTTGGCGTAAATGTTTTGGTCACATAGAGTGAGTCGGATTCAGAAATCCCATAGTTATGGACTTTTGGGCTCATTTGATCGGTTATCTTATGAGACTTGAATTCTGCTTACTGGACCAAAAGACAAAGGGCCCATCTTAGCCGAGCTAGAGAAAGGCCCAAAGGCTTATTGGACCTTGAACATACTCATGTATGTGGCCCGATGAGCAGTAATGCCAGAGAAAATTTCCTGTACTTCATTATATTTACTGATTACTTCAGTGAGTATGACTGTGTTCATTTGATGAGACACGAGTCGGAATTCTTTGAAATGGTCGAAAGAGTTCCAGAATGAGGTATAGAATCTGAGTGACAGAAGTATTGAGACTCTGGATTAGATCACGAGTGAGAATACTTAAGTCATTGATGGTGTGATCATCTGAATGAGTGTGAAGTCGTTTCACAGCTCATTTCTCCTGAAAACCTTGAGGTGTTTCTGTGAGAAAGAATCAGATCTTATTAGAAATGATTAAAGATGAGTCACACGAATCTTCCATGATATTCTTTAAGAATAACGCTCTAGAAATATCTAAGTTTACGCTGAAATAGTTCCACCAATATCAGTTGAAAGACACCACATAAATGTGGACTGGAAATGATCCAAATTAGTCTTTACTGAGTATTTGTAGTTGAGCTACTTCGCTGGTTGTCCTAGGGAAACCAAGGCTTGTTACTTTTTACGTCCATTCCGAAAACGAAGTTAGGTTGTTCGGAATTCTGTTTTCTAAAAGGAAAGTTGCTTTCCAAGAAGAACAGTGGGAGTAAAAGTATAACTCGAAGAAATTCGAGAAATACAGGAGGCTGCTCAACCTGTTGAGGGAGAGCAGCGGATGGATTTACAGATTTCTGTAGAATCTACACCTGTAGAGCCTGAAGTTCGCAGATCTGAATGAATCCGTCACTAATCCGAGAGTGATTTCTCGTGATTAGTTGCCATGATCTGATGATCATTGAAAGTGACGAACCTGCGAAATTCACAGAAGCGAAAGTGAGCCCGGACTCCGAAAAATTATACTGTATGTAAGTTAGCTTCATCGATCCATTCATGGATAGAAGCAAACATATCGGAGTTGGAATCTTCGTTCTGTTGAAGTAGTCAAGGTTTTGACTTGAACAGGAACGAGATGGAACTGTGCGTTTACTAATAGATAAGTGGGAGCAATGTTGCATTTCTCATAGTGTATGTCGATGACATACTGATTCTCGGAAATAACGTTCCAATGCTGAAGTCTGTTAAAGACTGGCTGGGAAGTTGTTTCTCCATGATTGATATGGGTAAAGCCACGTAAGTTCTTGGATTTTGGATCTAAAGATAGAGATCCAAAAGAGCTGATAGGACAAAGTCAGGATTGACAAAGTCCTACACGTTTTCAGCATTCCAAGAAGGGTTTTATGCCAATGTCACATGGCATTACGTTAAGCAAGAAACAGTGTCCTACGATAACTGCTGAGCTTGAATGCATGGATGAGATTCCATATGCGTCGGCAATTGGATCTATCATGTATGCCATGACACGTACTTGTTTTGATGTTGCTTTAATGTTAAGCAAGACAAGTAAAGACCAGTCAAATCCAGAAAAGAATCACTGGATAGACGTAATGAATATCCTCAAGTATTTGGAAAAATACTTAGGATAAGTTCTTGATTTACGGAGAAAGTGAAGTGCTAGAAGTCGGTAGAGTCTGAAAGGCAAGTTTCCAACAGACAAAGATGATTTCCGGTCACAGTACGGTTATATCTTGTGTCTGTCTGGCGGTGCAAGGCACTGTTGCTGACTCCATGACTTAAGCTGAACATTTCGCAGCTTGGGTAGCGGCGAAAGAGGTTGTTTGGAAAGAAGAGTTCATCACTGAACTTGATGTGATTCCCAGCATAGATGAGACTAGCTGCACATCAGAGGTCCAAACACCTTGAGGGTAGGTATAACCTATTCCGTGAGATAAATGACAGAGGTGTTAAGTAGATCAGCAAGTTTCAACGAATGAGACCGTTGCTAATCTATTAACGAAGCCACTCCTTAGGCCTAAGCACGAGTCGCGGACTGTAGCTGTAGGATAAGTGAAATTAAGATGTAGTCTTAATTTTAGTGGGAGTTTGTAAAGGGCTTTATTTAGTTTTTTTGAAAGGTTCATGTAAACATAATATTTTATGTTTATGAAATTTATGATTTCTGGATTATTTTAACTGTGATATAAATAATCGTTCCAAAATGATTCATGTCATTATATATGGGCCATCGAAGTACATGAGTAGAATTGATCCTGAAACCCCATATTTAACGAAATGACATAAATCATAGTGTCCATAGTCGAAGGTTGTTGAAATTGGAACACCAACAACCACTTGAGACTAGATTGTGTTGAGACTTATGACCAAGTTTCGAGGGGTCATAGATGCGCAGCATCAAAGTCGACACATAGGTATATGTAGGGGAGCATATGACCGGACATGGCCCGCTGATGAGAACTCTACAAGATATTAATATCTGTGTCATAAGAGGTTCTCATATACGACTATAGAGTATAGTCCTTAGACCTGAGTTCGCATGCATGTGGCTGCACATGGATTGATGCGCTTTGATCATTGTCTAACGCTGTTTCGTAACTGGGAGCTATAAGGACCTTGGTTGGGTGTATTATGAAGTGTGTAGTTCATAGTGATGGAACAAGATGGGATTTGTCCCTGCCGTTTAACGGAGGTAATATCTCTAGGCCAATCGGAGACTTGATAGCTGGTAAGAGAGTGGCCACTCCCAAACGGACTTGCCCAAGTCGTTTGCATTGTCAGTATCAAATCTGGTCCGATGAACATGGTCTGGCTATATAAGGATGACACGCATCTTGCCTTATGCCAGAGCGAGATATTGAGACAAAAGGATTAGGGAATGTAGGATTCCAGTACAAGTGGGAGATTGTTGAGAATGTCCTGAAATCTACTGTACTATCTCTAGAAAGTATGATAAGTGTCGAGATCAGACATAAGTCATAAATACTGGGTGATCATGATGACTTGCTAGAGCCCGCTCATGATCTATAAGTTTAGGATTTATTACCAGTATTGTATGATCCCTAAGGGTCACACACCATAGCTAACGGGAAAGTTAAAATGGAATTAATACGGTAAGATGCAAGGCATTTACTGTATTTGTACAGAGAATTGGGCCAGACAAAATAGAGGTTTTTGTCTGATTTGGGTCTTGGGCCCAAAAGCCTAATAGGCCATTAGTTTAATAACTTGGGCCCATATAAGGAAGAGGGAGGCGCAGCCTAGGGTAATTTTACACCCCATCTGCGATTTTCATACCCAGCCGTCCTCTCTCTCTCTGTTGATTCCAACTTGGTCTAGCAGCCTGATCCAGTAGCTTGTAAGAGTGTGGATACCTAGGAGGAGCTGGTTATCATCAGCTCTCATTGATCTCTTCATTACCAATCCGCTGCGCCAATAACAAGGTAATGATTCTGATCTGGTTTATGATTCAACTGCAAATCACCTAGATCCTAGTTGATTATGTTAGGTTGTAATCTGATAATTACACCAATAAACACACATAATCCTTCACTAAGGAGGTTTGGAAGAGTTTGGAGGCCAAAGGAGTGATTGCAAGTGAAATGGTGATGAAGGACCAAACCGATGAGCTTGAAATATTGAGTCATATGAAGATATTACGTTGACTTTTAGCTCTGGGATTCTGAATATAAATCATGGTAAATTGAGTTAGCTTTCTAATGGAGGTGGTTTGAAGTCATTCGGAGCTATATGGAAAGAGTTATGCCTGATTTACTGGATGCATCTCAACACAGAAAAATCCGAGAGTCCATACCGGGTGGCGTATCGGGTGGCAGGCCGATACGACCCTTCCCAGAAAAATCTGAGAGTCCGTATCGGTTGGCGTATCGGTTGGCCGAAATAATCCGAGAGTTCGTATCGACCAGCATATCGGTTGGCTGGCCGATACAGAACGCAGAATCTGTCTTGGATCCGGGTCAACACCCGGTTTGTCCCGGGTTGACCCGGTTCGCCCCAAAAAAACACTACTTAAGCCAAAAACCTATTTTCTATTGTTCCTTAAGCTTTATTTTATGCTCAAAAACACTTGGGAAGAACAAGTTTGATTCCTTTGACTAATCTAAGTATTCTTTTGTGATTCCTTCATCAAATCTTTCAATCTATCTCTAGTCTCCTATGATCAACATTGTTTCTATGGATTTTGTTGTTCCTATGATGATTAGTGAGTAGTTCTTCATAGGGCTTATGGGTTAGGTAGGATTAGGTTGATTAGGGGTGATCAATGGATTTCTAGTGCTTGATTGTTTAAAATCTCATCTGTCAAAGTGTGTTTAATGTCTAATTAGCCTTGATCAAGTTGATTAGAATGCTTAAGATTTCTTGTTCACAACATGTTCGATGAAATTCCTGTTCATAGCTTTGATAGAACTTTCACATTCTAGCGCATGAGAATGTATGTTTAGAGTGATTGTTAGTTGTTTGGAACTTGTTTGATTGCTTGCTTGATTCTAATTCACAAATGAGAATTTGTTTTTGGATTAGGATTAAGTAAAGAGATTAGTATTAAGAGATTAAACTGATCGTATCGTTGTGTTCCTTGCTAGGAGGTTAGCTTGTTTGAAGTTTGAATTAGGATCCTTGATCATCCCGAGTCACCTGTCCGTTGACCTTGACCTTATGCCCTATCTTTATCATTGATTGAATTCGCATTCGTTTACTTGCCTTTTACTTACTTCTGTTTGAATTGTTCTCGTTAGGATTGTTAGAAACCAAAAACTTAATTGAGTGATTTGACTCTAGAGGTTTAGTGTGTGCTTATTGGTTTTATCCATCCCGAAAAGGTTCGATACCTCAAGACTACACAATAAGCTTGAGGAATTGGTACCTCAAAAGGATCTTAAAATCCTTGTTATCAATTTGGCGCCGTTGCCGTTTTGGGATTCTGGATATATCAATTCGTTTTCTATTCCTTTTTAGTTCAAGTTATTGTTACTAATTTGCTACTTTCTCTCTTTTTGATGTTAGGTGTATGAACTTGCGCAGCAAAGGGACTACAAACTTAGTTGCAAGAGTTTACGACATCAAAGCACACGAGAGGAGATTAGCAAGGGAACGACGAGCACAAGAACGAGCTGTTAACGTTGAGAGACTTGGGTTGGAACCAACTGTTGAATATATACAAGACTTTGAGAGTGTTGAGCAACAAGTTATGGATAATCATCAAGATCAACAACAGCAGCAGCAAGAGAGGCCAGCTAGGGCCATTGGTGATGGAGACACACCGGATACAAATGCGAACCGGCATGGGATCATTCCACCACCGGTGAACAACAACAACTTTGAAATCCGGGCTATGGTAATGAACATGGTGCAGAACAATCAATTTCATGGGCTAGCATCTGAAGACCCGTTGCAACACTTGGACACTTTTGACAAGATATGCGCTACTACAAGGTTGAATGGTGTGACTGACGATGGTTTGAAGATGCGTCTCTTTGTCTTCTCTTTGGCAGATAGAGCCAAGGATTGGGAAAGCACCATCCCACCAGGATCCATCACTACTTGGGGAGACCTCAAGAAAGCTTTCCTGAAGAAGTTCTTCTCAACTACCAGGACCGCCCGTTTTCGCAGTGAGCTATCCGGGTTTGTGCAACGCAACAATGAGAGCTTTGCTGAAGCTTGGGAGAGGTTCAATAAGCTCACTACTCAGTGCCCCCACCATGGTTTCACCAAGGAAACATTACTCAGCAACCTCTACCGTGGAGTGCTTCCTAGAATGAGGGCAATGCTAGATTCTTGCAGCAATTGACACTTCCTAGGCAAGGTAGTAGATGCAGCTATGGAGCTGATTGAAAATCTTGCAACAAGTGATGGTAACTACAATGAGGACTATGAGCGCACCAATAGAGGATCATCTTCCACGGATGAGAAGTATGAAAAGGAAATCAAAGCTTTGAATGAGAAGTTAGACAAGATGATCTCCATTGGCCAAAAGAACATCAGCTTTGTGGGACACTATGAGGATTCTAAGCCACAGCTTTATGATGATGATGAGGATTTGACACAAGAAGAGATTAACTTCATTGCTGGACAAGGTGGTTTCAATAAGGGCTTCAACCAAAACTATAGAAACCACCCAAACTTCTCATACCGCAACCCCAATGTAGCCAATCCTCAAGACCAAGTCTATCCTCAAGCTCCATCTCAAGGACAAGCTCCACAACAAAAGCCTTTTGTCTCCTACACCAACCAACAAGGGTTTGTCTCTCAGCCTCAAACTCAGGGACAACAAGGCTATGTCCCCAAGCAACAATACCCTCCACCCGGTTTTGGGCAACAACAGCCACAAGCTTCTTCCTCTTCGGTTTTGGGTAATGAGTTAAAGGGCATGATGCAACAACTCATCCAAGGACAAGCTAGTGGGGCATTGGAAGTGAAGAACTTAAATAATGAGTTTCAGCATTTGACCTCTCGCTTGATGAATTTGAAAACATGCACGCTTCCACTTCTAGACCTACCGGTACCTTGCCCGGAAACCCAGAGAAGAACCCAAAAGACTACTGCAATGCAATCTTCTCTACTGTTGATCATGAGAAATCAGACTATGAGCGAGAGGTTGATGAGATAGAAGCACTTCTCTATGGTTATGAACTCCCTCCGGCTGTACCTGTTCCTCTCAAGGAGATGAAGGCCACTGTCGTTAAGCCTTCCTATGTTGCACCAGCTAAGGTGATGAGTGCTACTGATATTTTAGCTGAAGATATTGTGCCTACTGTCCACACAACACCAAGGGTACTTCCCAAGCTTGGTAATCCGGGTAAATTTACCATCAGTTGTACTTTGGGAGACTTAGAGATTACGGATGCATTATGTGATTCCGGCTCTACTGTGAGTGTGATATCTCTTGACATGGTGGAATCTCTTGGGATTAAGAGTATGAAAAGGTACCCATCGTCTATTACATTTGGAGACTCTTACTCAAAAACTCCAATGGGAATGATCAAGGACTATCCACTGAAGATTGGTGAGTGCACTATCCCAACTGACTTTATTGTCATGAAGATGAAGAAGAGTACCCAACTACCTCTCTTACCATGTACCTCTTTCCTCAACACCACTGGAGCTTGTCTAGACTTCAAAAAGAAACGTGCTGTGCTGAATAATGTTGATACCAAAGCTTCCTATCTTATAAGAAGCACATCTCTTCACACTTGTGGTGTCATCCTCTCTCCCAATGAAGATGATGTGCTAGAGGAAGCAAGGCTATTTGCCAATATTGGCAAGGAAGTTTGGCCTAAACACATTTCTTATGGATCACTGAGTGAGCACATGGGACGTGCTCAAAAGAAGAGAGTGGATAGAGCTATTGGAACTCCTCCCATGACAATAAGGACTGAGTTTGTTGGATCCATCTCTTCGAAGAAGCTGAGCATCGATGAGGAAAAAGTTCCCAAAGAGAAGGCTGTGGATATGGTGACAAAGATGTCTCCAAAGGTTGTAAAGGCTTCGACCAGTCCAAGGTTCCAAGGCGACTCAGTCAATCTCAGTGAGCTGACTTCTCAGGTCCTAGCCATCACTCTCGAGGGCAGGCCACACTCTTCAACCGCCTAAATCTCGGTTTGCGAAAGTCAAGCTTAACGACTTTAAACAAAAGCGCACTTGGGAGACATTCCCATGTTTATCCTTGTACATATTGATCTTTTGCTAGTCATCTTTGACATTTTGCTTTGAGTTTTTATCAGGTTTTGGTTGATAGGTGAAGCTATGGACTCATTGGCGTTAAGAAAGGGCCAAAACATCTTAGACGAGGTGGTCGAAAGGAAAATAGTGAAGCAGTATCGGCCACGATATCGGCTGGTCAGACCGATACGTGCCTCCCAGAAATAATCCGAGACATCATATCGGCTGGCGTATCGGTTGGCCAGGCCGATACGCTCTCACTACCCAGGTTCACTCGACCGATACGCCTTCTCTTGGACCAGGTAACACTCCAACTTGCACATACTTGCATTTTAGCTTCTTTTCTTTCTTTTTCTCCTTTTGTTGAGTCTCTCTCTCGAGCTTGCTTTCCCACCGAGACGGTGTGAAGTAAGTTTGGGGGAGAGGCTAGTTGCTAATCATGTTTTCTTTGTTCTTATTTTCGATTTTCTCACTTTGAGTCTCATGCATTTCACTTAAGGCATAGAAAATTCAAAAAAATTGAAAAAAAAATTTCAAAAATTTCAAAAAGAAAGCATGTAGTTGCACTTGCATCATAGGATCGAGTCTAGTTGCATCATATAGGACGCATGCATAAGGAGAAATGATTGAAATTCCTTGTAAGACTGATTGAGTGATGACGTGTTCTTTATGCTAGTTGTTTGAGCTAGTTGATTGTCCTAAGATTGCAATTCAAGAAAGGCTAGAAAGTTAAGACTAACCATGCTAGGATTGCTTGCTTTGAAATTTGATTTGAAACTGAAATAGGCTTCGAATTGACACTAGCTCTGCCTAAGTGAGAACTTTAATGATGACATCTAATTATCTTACTCATGCTCTGTGTGCTAAACTCGTGGATACCCTAAAATATTTGAGCATTCTTATCCTTTCTACCCCTCTCTACCTGCTCAAATAGACTTTCATACCTTTCACCACCCTTCTTTCAAGCCACAAATACTATCTTGAGTGGTAGGCCTATTTGGAATGAGCTAGGTAAAAAGTGTTGAGTATGAGGCGACTAGGAGAAATTTTCATATAGTGCAAGCTCAGCACCTTTAGCTTTGCAATAGGCTAGAATTCAAGTTTGGGGGAGGAATTGGGAAAGGAGAAAGAGAGTAAAGAAAAGAAAGAATGAAAGGGATTTTGGTTGGGATCATATGTTTGTTGGCAAAGTGTTTTAAAAGAAGAAAAGCTCTTATGTGTTTAAAGAAAAGAAAAGTGTCTCATATTTTGAAATGAAAAGAAGCCAAAGGCTCACCTTAAAGAAAGAAAAGAGACCATTGCTAAAGAAAGATTTGAGCTAAGTTAAAAAGAAAAGATTTGCCACTGTTTTGAAAAGTCTTTATTGATCCTTGGGGAGTTTGATTGGAAGGTATCTGATTGAGAAAATGGGATGAGGCAAAAATAGCCTTGGTCAAGGGTAGTATCCATTTAGGTGGACTAGATTAGGAGAAGAAGTAATTGGGGCATGGGTAGATGGAAATCAACCTAGTATGCACCAATTGCCTCTAACTCTTAGCATTTTACTATAGCTCATTCACTTCTTTATGAGAGAACCTTCATGCTTTTGGAATAAACCCCTCTTTTGATTGAGATCACTTTAATCTCAAAACCTTGTCCCTTTGCCAAATGAGTTTGATCACCTTGCATTGAGTATGATCCACTTGAAAACCTAATGAATGTTAAAGAGCTAGTTGATAGGAATGCTTGTCTAGGTTGAGAATTAAGCTAAGAGTTTTGTCTTGATGAGCATGGCTAAATTTTTGGAGTAAGCCTAACTTGGTTGCATCTTGGTGACGTTAACTCGAATTGGAACTTGTTGATCTCAGTTTTGCCTTTGGATATGAGCTCCCGCCTTCAAACCTTTTCCCCAACTTGTTGTGATTGTGTTAAGCTTGCTTGTGGACAAGCAAGGTTTAAGTTTGGGAGAATTTATATACTTGTATTTTCATGCATTTAGGCTATTGTTAAGATCATGTTTTACTTCTTTTTAGTTTCCTTTAGCTTTATTTCTTTGGTCATTGGTGTGTTTAGAGTATAGGATCATCTAGAGCTAGGTTTAGGCATCCTAGGCTTGCATTTGGAGTGTTTCTTATGTTTTGTAGGTTCTTGGAGTTGCTAAGGAGGTTTGGGAGAGTTTGGAGGCCAAAGGAGTGATTGCAAGTGAAATGGTGATGAAGGACCAAACCGATGAGCTTGAAATATTGAGTCATATTAAGATATTACGTTGACTTTTAGCTCTGGGATTCTGAATAAAAATCATGGGAAATTGAGTTAGCTTTCTAATGGAGGTGGTTTGAAGTCATTCAGAGCTATATGGAAAGAGTTATGCCTGATTTACTGGATGCATCTCATCACAGAAAAATCCGAGAGTCCATACCGGGTGGCGTATCGGGTGGCAGGCCGATACGACCCTTCCCAGAAAAATCCGAGAGTCCGTATCGGTTGGCGTATCGGTTGGCCGAAATAATCCGAGAGTTCGTATCGACCAGCATATCGGTTGGCTGGCCGATACAGAACGCAGAATCTGTCTTGGATCCGGGTCAACACCCGGTTTGTCCCGGGTTGACCCGGTTCGCCCCAAAAAAACACTACTTAAGCCAAAAACCTATTTTCTATTGTTCCTTAAGCTTTATTTTATGTTCAAAAACACTTGGGAAGAACAAGTTTGATTCCTTTGATTAATCTAAGTATTCTTTTGTGATTCCTTCATCAAATCTTTCAATCTATCACTAGTCTCCTATGATCAACATTGTTTCTATGGATTTTGTTGTTCCTATGATGATTAGTGAGTAGTTCTTCATAGGGCTTATGGGTTAGGTAGGATTAGGTTGATTAGGGGTGATCAATGGATTTCTAGTGCTTGATTGTTTTAAAATCTCATATGTCAAAGTGTGTTTAATGTCTAATTAGCCTTGATCAAGTTGATTAGAATGCTTAAGATTTCTTGTTCACAACATGTTCGATGAAATTCCTGTTCATAGCTTTGATAGAACTTTCACATTCTAGCGCATGAGAATGTATGTTTAGAGTGATTGTTAGTTGTTTGGAACTTGTTTGATTGCTTGCTTGATTCTAATTCACAAATGAGAATTTGTTCTTGGATTAGGATTAAGTAAAGAGATTAGTATTAAGAGATTAAACTGATCGTATCGTTGTGTTCCTTGCTAGGAGGTTAGCTTGTTTGAAGTTTGAATTAGGATCCTTGATCATCCCGAGTCATCTGTCCGTTGACCTTGACCTTATGCCCTATCTTTATCATTGATTGAATTCGCATTCGTTTACTTGCCTTTTACTTACTTCTGTTTGAATTGTTCTCGTTAGGATTGTTAGAAACCAAAAACTTAATTGAGTGATTTGACTCTAGAGGTTTAGTGTGTGCTTATTGGTTTTATCCATCCCGAAAAGGTTCGATACCTCAAGACTACACGATAAGCTTGAGGAATTGGTACCTCAAAAGGATCTTAAAATCCTTGTTATCATCGTGATCGGTGACTTACCATTGCGAAATAGGGTGACATTCACCTGATTTCACCACGAAACAGCATGACCACGAAATTTCATTGCCACTAAAGACACACATTTGTCACTGGAGACTTGTTTAAAGTCCATAATTTCTTCCATTGAAACCACCCAATCAAGGAGAGTTTCTCCACAGACCAGCCCTGAAATTCAGGAATTTTGACTTTAAATATTGATTCCCAGGTTATGGCGTAAGACTCGATCACCCTTATTTTTCTGAAAGTCATCAGGTCTGTGATCATTGACACGATAGTCGTGTCCAGAAAACGGGTTACCATATACCCATGTTTTGTATTCCTCGAAGAGAGGATTGTTTCCCGCGAGACATTGAGCAAGCAGCTCTCCCATATCCATTATTGACGAATGAATTTTGTTCTGCATATTCTCTGTCATTGCCAGTAAAGTGTTACGCAACTCAGCCCACTCCGAATTCTCGTGATCTCGTTGAGGGTGTTAGCGACGGTTCCTGGTTTCTTTGGAGGCATCGTAACAACAGGGTTTCCAATCCCAGAACGTTCAGTATCCGATACCAACTGATAGAGAGCAGAAGCAAAATAACGAGAAAGATACGAGATCTCCAGGAGACAAATGTATTACACTTAGATCTTTTCGATTTGTTGGTACTCCCAAAAAAATTAACAATCGGTTGTGAATCCTCTCACATGGCTCAAAAACTCTTATGTTTGCAACCAATTTATTTGGCAAAGTAAGCATAAACTTACAAAGTGTCCTAATGATCCTATTTAAACTAATCCAGAGACAATCTCCGTAAAATCTGTAAAACAATCTGGTAGAACTAAAACCAAAACCAAAAGCATCCATATGAATCCTTTTAAGTTAAAACCAAAAGAATAATAAAACTTAGCTGATAAATAACTAAGCGGCAAACGCAACGGTAACATATTATACGATGCATCAATATCATTGTTCTTGTTTAACACAAAAGAAGCAGTTAACAAAGTAATGTAGAAATAAACATCGTTAAGTTCACTTATTTTCATGTTACAAAATAGATAACACTTCTTTTCATGTTACCAACATATTTTTTTTATTCTAATAGATTGAGCTAGCAACATTAGGATATACAAACAAAAAGTTTAATAGCAAGATAATTATAATTAAGAAAATAAAATAGAGAAAATTAAGAACAAAATTAAATAAATATACAAATTTTAAAAATATAAAATAAAATAAATAAAATATATGTAAAATTAACAAATTGATAAAAAAAAAGTTATAGTAATACAAATAAATATTTATAGAAAGTATAAGAAGGATGACTCATACAAATATTATATAAAATAAAAAAACTTATAAAACGCAAAAATGATTGATAATAGAATAAATATACAAAATCATATTATTTAACATATAAATTAAAGTTGTTGGTAACAAAATTCACACTCGGATTTGGGTCGATAAGGTCCAATGGTCTAATCACTCAAATAGGTACATATTGAAGACATCACTCTGGTCCAAACTAGAGCTCATTTCATCTCTACCTCATCGACTAGAAAACAACTATGTATCAAGGAAAGACTTGCCCGATATTTTAGTCAACCGTCGAGCTGATTTAATCAAAGCGGACCGTTCCGAGATCAGCGCAACAGTCCAGAGATCGCGGAGATCGTTCCAAAAAGAGGATTAGGAGATATAAGAATGGAGAACTCATCAATAAGGCTATAAAAGGAGTTCATTGGCTTTAATTCAAGGACCTTCTTTTTCACTCACTTTTTACACACAAAAACAGCTCTTCGAATTCACTGTAAAACTCTCTCTTGAGTTTCTTTGTAATATTCTTTTTCATCAATACAAGATAATTATGAAACTCATTGTTCATTTCAGATATTTCTTTGAAGCATTGTGTGATATTTGAGGTTCTAGTCATTCGACAATCCCCGTTCTAAATTACAAATCTCTAGTTTGAATTTCCGGATCGACATTTTGGCGCTTTCTTTGGGAACGATCATAATATCCTCTATTCGAAATATCCAATAAAAGATCTCAAAAAACGAAATGAGTGCTAAAAACAGAACTCACGAAATCTGGCTCGAAACAAAGGGGCTCCGGAATCGCAACTAGAAATCAAGAAAGGAAAAGGGCCAGAACAAGTCAGATTAGCTCGCCACATCAAGAATCCTACACTAAAAAATGGGACACATGACGCCAACGCGCGAGCCTAACCGGCACCAGTGGTCCACACGGTGGGAATCATCTCAAAGGAAAAATCTGCAACCATGGTAGGACAAATACGAAACAAAGTATCTCTTGTATAAGTCAGAGTCTCACCCTGACAAATCCGCCAGCGCCTTCGGCCCTGGTCGGGGCGCAAGATAGAAAGTCCCGTCGTAGGGATCATTGGGCTTAATCAAGATCATGTAACAGAGCTTCCTGACCGTAAGGTCGCGAGCGGGCGCTAAATCCTGATTTGCAGACCGATCCCCTGCCGCGCCAGATTCAGACACATCTGCGGGAACGCAATCCGCAGCTCGGTAAGAACCTCCAACAAAAATCTTGGGATCAGAAAGTTAGCCCGCACGAGTCAAAAAGGGCAGATACGCACAACGCCAGCCCTTGAGCGCAGTCCCCGAGTTTTCCCAGTCAAAGGGAACGTGAATTTCGACCTCCGCGCCGAGCCAATGCTCAGCTCATAGCTGATATAAGTCGTCACTCATCACAAAGGAGGGTTCGTAATGAGCGAAATGTGGTCTGATCCCTGAGACAGAAGCTCCGACGTCATCATCGCATTCTTGAAAAACATCGGGCATTCCTTCGATTTTCATTTATACAAATAAAAATATCGGAAACTAAAAGCAAGCTCTCTTCTCTCGGTTTTCTCCTTAAAAACCTTAGAAATTTCTTCGAAATCACTCAAGAAGATGACCAACTAGCAGTTGAAAGAAAGAGAGAAAGAGCAATTAAGAAAAGAAAAGAGGAGATTTACCTTGACCAAATAGAGCATGCTGTTGAGATAAGGAAAGAGTAGACGGTTCACTAAAGGTATTAGTCGAAGTAGTTCTCGATGCCACGCGGATCTCCTATTTCATTCAATCTCAACATTATAGTAAAGATCAAATTATAACCTCTAACCTCGACATTTATCGATACTGCGCGAGATCCATGCTCCTCAAGCTCCCGACTGTTGGTTTCTATTTTCCGAAAAGACGTTGAAACTAAAGGGATACGGGCTAACGTCAGCGATTTAAAGACCCACAGTCGAAAGGACTGTTCACATATCCTATCAAAGATTTATTATAATAAAATGAATAATGGATTGTGAGGAAATTGTTGGTACCAAAATTTGCACCCGGATTTGGTCTGATAAGGTCCAATAACCTTATCTCTCAAACATGTCAATATTGAAGACATCACTCAGGTCCAAACCGAAGACCATTTCATCATTGCTTCGTCAACGAGAAAACGACTGTGTATCAAAGAGTCCGATATTTAAGTCAACCGTCGAGCTGATTTAGTCAAAGCGGATCACTCTGAGATCAGCTCAACAGTGTAGAGATCGCGGAGGTCCGTCCAACTAGAGGATATACAGATGGAGAACTCATCAATAAGGCTATAAACGAAGTTCGCTGGCTTTAATTCAAAGACCTTTTTTTACTCACTTTTTACACAAAAAACAGCTATACGAACTCACTACAAAACTATCTCTTGAGATTCTTTGTAATATTATTTTATCAATACAAGATAGTTACGAAACTCATTGTTCGTTTAAATAATTCTTCGAAGCATCGTGTCCTGTACAAATTTCTAGTGTGGATTTTCGGATCTACAAAAAAACAAAATATGCATGTTAGTGCATGTTCTTTCCTGCGAATTATTAAAACAACTAAAAATAAATAAAAAGACAAATTTATAAGAAAAACCATAAAAATTATTAATAATGAAATTAAAATCTAAAATATATCAAATATTTACAAATTAAAACAAAATTTGCGTATTTGCACGATTCTCTCCTAGTTTAAAATAAAAGTTTGAAAATACATTTTAAGCATTGACCAGTATACATTTTAAGTCGGAAAATGTATATTTAATTGAATTATAGAAAATTGTAAATTCATGTTTTTCTTGCTAATTAATTTAGGTTTAAGATTAAGTAAAGTCCGTAAATGTCTAATTGCGAACGCGTCTGGGTATTTTAATTAAGCCATAGCCTTTAAAATCCACACCGAGTCATCGTCTCTTACATTTACAGGCTTCACTTTCCTGTTATCCTTCTCCCTCCATCTTTCCAGCTTCCAAATCGGAGATGCACGACAAAACCGATTCCGAGGTGACGAGCCTCGCGGCTTCGTCACCAGCCAGATCTCCTCGTAGACCAGTCTACTACGTCCAGTCGCCTTCTCGTGACTCTCAAGACGGGGAGAAAACGGCGACATCGTTTCACTCAACTCCGGTACTAAGTCCGGTGGGATCTCCGCCGCATTCTCAATCCTCCATGGGTCGTCACTCACGAGAATCCTCCTCCAGCCGATTCTCCGGGTCGCTAAAGCCAGGGTCTCGGAAAGTCAACCCTAACGACGGCGCGAAGCGGAAAGGACACGGCGGAGAGAAGCAGTGGAAAGAGTGTGCGGTGATTGAAGAAGAAGGATTGTTAGATGATGGCGAGAGAGATCGTGGTGTGCCTCGTCGTTGCTATGTATTGGCCTTCATCGTTGGATTCTTCATACTCTTTGGTTTCTTCTCTTTGATTCTCTATGGAGCTGCTAAACCTCAGAAACCAAAAATCACAGTGAAGGTTAGTTTTCAGTTTTTCATAAACCTTAGATTTAATAATCTTAATCGTGCTGCAATTTCTAGATCCGAACTCTTAGATTCAAAAAAATCGATCAGATCTGAACTTTGTTGGGTATATAATTGATATTTGGTGAATGTTGGATCAAAATTTTCAGAGCATAACATTCGAGACGCTGAAGGTCCAAGCTGGTCAAGATGCTGGTGGTGTAGGAACCGATATGATCACCATGAACGCGACTCTGAGAATGCTGTATCGAAATACCGGAACTTTCTTCGGTGTCCATGTAACTTCAACTCCAATCGATCTCAGTTTCTCTCAGATGAAAATCGGCTCAGGATCCGTAAGTCAAAACCTCGGTTGTTTCTGTTGAACATCTGATAAATTGGAACCATACAGAGAACCATTGACACATACAATGGTCTAAACTTTCAATGTCATGAGACCAAATTGAGTTTCTGATTTGTTTGATTTATGATATTGCAGATTAAGAAGTTTTATCAGTCAAGGAAGAGCGAGAGAACGGTATTAGTACATGTAATCGGAGAGAAGATTCCTTTATATGGAAGTGGCTCGACCTTGATACCGCCAGCGCCTCCAGCTCCGATTCCGAAGCCCAAAAAGAAGAAGAAAGGAGCTCCACTCGTTATTCCCGACCCGCCCGCACCTCCTGCCCCGGTGCCAATGAAGCTCAGCTTCATTGTCCGGTCACGAGCTTACGTGCTGGGGAAGTTAGTGCAGCCCAAGTTCCTCAAGAAAATCGAGTGTGACATCAACTTCGAACACAAGAATCTTAACAAGCATATTGCTATCACCAAGAACTGCACCGTCACTACTGTTTGAAGAAGGAAAAAAAAAGTTTTAGTGGAGAAAAGACGATGTCGTATAATGTTACGTGATTTACAGCTCAACGGGCAGCATTTTGGGATGTCGGGGCAGCGGGTGGAGGTGCCCGAAAAAGATAACTATCGTCGGTGGCTTTAATTTACTTGAGTGGTTGGTTATTTGTCTGGAGAATATATAATTTTATATTTGTGTGTACCATCGCACTAAAGAAAAGAAATAACATTTTATTTATTTATTTATTTTCCCTCTGGAATATGTTAATTTATTTGTTTTGATTAATGCAATGATGTCGATACTTAAAAAGCTATGCAGTCCATAGTTCCAGGCCCATAGTCTTTCAGGCCCAGGTTACAAAACAAATAAACAATTCTGATTTAACTTGTATTGATTTATAATCCTATATTGAAGTAGAACTAATCTTGAAGTAATTATCGGCTTAGTACTGGTTATTTAATTGTTAAAGCTCTCTTGTTTGAGTTTCTGTCTCTGAAATATTTGACATGTGAATTCTCGGCTTTGCTTTTGAAAAGATGTTTGATCCTTGTTGGTTATGTGTAACTTAATTTTAGTAATATAATCCATCCGCTGAAAAAAATGTAGAACCAATCTTTTAATCAATCATCTTAAATAAAGTGTTTGTTAAAGGTAAAAGTGCTATAATATATAACAAAAACTGCAATTGTTAAGATTTATAAATATGAATAATCTTCAGGGTTGAGATCGTTTAAAAATATAGAAATATAATAATTGAAAACAAGACTCCATGTACTATCACTTAACGCGTGTGTATTCATGCGTTAGTTGATTTCTCTCCCAAGTTGTTCCCAAGATTCTCTCCATTCGCGAGCATATGCCGCCTCTCCGGCATCGTGAGAAGCCCCTAAGCTTCTCTTATGCTCCACTAGTCAACGCTGTGAGAGGTTCCTTAGTGTCATGTTTAATTTCATATCTGTTTTTGTTTTATCGGTGGTATCTGTAAGATCTCAACTCGGTCTATCCAAAGATATAAAGAGTTTTAGGGTTTGTGAATTAGGGATTCTAAAAGAAAGATTAATGAACGCGGTGAGATTTGGGAATTAGGGTTTATAAGCCGGTTTTCCGAGATGGAAGCCGGTAAAAGAGAGTTTTAAAGTCGCCGGAGAGATTTTAGGTTAAATTCGCTCTAAAGTCTCTCAGGTTCAAAGATAATAAGAAAAGCGTGTCCTTATTGAATGATATGAGGTTCCCTTATATAGGGTTACAAGTCGGTCTAAATACAAAAAGGAAATAAAGATAATTACGAATATTTCTTAATAAATCGGCTTTATCTTTATGGAATATTCCCTTTTCCCGTCTTGCTTGCGCGCCGCCTTTAATCCGACACCTCCCAAACCCTAATGTAAGTCGGCTATCCCGAGTTCGGTTTAACCTAGGTTTTACCGCCTTGGGCTTTTATTACCGTCTTTCCATTCTGGGCCGACCTAAACTCATGAATAGGCCTTCTTAGGAAAGTGCTAATCTTGACTCTAACAATAAGCCCCCCCCCCCCAGTGTGGCGACTTGTACTCAAGTCGGCATTACGAGGAGTTAACTTACGGTTTGAGAAATGATTTGGGTAGGCCCACATTGTCTTTCAGGCCCATGTTTCGTTTTTAGGCCCGTATTTCACTAGGCCGATCTGTCTGGAGATAACCGTGCGCTTGGTTCTAAACCGATGGCGTTTCGGCTAAACCGGAATTGATTCTTGGTTCTATCGTCGGGTAGGTACGATACACGAAGCGTCGCCTAGGTAAAGGTGTGCCTCGAGTTTCACGCCATCATTTTCCTTATAAATAGTTCCTTCTCACTATTTTCTTCCTCATTTGGTCCAAGTGAAGAAGTTCTAAAGGTAATTTCTCTCTCTCGGTATTTATTTTCCGATCTTTCCTCCGCCGTTGCTCCGCCTTAGGTTTTATAGGTTTTAAGATCAAGCTTTATTTTTCTCCTGTGTTCTTCATCCGTTCTTCATCGAATCCATGTCTTTGATCCGCTGTTCATCGAGTAAGGACAAGGAAGTTGTTTCAGTCTCGTCTGCGGATGATTCGTCAAGTCGTCAATCCGATTCTCCTGCTTCTTCATCGTCGGGCACTTCTTCTGACTTGAGAAATCACCCAGCCCATTCTGCCATTGAAGAGCTACGACGTCGTCGCGAGGCATCTCGCCAAAATGATGCCGCTGAGAGCTCGGGTCGGGAAGACTTAGTCATTCCTCAGCTACGAGATTCTGACGACAATGAGGATGATATCGCTATTGGTCAAGATGATTCCGGGGATGTCCTCCATTCTGCGTTGCCGGTCGGTCCTCATGAATTTTTCGGCAATGTCGCTGAGACCAAATCGAACGCGATTTCGGTAAAATCTTTGCTTCGGGATTGCGGAGCTGATCCAAGGATCAAGGTCATTATCCCTTTTCCGCTTGACCGTCCATGGACCCCTCCCCCGGGATACATAACTCTTTACGAGTCGTATTTCGTCAATACTGATACTGGGGGCAGTCGTTGCTGGTTTCCCCTGCCCGACTTGCTGATCTCGTATTGTCATCGCCGCGAGATTGCCATTTCTCAGCTCTCAGCTGTTGCAGTTCGCCACATGGTTGGTCTTTTAGTGCTGGGAGCCGAAGCCGGCATAACGATAACCGCGCAAATTTTCGAAGAAATGACATCTATAAATCCCATGAAGGCGACGAACCCAGGATGTTTTGCGGTCAAATTCAAAAGCGGTAATCGGGTTTTGACGGATGCGCCTAGTAAGTGAAGGATTGTTTAGTTGATCCTGATTCAATTCTTAGATTCATATCAACCTAAACATGCGATCTAGGTTCTTCTCAGAATAGAAACAAAAGATGATCTCACCTTATACCTGTTTGCAGCGGAAATTGATGGTATGTCTGAGATCAGAGAAACACCGAGGGATGAATCCTCCAAAGGTTCACACACGCGATCACAGGAAACAGCTGCTAGACCACTAGAGGAATTCGGCGCAGAGAGAGAGAGTTTTCGGCTGGAGTGTTAGGGTTAATCGTTCTGAAACTCGAGTTTTACCTTATAAAACTTGTCCGATTCCATTTGGGCCATTTGGCCCAAACACCAATTAACTCTACGGTATTCGCGCACTGTGTCGACCGACACACCTTGTGTGTCGATCGACACACAGTGCCTAAACCGTTTTATTCTCTCTAAGTACAGTAAATGCCTAGCACTTTTACCGTACTTCTGCTAAACCGTTCCTACACATTTTCCTGTTAGCTTAGGCGTGTGACCCATATGGGATCATATAATAAAGGCAATAAGTCCAAGACTTATAGATCATGAGCGGACTCTAGCAAGCCATCATGACCCCCAGTATTATATGACTTATGTCTGATCATTGACATACTCTTACTTTCTAGAGACAGTACCGAGATTACTGGACACAATTCCAACAATCTCCCACTTGTACTGGAATCTCTGTATTCATAATCCTTTTGTCACAATATCTCGATTAGTCATAAGGCAAGATTGGTGTCATCCTTATAAAGCCTAATCTTGTTCATCGGACTCTGATTTGATACTGACAATCCAAACGACTCGGGAAAGTCCGTTTGAGCATGGCCATGCATTTTCCAGTATTCAAATCTCCGATTGGCCTAGAGATATTCACTCCATTTATATTGGAGGGACAAATTCCGTCTCGTTCCATCACTGTAAACTATTCATTTCATAATGTACCCAAACAAGGTCCTTATAACTATCGCAGAACGATAGCGTTAGACAATGATCAAAGTGCATCAGTCCATGTGCAGTCACATGCATGCGAACTCAGGTCTAAGGACTATACTCTATAGTCGTAGTAAGAATCTCTTATGACACAGATATAAATATCCTGAAGAGTTCTTATAAGCGGGTCTTGTCCGGTCGTATGTTCCCAAACATACACCTATGTACTGACTTTGATGCCGCGCATCTATGACACACTGAGACTTTGTCATAAGTCACGTACCAATCCAGTCTCACACGGTTGTTGGTGTTCCAATTTCAACAACCTTCGACTAGGGACGGGATGATATAAACATCTATCAAATATAGGGTCTCATGAACAAGCTAAATGACTTCGATGACTCAAGATCAAGTCATTTACTTCGATGACCTATAAAATGGTTCATATCACTTTGGAACGATTATTTCATCACAGTTAAAATAATCTTGAAATAATAATTTCATTAAACATAAGAATGTTTTACAAGAACATATCAAATAACTAAATAAAAGCCCTCAAACTCCCACTCAAATTTAGATTACATTTCTATGTCTCTAATGCCTACAGCTTCAGTCAGAAACTCGAGCTTAGGCCTTGGGAGTGGCTTTGTCAACGGATCAGCGACGTTATCATCAGTCTGAACTCGGCTGATCTTGACTTCCTTTCTATTAATGATGTCACGTATCAAGTGAAATCTTCTTAGAACATGCTTGGATTTCTGGTGTGATCTTGGTTCCTTTGCCTGAGCTATAGCACCATTGTTGTCACAAAACAGTGCCAGAGGCTCAGCCGCATCTGGTATCACACCTAGTTCAATAATGAACTTTCGTATCCAAACAGCTTCCTTCGCAGCTTCTGAGGCGGCGATATATTCAGCTTCTGTGGTGGAATCTGCAACGGTGTCTTGCTTGGAGCTTCTCCAACTGATTGCACCGCCATTCAGACAAAAGATATAACCGGACTGTGACCGGAAATCATCTTGGTCTGTCTGGAAACTTGCGTCCGTGAATCCACTGACTTTAAGCACATCACTTCCACCGTACACTAAGAACTTATCCTTAGTATGTCTTAGATACTTCAAGATATTCTTTACGGCAATCCAATGGTTTTCACCTGGATTTGACTGGTATCTACTCTGAAGGATCTTTCGGTGTTAATCCTGATTCAATTCATCAGATTACTTGATCCTAAACATGCCAGATCTAGGTTCTCTTGAATAGAAACATAAGTAGATCTCACCTTTTACCTGTTTTGTGCAGCGGAAAGGAAGAACAGGTCAGAGATCAGAGAGCCACCGAGTGATAACTCCTCCAGAGGTTCACACACGCACACCAAGCAGGAAGAAGGCTGCTAGACCGAGCTGTGGGAGGTCGCAGGGAGAGAGAGTCGCGGCTAGGGCATCACTTCGACCTGAACTCGTCATAACTTTATATAAACTCGTTCAGTTCGTTTTGGGCCATTTGGCCCGAATGCCAATTAACTCCGAGGCGTTCGCGCATTGCATCGATCGTTGCACCTTATGCATCGATCGATGCACAATGGCTAAACCCTCTTATTCTCTCTAAGTATAGTAAATGCCTAGCACTTTTACCATACTCCTGCTAAACCGTTCCTACACGATTTCCTGTTAGCTTAGGCGTGTGACCCATATGGGATCATATAATAAAGGCAATAAGTCCAAGACTTATAGATCATGAGCGGACTCTAGCAAGCCATCATGACCCCCAGTATTATATGACTTATGTCTGATCTTTGACATACTCTTACTTTCTAGAGACAGTACCGAGATTACTGGACACAATTCCAACAATCTCCCACTTGTACTGGAATCTCTGTATTCATAATCCTTTTGTCACAATATCTCGATTAGTCATAAGGCAAGATTAGTGTCATCCTTATAAAGCCTAATCTTGTTCATCGGACTCTGATTTGATACTGTCAATCCAAACGACTCGGGACAGTCCGTTTGAGCATGGCCATGCATTTTCCAGTATTCAAATCTCCGATTGGCCTAGAGATATTCACTCCATTTATATTGGAGGGACAAATCCCGTCTTGTTCCATCACTGTAAACTACTAATTTCACAATGTACCCAAACAAGGTCCTTATAACTATCGCAGAACGATAGCGTTAGACAATGATCAAAGTACATCAGTCCATGTGCAGTCACATGCATGCGAACTCAGGTCTAAGGACTATACTCTATAGTCGTAGTGAGAATCTCTTATGACACAGATATAAATATCCTGAAGAGTTCTCATAAGCGGGTCTTGTCCGGTCGTATGTTCCCCAACATACACCTATGTACTGACTTTGATGCCGCGCATCTATGACACACTGAGACTTTGTCATAAGTCACGTACCAATCCAGTCTCACACGGTTGTTGGTGTTCCAATTTCAACAACCTTCGACTAGGGACAGGATGATATAAGCCATCTATCAAATATAGGGTCTCATGATCAAGCTAAATGACTTCGATGACTCAAGATCAAGTCATTTACTTCGATGACCTATAAAATGGTTCATATCACTTTGGAACGATTATTTCATCACAGTTAAAATAATCTTGAAATAATAATTTCATTAAACATCTTAAATGTTATTTCAAGAACATATCTAATAACTAAATAAAGCCCTTTACTAACTCCCACTGAAATTAAGACTACATCTTAATTTCACTTATCCTACAGCAACAGTCCGCGACTCGTGCTTAGGCCTAAGGAGTGGCTTCGTTAATAGATTAGCAACGTTCTCATTCGTTGAAACTTGTTGATCTACTTAACATCTCTGTCATTTATCTTACGGAATAGGTTATACCTATCCTCAAGGTGTTTGGACCTCTGATGTGCAGCTAGTCTCATCTATGCTGGGAATTACATCAAGTTCATTGACGAACTCTTCTTTCCAAACAACCTCTTTCGCCGCTTTCCAAGCTGCGAAATGTTCAGTTTAAGTCATGGAGTCAGCAACAGTGCCTTGCACCGCCAGACAGACACAAGATACAACCGGACTGTGACCGGAAATCATCTTTGTCTGTTGGAAACTTGCCTTTCAGACTCTGCTGACTTGTAGCACATCACTTTCTCCGTAAATCAAGAACTTATCCTTAGTATTCCTCAAATACTTTAGGACATACTTTAGGAAACTTGATTCTTTGCTGGATTTGACTGGTCTTTACTTGTCTTGCTTAAAATTAAAGCAGCATCAAACAAGTACGTTTCATGGCATACATGATAGATCCAATTACCGAAGCATATGGAGTCCTATCCATGCATTTAAGCTCAGCAGTTATCGTAGGATACTGTATCTTGCTTAACGTAATGCCATGTGACATTGGCATAAAACCCTTCTTGGATTGCTCAAAATGTGTAGGACTTTGTCAATTTAAGAATCCTGACTTTGTCCTACCAGCTCTTTTGGATCTCTATCTTTAGATCCAAAATCCAAGAACTACGTGGCTTTACCCATGTCAATCATTAAACCAACTCCCAAGCTAGTCCTTTACCGACTACAGCGTTGGGACGTTATATCCGAGAATCAGCATGTCATCGACATACACTATGAGAAATGCAATATCGCTCCCACTTATCTATTAGTAAACACACAGTTCCGCTTCGTTCCTGTTCAAGTCAAAAACTTGACTACTTCAACAGAATGAAGATTCCAACTCCGATATGTTTGCTTCCATCCATGAATGGATCGATGAAGCTAACTTACATAAAATGTAATTTTCGGAGTCTGGGCTCACTTTCGCTTCCTTAAATTTCGCAGATTCGTCGCTTTCAATGATCATCAGATCATGCGAACATTCAATGATCATCAGGCTGAACTAATGACGAGAATTCACTCTCGGATTAGTGACTGATTCTTTCATATCTGCGAACTTCAGGCTCCACAGGTGTAGTTTCTACAGAAATCTGTAAATCCTTCCGCTGCTCTCCCTCAATAGGTTAAGCAGCCTCCTGTATTTCTCGAATTTTTTCGAGTTGTAATTTTACTCCCACTGTTCTTCTTTGGAAAGTAACTTCCTTTCTCAGAAAACAGAATGGTGGTAAAAAAATACTTTTACTCCCACTGTTCTTCTTGGGAAGTAATTTCCTTCTTAGAAAACAGAATGGTCGTAAAAGTACCGAGCCTTGGTTTCCCTAAGAAAACTTCGAGTTATGCTTTTACTCCCACTGTTCTTCTTGGAAAATAACTTCCCTTCTTAGAAAACAGATTGGACGCAAAAGTAACAAGCCTTAGTTTCTCTAGGACAACCAGCGAAGTAGCACAACTACAAATACTCAGTAAAGACAAATTTGGATCGATTCCAATCCACATTAACGTGGTGTCTTTCAACTGATATTTGTGGAACTATTTCAGCGTAAACTTAGATATTTTAGAGCGTTATTCTTAAATAATATCATGGAAGATTCGTGTGACTCATCTTTAATCTTTTCTAATAAGATCTGATTCTTTCTCACAGAAACACCTTCAGGTTTTCAGGAGAAATGAGCTGTGAAACGATTTCACACTCATTAAGATGATCACACAATCAATGACTTAAGTATTCTCACTCGTGATTTAATCCAGAGTCTTAATACTTTTGTCATTCAGATCCTATACTTCATTCTGGAACTCTTTTGACCATGTCAAAGAATTCCGACTTGTGTCTCATCAAATGAACACAGTCACACTCACTGAAGTGATCAGTAGAGACAATGAAGTACAGGAGATTTTTCTCTGGCATTACTGCTCATTGGGCCACATACATGAGTATGTTCCAGGTCCAATAAGCCTTTGGGCTTTTCTCTAGCTCGGCTAAGATAGGCCCTTTACCTTTTGGTCTAGTAAACAGAATTCAAGTCTCATAAGATATTTTATCAAATGAGCCCAAACGTCCATGACTATGGGATTTCTGAATCCGACTTACTCTATGTGACCAAGACTTTATGCCAAGAAAAATCAGGTTTAATTCATCAGATTTAAACCAATTCGGTATTTATGTTACATTTAGGCACTCTTTGGTTTAAGATATAAAACCCATTCCATGAATAGGGTGCTACAATTAATATTTCATTAAGATCAAAAGAACAAAACTTGTCTTTTATCAAAATGAAAAACATTCAAATTCTTACAAGAAAATGAAAGACAACTCTGCTTAAAGCAGGTACATTGTAGCAATTACTTAATACAAAACCAAGCCTTAAAGGGATCTATAAGTGAAAAACCCTACGACTGAGGCAGCATCCCAAGCTCCTTCCAGACTTGTAGTTTCACTTGCCCTTCCTTCAAAGTTCTACTGTTGCCCAGGCTCTGCATATTTAACAAATATCAGTGCCACAACCAGTATCCAATACCTATAAGGTAGAACTTGAAGTAATAACATGAATACCTGAGGAAGCAGTCGCATACATCAACTTCAATTCCTCATCATCTTCCATGAATTTAATGCAATCTCTTTTCCAATGCCCTGTCTCCTTACAGTAGCAGCACTTACCAACGTAAGAGGTATCTGACTCGGGCTCAGAAGACACACGCTTGCCATGATTCAAAATCTGGACAACTTTGTCTTCACCCTTGTCAGCATTAGGTTTAGCAAACCTACCCTTCTCATTCATGAGATTGTACAGGGTACTCTTCACGTTTGGCTCAACTGTCTTGAGCATTTCATGCAGTTCAGTCAACGTCTTCGTTAAGCCTTTCTTGATATAGTTCCTTACGAACTTATCATAGCTTGACGGCAGTGACTGCAGAATGATCTCAGTTGCCAATTCCTGGCTAACTGGATAATCCAGTTTCCTCAGGTTATCAATGTAACCCATCATTTTACTGACATGAGGACTTACTGGATGATCATTTGGTAGCTTGCAGCTAGTGAGAGATTTAACCAACCGGTATCTCTCCACTCTTATCTGCTCCTGAAATTTCAATTTCAGGCTGCTGATCATCTCTATTGGCGACTCCATGTTCTCATATTGCTTCTGCAAGTCTGAATCCATGGTAGCCAATATCAGACCACGCACATCTACCGCATCATTATAATGCTTATTCCAAGCATCATATACTGCATGAGAAACATTGGACCCGATCCTCACGGGGAGAGCTCTCTCAAGGACATAGTCCTTTCTCTCCTGTCTGAGGACTAGCCTCAGGTTCCGCGACCAAGTCAAGAAATTTGATCCGTTCAGCTTGTCCATCTCAAGGACAGACCGGATCGAGAAAGTGTTTTGATTGTTTGTGCTAGTCATAACTGAAAATTAAGATAAAAGGATTTTAGTTAAAATGTTCAATATGATTAATCTCGTATTAAATTTAATATGATTAATCATGCATTATATTCAATAACATAAGTTACCCTCAATAGAATATAATGATTCCAAGATCCACATATAACTAAGATTAAAGTGGGCCACTGGCCGTCACCCAACCTTAGCTTATATCGGTAAGCCCTGTATCGGCTAATTATATCCGTGATATAACTCTTGGTTGTGAATCTGGGCCCGAGGCCCAATCCACTCTGATGTCTCAAGGCCCGGGACTCCCGATGGCCTAGTCAAGAAAACCAGACTATACAGTCATGTAATCATTAATGTCTGGGACTCCCAATGACATTTATGAATCACAAACCGTCTTACCCACGCAAAAACAGACATCCTCACACTGTAATGCCATGAATGCAATTGAATGGGCTTTGACAGCTGACATAGCCTGGACAAGACATCCAACGCTTGATATTATTTGAGGTTCGTAGGTTTATTAAAATTCATTCCCAAAATAGAAGATTACTATTTCGGGAAACTATCCATTTTTGGAAACCTACTATTTTTGGAAACTTTCTAAAATTGGAAACTTTCTAAAACGGAAACTTTCTAACTTTAGAAATTTCTTTAAAATCCAAAACCCGCAAATTCAGAAACTTCTATTTTAAGAAACTTTCTAATTTCAAAATTTCGGAAACTTTAATTTAAAATCGACTTTATAATATTATAAAATAAATTTTAAATTTATCTGAAGAAAGACTCAAATAATTGGCCCAATTGTTTTAACTTCTTGGCCCGAGGCCCAAGAATTGGTCCATGTCCAAGACATGACCCAATTGTCCAATTAATTGACATAACCGGTCTGGTTCATTAAAACTGGTCTAACCAAGTTTCAATTACTACGATGACCACAATTGTCAACCGGTTATTTACTAAACCGGATTTTCTCAATTTATTTGGTCCAACCAAATCAAATTAGAAATTCCTGGTTTAGGCACTAAATCCAATATTACTTTCGACATTGGATTTCTTATCCCGGTTTAACCAGACTTAATAAAATTATTAAATCTGTTTATTAAACCGCGACGATTATAATTTTAATAAGATTATTAAACCGAGCCTTAAACCAACCATGTCGATTGATGAACCAAACGCATCGATCGATCCATCAACCACATCGGTCGATGCTCTTAGTATCGTTCCTGCATCGATCGTGCATCGATCCTGCATCGATCGTGCATCGATCCTGCATCGATCGATGCTCTCACGCATGCACGGAACCAAGCCAAAAACCTAACCGTGTCGATCGATGCACCAACCGCATCGGTCGATGCACCAACATCGAACCTGCATCGTTCGTGCATCGATCCTGCATCGATCGATGCTCTCACGCGTGCACGAACGGTTATCAGATTTGGCCGAGAGATTCTCGCGAGATCCACGCGATCGTTTGATCGATCCGTGCGATCGCAGTCAATCTCTCACGACTGCAACGATCGATCCTTGCATTGCATCGATCGATGCAATGCGATCTCAGTCGATGCAAAATCAGTTTAGATCACATACCAAATCAATATAGTTTGGTCATGCGATTTTACAACTGTTTGTTTAGGATTCAATTCTTGTTTCTTAAGTGTTTTAATCTTATCAATAGATTGATTCAAAAACACCTCTTTAAACAATCCTAAACATGAATCTAAACAAGAAGAACCAGAACCAATGGCTCTGATACCACTGAAGGATCTTTCGGTGTTAATCCTGATTCAATTCATCAGATTACTTGATCCTAAACATGCCAGATCTAGGTTCTCTTGAATAGAAACATAAGTAGATCTCACCTTTTACCTGTTTTGTGCAGCGGAAAGGAAGAACAGGTCAGAGATCAGAGAGCCACCGAGTGATAACTCCTCCAGAGGTTCACACACGCACACCAAGCAGGAAGAAGGCTGCTAGACCGAGCTGTGGGAGGTCGCAGGGAGAGAGAGTCGCGGCTAGGGCATCACTTCGACCTGAACTCGTCATAACTTTATATAAACTCGTTCAGTTCGTTTTGGGCCATTTGGCCCGAATGCCAATTAACTCCGAGGCGTTCGCGCATTGCATCGATCGTTGCACCTTATGCATCGATCGATGCACAATGGCTAAACCCTCTTATTCTCTCTAAGTATAGTAAATGCCTAGCACTTTTACCATACTCCTGCTAAACCGTTCCTACACGATTTCCTGTTAGCTTAGGCGTGTGACCCATATGGGATCATATAATAAAGGCAATAAGTCCAAGACTTATAGATCATGAGCGGACTCTAGCAAGCCATCATGACCCCCAGTATTATATGACTTATGTCTGATCTTTGACATACTCTTACTTTCTAGAGACAGTACCGAGATTACTGGACACAATTCCAACATACTCGTCATGCTCAATGCATAAGCAACATCAGGACGAGTACAGATCATGGCATACATGACAGATCCTATTGCAGATGCATAAGGAATATTCTTCATGCGCTCAAGCTCAGCAGCCGTCGTAGGGCTCTGCTTCTTGCTTAGCGTTGTGCCATGTACCATTGGCGTGAAGCCCTTCTTGGAATCCTTCATGCTGAATCTTTGTAGGACTTTGTCAATGTATGAATCTTGACACAAGCCTATCAGCCTTCTAGATCTATCCCGGTAGATCCTGATTCCAAGAATGTATGCGGCTTCACCCATGTCTTTCATGGAAAAACAACTTCCAAGCCAGTCCTTTACCGACTTTAGCATTGGAACGTCGTTTCCGAGAAGCAGTATGTCATCGACATACAGAATAAGAAATACAATCTTGCTCCCACTAGATTTCTTATACACGCATTGTTCTTCTTCGTTTCTGATGAAGTCAAATTGCTTGATCGCTTCATCAAAACGAAGATTCCAGCTCCTCGATGCTTGCTTCAATCCATAAATGGATTTATGAAGCTTGCATACTTTCCCAGCATTCTTTGGATCTATGTAACCGTCAGGTTGTGTCATATACACATCCTCTTCCAGAATTCCATTCAGGAAGGCGGTTTTCACGTCCATCTGCCAAATTTCATAATCATGAAAAGCTGCAGTTGCTAGTAGAATCCGAATAGATTTCATCATAGCCACTGGTGAATAGGTTTC
Organism: Orychophragmus violaceus; assembly: GCA_030180135.1. Classification (NCBI taxonomy): domain Eukaryota; kingdom Viridiplantae; phylum Streptophyta; class Magnoliopsida; order Brassicales; family Brassicaceae; genus Orychophragmus; species Orychophragmus violaceus. The sequence continues at coordinate 55,815,740 of CM058230.1, read as the reverse complement.
ATCGTAATCCACACCGTGGACTTGTCTGAAACCTTTTGCCACCAACCTGGCTTTATAAATCTGGACATTTCCATCCACGTCAATCTTCTTCTTGAAGATCCATTTGCACTCGATGGCTTTTACACCAGCGGGTAAGTCAACCAACGAAAACACTTGGTTGACCGACATGGAGTCCATTTCGGAATCAGTGGCCTTGCGCCACTTAGAGGAATCTGGGCCCATCATGGCTTGACAGTCAGTCACGAGGAATCCTTGATATCTCTCGGGTTCGTGACGGATCCTCCCGGATCTTCGAACTTCAGGTACTACAGGTTCAGGCTCTACAATTTCTTGTAGGTCCTCCTGCTGCTCTTCCTCATTAGGTTGAGCAGTATCCTGTTCATCTTGAATTTCTTCAAGCAGTACCTTACTCCCACTGTCTTTCTTAGAGAGAAACTCCCTCTCAAGAAAGTTACAATCCCGGGCAACAAAGATCTTGTTCTCGGAACGTAGATAGAAGTAATAAGCCTTGGTTTCCCGTGGATAACCAATGAAGTAGCAATTGTCAGATTTTGGTGTAAGCTTGTCTGAGATCAATCTCTTGACATAGGCTTCACAACCCCAAATTCTGAGATAAGACAGCACTGGAGCTTCTCCAGTCCATAATTCATATGGTGTCTTTGCTACTGCTTTCGATGGCGCTCTATTTAGAGTGAACACTGCTGTTAGCAGAGCATATCCCCAAAGGGATATTGGAAGGTCTGTGTGACTCATCATAGATCGAACCATATCCAATAAGGTTCGATTTCTCCTCTCAGACACACCATTCCATTGAGGTGTTCCAGGAGGAGTGAGTTGGGATACGATCCCACACTCTCTCAGATGATCACTGAATTCTTGGCTTAAGTATTCTCCTCCTCGGTCGGACCGAAGAGCCTTAATGCTTTTGCCAAGTTGGTTCTGTACTTCATTTTGGAATTCTCTGAACTTCTCAAAAGATTCAGACTTATGTTTCATCAAATAAACATATCCATACCTACTGAAATCATCAGTAAAGGTAATGAAGTACTGATAGTTTCCTCTTGCATTTGTGGACATTGGGCCACACACATCAGTGTGTATCAGGCCCAATACGTCACTGGCCCTCTCGTTAGGTTTATTAAAGGGGGCCCGTGTCATTTTGCCCATCAAGCAGGATTCGCATTTCTCACATGACTCAAAGTCAAATGAGCCAAGAAGTCCATTCGAATGGAGCCTCTTGATGCGTTTCTCGCTGATGTGCCCTAAACGACAATGCCATAGAAACGTTCGGTTCTCCTCATTAGGTTTGAACCGTTTGGTATTAATGTTATAAATTGGCGCGGATTGATCGAGTATGTAAAGCCCATTCATAAGAGGGGCAGAACCATAGAACAAATTGTTGCGATTGAAGGAACATAATTTATTCTTAACTGAAAAATCATAACCTTCCAAATCCAACAATGAAATTGAAATAATATTTCTGCTTATAGCAGGTACAAAATAACAATTATTGAGTTCTAAAATCAATCCCGAAGGTAAAGACAACAAGTAAGTGCCTACAGCTAGCGCTGGAACTTTCGCTCCATTCCCAACTCGTAGCTCCACTTGTCCTTGCTTCAGCCTTCTACTGTTGCTGAGTGCCTGCATATTAGTACAAATATGAGCCCCACAACCAGTATCCATAACCCATGAGGTATTATCAGAAGTAGTTGTATTAACTTCTATAACAAAAATACCTGTTGAAGAAGTCTCAAAAGTCTTCTTCTTCAATTCCTTTAGACCTTCCTGGAATTTCTTACATTCTCTCCTCCAATGCCCTGGTTCTTTACAGAACCTGCATATGTCAGTTGGCCCAGCTTTGGACTTGGGCTTTGGCGTGTCCTTGTCCGCGACTTGGACAGCCTTGGCCTTTCCCTTATCCTTAGCAGAGGATTTCTTAAACCCCTTGCCCTTCTGCACCATAAGCACATTGGGGTCCTTGGCGGTTTTCCTCAAATTGGGCTCCGCAGTCTTGAGCATTCCGTGAAGCTCAGGCAATGTCTTACTCAAGCCATGCATGTTAAAGTTCAGAATGAACTGATCATAGCTTGCAGGTAATGACTGCAGAATGATGTCGCAGGCAAGTTCCTGGCTGATTGGGCAGTCGAGTTTCTGAAGATGATCGAGATAACCCATCATCTTCAAGACATGAGGACTCACTGCCGCATTCGCAGCCAACTTGCAGTCCAAGAGGTTCTTAACTGTTTGAAACCTCTCAGTCCTAGCCTGCTCCTGAAAAAGCGATTTCAGGCTTGCCATTATCTCGATGGGTGACAAAACACTCTCGAACTGTTTTTGCAGCTCAGGAGTCATTGTCACCAACATCAGGCAATAAGCATCATTTTCATCTGACGAATGCTTTTCCCAAACATTATGCAGAGTCCTGGCGGCATTGGCAGGAGGCCTCTCGGGGAGAGGATCACGAAGGACATAATCCTTCTTCTCCTGCTTGAGGACTAGCCTCAAGTTCCTTGACCACGTCAGGAAGTTCGTTCCAGTCAGCTTCTCCTTTTCGAGAACAGACCGGATCGAGAATGAGTTTTGTGTGCTTGTAGTAGTCATAGCTGAAATATATAGATAAAAGGTTATTAGTTAAAATGTTCAATATGATTAATCTCGTATTTAAATTTAATATGATTAATCACGCATTATATTCAATAACATAAGTTACCCTCAATAGAATATAATGATTCCAAGATCCACATATAACTAAGATTAAAGTGGGCCACTGGCCGTCACCAAACCTTAGCTTATATCGGTAAGCCCTATATCGGCTAATTATATCCGTGATATAACTCTTGGTTGTGAATCTGGGCCCGAGGCCCAATCCACTCTGATGTCTCAAGGCCCGGGACTCCCGATGGCCCAGTCAAGAAAACCAGACTATACAGTCATGTAATCATTAATGTCTGGGACTCCCAATGACATTTATGAATCACAAACCGTCTTATCCACGCAAAAGCAGACACCCTCACACTGTAAGGCCATGAATACAATTGAATGGGCTTCGACAGCTGACATAGAATGGACAAGACATCCAACGCTTGATATTATTTGAGGTTCGTAGGTTTATTTAAAAAATCATTCCCAAAATAGAAGATTACTATTTCGGGAAACTTTCCATTTTTGGAAACCTACTATTTTTGGAAACTTTCTAAAATTGGAAACTTTCTAAAACCGGAAACTTTCTAACTTTAGAAATTTCTTTAAAATCCAAAACCCGCAAATCCAGAAACTTCTAATTTAAGAAACTTTCTAATTTCAAAATTTCGGAAACTTTAATTTAAAATCGACTTTATAATTATATAAAATAAATTTTAAATTATTCTGAAGAAAGACTCAAATAATTGGCCCAATTGTTTTAACTTCTTGGCCCGAGGCCCAAGAATTGGTCCATGTCCAAGACATGACCCAATTGTCCAATTAAATGACATAACCGGTCTGGTTCATTAAAATTGGTCTAACCAAATTTTAATTACTACGATGACCACAATTGTCAACCGGTTATTTACTAAACCGGATTTTCTCAATTTATTTGGTCCAACCAAATCAAATTAGAAAATCCTGGTTTAGGCACTAAATCCAATAATTCTTTCGACATTGGATTTCTTGTCCCGGTTTAACCAGACTTAATAAAATTATTAAATCTGTTTATTAAACCAGGACGAAATAATTTTAATCAAAATTAAACCGAGCCTTAAACCAACCATGTCGATCGATGAACCAACCGTGTCGATCGATCCATCAACCACATCGGTCGATGCTCTCAGTATCGATCCTGCATCGATCGTGCATCGATCCTGTATCGATCGATGCTCTCACGCATGCACTGAACCGAGCCAAAACCCTAACCGTGTCGATCGATGTGCACCAACCGCATCGGTCGATGCACCAATATCGAACCTGCATCGATCCTGCATCGATCGATGCTTTCACGCGTTAACAGGGTTAGCCGATAGACTGTATCGACCGATCCATGCGATCGTATCGATCGATCCATGCGATCGCAGTCGATACAGACCTCTTGAAATCGCATTCTACCAAATCATATAGTTTGGTTTCTGCAATTTTATGTGTGTTTAGATTTCAATTCTTGTTGCATAAATGGTTTCTCTTATCAGTAGTTGATTCAAAACACTTTTAAACAAGAAAACAATCCTAAACATTGAATCTAAACAAGAAAAACCAGAACCTGGCTCTGATACCACTGAAGGATTGTTTAGTTGATCCTGATTCAATTCTTAGATTCATATCAACCTAAACATGCGATCTAGGTTCTTCTCAGAATAGAAACAAAAGATGATCTCACCTTATACCTGTTTGCAGCGGAAATTGATGGTATGTCTGAGATCAGAGAAACACCGAGGGATGAATCCTCCAAAGGTTCACACACGCGATCACAGGAAACAGCTGCTAGACCACTAGAGGAATTCGGCGCAGAGAGAGAGAGTTTTCGGCTGGAGTGTTAGGGTTAATCGTTCTGAAACTCGAGTTTTACCTTATAAAACTTGTCCGATTCCATTTGGGCCATTTGGCCCAAACACCAATTAACTCTACGGTATTCGCGCACTGTGTCGACCGACACACCTTGTGTGTCGATCGACACACAGTGCCTAAACCGTTTTATTCTCTCTAAGTACAGTAAATGCCTAGCACTTTTACCGTACTTCTGCTAAACCGTTCCTACACATTTTCCTGTTAGCTTAGGTGTGTGACCCATATGGGATCATATAATAAAGGCAATAAGTCCAAGACTTATAGATCATGAGCGGACTCTAGCAAGCCATCATGACCCCCAGTATTATATGACTTATGTCTGATCATTGACATACTCTTACTTTCTAGAGACAGTACCGAGATTACTGGACACAATTCCAACAGTAAGATCAATAATTGGCAACGATCTTACTTTTTCGTCGAATTATCTTCTTTAGTCGTTCCTGACGAGCATATGGAGCTTATCAGGACGTCTTGGAACACTGAATATGGTAGATATCGTCCCGATTTTGCTATCCTTTGAGCGCGATCATTTACTTAATTCTTCTTTGTCTTTGCAGTGCAACATCCTTTCTTGCCGCCATATCCCAAGAACTTCTTTCCTATCCTTGAGCAGATTCAGTCTCTCGGCTTACGCAAGTGGTCCGATCTTACTCGCGAGCGCATCAACAAGCTCCTTCCGCGGATTTCCGAAGGTTCGTATGTTTGTTTCTTCGCTATCTCTATTTCTTTTGTTTCTCTCTAATTTTTCGCTTGTTAATGCAGCCAAGTGGGATATTGGGAGGAAGGTTACCCCTGAAGAACTCGTCAAGCCGAAAAAGATGGGCAAGGTGCAGAGGATCGAATCGATTGATTACTCGAAGAAGATCTCGTCCAAGTCTTTGTCTCCCGCGAAGCCGGTGAAGGAAAAGGATGTCTCCGTGCCGTCGCAAGACGGGGGTCAATCAGCTGATGCGGGAGATAAGCCGGTCTTACTCAGCCCGTGGCGGTTTCCCAGTCGGAAGTTGCGGCCCCGTCTTCTAAACTCCCTCCTAAGGCTCCATCTAGAAAGCGGTCAGCAGAAGGTAGAGTGGATCAGGAGAAGTCGGCTAAGAAGACTGCTGCAGCTGGTAAAGCTGCTAGCTCTGATAAGGCGGCCACCAATGATTCTGAGAGGAGCCTTGATCTGTGGCAACGTTTTTACCAAGAAACCGGAGACGTTGTCGACGCATACGGTAATATGAAACCGTTTGTTTCTCGTAAAGAGATTGTTCACGTTCGTCCTCGTGCTCCTATAAGGGATGTGGATTCTCGTCCTTCGATCCACAACTTTTCTTACCAATATGAGAGAGAGGTTCCATTCATCGATAACCCGCGGGCGTGTTTCGACATGCTGACCTGCGTTCGTGGGAATGAAAGAGACTGGCCAGTTCTACAGGAGCTTCCTCATTCAGATGCCATTCTGAAGCTGAAACATGCTGAAGCAAACATAAGTCCTTCATTATTCGGATCTTGCTTGTTTTTTTTTTTTTTTTTTCTCTGATAGGGTCCTTCTCCTTGTTCCCAGATGATCGCCGCGTCGAATCGTGTGGCTCTGGAGAGCTCCTGGAGTGCCAAAAAGATGGCCGACGCAGTAACCAAGTGGGATGAACTTCTTAAGAAGGCTAAAGAGGAGAAGAAGGTTTTGGCGGCGGATAACGTGGTGCTCAAAGACAAACTTCGTGGTATCGAAGAAGAGCTGGGCCTTATAAAAGAGAAGTCGAAAGTTGATCTCCTCAAGTTGCAGAAGAAAATGGAGGGCCAACAAAAGTTTTATTCCGACATGGTGCGGAGCGAGCGAGAGAGAGTTCAGGCCGCGGTTAGGGCGAAAGCGCAAACGCATTTTGATCTTTTTCAACGATTTGTGAAGGACCAGGATGTCGCCGTTGCCCTCCAAGTCGAGCAAGCCCAAATTTCTGGTCTGAGGAATTGCTTGGTAAAGCTCAGTGGTGAAGGGATATCGTTTCCACAAACTCTTCTGGATCAAGTTGCTGCTGACGAGGTCGCAGTGAATGCCAAGCTTGACGAGATAGAGGTGGTGACCAAAGAAGAACTCACATTCGTCCTTTCCCCTGTGCATCATCCTCTCATTAATCGTTTCCGTGACTCCCCTCCTCCTGTTCCAATTCAAGTCGACCAATTTGGAACCAATCATGGGATAATTCCAGAAGCGGTTCCTGCTGGTCTCGTCCAATCTGTTCATTCGGAGGTCGCGACTTTAGAGAGTGCTTCTGAGGCGCAGGATGGAAGCAAGACTGAGAAGTCGACGATCGTGACTGATTAATAATCTGTTTTATCTTGTAACAGTATTTCTTTTGACTCTACGAACCTTTTGCCTTTTTAATTTAAGTTTTGTTATAAGCTTTGACTTTGTTTGTGGAGCTTAATTTGTAAAACTTAATTAAATGGCGGTTTAGGTTTTAGCCGAGCATATCTACTCTTGGTTTTCATTTTTAACCAAGTAGCGATCAAGTTTAAGCAACTTTGCGATTTTTAAGTAATTAAAACTAATCTTGTATTAAGTTTGTTGGTCTCGCGCTTGTAGTTAAATCAAGGCGCTTTCACCATTAAACTTAAACAATTTAGTATTAAGTCGTACTCCTATAAACAAGTAGTCGGACTAATCTTGTATTAAGTTCCGTCAAATTCAAACGATTTAGCGACTTTTTTAGTAGTCGTACTAATCTCGTATTAAACTTTGTCGTTTTAAACTTAATCAATTTAGCGACTTCTTGCTATAAGGCGGTTTGCGAGACTTACAGTTGCTCGGCTTAGTTCTAAGGGCGGGAGAATGTGCGAGTCTTTTATGCTCGACTTATTTGTTATCTCCTACCACGAAGAATTTGCGGGACGGATCCCGGCTTTTCCTTGCCACGATGTGCACTTCGTGCGCAAGGAAGACCACGCCTCTGGCCAGGAGGCATGATGCTAGTGCGAGTCTTTGCTCGGCTTTCTGCGAGTTACTTGGACTCGACTTTTGCGAACTAAGGAGCTCGTCTTTCTGCGAGTCATTGCTCGTTTTTCTGCGAGTCATTGCTCGTCTTTCTGCGAGTCATTGCTCGTCTTTCTGCGAGTCATTGCTCGTCTTTCTGCGAGTCATTGCTCGTCTTTCTGCGAGTTAGAACTCGGCTTTTTGCGAGGCTTTGTTAGTATCAAAAATATTTAAATATTTTATTGAAAAGACTTACCCGTTTTGGCTTTCAAGACGATGAATTTGTCTGGAAAAAATGAAGATTTTATTAGATTTGTGACTGTGCCGGTAAAGGCTGCCTACGTATCTTCCGAGGAAGAATCAAGTCACTCGTAGTTCATAGTACACTTTTTTTTTTTTTTTTTTTGGCGCGATGGCCTTGCCGTTTTTTTTTTAGAAGTACTCCTTCAGGCTTGCCGAGTTCCAGGATCGAGGTAGAGCTTTGCCTTTCATTGACTCGAGTTCGTAGACTCCTGGCTTGACGACTTTTGTGACTTTATAAGGTCCTTCCCATTTCGCTCCGAGTTTTCCCGCTCTCCACTCCTTAGTATTTTCGTAAAACTTTCGGAGGACGTAGTCACCGAGTTGAAAGTGTCGTTCCTTGACTTTCTGATTGTAGTACCGAGCTGCGAGCTGTTGGTAGTTTTGAATCCTGAGTAGGGCTCGATCTCGTTCCTCCTCTATGGTGTCAAGAGCTTGGATTAACATCTTCTCATTGATCTCGGTATGGTGCGGCATGAGAGATCGGCGGAGAGTGTGAACGTTAGCTTCTGCTGGTACCATTGCTTCTACGCCAAAGGCTAACGAGAATGGGGTGGCCCCTGTTGCGCTGCGGGGTGTCGTTCTATGCGACCAAAGGACTCCGTCTAACTCATCTTCCCAAACTCCTTTTTTGCTTTCAAGGCGTTTTTTGATGCCGGCAATGATGGTTTTATTTGTAGCTTCGGCTTGACCATTCCCCTGAGGATACCTCGGTGTTGACTTGCTAAGGCGTATATCCCACTTCTTGCAGAACCCTTCGAATACTTTCGAGATGAATTGTGATCCGTTATCTGTGACGATCTCATAAGGTAGCCCAAAACGACATATTATGTATTTCCAGACGAAATTTTGAACCTGGACATCGTGGATTGCGAAGTAAGCCTTGGCCTCTACCCACTTTGTGAAGTAGTCGGTCATAATGAGCAGAAAACGTCTTTGATTGGATAATGGTAACGGTCCAACGATGTCCATTGCCCATCTCATGAACGGGTAAGCCGCGGTTGATGTCGTGAGTAATTCTGTAGGTCGATGTATGAATGGCGCATGTCGCAGACACTTTTCACACTTGTTAGAATAGGTCTCGCAGTCGGTTATCATAGTCGGCCAATAGTGACCGTTGATATACCATGGATTTTAGGGCTTTTAACCATGGTATATGTGTTATTTATCGAGTCTTTTACTATGTTTTAGAGTCTTTTCAGGTGTTTATTAGGTACAAGCACATTTGGAGCATATTTGGTGATTTAGACACTTTCTGGAGCTAATTGGAGTATTTGGCCGAGAGATGAAGTTCACTGTTGATATTTCCGAGTTGCATCGACCGACACACTTGTGGCAACGATCGATGCACCAGCGAGATGGGCCAAAAGACGGTTTAATAAAGAATGATGAAACTGCAGTCCTGCCCAGAAGTTCCTAATATTTACAAAGAAGCCCCAAAACGTGTTTTAGGTTATAAATAGAGTTTTTAAGCCAATGTTTAGGCTACGCTTTTGATACGCTTCACTTTAGTTTTATCTTATTTCAGAAAGCCTGAGGGGCTGATCCTGATCTCGAAAGAGACTTGATTTTGAACCCCAGTTCTTATTTGATTTTATGATATTTGGTTTTCTACTTATGATGTTTTCTGTTTCGATGAACATGTCTGAGTAGATTACCTGTTAGGTTGAAGGATTCTCAATAGGGATTTCAGAGAATTATAGTTTAATTAATCTGTAGAGATCCATATCTGCTAGTTCTTTATCTAAGTTGATATTAATGCTTAATCTGAAGTAGCTAATCAGAATTATGATGTTAGGTTGATTAATGCAGCGGAAGTTGGTTAATTTAACTAGAAAGAATTTAGATAAGCAATTAAACTGTTCGCAAACGGAAGTTTGGTTCAGGTTAATTGTGAACATATCAAACTTGGAATTAATGCTAGTTTAATCTGTTAGTTCTCGCAAACGGAAGTTTGGTTTGCTGCACTTAGACTTAGAGAATTATCGCAAAGGAATTTGGTTAATTCTATATCAATGTTTGAGTTCTAGAATAGTTATTGATTGGATCTAGATAGATTGATTGCTTGCGTTCCTGATTTCCTGAGAACTCCTGAAACCTAACGCTTCGCCCTCTTGCTCGCAAACTCACTTGATTTACTTTGCTATTTCGTTTACTGTTTTCACATCAGCTTCGCTTAATTTAATCTGAACTGCTATTAATCTATTGTGTGACTGAGAGTCCTCGTGGGATTCGATACCTTATATACTACGATTGCATTAACTGTGCACTTGCAGTAGAATAGGGATTAAAACTAGACCTATCAAGTGTTTGGCGCCGTTGCCGGGGACTCTTTGAGTTCACCTATTGATTTAGTACTAGGATTTAGACTAAGCATTCTTTTTAATTTTCTTGTTTACTCACGTTTTTGATTTTTGGATTCGCAGGGATTCGCACTGCATCGATCGTTGATCACCTTGCATCGATCGACACAAGGCGAGAACAGCGATGCTGAGATCTGAGACCTTCAATAGGTTCCGCACCATGGAACCTGTTATTTTGATTCGCGGTGATAACGGCGTTCTACGAGACCAAGAGGGTCACATATGCAACGCAAAAGGTCAGAAAATAGATGGGGAAGGAAATCCCATCTTACCAGATTACCATGTATTGGTTGGGCAAGTAGCTGAGATGCAGAGTAAGATAGATGACATCCATGACATCTTACTTAGGGAGAGACAGTTCCGAGCATAGGCAAAAACTGATAAATTTGCAGAGGTACATTATATGGCTGGAGCCGACTCTTATGGACATACATTGGGACATCAACACAGACAAGGTTCTAGGCATGCTCAAGGATCAAGAGACCAGAACTATACTTCCTATCTAGCGCCTCCTACACAAAGGAGCAAACTAGAGATGATGATAGAACAATCGATTGAAAAGCAACAGCAGAACACAGCTTCTTTCAGCTCGAAGCTGGAGAACCTGTACACTAATCTGAATGAGAAGTTTGAATCCTTGAGCACTCGTATGAAGCAGCTGGACATACAGATGGATCATTAATCATGTCTAGCAGTTAAGGCTGTTGAATTTGTGGAAGACAGTGGGGAATTTGATGTTGAATTGCCTGAGTTTGAAAGCTTCAATGCACCCGACTCAACAGAGATTGACATAGATCTCTTGACTTGGATAGTTCAGATCGAAGTGGGACCAAGCCAAGAAGAGAAATTTGAGTCTGAGATGGCTGGAATGGATCAAGAAGCGGATAAACCCGAGACCATAGTTGAAACACGAGCTGAGACGACAGCATCGATCGATGCATCACAAGCACCGATCGTTGCACCCCGAGAGGAACCAGTTTCACTCATATCTCAAGGACCTGCTAAGGAAAGAACCTATAAACCTCCATTGCCATTTCCGAAAGCTCCCGTTACGTCTAAAGATATGGTTCAGTGCACAGTAGTGGTTGACAAGAAGATGGTGGTTCCACAAGAGCCTATTCTAGCATCTTCAAGGCCTAAAACTACTCATAAACGAAAAGCTCCGAACATCAAAACTTTGCCAAAGGTAAAGCATAAATCCTCTAAGTTTAAACCTTCTGACTCCGCTGTTTTGAATGCAGGAAAGAGCGTTAAAACACCCAAGTGTCAATTTCACCCTACATTCATCCCGACGTTCCTTGGACGACATCATGCTACTACTGCTTACACACCACCATGGATGATAAGACATTCACAGAGACACTCAAAGTCTCTGTTGAAACCTCCATGAGTCTGACCTCTTTCCAAAAGTCAAGCTAATGACTTAAAACAAGCGCTGAGTGGGAGGCAACCCACTGTTAGGTTTAATTATTTTTCTTTCTCATTTTTGTGTTTTTCTTAGGATTTCACGTTTTTGGTTGTTTTTGTTAGTTATTAGATACAGAACACAAGTCTGGAGATGTGTGACGATCGTTGCTCTCATGTGCAACGGTCGTTGCAATTGGTTTAAATCGAAAATTAAGGTACGTTGAGCTAAACCGGAATCAATCTGGTTCAACCAGCATCGATCGTTGCCCCTAAAGCAACGATCGTTGCACCCACGACCAGGTAAGTCACCTTAAACCCTATTTTCTCTTCTTCTTCCCCATATCCGTTGGTCGACACACCGAGAACCTCCACCCAAAATCTACATTTCTTTGCCAAATTTCTTGTTTCTAAGCACTATTTTTCTCATTTTTACGCTCCCAATCCATTTCCCCAACCCATATCTCAAGAAATCAAGGTAATGTTCTTCAATTTTCGAATTTTCGGATTGGATTTTTAGGGTTTTAGGGTTGTTGATTTTTGGACCAAAAACTGATGATGCATGCGTAATTTAGACGATTTAGGGTGATGGATGATGATTTTGAACTGATTTGAGAATATGTTGTTTGGATTTGACTGATTTTTGATGATTTGTTTGCGGCAAAATCGCCCTGCAACGGTCGTTGCTCTCGAGCAACGGTCGTTGCATTGCAATTTTGGGAAATGTTCGATAACGCGAAATCGCCTTGCAACGATCGATGCCTTAGATGCAACGGTCGATGCTTCGCGATTTCACACTGAAATTTTGCCGAGACTTGATGAATGTTTGAACTTTGTTTTTGCAGATGGCGTCTCAAAGGCAACCCCGCAAGAAGCGAGCCACATCGTCCACAGCAACAAGACACTACACCCCACCGCCTCAATGGTTTAACAGGGAATCAGAGTCACCCGCACCGTACAACAGATATGGGCCACCAATTGCTTTACCTCGGACCAGAGAGGACGCCACACCATTTCAGACGACCAGACAGTGGCCGCAGGACCTCACACGTTTCTTAAGGTCCGCTGAGTTCACAGAGCGGCCATTGCTCTCTTCATGGGACGAGTATGACTCGCTACTCTACAGTGGTTGGTGTGGGATGATCATCAAGCCGACCAAGTTCGCGGACTACTCCACCTGCAGGATTCTGGGGATCGATGAGCAGGTGATGGCTGTGTGCAGAGGCGTTGGTCTAGGGACAATGCCGATGCGACACTATGACCTCTATCCTGAGCTGGTCAGGCAGCTATTGGCCACTTGCAGGGTGGTTTACTCGGATCCCGACCACAGGAGCGCTACAGGGGGTGCTTTCACCTTCATGAGTTGGGGAGTCAGGTATCGGATTCCTCTACTTGATCTCTGCAGGATCTACGGGTTCAGTACTGCGCCGAGGCGCATAGCCATGCCACTCGAGTGGGATCCGGTGGAGGCTCGCACATTCTGGGAAAGTATTGGCAGCGGTCGATACAACTCCAGGACCACACCAGTAGTGCAGATGAGACATCCGGTGCTGCGATATGTCTCGCGTATCTTGTGCTGGAGCTTGCTTTGCAAGTTTGAGGCCAACAAGATGCGCAAACTTGAGATGGAGTTGCTGTTTATGGGGCTGAGAGATCAGTTTAGAGATTCTGGCGTGAGAGATCCGACTGCGGGTCTCAACTTGGGAGTCATTTTCGCACAGCATTTGGTTGATTTGCAGCTGAAGCCGTTTGATGGAGCTGGTACAGAGACGGTAGGGAGTTTACTTACTCCCATCTTTGAGTATTGTGGGATTCCTCTTCATGGCACAGAGCGTGATACGGCTCGCGAGTTCCTGGATCTCAGTCATCTGCAGAGCGCTACCTGGCTCAAGGAGGGGCGCATTTGGGTTTACACTGATCCGACCACTGGGAGGACTGGTATCGAGCTTCCCGCTGCCAGATGGACACAGATTGACACATTAGAGGCACTGAGATTTCAGCCTCCTGAGTCTGCGCAGCGTGGGATTCCGACCATGGCTCATCCGCTGGGAGAGCCTTCCTCACGAGCTTCGGCATCTTCTGCCCCTGCTCCTGCGCCCGCGCCTGCCCCTGTCGACATTGTGGGTCCCTTTCATGAGCCTGCGATGGCTTACGGTGCATATTCTGAGGCAGAGTGGAGAGAGAGATCCGATGGTATGTTTCGAGTTCTTTGGAACTTCATGCGTACTTGCAGCTGCAGGAGGCCACCACAGATCCATCAGCCCGTACCTGACCGTCGTCGACAGCGATCTCCGACTGATACCGATCCCGCACCCGAGGCAGCCGATGATGATGCACTGTATGGTGGGATAGATGATGTTAGCGAGTGAGATCAGTCTCCATGTTCAGTCTTTCGGTTCTGTATTCTGACTTTTTCTTTTCTTTTGCACTTTTCTTCTTTGATTTTTAGGATTCTACTATGTTTGGATGATTTGCACTTTATTTGGTACATCTTTTGCTTCGGTTTTACTCTGTTTCTAGTGTTCTAAACTTGCAGGGATCAAAATTGACAAAAACAGACGGACTAACCTGCTAACTTGATGACTGTTCGTGAAAACGCAGTGCGTCGATCGATACACCATTGTGTCGATCGTTACAATACGAAAGAATCGCGCAGCAACGGTCGGTGCATGTGCGACAGAGGTAAAACCCGACAGAACTAAAACATCCATTAACCTTTTTTTTCTTTCTTTTTACCGATCCTTCGCTGGACACTACTGGGGACAGTGTGTCTTAAGTGTGGGGGAGGTGTTACTGACTTTTGTTTTCTGTTTTCTTAAGAGTCAGTCCGTTTTTCAAAATTTTTTGTTTTATTGAGTCAAAATTGTTTAAGTAAGAAACTATGATTTTCTGAGAAGATTTACAAGACTTGCAGGAACTTAAGTAACCATAGGGATGAAGTTGCAGGATCTATCTATGACTATTAGAAAACCCCATCACAGATGATATACCATGGATTTTACCGGTTTTAACCATGGTATATGCCTTATTTATCGAGTCTTATGTTATGTTTTGGAGTCTTTTTAGTATGTTTACAGGTTTAGACATGTTTGGAGCATAATTGGAGTTATTGGAGCATTCTGGAGCATTTTGGAGATTTAACCCGAGAGATGGACTTCACTGTCGAATTCACAGACCTGCATCGATCGATACACCTGTGGCAACGATCGATGCAAGGTCGACGCAGACAATCTCGCGAGCGTTAATGAAGAATGAGGATTAATGCACTAAAGCCCAGAAAGCCCATATATTTACACAGAAGCCCAAAACGTGTTTTAGCTATTATATAAGGGTTTTTAAGCCATTGTTTAGGCCACGCTTTACTTTAGTTTTATTTTATTTCAGAGAGCCTTAGGGGCTGATCCTGTTCTCGAAAGAGACTTGATTTCGAACCCCTGTTGATTATTCTGTTTTATGATATTTGGTTTTCTACTTAAGATGTTTTCTGTTTCGATGAATATGTCTGAGTAGTTTACCTGTTAGGTTGAAGGATTCTCATTAGGGATTTCATGGAACTATAGTTTAATTAATCTGTAGGGATTCATATCTGCTAGTTCTTTGTTTAGGTTGTTCTTAATGCTTAATCTGAAGTAGCTAATCAGAATTATGATGTTAGGTTGATTGATACAACGAGAGTTGGTTAATTAGCTAGAAAGAACCTAGATGAGCAATTTGATCTACTCGCAAAGAGATTTGGTTTAGGGGAATTGTGAACATATCAAACCTGATCATTAATGCTAGTTTAATCTGTTAGTAATTGCAAAGAGATTTGGATTCCTGCACTTAGACTTAGAGAATTCTCGCAACGAGAGTTGGTGAATTCTATATCCGTGTTTGAGTTCTAGAACAGTTATTGATTAGATCTAGATAGATTGATTGCTTGCGTTCCTGATTTCCTGAGAACTCCTGAAACCTAACGCTTCGCTTCCTTGCTCACAACTCGCTGCTGTTTACTTTTTGCTTGCTGATTTACTGCTTTTCCATATTGCTTTCTCCTAGTTTAATCTCTTCTGTTTTATAATCTATCGTTGACCGGAGTCCCTGTGGATTCGATACCCTAAGTACTACAACTACATCACTGTGCACTTGCAGTTAGTATAGGGATTAATTCTTGACCTATCAAGTTTTTGGCGCCGTTGCCGGGGACTCTTTTGAGTCCTCGATAGATTTGAACTTATGGTTTAGACTAGGTTTTTCGTTTTTCCTTTTTGTTACTAATTTTTTTTTTTTCTTTTTCTGTTCTTGCGTTTCAGGTACGCCTGTAATCGCCTTGCATCGATCGACACGGTCCTGTGTGTCGATCGACACATCATCGCGCTTGCATCGATCGACGCTTCTCCTGCATCGATCGACACATATCGTAAGAAAGATGTGTGATTTCTTCAGTCCAGGGATTAACAGATCACAGATAGCTGGGTTGAAGAGTAAACTCGACTATCTGCACAGTCTTATACTTGAAAAGTATGGGCAAGAACCTCCTGCAGCCACTGCTTTTGAGACTAGGATGGAAACTATGATGGAGCAGTTATTGGAAAGACAGGAAGAGGAGAGAAACTACATAAATGGTTCTGGGTTTCAAGGAAACAGGTATGGAGATCAGCAAGGTAATTCTTATCAGACACCTCCCGCTGCTAGTGCTTTTGAGAGAAAGATGGAAGCCATGATGGAGCAGCTGCTAGAGAATCAGACCAAGTTTGCTGTGGACTTCGACAGGAAACTGGAAGCTATACATGAAAATCTGAGTGGGAAGCTTGCATACTTGAGCACACATTTGAAGAAGCTAGATGTCCAAGTTCAGCAGACAGCTGGAGCAATACAAAGGCAAAATGAAGCTAGAAGAGCTGAACAGTACAGATCCATCAAAGCTGTGACCTTAGGGGATGAGATTGAGTTGCTAGGTGAAGAAGAGAGCATAATCTCGGATTTTCTGGGTGAATATTGTCTGCCTGATACATGCATCGATCGACACCCCCTATGTGTCGGTCGACACGCCGTTCTGACGGCAATTTCGAGTTCTTTCGAGAAACAGAATCGCCTTGCATCGATCGACACACATTATGCAACGATCGACACAGAACGCACACATGACCAGAAACCTGCAACAGTACCAGAACGAGCCTACGAGCCCCCTGTGCCGTATCCTAAGGTTCCCAAACCCTCCAAACAAGAGATAGGAGTGGCTAACTGCATAAAAGTGATAGATAAGAAGGTGAATGAAACACCAACAGTTGAAACTTTGCGAGTTCATGCAAAGAAGATGATCTCCACTGATGGTCATCTGAAAGAAGAAGTTAAGATTGGTGGAACTAAAGTATCTGATAGTGGAAAGAAGAAGATGGCAGTTCCTCTTGAACCTGCTATAACATCTTCAGCACCTACAACTGCTCATAAGCAGAAAGCTCCAGACATCAGATATACATCAAAGGTAAGGTACAAATCACCTAAGCTTAAACCTTCTGATCACATTGTTTTGAATGCAGGAAAACGCAGTGCACCACCCAAGATTCGCTCCCGCCCTGATTCTGATTTCTCTTTCCTTGGGAAGTCTCATGATCATAATGCCTATACACCTCCTTGGATGAAGAGATATTCACAGAGATATTCAAAGTCTCTGTTGAAACCCCCATGAATCTAATCTCTTCCCATAGTCAAGCTACTGACTAAAAACAAGCGCTGAGTGGGAGGCAACCCACTGTTAGGTTCGTTTTTGTTTTTCAATTTTCGTTTTGGTTTTGGTATTTTTAATTTTTCTGTTTAAGTGTGTTCAGAGCCGAGAGATACATGAAAAATCGCATTGCATCGATCGACACACATTGTGCATCGGTCGATGCAGTTGCGATTTACGGTTAGCCAATTTGATTGCGATTCAGACACCGGTTATCTCAATAACCGCGAGCATATTCGCCTTGCATCGATCGACACCCTTGTGGCATCGATCGACACAGGGCGACGAAAGGTAAGTAATCTGCAACTTTTCGGTTTGTTCTTCAATTTGATTATTTCTTTCACCGAGCTCATACTTTTATTACACTGGGGACAGTGTAGTTTAAGTGTGGGGGAGGAAGCTACTGACGCACGCTTTTGTTTTCTTAGTTTTTCGAAATTTGTTTTATTGAGTCAAAACTTGTATGAAACTATGATTTTTCGAGGAAACTTTTCGCTTGAACAGGAACTAAGTGACCATTGGACAGACTTGCAGAGCCTCTATGACTGTTAGAAAACTCAGACACGGATCAACCTACTGAGGACACCCACATCACTTCAGGTATCAGAGGATCCTTTTACTGACTTCACCTTAATACTGACTTAGATTTTCTCACCTAAGGGCTTGGTATACTTTGTGTCGGATTCCCTTTTTAGTTCTGACACAGCCTGTCAACCTATCCTATTTAGTTCCCTTCTCCCCTTCCATAAAGTAAAAAAAAAAATAATAATAAACTGCGGATGAGTTAGTAACTCCGAAGTGGTCATGGGAATGGTAGCAAACACTATTTTCTCTCATGTGATCCATGGAATGTGTCCAAAGTACACCCCTTAACGGGAAGAACACTGATAAAAAAATAAAATGATACCCAGTGGGGAAAAATCAGTTGTTAAGGAAGGGAAAGAGAAGAAAGGGACTAGAGAAAGATAGTATGGTGGTCTAGAGCTAGAGCTGGTAAGGTAAGAACCCATGTGCCCTTTGATCGATACTCCTTAGGTGAGACCGCACTTAAATACTTGCAGAAGTCAGTAGGGTGAATTTGAATGCTTGAATGTGATTGTGGAGTTTACTTGGGATAGTTGCTAAGTGTGGGGGAAGTATATTGTGGTCTTGAGTTCTGTAGGAAAGTTTTCAGTGGCTTACTAAGTGAATGTGATTGTGAAAGTTCCTAAGACGAAATGAGTTTCTGTGTTTTCAAACTTCTTCTCTTATACTTTGGTTCTTTACTTGCTTGAGGACAAGCAAGAGCTAAGTGTGGGGGAGTTGATATACCATGGATTTTACCGGTTTTAACCATGGTATATGCCTTATTTATCGAGTCTTATGTTATGTTTTGGAGTCTTTTTAGTATGTTTACAGGTTTAGACATGTTTGGAGCATAATTGGAGTTATTGGAGCATTCTGGAGCATTTTGGAGATTTAACCCGAGAGATGGACTTCACTGTCGAATTCACAGACCTGCATCGATCGATACACCTGTGGCAACGATCGATGCAAGGTCGACGCAGACAATCTCGCGAGCGTTAATGAAGAATGAGGATTAATGCACTAAAGCCCAGAAAGCCCATATATTTACACAGAAGCCCAAAACGTGTTTTAGCTATTATATAAGGGTTTTTAAGCCATTGTTTAGGCCACGCTTTACTTTAGTTTTATTTTATTTCAGAGAGCCTTAGGGGCTGATCCTGTTCTCGAAAGAGACTTGATTTCGAACCCCTGTTGATTATTCTGTTTTATGATATTTGGTTTTCTACTTAAGATGTTTTCTGTTTCGATGAATATGTCTGAGTAGTTTACCTGTTAGGTTGAAGGATTCTCATTAGGGATTTCATGGAACTATAGTTTAATTAATCTGTAGGGATTCATATCTGCTAGTTCTTTGTTTAGGTTGTTCTTAATGCTTAATCTGAAGTAGCTAATCAGAATTATGATGTTAGGTTGATTGATACAACGAGAGTTGGTTAATTAGCTAGAAAGAACCTAGATGAGCAATTTGATCTACTCGCAAAGAGATTTGGTTTAGGGGAATTGTGAACATATCAAACCTGATCATTAATGCTAGTTTAATCTGTTAGTAATTGCAAAGAGATTTGGATTCCTGCACTTAGACTTAGAGAATTCTCGCAACGAGAGTTGGTGAATTCTATATCCGTGTTTGAGTTCTAGAACAGTTATTGATTAGATCTAGATAGATTGATTGCTTGCGTTCCTGATTTCCTGAGAACTCCTGAAACCTAACGCTTCGCTTCCTTGCTCACAACTCGCTGCTGTTTACTTTTTGCTTGCTGATTTACTGCTTTTCCATATTGCTTTCTCCTAGTTTAATCTCTTCTGTTTTATAATCTATCGTTGACCGGAGTCCCTGTGGATTCGATACCCTAAGTACTACAACTACATCACTGTGCACTTGCAGTTAGTATAGGGATTAATTCTTGACCTATCAAGTTTTTGCTTATTTCTAGAAACTTGATAGGTCGAAGTTTTAATCCCTATTCTAAACTGCAAGTGCACAGTATAGTCAATGTAGTATATAGGGTTATCGAATCCACAGGGACACTTGGTCTCAAGAGAATCAAACCGTAGGAATTAATACTAGAAATAAGCAAGTAGTGATTGTAATGAATTGCGGTGCAAGAAAGTAAACAGTAGCAGGAAATCGGTTTGTAAGCAATAAACTAAAAGCGTCAAGCCTAGGGTATTCTCAGGAAATCAGACAAGCAAACAAGTTAATCAGTCAGGATCAAATTAAACTCAGTTCTAGAACTCAAATCACGGAAATAGAATTAACCAAATCTCTTTGCGAAAACTCTCTAAGTCTAAGTGCAGTAATCCAAATCTCTTTGCAATTACTAACAAATTAAACTAGCATTAAGTTCAAGTTCGATATGTTCACAATTAAACTAAACCAAATCTCTTTGCGAATAATTCAATTGCTCAACCTAAATAGTTCAGATTCCTAAACCCCACTCTCGTGACGTATTTAGTAACCTAGGATCTAGATTCTAATTGATCAGGTTAGAACTAGCTTTAAGCACAATTTAGTTTGAAGAACATTCTAATCATATGAATCCTAACTGAATTAAACAAGTCTAGCAAGTCATCAAACCCTAGTGAGAAACCCTAAACTCAACTATGGATCTACTCAGACATGATTGATGAAAACATAATCATAGAATAAATAGATTGCATATAAGAAATTAGAATATCAAAGGGGTTCGAAATCTTCTCCAAAATAAATCAATACAAGGAAAATAGATCAGCCCCAAAAGCTCTAAAAATCTCTTAGCTCTAAGTATCAAAGCGTATCTAAATTAAACACCAAAAACTAGTATATATAGGCATAATCTCGGCTGGGGCTTCTGTGTAAATACTGAAAGTATCTTGCGCTTCTTTGCAAATCTTCAATACTGGTTACGCCGACGCGTACGGCCCATCTCGCGACTGCATCGACCGATGCACAATGCGTGTCGATCGATGCAACATCAAATAATCGAACAGTGAATAAAGCTCTCGGCCAAAACGTCCCAAAATGCCCAAAATGCTCCATATATCTCCAATTAGCTCCAAACC
The DNA here is from genome assembly GCA_030180135.1 of Orychophragmus violaceus. NCBI lineage: Eukaryota > Viridiplantae > Streptophyta > Magnoliopsida > Brassicales > Brassicaceae > Orychophragmus > Orychophragmus violaceus. The sequence goes on along the minus strand of CM058230.1, from coordinate 55,794,874 downwards.
TGATTTAACCTGTAAAAGACTCTAAACTAATACAAAAGACTCTAAAAACACAACTATATCATGGTATAAAGTGGGTAAAAACCATGATATATCAACTCCCCCACACTTAGCCTTTGCTTGCCCTCAAGCAAAACAGAGAACTAAAATGCAGTGAAGAGGTTTGAAAACTCTTCAGAAACTCATTTTGTCATAGAAGCAACAGCATTCAGATTCCCCTTAGTAATCCACATGAAAGAATCAATCTACAGACATCAAGACCAACATGTACTTCCCCCACACTTAGCAACTGTCCCAAGTAAACGCCACAATCACATTCAAGCATTCAAATTCACCCTACTGACTTCTGCAAGTATTTAAGTGCGGTCTCACCTAAGGAGTATCGATCTAAAGGCACATGGATTCTTACCTTGCCAGCTCTAGACCACCATACTATCTTTCTCTAGTCCCTTTCTTCTCTTTCCCTTCTTTAACAACTGATTTTTCCCCACTGGGTATCATTTTATTTTTTTTATCAGTGTTCTTCCCGTTATGGGGTGTACTTTGGACACATTCCATGGATCACATGAGAGATAATAGTGTTTGCTACTATTCCCATGACCACTTCGGAGTTACTAACTCATCCGCAGTTTATTTATTTATTTATTTTTTTTTTATTTTTTATTTTTTACTTTTACAGAAGGGGAGAAGGGGACTAAATAGGACAGGTTTACAGGCTGTGTCAGAACCAACAAGGGAGTCCGACATAAAGCATACCAAGCCCTTAGGTGAGAAAAATTAAAGTCAGTATTAAGGTGAAGTCAGTAAAGGATCCTCTGATACCTGAAGTGATATGGGTGTCCTTAGTAGGCTGATCTGTGATGGGGTTTTCTAATAGTCATAGATAGATCTGCAGCTTCATCCTAATGGTCACTTAAGTTCCTGCAAATGCTGCTAATCTCCTCCAAAAATCATTGTTTCCTACTTAAACCAATTTTGACTCGAAAACAAATTTTGAAAAATTTAACTGACTCTAAGAAAACAAAAGAAACTAATTAGTAGAACCTCCCCCACACTTAAAACACACTGTCCCCAGTAGTGTCAAGCAAGGGATTGGTTAAAGAAAAGAAAAATTTAAAATAGTTGAATGGTTAGTTCTCTCGGGTTTTACCTCTGTCGCAGTCAGGCATCGATCGTTGCACTAGGTGCACCGACCGTTGCTGTGCGATTTCTGTTGTAACGATCGACACAAACGTGTGTCGATCGACGCAATGCGATTGTCACGAACCCTGCAACCAAAAACTCACCAAACAGAAACAAAAGCGTAAAATCTAGAAAAAATACTAAAATCAAAATGCAAAAACGAAAACAGTGGGTTGCCTCCCACTCAGCGCTCTTTTAACGTCAATAGCTTGACGTTTCAGCTGATCTAGGTAGAGGGTGCATCATCCAGAGGCAAAATCTGACCTTCTGGAATCTCGGCTTTCGCCCAATAATGTTTCACCCTCTGTCCATTCACAGTGAATTCAATACCATCCTTACCAGTTAGAACCACAGCTCCATACGGGCGCACCGCTTTGATTGTGAAAGGGCCAGACCACCTTGATTTCAGCTTTCCTGGAAACAAATGCAGACGAGAGTTATATAAAAGTACCTGATCATTAGGCTCAAATTGTCTGGAGACAATCTTCTTGTCATGATATGCCTTAGTCCTTTCTTTGTACAGCTTTGAGTTCTCATAAGCAAAATGTCTAATCTCATCCAACTCATTAAGCTGCACTAATCTCCTTTCTGCAGCAGACTTAAGATCAAAGTTCATCTGTTTTACAGCCCACGCTGCTTTATGCTCAAGTTCCACTGGCAGATGACATGCTTTTCCATATAGCAGATGGAATGGAGTGGTCCCAAGTGGTGTCTTGAATGCTGTCCTGTAAGCCCATAATGCATCATCCAACTTTGCTGCCCAATCCTTCCTTGTCTTTCCCACTGTCTTCTCAAGGATCTCTTTGATCTGTCTGTTAGAAACTTCTACTTGTCCACTAGTCTGAGGGTGATAAGGAGTAGCGACTCGATGATGAACTCCATGCTTCTTCAGCAGCTTTTCGAAGACCTTATTGATGAAATGAGATCCTCCATCACTTATCACTATACGAGGCACTCCAAATCTGGGAAATATGATGGTCTTAAACAGCTTAAGGACCACCGAAGAATCATTTGTTGGACTAGCTATTGCTTCCACCCATTTAGACACATAGTCCACAGCAACCAGAATGAATTTATTCCCATAGGACGAGGGAAAAGGACCCATGAAATCTATACCCCAGCAATCGAAAACCTCAACTTCCAGAATGAAATTCTGAGGCATCTCATGCTTCTTGCCGATTTTCCCTCTCCTTTGACAAACATCACACTAAGTGATGAAAGAATGAGCGTCTCTGAACATTGTAGGCCACCAGAAACCTGCTTGAAGAACTTTAGACACAGTCTTGAATGTAGCAAAATGTCCAGCATAATCTGATCCATGACAGTGGAAAAGGATGTCCGAAACTTCTGATTCAGCAATGCATCTCCTGTAAAGGCCATCTGAACAGTGTTTATAGAGATAAGGCTCATCCCAGTAGTATCTTCTAAGTTCCCTAAAGAACCTTTTCTTTTCATAGCCCTTTAGATCATCCGGTTCAGTCTCAGCAGCGAGGTAGTTAGCTATATCTGCATACCAGGGTCGATCAGAGGTAACCACAGCAGAGATCTCGAAATCATAATTTCCAATTCTGATCTTAAAACATTCTCGGTTCGTATCAGGTGTGCAACGACCGTTGCGCGAGCATGTGTCGATCGTTGCTTCCCCGATACTTGTATCGACCGTTGCCAATGTAACATCGATCGACACAGGGCGATCTTCCCGACAGTTCTGCAACTCATCTTCCAAATCCATCTCAGAAACTGTACCAACCATGTTGACGTTTTCCTCAGGCAAATAGTCATTTATGGGCACGTCCTCCTCAACCAGCATCCTTGAAAGATGATCAGCAACTCCATTCTCAACTCCCTTCTTGTCCCTTACTTCGATATCAAACTCCTGAAGCAACAGAATCCATCTCAACAGCCTCGGCTTAGCATCTTTCTTCTGCATCAGATACTTCAGGGCTGAATGATCAGTATGAACAATCACTTTAGAGCCAACAAGATAGGGGCGGAATTTCTCGAAAGCAAAGACAACGGCTAGCAGTTCTTTCTCTGTGGTTGCATAGTTCTTCTGCCCATCATCTAGTGTCCTACTAGCATAATAGATAGCATGAAGCTTTCTGTCCTTCTTCTGTCCTAGAACAGCTCCTACAGCAAAATCACTTGCATCACACATAACCTCAAAAGGTAAATCCCAATCTGGTGGCTGGACTACTGGAGCACTCACTAAAGCCTGCTTGATTTGTTCAAATGCAGCCTTACAGTCTGCATTGAACTCAAATTTTGTATCCTTACACAGCAAGGCAGTTAGTGGCCTAGCAATCTTACTGAAATCTTTGATGAACCGCCTATAGAAACCAGCATGTCCAAGAAAACTTCTTATGGCTTTAACAGAATCAGGTGCTTGCAGGTTTGTCATTACCTCAATCTTAGCGCGATCCACTTCGATCCCTGCTTCAGACACCTTATGTCCAAGAACAATACCATCTTTGACCATAAAATGGCATTTTTCCCAGTTAAGGACTAAGTGCTTCTCTTCGCATCTAGCCAGCACTTTGCACAGATTCTCTAGACATTCATTATAAGACGATCCGTAGACTGAGAAATCATCCATAAATACCTCCATAAAGTCCTCAATCATATCAGTGAATATGGACATCATGCATCTCTGAAAAGTTGCAGGAGCATTGCAGAGTCCAAAAGGCATCCTACGGTAAGAAAATGTGCCATATGGACAAGTGAAAGTAGTCTTTCCCTGATCTTCTGGGTGGATAGGAATCTGAAAGAAACCTGAGTATCCATCGAGGAAGCAGTAGTAAGGGTGATTTGCTAACCTCTCCAGCATCTGGTCAATGAAAGGTAAGGGAAAGTGATCCTTTCTAGTTGCAGCATTTAGTTTCCTGTAGTCTATGCACATTCTGTGTCCCGTCACAGTCCTAGTAGGTATCAGCTCATTCTTCTCATTCTTCATGACTGTAACTCCACCCTTCTTAGGCACTACATGGACTGGACTTACCCAATCACTGTCTGAAATAGGATAGATGATCCCAGCATCCAGAAGCTTCATAATCTCCTTCTTAACCACTTCCTGGAGATTGGGATTAAGCCTTCTCTGATGCTCAATAGATGTCTTAGACTCATCCTCAAGATGTATCCGATGCATGCACAGCTTTGGTGAGATACCTGAAATGTCATCAAGAGAATAGCCAAGAGCCTTGCGATGCTTGCGCAGCTTGCTTAGCAGTAAAGTGAGCTCTGCGTTGTTCAAACTAGCGTTAACTATCACTGGATCAGTTGAATTAGGTCCAAGAAACGCGTACCTTAGCCCGGTTGGAAGTTGTTTCAAGTCTACCTTCAGAGCTTTTTCTTCTGCCCAGTCTGCGTCGCTTTGCAACGACCGATGCTTAGTAGGTGTTGGTCGTTGCATCGTCGCATCAGATACTTCAACTTGCATTGCAACTTCAACAGAATCCATCAGTCTTCTATAGCACATTGCTGGCTCGTCCTGCAGGTATTCCAACTCCATTATAGAGCTCAGTAAAGCTCTTTCCAGTGGATCTTCAGCATGTGACTGGTGAAAGTACTCTGCAGCTAATTCACTAAGTGTGTCCACATAGAAAGTCTGTCCGTCGATGGTTGGTCTCTTTACCAGCTTGTTCATATCAAAACTCATCTTCAGATCACCCACATTCAGAATTATCTTACCTCTCTGACAGTCAATCATTGCACCAGCTGTAGCTAAGAAAGATCTGCCCAAAATTAGTGGATCCTTTGGTTCCTGTCCATATTGTAGAACCACAAAGTCAGTAGGTATCGCGCATTGGCCGATAATTATAGGTACATCCTCCAATACTCCTTCGGGAATCCTGACCGTTCTGTCTGCTAGAACCAGTGATATCCTAGTGGGTCTGAAATCAGTCATACCGAGCCTCTTAGCAACTGAGAGAGGCATAAGGTTCACACTGGAACCAAGATCACATAAGGATCTTTCGAATCTCTCCCTGTAGATGGTGCAATCCAATACGAAGCTCCCAGGATCTTTCAATTTCTCAGGGGACCTGCCTTGAATCACTGCACTACATACCTCACTGATCATCATCACACTTTCTTCATCAGTCCATTTGCCAGCAAACATGTCTTTAAGGCATCTCCTCATCATTGGTGAAGTATCCATGGAGTCAAGCAAAGGCACTTCAACTTTCACCCTTTTTATCATCTCTTTGCATTTAGCATACTGCCTCTCGCTTTTAGCCTTCCTGGGATTCTTAGGATAGGGTACTTTAGGCTTGTACACCTTCTCTGTCGATTGCTTTGGATCCTATGACTTTTCATTCTCGGCAGTCGTCTTGCAACGATCGTTACTAGATTTGTGTCGATCGTTGCTGGGTGACTTCGCGACATCAACTTCTTTGTTATCGCTTTGCGTCGACCGCTGCTTTGTAGCATCGATCGATGCGTCGAATTAATACTAGAAATAATACTAGAAATAAGCAAGTAGTGGAGGGCCTCAAGTTGAAAAGAGAAGTCAAAAGTTGATCTCCTCAAGTTGCAGAAGAAAATGGAGGGCCAACAAAAGTTTTATTCCGACATGGTGCGGAGCGAGCGAGAGAGAGTTCAGGCCGCGGTTAGGGCGAAAGCGCAAACGCATTTTGATCTTTTTCAACGATTTGTGAAGGACCAGGATGTCGCCGTTGCCCTCCAAGTCGAGCAAGCCCAAATTTCTGGTCTGAGGAATTGCTTGGTAAAGCTCAGTGGTGAAGGGATATCGTTTCCACAAACTCTTCTGGATCAAGTTGCTGCTGACGAGGTCGCAGTGAATGCCAAGCTTGACGAGATAGAGGTGGTGACCAAAGAAGAACTCACATTCGTCCTTTCCCCTGTGCATCATCCTCTCATTAATCGTTTCCGTGACTCCCCTCCTCCTGTTCCAACTCAAGTCGACCAATTTGGAACCAATCATGGGATAATTCCAGAAGCGGTTCCTGCTGGTCTCGTCCAATCTGTTCATTCGGAGGTCGCGACTTTAGAGAGTGCTTCTGAGGCGCAGGATGGAAGCAAGACTGAGAAGTCGACGATCGTGACTGATTAATAATCTGTTTTATCTTGTAACAGTATTTCTTTTGACTCTGCGAACCTTTTGCCTTTTTAATTTAAGTTTTGTTATAAGCTTTGACTTTGTTTGTGGAGCTTAATTTGTAAAACTTAATTAAATGGCGGTTTAGGTTTTAGCCGAGCATATCTACTCTTGGTTTTCATTTTTAACCAAGTAGCGATCAAGTTTAAGCAACTTTGCGATTTTTAAGTAATTAAAACTAATCTTGTATTAAGTTTGTTGGTCTCGCGCTTGTAGTTAAATCAAGGCGCTTTCACCATTAAACTTAAACAATTTAGTATTAAGTCGTACTCCTATAAACAAGTAGTCGGACTAATCTTGTATTAAGTTCCGTCAAATTCAAACGATTTAGCGACTTTTTTAGTAGTCGTACTAATCTCGTATTAAACTTTGTCGTTTTAAACTTAATCAATTTAGCGACTTCTTGCTATAAGGCGGTTTGCGAGACTTACAGTTGCTCGGCTTAGTTCTAAGGGCGGGAGAATGTGCGAGTCTTTTATGCACGACTTATTTGTTATCTCCTACCACGAAGAATTTGCGGGACGGATCCCGGCTTTTCCTTGCCACGATGTGCACTTCGTGCGCAAGGAAGACCACGCCTCTGGCCAGGAGGCATGATGCTAGTGCGAGTCTTTGCTCGGCTTTCTGTGAGTTACTTGGACTCGACTTTTGCGAACTAAGGAGCTCGTCTTTCTGCGAGTCATTGCTCGTTTTTCTGCGAGTCATTGCTCGTCTTTCTGCGAGTCATTGCTCGTCTTTCTGCGAGTCATTGCTCGTCTTTCTGCGAGTCATTGCTCGTCTTTCTGCGAGTTAGAACTCGGCTTTTTGCGAGGCTTTGTTAGTATCAAAAATATTTAAATATTTTATTGAAAAGACTTACCCGTTTTGGCTTTCAAGACGATGAATTTGTCTGGAAAAAATGAAGATTTTATTAGATTTGTGACTGTGCCGGTAAAGGCTGCCTACGTATCTTCCGAGGAAGAATCAAGTCACTCGTAGTTCATAGTACACTTTTTTTTTTTTTTTTTTGGCGCGATGGCCTTGCCGTTTTTTTTTAGAAGTACTCCTTCAGGCTTGCCGAGTTCCAGGATCGAGGTAGAGCTTTGCCTTTCATTGACTCGAGTTCGTAGACTCCTGGCTTGATGACTTTTGTGACTTTATAAGGTCCTTCCCATTTCGCTCCGAGTTTTCCCGCTCTCCACTCCTTAGTATTTTCGTAAAACTTTCGGAGGTCGTAGTCACCGAGTTGAAAGTGTCGTTCCTTGACTTTCTGATTGTAGTACCGAGCTGCGAGCTGTTGGTAGTTTTGAATCCTGAGTAGGGCTCGATCTCGTTCCTCCTCTATGGTGTCAAGAGCTTGGATTAACATCTTCTCATTGATCTCGGTATGGTGCGGCATGAGAGATCGGCGGAGAGTGTGAACGTTAGCTTCTGCTGGTACCATTGCTTCTACGCCAAAGGCTAACGAGAATGGGGTGGCCCCTGTTGCGCTGCGGGGTGTCGTTCTATGCGACCAAAGGACTCCGTCTAACTCATCTGCCCAAACTCCTTTTTTGCTTTCAAGGCGTTTTTTGATGCCGGCAATGATGGTTTTATTTGTAGCTTCGGCTTGACCATTCCCCTGAGGATACCTCGGTGTTGACTTGCTAAGGCGTATATCCCACTTCTTGCAGAACCCTTCGAATACTTTCGAGATGAATTGTGATCCGTTATCTGTGACGATCTCATAAGGTAGCCCAAAACGACATATTATGTATTTCCAGACGAAATTTTGAACCTGGACATCGTGGATTGCGAAGTAAGCCTTGGCCTCTACCCACTTTGTGAAGTAGTCGGTCATAATGAGCAGAAAACGTCTTTGATTGGATAATGGTAACGGTCCAACGATGTCCATTGCCCATCTCATGAACGGGTAAGCCGCGGTTGATGTCGTGAGTAATTCTGTAGGTCGATGTATGAATGGCGCATGTCGCAGACACTTTTCACACTTGTTAGAATAGGTCTCGCAGTCGGTTATCATAGTCGGCCAATAGTGACCGTTGATATACCATGGATTTTAGGGCTTTTAACCATGGTATATGTGTTATTTATCGAGTCTTTTACTATGTTTTAGAGTCTTTTCAGGTGTTTATTAGGTACAAGCACATTTGGAGCATATTTGGTGATTTAGACACTTTCTGGAGCTAATTGGAGTATTTGGCCGAGAGATGAAGTTCACTATTGATATTTCCGAGTTGCATCGACCGACACACTTGTGGCAACGATCGATGCACCAGCGAGATGGGCCAAAAGACGGTTTAATAAAGAATGATGAAACTGCAGTCCTGCCCAGAAGTTCCTAATATTTACAAAGAAGCCCCAAAACGTGTTTTAGGTTATAAATAGAGTTTTTAAGCCAATGTTTAGGCTACGCTTTTGATACGCTTCACTTTAGTTTTATCTTATTTCAGAAAGCCTGAGGGGCTGATCCTGATCTCGAAAGAGACTTGATTTTGAACCCCAGTTCTTATTTGATTTTATGATATTTGGTTTTCTACTTATGATGTTTTCTGTTTCGATGAACATGTCTGAGTAGATTACCTGTTAGGTTGAAGGATTCTCAATAGGGATTTCAGAGAATTATAGTTTAATTAATCTGTAGAGATCCATATCTGCTAGTTCTTTATCTAAGTTGATCTTAATGCTTAATCTGAAGTAGCTAATCAGAATTATGATGTTAGGTTGATTAATGCAACAGAAGTTGGTTAATTTAACTAGAAAGAATTTAGATAAGCAATTAAACTGTTCGCAAACGGAAGTTTGGTTCAGGTTAATTGTGAACATATCAAACTTGGAATTAATGCTAGTTTAATCTGTTAGTTCTCGCAAACGGAAGTTTGGTTTGCTGCACTTAGACTTAGAGAATTATCGCAAAGGAATTTGGTTAATTCTATATCAATGTTTGAGTTCTAGAATAGTTATTGATTGGATCTAGATAGATTGATTGCTTGCGTTCCTGATTTCCTGAGAACTCCTGAAACCTAACGCTTCGCCCTCTTGCTCGCAAACTCACTTGATTTACTTTGCTATTTCGTTTACTGTTTTCACATCAGCTTCGCTTAATTTAATCTGAACTGCTATTAATCTATTGTGTGACTGAGAGTCCTCGTGGGATTCGATACCTTATATACTACGATTGCATTAACTGTGCACTTGCAGTAGAATAGGGATTAAAACTAGACCTATCAAGTGTTTGGCGCCGTTGCCGGGGACTCTTTGAGTTCACCTATAGATTTAGTACTAGGATTTAGACTAAGCATTCTTTTTAATTTTCTTGTTTACTCACGTTTTTGATTTTTGGATTCGCAGGGATTCGCACTGCATCGATCGTTGATCACCTTGCATCGATCGACACAAGGCGAGAACAGCGATGCTGAGATCTGAGACCTTCAATAGGTTCCGCACCATGGAACCTGTTATTTTGATTCGCGGTGAAAACGGCGTTCTACGAGACCAAGAGGGTCACATATGCAACGCAAAAGGTCAGAAAATAGATGGGGAAGGAAATCCCATCTTACCAGATTACCATGTATTGGTTGGGCAAGTAGCTGAGATGCAGAGTAAGATAGATGACATCCATGACATCTTACTTAGGGAGAGACAGTTCCGAGCATAGGCAAAAACTGATAAATTTGCAGAGGTACATTATATGGCTGGAGCCGACTCTTATGGACATACATTGGGACATCAACACAGACAAGGTTCTAGGCATGCTCAAGGATCAAGAGACCAGAACTATACTTCCTATCTAGCGCCTCCTACACAAAGGAGCAAACTAGAGATGATGATAGAACAATCGATTGAAAAGCAACAGCAGAACACAGCTTCTTTCAGCTCGAAGCTGGAGAACCTGTACACTAATCTGAATGAGAAGTTTGAATCCTTGAGCACTCGTATGAAGCAGCTGGACATATAAATGGATCATTAATCATGTCTAGCAGTTAAGGCTGTTGAATTTGTGGAAGACAGTGGGGAATTTGATGTTGAATTGCCTGAGTTTGAAAGCTTCAATGCACCCGACTCAACAGAGATTGACATAGATCTCTTGACTTGGATAGTTCAGATCGAAGTGGGACCAAGCCAAGAAGAGAAATTTGAGTCTGAGATGGCTGGAATGGATCAAGAAGCGGATAAACCCGAGACCATAGTTGAAACACGAGCTGAGACGACAGCATCGATCGATGCATCACAAGCACCGATCGTTGCACCCCGAGAGGAACCAGTTTCACTCATATCTCAAGGACCTGCTAAGGAAAGAACCTATAAACCTCCATTGCCATTTCCGAAAGCTCCCGTTACGTCTAAAGATATGGTTCAGTGCACAGTAGTGGTTGACAAGAAGATGGTGGTTCCACAAGAGCCTATTCTAGCATCTTCAAGGCCTAAAACTACTCATAAACGAAAAGCTCCGAACATCAAAACTTTGCCAAAGGTAAAGCATAAATCCTCTAAGTTTAAACCTTCTGACTCCGCTGTTTTGAATGCAGGAAAGAGCGTTAAAACACCCAAGTGTCAATTTCACCCTACATTCATCCCGACGTTCCTTGGACGACATCATGCTACTACTGCTTACACACCACCATGGATGATAAGACATTCACAGAGACACTCAAAGTCTCTGTTGAAACCTCCATGAGTCTGACCTCTTTCCAAAAGTCAAGCTAATGACTTAAAACAAGCGCTGAGTGGGAGGCAACCCACTGTTAGGTTTAATTATTTTTCTTTCTCATTTTTGTGTTTTTCTTAGGATTTCACGTTTTTGGTTGTTTTTGTTAGTTATTAGATACAGAACACAAGTCTGGAGATGTGTGACGATCGTTGCTCTCATGTGCAACGGTCGTTGCAATTGGTTTAAATCGAAAATTAAGGTACGTTGAGCTAAACCGGAATCAATCTGGTTCAACCAGCATCGATCGTTGCCCCTAAAGCAACGATCGTTGCACCCACGACCAGGTAAGTCACCTTAAACCCTATTTTCTCTTCTTCTTCCGCATATCCGTTGGTCGACACACCGAGAACCTCCACCCAAAATCTACATTTCTTTGCCAAATTTCTTGTTTCTAAGCACTATTTTTCTCATTTTTACGCTCCCAATCCATTTCCCCAACCCATATCTCAAGAAATCAAGGTAATGTTCTTCAATTTTCGAATTTTCGGATTGGATTTTCAGGGTTTTAGGGTTGTTGATTTTTGGACCAAAAACTGATGATGCATGCGTAATTTAGACGATTTAGGGTGATGGATGATGATTTTGAACTGATTTGAGACAATGTTGTTTGGATTTGACTGATTTTTGATGATTTGTTTGCGGCAAAATCGCCCTGCAACGGTCGTTGCTCTCGAGCAACGGTCGTTGCATTGCAATTTTGGGAAATGTTCGATAACGCGAAATCGCCTTGCAACGATCGATGCCTTAGATGCAACGGTCGATGCTTCGCGATTTCACACTGAAATTTTGCCGAGACTTGATGAATGTTTGAACTTTGTTTTTGCAGATGGCGTCTCAAAGGCAACCCCGCAAGAAGCGAGCCACAGCGTCCACAGCAACAAGACACTACACCCCACCGCCTCAATGGTTTAACAGGGAATCAGAGTCACCCGCACAGTACAACAGATATGGGCCACCAATTGCTTTACCTCGGCCCAGAGAGGACGCCACACCATTTCAGACGACCAGACAGTGGCCGCAGGACCTCACACGTTTCTTAAGGTCCGCTGAGTTCACAGAGCGGCCATTGCTCTCTTCATGGGACGAGTATGACTCGCTACTCTACAGTGGTTGGTGTGGGATGATCATCAAGCCGACCAAGTTCGCGGACTACTCCACCTGCAGGATTCTGGGGATCGATGAGCAGGTGATGGCTGTGTGCAGAGGCATTGGTCTAGGGACAATGCCGATGCGACACTATGACCTCTATCCTGAGCTGGTCAGGCAGCTATTGGCCACTTGCAGGGTGGTTTACTCGGATCCCGACCACAGGAGCGCTACAGGGGGTGCTTTCACCTTCATGAGTTGGGGAGTCAGGTATCGGATTCCTCTACTTGATCTCTGCAGGATCTACGGGTTCAGTACTGCGCCGAGGCGCATAGCCATGCCACTCGAGTGGGATCCGGTGGAGGCTCGCACATTCTGGGAAAGTATTGGCAGCGGTCGATACAACTCCAGGACCACACCAGTAGTGCAGATGAGACATCCGGTGCTGCGATATGTCTCGCGTATCTTGTGCTGGAGCTTGCTTTGCAAGTTTGAGGCCAACAAGATGCGCAAACTTGAGATGGAGTTGCTGTTTATGGGGCTGAGAGATCAGTTTAGAGATTCTGGCGTGAGAGATCCGACTGCGGGTCTCAACTTGGGAGTCATTTTCGCACAGCATTTGGTTGATTTGCAGCTGAAGCCGTTTGATGGAGCTGGTACAGAGACGGTAGGGAGTTTACTTACTCCCATCTTTGAGTATTGTGGGATTCCTCTTCATGGCACAGAGCGTGATACGGCTCGCGAGTTCCTGGATCTCAGTCATCTGCAGAGCGCTACCTGGCTCAAGGAGGGGCGCATTTGGGTTTACACTGATCCGACCACTGGGAGGACTGGTATCGAGCTTCCCGCTGCCAGATGGACACAGATTGACACATTAGAGGCACTGAGATTTCAGCCTCCTGAGTCTGCGCAGCGTGGGATTCCGACCATGGCTCATCCGCTGGGAGAGCCTTCCTCACGAGCTTCGACATCTTCTGCCCCTGCTCCTGCGCCCGCGCCTGCCCCTGTCGACATTGTGGGTCCCTTTCCTGAGCCTGCGATGGCTTACGGTGCATATTCTGAGGCAGAGTGGAGAGAGAGATCCGATGGTATGTTTCGAGTTCTTTGGAACTTCATGCGTACTTGCAGCTGCAGGAGGCCACCACAGATCCATCAGCCCGTACCTGACCGTCGTCGACAGCGATCTCCGACTGATACCGATCCCGCACCCGAGGCAGCCGATGATGATGCACTGTATGGTGGGATAGATGATGTTAGCGAGTGAGATCAGTCTCCATGTTCAGTCTTTCGGTTCTGTATTCTGACTTTTTCTTTTCTTTTGCACTTTTCTTCTTTGATTTTTAGGATTCTACTATGTTTGGATGATTTGCACTTTATTTGGTACATCTTTTGCTTCGGTTTTACTCTGTTTCTAGTGTTCTCAACTTGCAGGGATCAAAATTGACAAAAACAGACGGACTAACCTGCTAACTTGATGACTGTTCGTGAAAACGCAGTGCGTCGATCGATACACCATTGTGTCGATCGTTACAATACGAAAGAATCGCGCAGCAACGGTCGGTGCATGTGCGACAGAGGTAAAACCCGACAGAACTAAAACATCCATTAACCTTTTTTTCTTTCTTTTTACCGATCCTTCGCTGGACACTACTGGGGACAGTGTGTCTTAAGTGTGGGGGAGGTGTTACTGACTTTTGTTTTCTGTTTTCTTAAGAGTCAGTCCGTTTTTCAAAATTTTTTGTTTTATTGAGTCAAAATTGTTTAAGTAAGAAACTATGATTTTCTGAGAAGATTTACAAGACTTGCAGGAACTTAAGTAACCATAGGGATGAAGTTGCAGGATCTATCTATGACTATTAGAAAACCCCATCACAGATCAACCTACTGGGAACACCCACATCACTTCAGGTATCAGAGGATCCTTTTACTGACTTCAACCTTAATACTGACTTAGATTTCTCACCTAAGGGCTTGGTATACTTTGTGTCGGATTCCCTTGTTAGTTCTGACACAGCCTGTAAACCTGTCCTATTTAGTTCCCTTCTCCCCTTCTGTAAAGTAAAAAAAAAAATAATAATAATAAACTGAGGATGAGTTAGTAACTCCGAAGTGGTCATGGGAATAGTAGCAAACACTATTATCTCTCATGTGATCCATGGAATGTGTCCAAAGTACACCCCATAACGGGAAGAACACTGATAAAAAAAATAAAATGATACCCAGTGGGGAAAAATCAGTTGTTAAAGAAGGGAAAGAGAAGAAAGGGACTAGAGAAAGATAGTATGGTGGTCTAGAGCTGATAAGGTTAGAATCCATGTGCCCTTTGATCGATATTCCTTAGGTGAGACCGCACTTAAATACTTGCAGAAGTCAGTAGGGAGAATTTGAATGCTTGAATGTGATTGTGGAGTTTACCTAGGACAGTTGCTAAGTGTGGGGGAAGTACATTGTGGTCTTAATATCCTATGATTGATTCTTGCAGTGGTTTACTAAGGGGAATCTGAGTATTGTAGCTTCTAGGATGAAATGAGTTTCTGAAGAGTTTTCAAACCTCTTATCTACATTTAGTTCTTTGTCTTGCTTGAGGACAAGCAAGAGCTAAGTGTGGGGGAGTTGATATACCATGGATTTTAGGGCTTTTAACCATGGTATATGTGTTATTTATCGAGTCTTTTACTATGTTTTAGAGTCTTTTCAGGTGTTTATTAGGTACAAGCACATTTGGAGCATATTTGGTGATTTAGACACTTTCTGGAGCTAATTGGAGTATTTGGCCGAGAGATGAAGTTCACTGTTGATATTTCCGAGTTGCATCGACCGACACACTTGTGGCAACGATCGATGCACCAGCGAGATGGGCCAAAAGACGGTTTAATAAAGAATGATGAAACTGCAGTCCTGCCCAGAAGTTCCTAATATTTACAAAGAAGCCTTAAAACGTGTTTTAGGTTATAAATAGAGTTTTTAAGCCAATGTTTAGGCTACGCTTTTGATACGCTTCACTTTAGTTTTATCTTATTTCAGAAAGCCTGAGGGGCTGATCCTGATCTCGAAAGAGACTTGATTTTGAACCCCAGTTCTTATTTGATTTTATGATATTTGGTTTTCTACTTATGATGTTTTCTGTTTCGATGAACATGTCTGAGTAGATTACCTGTTAGGTTGAAGGATTCTCAATAGGGATTTCAGAGAATTATAGTTTAATTAATCTGTAGAGATCCATATCTGCTAGTTCTTTATCTAAGTTGATCTTAATGCTTAATCTGAAGTAGCTAATCAGAATTATGATGTTAGGTTGATTAATGCAGCGGAAGTTGGTTAATTTAACTAGAAAGAATTTAGATAAGCAATTAAACTGTTCGCAAACGGAAGTTTGGTTCAGGTTAATTGTGAACATATCAAACTTGGAATTAATGCTAGTTTAATCTGTTAGTTCTCGCAAACGGAAGTTTGGTTTGCTGCACTTAGACTTAGAGAATTATCGCAAAGGAATTTGGTTAATTCTATATCAATGTTTGAGTTCTAGAATAGTTATTGATTGGATCTAGATAGATTGATTGCTTGCGTTCCTGATTTCCTGAGAACTCCTGAAACCTAACGCTTCGCCCTCTTGCTCGCAAACTCACTTGATTTACTTTGCTATTTCGTTTACTGTTTTCACATCAGCTTCGCTTAATTTAATCTGAACTGCTATTAATCTGTTGTGTGACTGAGAGTCCTCGTGGGATTCGATACCTTATATACTACGATTGCATTAACTGTGCACTTGCAGTAGAATAGGGATTAAAACTAGACCTATCAACCGTTCAACTTGATTTTGAGGGCGAGAGACCTGCCTCCGGAGTGGTTTCCGCATGCTCCAGAATGCGTTTCTTCGAGAACCCGACTTACTTCATCTCCGTTTATGCATCTGAGGAGGATCTTGTTAGCAGAATACTTGTAGAGGATACCTTCATGTATAGTGTATCGCGCGCTCTTGACTTTTAGTCGTCGTGCTTCCCATTTATCTTCTGGGAGCTTTCCTTCTGTCAGGTATGCTCTTATCGGAAGTCGCCAGTCTTTATTGTCGCCGGTTAGGACAGCGATGAGGTCTGTGCCCTTTGCTTGAATATTGTAGCATATGTCATCTTCACCACTCGGGATTATTTCTTCAGGTTCTTCTTGATTGCTCTCAGGGGGCGGGATGCTTGGTTCATGGATCATTTCTACTGGGATCCGTCAACAGAGATTGGGATTAGATGCCAGCGACGCGAGTGCATCTGCCGGGGCATTCTCCTTTCTTGGTATCTGGATAGTGTCAAAGAATTCGAAGGAACTGGTGAGTTCCAACGCCGTCTTTCGGTAAGCCTCCATCCGTTCACTTTTAGCTTCGTAGCCGCCGTTGATCTGGTTGGCTACAAGCATTGAATCACAATGGGCCAAGAGATGTCGTACTCCGATTTCCCTGGCTAGTCTGAGACCAGCTAACAAAGCTTCGTACTCGGCTGTGTTGTTAGATGCCGTGAAACCCAGTTTGAATGACTGCTCTAGTATCTCGCCGGTTGGTGATATGAGACGTATCCCTATCCCGGCTCCTTTTTTGGATGAAGCCCCGTCAACGAACAACTTCCAATTTTTGTCTTCTATCTCGGGACCGACATCCAATTCAGGCGATAATTCGACAAGGAAATCAGCTATCACCTGCGACTTGGCGGTTGTCCTGTTCCTGTACTCGATGTCGTACTCACTTAACTCTATTGCCCACTTGGCTAGGCGGCCAGACTGCCCCGGGCTATGAAGTATCGTTCGAAGAGGTTGACTGCTTAATACGGCAATCAGATGTGACTGAAAATATGGTCGCAGCTTCCGTGCCGAGATGACGACTGCGAAAGCCAGTTTTTCCATTGCAGGATACCTGGTTTTGGCTCCGTTCATCGTTTTGCTGACGTAGAAGATCGGCTTCTGTTCCCCTCGATCTTCCCGAACTAGTACGCCACTGACTGCTGTCGCTGAGACGGCGATGTAAAGCAACAATGTCTCACCATTCTCGGGTTTAGACAGTATCGGCGGGTTCGACAAGTAGTCCTTGAGCTGGATGAATGCTTCCTGACACTTATCGTCCCACACGAATCTTTTGTTCCCTCGTAGGAGCTCGTAAAAAGGCAGACATTTATCCGTTGACCGGGATATAAACCTGTTCAAGGCGGCTATGCGGCCAGTAAGGCGTTTTACCTCTCGAGTGTTCTTGGGGGATGGCAAGTCGATTATAGCTGTGATCTGTTTTGTGGCTTCTATCCCTCTCTGGGTTACCACGTATCCAAGGAATTCTCCTGATGTTACTCCGAATGTGCACTTAGTTGGATTGAGCTTCATGCCGTACCGGTTAAGGATGTTGAAACATTCCTTCAAATGGCCGACATGCTGAGAGGCAATCAGAGATTTGACTAGCATGTCGTCGATGTAAACCTCCATTGTCGCGCCGAGTTGTCCTGCAAACATCCGGTTTACCAGCCGCTGGTAGGTGGCGCCGGCGTTTTTGAGACCGAAAGGCATGACTTTATAGCAATATGTGCCGCGTTCTGTGATAAAGGCCGTCTTTTCTCTGTCGTCTGGGTTCATGAGGATTTGATTATACCCTGAAAACGCATCCATGAATGATAGCAATTCGTTCCCGGCCGTTGCCTCAACAAGTCGGTCGATATGCGGCAGCGGGAAACTATCCTTGGGGCAAGCTTTTTTGAGATCTGTGAAATCGACACATACTCTCCACTTCCCGTTTTTCTTCTTCACGACCACTGGATTTGCTAACCAATCGGGGTATTTGACTTCTTGGATTGAGCCGGCTTCAAGTAGCTTCTCTACTTCATCGTTGACTGCCTTAGCTCTTTCAGGGCCGAGTTTTCGCCTCTTTTGCTTGGCGGGCTTGTAAGTTGGATCGACATTCAGCTCGTGAGTTGTAATGGTTGGATTGATACCCTTCATGTTCTTCATTGTCCACGCAAATGTTGTAACGTTTTGCTGTAGGAAGGCGATCAGTTCTCTTTTGATGTCGTCTGGCAATTCTGCGCCGATGCCTACACACTTGCTTGCATCTGATTCATCGATGATGACTTGCTGGATTAGTTCTTTCTCCGGTCCTTTTTTCCGTGTTCCGTGTTGATCATGCAAGAAGGCACTCTGATCTTATGTTCTCTCGCGAAACACGACCGGCTTGCGCTCTGGCATCCTTTGACTGTCTGGATTCCTTTAGGTGTCGGGAATTTCAGACATTGATGGTATGTCGAGGATACCGCCTTCATGCTATACAGCCATGGGGTTCCGAGGATTACGTTATAGATGGTTGGCTTGTCAATGACATGAAACCTCACCAATCTGTTAACCCCTCCTGCGAAAACAGGCAACTTGATCGTTCCAATTGTGTATGTCGTCTCACTTGTGAACCCGGTGAGCGGCTTGGCCTTCTGCTTGATATCCTCCTCCTTAATATCCATCTTTTTGAGTGTATCTAGGAAAATTAAATCTATCGAGCTCCCGGTGTCCACCAGTATTCGAGATACTTGGCAACTTCCGATCAGAAGCTCAACCACTAGCGGGTCGTTATGAGGGTAGTGAGTTCCATAGAGATCCTGGTCGGTAAAGATGACGGGCGGATCATCTGACAGGATTGGTTGAGGCGCCTTTTGCGCGGCTAGTGCTAGGCGTTCATAGACCTTGATTGATCGGACCGAATCGTTTACGGAGATTAGACCTCCCATGATCATGTTGATTCTTCGGATGGTCTTGGGGGTTTCTTCTTCGTCCTCTTCTTCTTCTTCCCGGTTACGTTTCAAAGCTATGCTTTTGATTCGCCGTGGTGGTTTATCCTGCTTAGGAGCCTGCTCATCGGCTTTGTCTTCCTTCTTTTGTCCCGATTCTTCCTTTTTTAACCTTTCGATGGCCGCTTTGATCTCTTCATTGGAAAGTCGGGAGTAGAGTGCGTTTATGAGATTCCGACATTCAGCCGTGTCGTGCGACGTAGCTTGATGGTATTCGCAGTACTTATCCCCCGTAGCGGAAGCTGCTTGCGCCTTCTTTGTCTCTTTACGCCTTTTATTCCACGGTTTTGATGATCAGGACTTGTCGGTGCCGTCCACAACCATTGTTTTGGCGCTTTTACTGTCGTAGTGCTGTCTGGGTTCTCTTTCTTCCTTCTTATCTGCTTGTTTGCCGGAACCGAATCTCTTTGCTAATGCGACCTTCTTCTCTTCCAATTCCACGAACTTGTTTGCCCGATGGAGTGCGTCTTCGATGGTTAGTGGCGGGTTGATGACTAAATCTTGGTAAAAAGGCAACTCATGCCAGACGGCGTTTGTCAGGGCCGCGATAGTGAACTTATCTGGTGCCTCAGCTCGTGTCATTACCGCCCTGAACCTTTCTACGAAATCTTTCAATGTTTCCTTTTTTTCTTGCGTCATCGACATCAACGCACTCAGCGAAGTGTCCTTACGAATGTAGGCAAAGTGATGCCTTACGAATGCCCATGTGAGGTCGGAGAAACTATCGATTGATTTGGATGGGAGTCGGGAGAACCAGTTTAGCGCGTCCCCTTCCAGGGTTTCGGTGAATGATAGGTCAAGAATTAATCCCTATACTAAACTGCAAGTGTACAGCAATGTCAAAGTAGTATATAGGGTTATCGAATCCACAGGGACACTTGGTCTCAAGAGAATCAAACCGTAGGGAACGAATACTAGAAATAAGCAATGTGATTGTATTGAAAATAGTGCAAGAAAGTAAATCAGTAGCAGAGATTATTGGTTGTGAAAGCAAGTAATTAAAAGCGTCAAACCTAGGGTATTCTCAGGAAATCAGACTAGCAAACAGTTCATTCAGCAAGGATCTAATTAAGCACAGTTCTAGAACTCAAAACACGGATATAGAATTAACCAAATTCCTTTGCGATAATTCTCTAAGCCTAAGTGCAGCAAACCAAACTTTCGTTTGCGAGAACTAACAGATTAAACTAGCAATAAGTTCGAGTTTGATATGTTCACAATTATCCTAAACCAAACTTCCGTTTGCGCAAAGTTTAATTGCCCAATTTAATTAGTTCAGATTCCTAAACCCCACTTCCGTGACGTATTTAGCAACCTAAGATCTAGATTCTAATTGATCAGGTTAGAACTAGCTTTAAGCACAATTAAATTGAAGAACAGATATAGTTTGAATCCTTAACTGAAATTGAACAAGTCTAGCAAGTCATGAAATCCAATGTGAGAAACCCTAAGCCTAACTAGGAATCTACTCAGACATAGATAATGAAAACATGATCATATGATAAGTAAATTGCATAAAAGAATAAGAGTAAAAGGGGTTCGAAATCTTCTCCAAATACAGATGATGAATCAGGTTCAGATTAGCCCCAAAAGCTCTAAAAATCCTCTGCTCTTAATTATAAAGTATATGGTAAAAAGTATAAAGCGTCCCTAATAAAAAACTCTAAAAACTCTATTATATAGGCATAATCTCGGCCAGGGGCTTCTTTGTAAATATCAGGAACTTCTGGGTCAAAGTGCAATATCTTGATTCTTCTAAACCGCCGAGTTTTTGGCCCATCTCGCTGGTGCAACGATCGTTGCTAGAGTGCAACGATCGACACCTTTCTCTGTTTCGGACAGTGAACTCTATCTCTCGGCCAATCACTCCAAAAATCTCCAAAATGCTCCATAATCTCCAATTTAGCTCCCAACCTGATTATACCTGTAAAAGACTCTAAAACAACACAAAAGACACTAAAACACATCTATATCATGGCCTAAAACTAGTAAAAACCATGATATATCAGTGAACAGTTGGCAGAAACCGATGTCACGCTCCTCGCTTGATGAGAGCCGTGCCTTTGCCGCCATGATTTTGAACGTTGTGAGGTGGGTCGCTGGGTCTTTTGTGCCGTCGTACATCGGTAGCCTGAGCTTCTCTCTTTGCCTGATATACTTGTGTCCAGTAATCTCGGTACTGTCTCTAGAAAGTAAGAGTATGTCAATGATCAGACATAAGTCATATAATACTGGGGGTCATGATGGCTTGCTAGAGTCCGCTCATGATCTATAAGTCTTGGACTTATTGCCTCTATTATATGATCCCATATGGGTCACATGCCTAAGCTAACAGGAAAGTGTGTAGGAACGGTGTAGCAGAAGTACGGTAAAAGTGCTAGGCATTTACTGTACTTAGAGAGAATAATTGGGTTTGGCCACTGTGTGTCGATCGATACACAAGGAGTGTCGATCGACACAGTGCGCGAACGCCTCGGAGTTAATTGGCCTTTGGGCCAAATGGCCCAAAACGAACTGAACGAGTTATATAATCTTAAGACGAGTTCAGGTCGAAAATAAGCCCTAGCCGCGAGCCTCCTCTCTCTCTCTGCGCCGATTCCCTACTGGCCTAGCAGCCTCTTCCTGCTCGGTGTGCGTGTGTGAACCTCTGGAGGAGTTACCTCTCGGTGGCTCTCTGATCTCAAACATACCATCTCTTTCCGCTGCAAACAGGTATAAGGTGAGATCATCATTTGTTTCTATTCTGAGAAGAACCTAGATCGCATGTTTAGGTTGATATGAATCTAAGAATTGAATCAGGATTCTTCTAAACATTCCTTCAGTGGTATCAGAACCATTGGTTCTGGTTTTTCTTGTTTAGATTCAAGTTTAGGATTATTTTTCTTGTTTAAAAGTGTTTTGAATCAACTACTGATAAGATAAATCACTTAAGTAACAAGAATTGAACCCTAAACATATGAAAAATCGCATGATCAAGCTATATGATTTGGTGTGCGATCTGATCCGAGAGAATGAGAATCGGCCAGAATCGCATGTATCGATCGATACGATCGCATGGATCGGTCGATACAATCGGAGATCGCATGGATCGATCGATACGATCGCATGGATCGGTCGATACAGACTCTCGGCAAAACCCTGTTAACACGTGAAAGCATCGATCGATGCAGGATCGATGCAGGTTCGATGTTGGTGCATCGACCGATGCGGTTGGTGCATCGATCGACACGGTTAGGGTTTTGGCTCGGTTTAATGCATGCGTGAGAGCATCGATCGATACAGGATCGATGCACGATCGATGCAGGATCGATGCTAAGAGTATCGACCGATGCGGTTGATGGATCGATCGACACGGTTGGTTCATCGATCGACATGGTTGGTTTAAGGCTCGGTTTAATTTTTGATTAAAATTAATTCGTCCTGGTTTAATAAACAGATTTAATAATTTTATTAAGTCTGGTTAAACCGGGACAAGAAATCCAATGTCGAAAGAATTATTGGATTTAGTGCCTAAACCAGGATTTTCTAATTTGATTTGGTTGGACCAAATAAATTGAGAAAATCCGGTTTAGTAAATAACCGGTTGACAATTGTGGTCATCGTAGTAATTAAAATTTGGTTAGACCAATTTTAATGAACCAGACCGGTTATGTCATTTAATTGGACAATTGGGTCATGTCTTGGACATGGACCAATTCTTGGGCCTCGGGCCAAGAAGTTAAAACAATTGGGCCAATTATTTGAGTCTTTCTTCAGAATAATTTAAAATTTATTATATAAAGAATATAAATTGATTTTAAATTAAAGTTTCCGATATTTTGAAATTAGAAAGTTTCTTAATTTATAGAAGTTTCTGGATTTGCGGATTTTGGATTTTAAAGAAATTTCTAAAGTTAGAAAGTTTCCGTTTTTAGAAAGTTTCCAATTTTAGAAAGTTTCCAAAAATAGTAGGTTTCCAAAAATGGAAAGTTTCCCGAAATAGTAATCTTCTATTTTGGGAATGATTTTTAAAATAAACCTACGAACCTCAAATAATATCAAGCGTTGGATGTTTTGTCCATTCTATGTCAGCTGTCGAAGCCCATTCAATTGTATTCATGGCCTTACAGTGTGAGGGTGTCTGCTTTTGCGTGGATAAGACGGTTTGTGATTCATAAATGTCATTGGGAGTCCCAGACATTAATGATTACATGACTGTATAGTCTGGTTTTCTTGACTGGGCCATCGGGAGTCCCGGGCCTTGAGACATCAGAGTGAATTGGGCCTCGGGCCCAGATTCACAACCAAGAGTTATATCACGGATATAATTAGCCGACATAGGGCTTACCGATATAAGCTAAGGTTGGGTGACGGCCAGTGGCCCACTTTAATCTTAGTTATATGTGGATCTTGGAATCATTATATTCTATTGAGGGTAACTGATGTTATTGAATATAATGCATGATTAATCATATTAAATTTAATACGAGATTAATCATATTGAACATATTAACTAAAATCCTTTTATCTTAATTTTCAGTTATGACTAGCACAAACAATCAAAACACTTTCTCGATCCGGTCTGTCCTTAAGATGGACAAGCTGAACGGATCAAATTTTTTGACTTGGTCGCGGAACCTGAGGCTAGTCCTCAGACAGGAGAGAAAGGACTATGTCCTTGAGAGAGCTCTCCCCGTGAGGATCGGGTCCAATGCTTCTCATGCAGTATATGATGCTTGGAATAAGCATTATAATGATGCGGTAGATGTGCGTGGTCTGATATTGGCTAGCATGGACTCAGACTTGCGGAAGCAATATGAGAACATGGAGTCGCCAATAGAGATGATCAGCAACCTGAAATTGAAATTTCAGGAGCAGATAAGGGTGGAGAGATACCAGTTGGTTAAGTCTCTCACTAGCTGCAAGCTACCAAATGATCATCCAGTGAGTCCTCATGTCAGTAAAATGATGGGTTACATTGATAACCTGAGGAAACTGGATTATCCAGTTAGCCAAGAGTTGGCAACTGAGATCATTCTGCAGTCACTGCCGTCAAGCTATGATAAGTTCAGAAGGAACTATATCAAGAAAGGCTTAACGAAGACGCTGACTGAACTGCATGATATGCTCAAGACAGTTGAGCCAAACGTGAAGAGTACCCTGTACAATCTCATAAATGAGAAGGGTAGGTTTACTAAACCTAATGCTGACAAGGGTGAAGACAAAGTTGTCCAGATTTTGAATCATGGCAAGCGTGTGTCTTCTGAGCCCGAGTCAGATACCTCTTGCGTTGGTAAGTGCTGCTACTGTAAGGAGACAGGGCATTGGAAGAGAAATTGCATTAAATTCATGGAAGATGATGAGGAATTGAAGTTGATGTATGAGACTACTTCCTCAGGTATTCATGTTATTACTTCAAGTTCTACCTTAAAGGTATTGAATACTGGTTGTGGCACTGATATTTGTGATAATATGCAGAGCCTAAGCAACAGTAGAACGTTGAAGGAAGGGCAAGTGGAACTGCGTGTCTGGAAGGAGCTATGGATGCTGCCTCAGCCGTAGGGTTTTCACTTATAGATCCCTTTTAGGCTTGGTTTTGTATTAAGTAATTGCTACAATGTACCTGCTTTAAGCAGAATTGTCTTTCATTTTCTTGTAAGAATTTGAATGTTTTTCATTTTGATAAAAGACAAGTTTTGTTCTTTTGATCTTAATGAAATATTAATTGTAGCACCCTATTCGTGGAATGGGTTTTATATCTTAAACCAAAGAGTGCCTAAATGTAACATAAATACCGAATTGGTTTAAATCTGATGAATTAAACCTGATTTTTCTTGGCAAAAAAGTCTTGGTCACATAGAGTAAGTCGGATTCAGAAATCCCATAGTTATGGACTGTTGGGCTCATTTGATAAGATATCTTATGAGACTTGAATTCTGTTTACTGGACCAAAAGGAAAAGGGCCTATCTTAGCCGAGCTAGAGAAAGGCCCAAAGGCTTATTGGACCTGGAACATACTGATGTATGTGGCCCAATGAGCAGCAATGCCAGAGAAAAATTTCCTGTACTTCATTGTCTCTACTGATTACTTCAGTGAGTGTGACTGTGTTCATTTGATGAGACACGAGTCGGAATTCTTTGACATGGTCGAAAGAGTTCCAGAATGAAGTATAGGATCTGAGTTACAAAAGTATTAAGACTCTGGATTAAATCACGAGTGAGAATACTTAAGTCATTGATTGTGTGATCATCTTAATGAGTGTGAAATCGTTTCACAGCTCATTTCTCCTGAAAACCTGGAGGTGTTTCTGTGAGAAAGAATCAGATCTTATTAGAAATGATTAAAGATGAGTCACACGAATCTTCCATGATATTATTTAAGAATAACGCTCTAAAATATCTAAGTTTACGCTGAAATAGTTCCACAAATATCAGTTGAAAGACACCACGTTAATGTGGATTGGAATCGATCCAAATTTGTCTTTACTGAGTATTTGTAGTTGTGCTACTTCGCTGGTTGTCCTAGAGAAACTAAGGCTTGTTACTTTTACGTCCAATCTGTTTTCTAAGAAGGGAAGTTATTTTCCAAGAAGAACAGTGGGAGTAAAAGTATAACTCGAAGTTTTCTTAGGGAAACCAAGGCTCGGTATTTTTACGACCATTCTGTTTTCTAAGAAGGGAAGTTACTTTCCAAGAAGAACAGTGGGAGTAAAAGTACAACTCGAAGAAATTCGAGAAATACAGGAGGCTGCTTAACCTATTGAGGGAGAGCAGCGGAAGGATTTACAGATTTCTGTAGAATCTACACCTGTGGAGCCTGAAGTTCGCAGATATGAAAGAATCAGTCACTAATCCGAGAGTGAATTCTCGTCATTAGTTCAGCCTGATGATCATTGAATGTTCGCATGATCTGATGATCATTGAAAGCGACGAATCTGCGAAATCCTAGGAAGCGAAAGTGAGCCCAGACTCCGAAGAATTACATTTTGTGTAAGTTGGCTTCATCGATCCATTCATGGATGGAAGCAAACATATCGGAGTTGGAATCTTCGTTCTGTTGAAGTAGTCAAGGTTTTGACTTCAACAGGAATGAAGCGGAACTGTGTGTTTACTAATAGATTAATGGGAGCGATATTGCATTTCTCAAAGTGTATGTCGATGACATACTGATTCTCGGATATAACGTCCCAACGCTATAGTCGGTAAAGGACTAGCTTGGGAGTTGGTTTAATGATTGACATGGGTAAAGCCACGTAGTTCTTGGATTTTGGATCTAAAGATAGAGATCCAAAAGAGCTGTTAGGACAAAGTCAGATTCTTAAATTGACAAAGTCCTACACGTTTTGAGCAATCCAAGAAGGGTTTTATGTCAATGTCACATGGCATTAAGTTAAGCAAGATACAGCATCCTACGATAACTGCTGAGCTTAAATGCATGGATAGGATTCCATATGCTTCGGTAATTGGATCTATCATGTATGCCATGAAACGTACTTGTTTGATGTTGCTTTAATGTTAAGCAAGACAAGTAAAGACCAGTCAAATCCAGCAAAGAATCACTGGATTGCCGTAAAGAATGTCCTAAAGTATTTGAGGAATACTAAGGATAAATTCTTGAGTTACGGAGAAAGTGAGGTGCTACAAGTCGGTAGAGTCTGAAAGGAAAGTTTCCAATAGACAAAGATGATTTCCGATCACAGTTCGGTTATATCTTGTGTCTATCTGGCGGTGCAAGGCACTGTTGCTGACTCCATGACTTAAGCTGAACATTTCGCAGCTTGGGAAGTCGCGAAAGAGGTTGTTTGGAAAGAAGAGTTCGCCACTGAACTTGATGTGATTCCCAGCATAGATGAGACTAGCTGCACATCAGAGGTCCAAACACCTTGAGGATAGGTATAACCTATTCCGTAAGATAAATGACAGAGATGTTAAGTAGATCAGCAAGTTTCAACGAATGAGAACGTTGCTAATCTATTAACGAAGCCACTCCTTAGGCCTAAGCACGAGTCGCGGACTGTTGCTGTAGGATAAGTGAAGTTAAGATATAGTCTTAATTTCAGTGGGAGTTATTAAAGGGCTTTATTTAGTTATTGGATATGTTCTTGAAATAACATTTAAGATGTTTAATGAAATTATTATTTCATGATTATTTTAACTGTGATGAAATAATCGTTCCAAAATGATATGAACCATTTTATAGGTCATCGAAGTAAATGACTTGATCTTGAGTCATCGAAGTCATTTAGCTTGATCATGAGACCCTATATTTGATAGATGTTTTATATCATCCCGTCCCTAGTCGAAGGTTGTTGAAATTGGAACACCAACAACCGTGTGAGACTGGATTGGTACGTGACTTATGACAAAGTCTCAGTGTGTCATAGATGCGCGGCATCAAAGTCAGTACATAGGTGTATGTTTGGGAACATACGACCGGACAAGACCCGCTTATAAGAACTCTTCAGGATATTTATATCTGTGTCATAAGAGATTCTTACTACGACTATAGAGTATAGTCCTTAGACCTGAGTTCGCATGCATGTGACTGCACATGGACTGATGTACTTTGATCATTGTCTAACGCTATCGTTCTGCGATAGTTATAAGGACCTTGTTTGGGTACATTGTGAAATGAGTAGTTTACAGTGATGGAACAAGACGGG
The DNA here is from genome assembly GCA_030180135.1 of Orychophragmus violaceus. NCBI lineage: Eukaryota > Viridiplantae > Streptophyta > Magnoliopsida > Brassicales > Brassicaceae > Orychophragmus > Orychophragmus violaceus. Next base: position 55,767,370 of record CM058230.1, on the reverse strand, counting down.
ATTTGTCCCTCCAATATAAATGGAGTGAATATCTCTAGGCCAATCGGAGATTTGAATACTGGAAAATGCATGGCCATGCTCAAACGGACTGTCCCGAGTCGTTTGGATTATCAGTATCGAATCAGAGTCCGATGAACAAGATTAGGCTTTATAAGGATGACACCAATCTTGCCTTATGACTAATCGAGATATTGTGACAAAAGGATTATGAATACAGAGATTCCAGTACAAGTGGGAGATTGTTGGAATTGTGTCCAGTAATCTCGGTACTGTCTCTAGAAAGTAAGAGTATGTCAATGATCAGACATAAGTCATATAATACTGGGGGTCATGATGGCTTGCTAGAGTCCGCTCATGATCTATAAGTATTGGACTTATTGCCTCTATTATATGATCCCATATGGGTCACACGCCTAAGCTAACAGGAAAGTGTGTAGGAACGGTGTAGCAGAAGTACGGTAAAAGTGCTAGGCATTTACTGTACTTAGAGAGAATAATTGGGTTTGGCCACTGTGTGTCGATCGATACACAAGGAGTGTCGATCGACACAGTGCGCGAACGCCTCGGAGTTAATTGGCCTTTGGGCCAAATGGCCCAAAACGAACTGAACGAGTTATATAATCTTAAGACGAGTTCAGGTCGAAAATAAGCCCTAGCCGCGAGCCTCCTCTCTCTCTCTGCGCCGATTCCCTACTGGCCTAGCAGCCTCTTCCTGCTCGGTGTGCGTGTGTGAACCTCTGGAGGAGTTACCTCTCGGTGGCTCTCTGATCTCAAACATACCATCTCTTTCCGCTGCAAACAGGTATAAGGTGAGATCATCATTTGTTTCTATTCTGAGAAGAACCTAGATCGCATGTTTAGGTTGATATGAATCTAAGAATTGAATCAGGATTCTTCTAAACATTCCTTCAGAAGGGTGTCCTACGAGTTTCTTCGATGATCCGATCGATCTCGGGTGCGGACCCCTTCACGCCATGGACCTCCCCTTTTAATTATTTTAGGGTGTCTTTGAGCTCAATCAGTTGTTTCTCGACATGGTTGCGACTTGCTCCGCGAATAGACGCTCCATGAGTTTTCTCGTCCGACATACCTCGCTCGCGGCGATAGTTGTCTCGGTGCGAGCCATTCTCATGTCGCGAATTTCGTCTGTGGTGCACGTCCCGTGTCTGGTGACTGGTATGTTCGTCCCTATCGGGTGAATACCTCTCATCACTCCAGTCGTTCTGTCTCCGACTTTCGCTCCGTTTGGGTTTTTCAGACCCTTCCTTCCGATGTGGGCTCCGCTCGCGAGTATCTTTCTTGTTGCTCTCCTTATGCGGGTTGCTCCTGGACTCGATGCTACGGCTCTGTTCATGGTGGCTTTCCTCAGATGTGCTATAGACCAGTCGTCTGGCGACTTTGTCTTTCACCTTCGGCGGCACCTCTCTCCTGGGTTTTCTTGACTGTTGACCTGAAAGGATCTTTGCTTGCTCTGTTTGCAGCAGGTCGATTTTCTCCGAGAACGTTTTGATCAGGTCGTTCTGTGACTCGATCTTGGCCATTAGAGTGGCTAAGACCTTGTCTTGCTCGATTTGAGCCTCTGTTTCGCTGAGTGACGGGGCATGTTTGCCGCCATCTCGAGCTTTGTTTGTCTTGGCGGCGTCTCGCGGCTGCTTGCCGCCTTTCGCCGCGTCGTCTTCGTGATCACTCTGGTCGTAATCACTTTCATCTTGAACGCTTAATTCAACCCTAGGGTTTTCTTGATCGATCTCCTTATGATTCCCTGACATCTCGTTTCAGAAATTTCTCTTAGAAATCCCCACAGTCGGCGCTAATTGTAAGATCTCAACTCGGTCTATCCAAAGATAGAAAGAGTTTTAGGGTTTGTGAATTAGGGATTCTAAAAGAAGGATTAATGAACGCGGTGAGATTTGGGAATTAGGGTTTATAAGCCGGTTTTCCGAGATGGAAGCCGGTAAAAGAGAGTTTTAAAGTCGCCGGAGAGATTTTAGGTTAAATTCGCTCTAAAGTCTCTCAGGTTCAAAGATAATAAGAAAAGCGTGTCCTTATTGAATGATATGAGGTTCCCTTATATAGGGTTACAAGTCGGTCTAAATACAAAAAGGAAATAAAGATAATTACGAATATTTCTTAATAAATCGGCTTTATCTTTGTGGAATATTCCCTTTTCCGGTCTTGCTTGCGCGCCGCCTTTAATCCGACACCTCCCAAACCCTAATGTAAGTCGGCTATCCCGAGTTCGGTTTAACCTAGGTTTTACCGCCTTGGGCTTTTATTACCGTCTTTCCATTCTGGGCCGACCTAAACTCATGAATAGGCCTTCTTAGGAAAGTGCTAATCTTGACTCTAACAGTATCTACTTGTTTTGTGACGCGCAACGGCGGTCATTGGTCTGTAGGAGATGCGTCCTCGAGTTTTCCTTGCACCTCAAATCTGCTCGAGGACGGTGAATCTCGCAGTGTTTGGAGAGCCCCAAGTCTCTTTGCCGGGATGTCTTTGCAGAACCATGTTCATGTGTTATGTGGTGGTTTTCGGAGTTTCAATCTGAAGGTCTTCGGTGGGTGTGAAGTGGTGCGGCGATAGTTTCATCTCTCGCTTTTTCCCGCCGTTAAGTCTTTGACCTGGTGGTCCTTGGCAGCTCCCTCCGGCAAACGGTTCCTATGGCTTCTTCATTCACGGGTTAGTTGCGTGGAGGTTTTCTTCTCTGTCGCACTCGTCTGCAGTGTCTTGCGTTGTCTCCATCATGTTGGTTAACCTTAGTCGACTCTTATCCCATGAGCCCTTTTTACTAGTGAATTTTTAGTCGGTGAACATGACTTGTTTCAAGTGGTGTTTTGGTAGCTAGTTGGTTTCGTTTAGGTTTGTAGAATTTGGCTTTGTGTCTCTGTTTAGATCTAAAAGGAGGTAGTAAGGCTTTAGAGAGTGGTGATATGTACTCTTTGTGCTAGCCGACATCGGTGAATGATTATGGTAGTGTGAGGCGTGAGCAACCGCTATTAAACACCATTAATTAGTGTAATCCCTTGTTTTCGGATTTAATTGTGTCAAGTGAACATCTTTAGTTGTGGATGACAGTTTAAATCGGGCTTCTCTTACCTCCTTTTAGGAATGACACTTTTTTGGCATTTCGTTAGTGTGATTTAGTGTCTGTTACGTCTCTATTCAGCTTATCTTTTCCCCTAGTTTTCAAGCGTTTTACTACTAGTATAATTCGGTTGCTACTAAACAAAATTTTTTTTAGTACTGATGTTTTTAAAATATTTTTTCTCCATTGAACTAATTTCATAGGTTAAATATTTTTTTCAAATTGTAATATCTGAGCATTCATTATATAATAATATTTATATTCTTAGCAAAATAATAATAATAATAATAATAATAATAATGATAATAATAATAATAATAATAATTTTTTTGGACAACTATTTAAGAATCTTAGCCAAAAACGAGACAGGCAGAATGAAGTGAGAATTAAGAGAGAGAAATGAGAGCACATGGTTTAGTTTGATGATGTTTAAGTATTTTTACAAGATTTAGGGAAAAAAAACTAGTTAAAGTTTATTAAATAAAAGAGTAGAGTGTGTAGAGAAAATTCGATGCCTTGTCTTCTACTCCCTCCATATTTCAAAAATTAATGTTTTAGTTTTTTGGTTTGTTTTTAAAAGATTGATGTTTTAGACTTTAATTAATGCATTGCGTTCAAAATTTTAAATATAAATTAACATATAAAAAGATGAGTGGTGCATTGTGTATTGAAAAACCAAAATAAAGTAAAAAGTAAACATTAAAGCAAATATTTATTGTTTCTTAATATATGTGAAAAAATCAAAACATCAATCTTTCAAATACAGAGGAAGTATTATTTTTCTTGTTTTTATATCTCAAAAAATATTTAACTTTTATAATTATTGTGTCTAATTTGATATTAAATGTATTTACTTCAATGAATTTGCCATTATGAGTCAAAACACTTTATTACTATTTTGAAAGTCGTATGTCTATGTAAGATCCGCAAATCAACACTAAAATTTTGTAATTTGGGTTAGAGAAAGAATCAATGGGGTAGCTCCTCAAACGTCATACGTTGTTTCAAAAAACTATCTAAACGAGTTGAGTTTCGTAATTATCTTGTATTGATTGAAAGAATATTACAAAGAGATCCCAAATGAGAGTTTATAATGACCTCATAGATCTGTTTCGCGTAAAACTATGTAAAAAAAAGAAGATCATTGATTAAAGTCCTTGTACTCTTTTTATTGCCTCGTTGTCTAGCTCTTCATACTGCATATCTTGTTGTGCACTCGTTGCAACGACCTCCACGATCTTCATACATTTGATATGATCTTGGAGTGAGTTGTTTTGACTAAATCAGCTCGTCAATTCACCTTTAAATTAAATGCATCCTCTTCAAAATGCAGTCATTCTATTTATTCTTATAGCAGAGATTTGATGGGATTTTTTTGGGCCGAAGAAAGTTTATTTTAATTCTTGTATGTTGAATGTTAAGACTATGGGCGTTATCGAGCCAAATCCATGAATGAATTTTAGTACCAACAATTGCCTCAACCCATTAAATAATAAGAATTAATATTTAATTGACGAGAAGAAATATGAACAGTTCTTTTGACTGATGAGGTATGATCTGCTGACATTAGCTTAGAAATCATTATGAGATTTCAAATCTGACGGTTGAGGTTTCTCGGGTCGAGAAATTTGTGTGGTTTCAAGAGCTGCCCTGCTTTGAAGTTGTTTAAAGGTTTCAAACTCAACGGTCGAGATTGCAGGGGTTGAGAGATCTTTGCGATTTCGAGAGTTTTTGTGAACATAAATCATAGTGGATTTTGAATCCGAACGATCATGATTGATGGAGGCGAGAGATCTGCAGAATCTCGAGAACTGATGCAGTCGTCAGCTTTAAAAGAAATGTCCACGTCTCCATCAATCAACCACACATACCACCTCGTCAAAGTAACTTTTTAGCTGCTGATCACTCTCCTTCTTGTTTATAAATTATTTTCGAGAAAGCTTAGAACGAACTTTGGATTTCTGATTCAAGATTTTTAGATTTCACATTCTTTTTGCTAAGTTCTTTCTTCCTCAATCCTTTTTTTCAGTTTCTCGTTTTAACAATTGGTTTAATCTCTTTGATTGGCTTGCTATGGCGTCAAATCGAGAAAGAGAAGACATTGTGGGTATTTCCATTATGATGATGGAAATGATGTTTCGTCCGTACGGACCATCACACGCTACCCGAGAATACCTCAATGATATGCGGGGGACACACATGTTCGGAGGGGGAATCGACATTGATATCTCCTCTGAGTAAAAAACCCCTGAATTGGTTAGTTCAGATTGGTGTTATGTTTACAAGATCTTCTTCGATTCATGCGGACTCACCTTCCCGATTCCATTGTTTTTAATGGAGGTGTTGTTTTGTTTGGAAATATCCTTTCCTCAAATGTGCCATAATCTGGTGAGGCAGATCGTCGGGCTCAAGGTGAAAGCCCTCGACATGGGCCGTAATCTTATTGTCTCTGATTTCCATCAACTCATTTTGGTGAAGAGAAATGTGAGGCACGAGGGGATTTTTAAGCCTCTCCTTGTCCGGACTGAAGAGTTATATTGGCGACATTGGTACATGACAACGATTGGCAGGAGAGATATTTCATGTTTTGTCTTAATCCCGCCACGTTCCAAGGGTTTGATTTTGGGAGAATCCTGTCTATTTCGGCTGTTGGACCTGGTTAAGGCGCTTAGTAGTAGATTGCTCCTTAGCATATTTTTTTAGTGGAGTTTTGGAACTAACTTGCTTTGTATTTTTTTTGGTTTGCTTGACAGCTTTTATCGGTTAATCCTCTCTTACTGACATGCTCCAAGTACTTGTTGCCATTCTCGAAAGAGGTGAAATTATTTGATCATTTTTTACTTTAGCTCGTGTCAAAGAAGCGTTCATGATTTTCGGTCGACCAAAGCACTACATCAAGATAAAGGTACATTTTTGTGAACCGATTTAGCTCACAAGTTATTTCCATTTTCTTTACGAGGAGTTGACGTAAGTTCGTAATGTTTGCATGCAGCTCCCGTTCTCAAACATTAAGATTCCAGTTCCTCAACAGTTGTTCCATTCCCAAGAACAATTATGATCAGTCCGTCATTCCGCTCGCAAAGAAACGCAAGGGAGACCACCGCAGACTTGTGAAGATTCCGTTCTGGCGATGTATAGACCACGATCAACTTAGCGCTGAGTGATATGCTTGTTCTCTCTCTCTTATAATGAGGTGATCCATGCCCCTCTTCTAGCTGCCGGTGGAGGAAATACCCACGTGATAGTTCTCGTGGTGGGAGGTGATATATCATGCTTTTTACCAGTTTTAGACCATGATATAAGTGTGTTTTAGAGTCTTTCAGTGTTTCTTTAGAGTTTTTTACAGGTGTTATTAGATATATACACGTTTGGAGCGGAATTGGAGTTATTGGAGCTTTTTGGAGCATTTTGGTGCTTTGATCCGAGAGATAGAGTTCACTGTCCAAAACAGAGTAATGCATCGATCGACACACGAGCGAGATGGGCCTTTCCTCGGCGGTTAATGAAGAATGAAGAAATTGCAGTTTTGCCCAGAAGTTCCTGATAATTACAAAAAAGCCCCAAGACGTGATTAGCTTATATAATTAGGTTTTTACTTCAGTTTTTAGATACGCTTTCATACTTAGAGCATAGAGTTTTTAGAGCTTGGGGCTGATCTAATCCTGTACTGCTTTTTACTTTTTGGGGAAGATTTCGAACCCCTTTACTTCTTTATTCTCTTTTATGCAATCTATTAATTCATTGATTATGTTTTCATATTCTAAGTCTGAGTAGATTCATAGTTAGGTTTAGGGATTCTCATTAAGGATTTTATGACTTGCTAGATATAATTAATTCAGTTAAGGATTCATATCATAATTGTTCTTCAATCTAAAATGTGTTTAACACTAGTTTCTAACCTGATCACTTAGAATCTAGATCTTAGGTTGTTAAATTGACACGAAAGTGTGGTTTAGAATCTGAACTATTTAGGTTGAGCAATTGAATTACTTGCAAAGAAATTTGGTTTAATTGAATTGTGAACATATCGAACTTAACCTTAAAGCTAGTTTAATCTGTTAGGAATTACAAAGAAATTTGGATTTCTGCAATTAGGCTTAGAGAATTCTCACACTGAAAGTTGGTTAATTCTATATCTGTGTTTGATTTCTAGAACCGTACTTAATTTGATCTTGCCTGAATGATTTATCTGTTTGTCTGATTTCCTGAGAACTCCCTAGACTTAGCGCTTTTAGTTAATTGCCTACAAACCGATCTTGCTATTGATTTACTTTCCTGCTTTGTTTTTAGTTTCTAACTACATTTGCTTTCTCCTAGTTTAATCTTGACTGTTCTAAATCTATCGTTGCCCAGAGTCCTTGTGGATTCGATACCCTAAGTACTACATTCACATTACTGTGCACTTGCAGTTAGTATAGGGATTAAAACTCGCCCTATCAAGTTTTTGGCGCCGTTGCCGGGGATTCTTTTGAGTCTTCGATAGATTTGAACTTAGGGTTTAGACTAGGATTTTTATTTTTTTGTTTTGGTTACTAATTTTTCTCTGTTTCTTCTCTGTCGCAGGTTTGACATTCGCATAGCATCGATCGTTGCATCCTTTTGTGTCGATCGTTACTAAGCGACTAGAGTTGAGTCGATCGTTGCACTCTTAGCATCGATCGTTGCACTGCGATTACAGACGGTTTATGCATACGCGTGATACCAAGAGTAATTCGAATACTAACCTCGTTAATCTCCAACTTGAAGAGCTTGCTAGACTAGAGAGGACTAACAGGAAAGTTCAAAGAGCAAGGATGTTTCAAGAACGTCTGATTATAATGCCCGATGCTCAAGGTACCCTGAGGGACCGACAAAACAATCCGTACAATGCTGCTGGGCAACGGATTGATGCTGAAGGGAATGCTATCCCTGTTCCTGAAACTGAACCTGAGCCTGAACCGCGACAAGCACAAGGCCAAGGACAAGGTCAAGGTAGACAGATGGTTATTCATGAGAGGACCTTAGCTGACTATAACCGTTCGGATGAGTTTCATGCTAACCGGTTAGCTCTTGTACCTCCTGGTTTTGAGAGGAATAATTTCGAGATCAAGACCATCTACTACTCTCTTCTGAGGCAGAATGCCTTCCATGGTTTACCTAATGAGCAGCCAATGGATCATATAGATGAGTTTGAGGACATAGTCACTGGGATGAAGTATGATGGAGTGAACTATGACTATCTGTTTCTCAAACTTTTCCCCTACTCTCTCGCTGGAGATGCTGCTGCCTGGCTGAAACAGCTTCCACCTGGGAAGTTTAATACATGGGATGTTGTGAAGAGTGAGTTTCTGAGACACTTCTATGATGATGCTCGCTCTGATCAGTCGAGACAGGACATTCTCACTTTCTCCCAAGGTCCTATAGAGCCTCTTAAGACTGCCTGGATGAGGTTTAAGAAGTACCAACGTGACTGCCCGCATCATGGGTTCACTGAGGTAACATTGCTGGGCAATGCAAATTTCAACACTAGGACTCCTGAGAAAGCTAAGCAACTGATAGATAACTTATTAAGCAGTAATAGATGCAAGACTACTGATAGGAGAAGGAAAGAGTCTGGTGGCAAGATAGAGAATCTGGAGATTGCTGATATTAGGAGTAAGTTGGACACTGTTTGCAATCTTCTAGCTGGGAAGAAAGCTGTCCATTTTGCTCAAGATGTTGAAGTAATCAATGCTGAAGAAGATGGCCAGGAAGAGGATGTGAACTACATTGGAGGATCTGTTTTCCAAGGAAACAGGTTTGGAGGATAGCAGGGTAATAGATTCTTCAGTGGACAGAAGAGTGCTTTCACGAGCAATCAAAACTCTTCTGGCTTTGGACAGAATGCTGGTTTCCAGAAGCCTTTTCAACAAGATAATCAGAGGACTTATGGATCTTCCTCTTACCAAACACCCCCTGCTGCTAATGCTCATGAGAGCAAGATGGAGAGTATGATGGAGCAGTTGCTGAAAGGTCAGACTAAGAATGTTGTAGACCTCGACAAGAAGATAGGTGATGTTTATGAAGAGCTGAATGGGAAGTTTGAATATTTGAGCACACATATGAAGGAGCTTGATGCTAAGGTTGCAAGGACGGCTGGATATGTTTAGAGGCCAGATGGATCTCTTCCGGGACGAACTGATGCTAATCCTAAGTATCAGTGCAATGCAGTGACATTGAGAAGTGGCAAGGAGCTGTTTCCTGCCCAGAAAAAGCATTTAAGTGTCAAAGAAATCGTGGAGACTGAAGAAATGGAAGATGAGATCCGTGGAATTCGCAATGCATCGATCGACACACCTCAGCAACGGTCGATTCAAAGCGAGAACAAAGACCCAGAGGTCGTAAGACAGTCGCCCAGCAATGATCGATGCACCACTAGCAACGATCGACGCAAGGCGACTGTAGAGAGCTCAGACGCAGAGAAGCTGAAAAAGTCAAATGAAAGGGTCTACAAGCCTAAGGTACCTTTTCCTAAGAACCCCAAGAAGGCTAAGAACGATAAGCAGTATGCCAAATGCAAGGAGATTATTAAAAAGGTGAAGATAGAAGTACCTTTGATTGACTCTATGGAGACTACTCCTGTGATGAAAAGATGCCTTAAGGACTTACTTGCTGGGAAGTGGTCTAATGAGGAGAGTGTAATGATGATCACGGAAGTGTGTAGTGCAGTGATTCAGGGCAGGATTCCTGAGAAATTGAAAGATCCCGGGAGCTTTGTATTGGATTGTGCTATCTACAGGGAAAGATTTGAAAGATCTCTTTGTGATCTTGGTTCTAGTGTGAACCGTATGCCCTTCTCTGTGTTGGGAATGTCCTGAAACCTACCGTACTATCTCTAGAAAGTATGATAAGTGTCGAGATCAGACATAAGTCATAAATACTGGGTGATCATGATGGCTTGCTAGAGTCCGCTCTTGATCTATAAGTTTAGGACTTATTACCAGTATTGTATGATCCCTAAGGGTCACACACCATAGCTAACGGGAAAGTTAAATGGAATTAATACGGTAAGATGCAGTGGCATTTACTGTATTGGATCAGAGAATTGGGCCAGACAAAATGCAGGTTTTTGCCTGATTTGTGTCTTGGGCCCAAATGATTAATGAGCCATTAGTCAAATGACTTGGGCCCATTAATGAGAGATAAAAGAATTCGAAACCCTAAGGAAGAGGCCAATCCCTGCGATTTTTCTCTTCTGTGGCCGTGAGCCTCTCTCTCTTGAACTCTCTCTTTCTGATCTGATCCATCTCTTTGGTCTAGCAGCCATCCCTTGCTTGTAAGAGTGTGGATACCGAAGGTGGAGCCGATTCTCATCAGCTCTAATCTGATCTTGTCATTACCACCAATCAATCCGCTGCAAAAGGTAAAGATCAGGTTGGTTTTATGATTCGTTTTGCAAGAACCTAGATCTGTTTAAGGATTTGTGTTAGGTTGTAATTGAGAATTAAACCTTGGAAAACACCCATAATCCTTCAGTGGTATCAGAGCCAGGTTATTAGTTTCTTGTAAATCTGGATCAGATGAATGTTTAATGGTTTAGAATTAATTTTGAATGAAAATTGATTAAAGAAATCATTAATCCCTAATCGAATGTGATCTTGGTCTCGGCATGTATTGAGCCGATAATTAATTAGGGTTTGATTATCGCTTGTTGACTTAAGTTAGCTTTGAATTGATTTTGATTATTAATGTCAATGGCTTGGAAAGTTAAAGTCGATGTCGTTTAATGATTAGAGTCAATCGCTTTTGGCTTTAATTTATTAAAGAATCGATTTGTGATGTTTGTTGAGAATCGTGTTTGACCATCATTCGATTATTGATTTGTTAAGGATGAGATTCGTTTTTGTCCTTAGTGAGAATGTCATGAATCGTATTGCTGAATTAATAAAGTCACAATCATAAGAGTTTGACTTTGCTTTATTATTAACAATCGATTTGTACATGAATTAATTTTCAAACGAATGTTGCATTTGTTTATTTTGTTTGGATCGCTTTTGATTGGATCGTTTTGTCTTCTTGTTCAAGTCACGATCGATTATTGATTTGTAAAAGGTCAAGGTTAATTGAATTAATTATGATTGAATTAATCACTTGTTAAGGATTCTGTTTTTTGTCCTTTTGTGAAAGTTATTAATCGTTTGTTGACTTTTGTTAGTTAATCAATAGTATTCGATTGGTTAAGATTTTTAAAGACAAAATCGTTTCAAAATTTGAATAATTATGGTTTAAGCCGTTAACCGAAATCGCAGTTTGCTGGAAATTATTTAATACATGGTATTATTTAATTTCTGGTTAAACCGGATTGAAATTCAAAAATTGAATTTTAACCTAAACCGAAGGCTGGTCTAAGTTTGATTTGGTTGGACCAAATAATTTAGAGCTGGTCTGGTTTAGTAAATAACCGATGGTTTTGATAGTTAATTTGGTCTTGGACCAGAATTAATAAACCGGATCGGTTATGTCAAATTATTGGGCCAACTAGAATTCTATGGTCTTGGGCCAAGAATTGGGCCTATAATTTGTGACCCAACCCAAAATATTTATGAAATATTTAAATTAGAAATTTCTATTTTTAGTAAGTTACTAAATTTAGAAAGTTTCTAAAATAAGAAAGTTTCCCAAAATAGTAATCTTCTATTTTTGGAAATAAAACTTAAAAATCCTCAAAAGCAATATCAAGCTTGGATGTCTTTCCAATCTTGTCAGCTACTTAACGCTTATTTGATTACAGATATGGCTTACAGTGTGAGGTATCTGTTTTCGCGTAAGTAAAGTAGCATATAGTCACTAATTTCATTGGGAGTCCCAGATTTTAGTGATTATTTGGCTGTAAGAGATTGGTTTCCTTGACTGGGCCATCGGGAGTCCCGGGCCTTGAGACATCTGGTGTAGTGGGCCTTGGGCCCAATTCACAACCGAGAGTTATTGGTTATAATTAGCTGTGTGTATGCTTACCAAGTAAAGCTAATTCCGGGTGACGGCCAGTGGCCCACTTTGGATTTAGCTGAACATGGGTCTCGGAATCACTGCATTCTTATGAGGTTAAACAAAGAAATTTTGAATGCAATGCGAGTTTTCTTATAAGTTATTAAGATTACTCTTTTATGAACTAAATAACTAAAACTCTATTTATCTCTAAATTTCAGCTATGACGAGCACAAACAATCAAAACACTTTCTCGATCCGGTATGTCCTTGAGATGGACAAACTGAACGGATCAAATTTCTTGACTTGGTCGCGGAACCTGAGGCTGGTTCTCAGGCATGAGAGAAAGGACTATGTCCTTGAGAAAGCTCTCCCCGAGAGGATCGGATCCAAAGCCAGTCATGCAGTATATAATGCTTGGAATAAGCATTATAATGATGCGGTAGATGTGCGTGGTCTGATATTGGCTACCATGGACTCAGATTTGCGGAAGCAATATGAGAACATGGAGTCGCCAATAGAGATGATCAGCAGCCTGAAATTGAAATTTCAGGAGCAGGTAAGAGTGGAGAGATACCAGTTGGTTAAATCTCTCACTAGCTGCAAGCTACCAATTGATCATCCAGTAAGTCCTCATGTCAGTAAAATGATGGGTTACATTGATAACCTGAGGAAACTGGATTATCCAGTTAGCCAGGAATTGGCAACTGAGATCATTCTACAGTTACTGCCGTCAAGCTATGATAAGTTCGTGAGGAACTATATCAAGAAAGGCTTAACGAAGACGTTGACTGAACTGCATGATATGCTCAAGACAGTTGAGCCAAACTTGAAGAGTACCCTGTACAATCTCATGAATGAGAAGGGTAGGTTTACTAAACCTAATGCTGACAAGGGTGAAGACAATGTTGTCCAGATTTTGAATCATGGCAAGCGTGTGTCTTCTGAGCCCGAGTCAGATACCTCTTACGTTGGTAAGTGCTGCTACTGTAAAGAGATTGGGCATTGGAAAAGAGATTGCATTAAATTCATGGAAGATTATGAGGAGTTGAAGTCGATGTATGAGACTACTTCCTCAGGTATTCATGTTATTACTTCAAGTTATACCTTATAGGTATTGGATACTGGTTGTGGCACTGATATTTGTTATAATATGCAGAGCCTGAGCAACAGTAGAACGTTGAAGGAAGGGCAAGTGGAACTGCGTGTCTGGAAGGAACTAGGGATGCTGCCTCAGCAGTAGGGTTTTCACTTGTAGATGTCTTTGAGGCTTGGTTTTATTAAGTAATTGCTACAATGTACCTGTTTTAAGCAGAGTTGTCTTTCATTTTCTTGTAAGAATTTGAATGTTTTTCATTTTGATAAAAGACTAGTTTGTTCTTTTGATCTTAATGAAATATTAATTGTAGCACCCTATTCAAGGAATGGGTTTTATATCTTAAACCATAGAGTGCCTAAAATGTAACATAAATACCGCAATTGGTTTAAATCTGATGAGTTAAACCTGATTTTTCTTGGCATAAATGTTTTGGTCACATAGAGTAAGTCAGATTCAGAAACCCCATAGTTATGGACTTTTGGGCTCATTTGAATGGATATCTTATGAGACTTGAATTCTGCTTATTAGACCAAAAGACAAAGGGCCCATCTTAGCCGAGCTAGAGAAAGGCCCAAAGGCTTATTGGAGATTGAACATACTCATGTATGTGGTCCGATGAGCAGTAATGCCAGAGAAAATTTCCTGTACTTCATTGTCTCTACTGATTACTTCAGTGATTGTGACTGTGTCCATTTGATGAGACACAAGTCGGAATTCTTTGACATGGTCGAAAGAGTTCCAGAATGAAGTATAGAATCTGAATGACAAAAGTATTAAGACTCTGGATTAGATCATGAGTGAGAATACTTAAGTCATTGATTGTGTGATCATCTGAATGAGTGTGAAGTCGTTTCACAGCTCATTTCTCCTGAAAACCTGGAGGTGTTTCTGTGAGAGAGAATCAGATCTTATTAGAAATGATTCAAGATGAGTCACACGAATCTTCCATGATATTCTTTAAGAATAACGCTCTAAAATATCTAAGTTTACGCTGAAATAGTTCCACCAATATCAGTTGAAAGACACCACGTAAATGTGGATTGGAAATGATCCAAATTCGTCTTTACTGAGTATTTGAAGTTGTGCTACTTCGCTGGTTGTCCTAGGGAAACCAAGGCTTGTTACTTTTACGTCCATTCTGTTTTCTAAGAAGGGAAGTTACTTTCCAAGAAGAACAGTGGGAGTAAAAGTATAACTCGAAGAAATTAGAGAAATACAGGAGGCTGCTCAACCTGTTAAGGGAGAGCAACGGATGGATTTACAGATTTCTGTAGAATCTACACCTGTAGAGCCTGAAGATCGCAGATATGAATGAATCAGTCACTAATCCGAGAGTGATTTCTCGTCATTAGTTGAACCTGATGATCATTGAAAGTTCGCATGATCTGATGATCATTGAAAGCGACAAATCTGCGAAATTCAAAGAAGCGAATGTGAGCCCGGACTCCGAAAAATTACATTTTGTGTAAGTTAGCTTCATCGATCCATTCATGGATGGAAGCAAACATATTGGAGTTGGAATCTTCGTTCAGTTAAAGTAGTCAAGGTTTTGACTTGAACAGGAACGAAGAGGAACTGTGCGTTTACTAAAAGATAAGTGGGAGCAATATTGCATTTCTCATAGTGTATGTCCATGACATACTGATTCTCGAAAATAACGTTCCAATGCTGCAGTCGGTAAAGGACTGGCTTGGGAGTTGGTTTTATGATTGACATGGGTAAAGCCACGTAGTTCTTGAATTTTGGATCTAAAGATAAAGATCCAAAAGAGTTGGTAGGACAAAGTCAGGATTCTTAGATTGACAAAGTCCTACACGTAATCAGCAATCCAAGAAGGGTTTTATGCCAATATCACATGGCAATTCATTAAGCAAGATACAGTGTCCTGCGATATCTGCTGAGCTTGAATGCATGGATAGGATTCCATATGCGACGGCAATTGAATCTATCATGTATGCCATGACACGTACTTGTTTTGATGTTGCTTTAATGTTAAGCAAGACAAGTAAAGACCAGTCAAATCCAGCAAAGAATCACTGGATTGCCGTATAGAATATCCTAAAGTATTTGAGAAATACTAAGGATAAGTTCTTGATTTACGGAGAAAGTGAGGTGCTACAAGTCGATAGAGTCTGAAAGGCAAGTTTCCAATAGACAAAGATAATTCCTGGTCACAGTCCGGCTATATCTTGTGTCTAACTGGCGGTGCAAGGCACTGTTGCTGACTCCATGACTTAAGCTGAACATTTCGCAGCTTGGGTAGCGGCAAAAGAGGATGTTTGGATAGAAGAGTTCATCACTGAACTTGATGTGATTCACAGCATAGATGAGCCTAGCTGCACATCAGAGGTCCAAACACCTTGAGGGTAGGTATAACCTATTCCGTGAGATAAATGACAGAGGTGTTAAGTAGATAAGCAAGTTTCATCGAATGAAAACGTTGCTAATCTATTAACGAAGCCACTCCTTATGCCTAAGCACGAGTCGCGGACTGTAGCTGTAGGATGAGTGAAATTAAGATGTAGTCTTAATTTCAGTGGGAGTTTGTAAAGGGCTTAACTTAGTTGTTTTGAAAGGTTCATGTAAACATTTTAAAATGTTAATGAAATTTATATTTCTGGATTATTTTTAACTGTGATATAAAATAATCGTTCCAAAATGATTCATGTCATTATATATGGGCCATCGAAGTACATGAGTAGACTTGATCCTGAAACCCCATATTTAACGAAGTGACATAAATAATAGTGTCCATAGTCGAAGGTTGTTGAAATTGGAACAACAACAACCTGTTGAGACTAGATTGTGTTGAGACTTATGACCAAGTTTCGAGGGGTCATAGATGTGCGGCATCAAAGTCGACACATAGGTATATGTAGGGGAGCATATGACCGGACATGGCCCGCAAGATGAGAACTCTGCAAGATATTAATATATGTGTCATAAGAAGTTCTCATATACGACTATAGAGTATAGTCCTTAGACCTGAGTTCGCATGCATGTGGCTGCACATGGAGTAATACGCTTTGATCATTGTCTAACGCTGTTTCGTAACTGGGAGCTATAAGGACCTTGGTTGGGTGTATTATAAAGTGTGTAGTTCATAGTGATGGAACAAGATGGGATTTGTCCCTGCCGTTTAACGGAGGTAATATCTCTAGGCCAATCGGAGATTTGATAGCTGGTAAGAGAATGGCCATTCCCAAACGGACTTGCCCAAGTCGTTTGAATTGTCAGTATCAAATCTGGTCCGATAAACATGGTCTGGCTATATAAGGATGACACGCATCTTGCCTTATGCCAGATCGAGATATTGAGACAAAAGGACTAGGGAATGTAGGATTCCAGTACAATCGGAAGATTGTTGGGAATGTCCTTTGTAGAATTCCAGTACAAGTGGGAGATTGTTGGGAATGTCCTGAAATCTACCGTACTATCTCTAGAAAGTATGATAAGTGTCGAGATCAGACATAAGTCATAAATACTGGGTGATCATGATGGCTTGCTAGAGTCCGCTCTTGATCTATAAGTTTAGGACTTATTACCAGTATTGTATGATCCCTAAGGGTCACACACCATAGCTAACGGGAAAGTTAAATGGAATTAATACGGTAAGATGCAGTGGCATTTACTGTATTGGATCAGAGAATTGGGCCAGACAAAATGCAGGTTTTTGCCTGATTTGTGTCTTGGGCCCAAATGATTAATGAGCCATTAGTCAAATGACTTGGGCCCATTAATGAGAGATAAAAGAATTCGAAACCCTAAGGAAGAGGCCAATCCCTGCGATTTTTCTCTTCTGTGGCCGTGAGCCTCTCTCTCTTGAACTCTCTCTTTCTGATCTGATCCATCTCTTTGGTCTAGCAGCCATCCCTTGCTTGTAAGAGTGTGGATACCGAAGGTGGAGCCGATTCTCATCAGCTCTAATCTGATCTTGTCATTACCACCAATCAATCCGCTGCAAAAGGTAAAGATCAGGTTTGTTTTATGATTCGTTTTGCAAGAACCTAGATCTGTTTAAGGATTTGTGTTAGGTTGTAATTGAGAATTAAACCTTGGAAAACACCCATAATCCTTCACTCTGTTGCTAAGAGACTTGGGATGACTGACTTCCTGCCCACTAGGATCTCACTAGTTTTAGCAGACAGAACAATCAGAATTCCTGAAGGAATATTGGAGGATGTGCCTATAATGATTGGCCAATGTGTGATTCCTACTGATTTTGTGGTTCTGCAGTATGGAGAGGAACCAAAGGATCCACTGATTTTGGGTAGGCCTTTCTTAGCTACTGCTGGTGAGATGATTGACTGCCAAAGAGGTAAGATAGTTCTGAATGTGGGTGATCTGAAGATGAGCTTTGATATGGACAAATTGGTGAAGAGACCGACCATCGACGGACAAACCTTTTATGTGGACACACTCAGCGATTTAGCTACATAATACTTTCATAAGTCACATGCTGAAGATCCACTGGAGAGAGCCTTACTGAGCTCTATAATGGAGCTGGAACATCTGCAAGACGAGCCCGCAATCTGCTATGCAAGGCTAATGGACTCGGCTGAGGAAGTAATGCAAGTGGATGTGTCTGACGCGACATTGCATCGATCGACACCTTCAGGGCATCGATCGTTGCATGTCGACAGAGACTGGGCAGAGGAAAAGGCTCCGAAAATTGAGCTGAAATAACTTCCATCCGGGCTAAGGTACGCATTTCTTGGACCTAATTCAACTTATCCAGTGATTGTTAATGCTAGTTTGAGCAACGCAGAGCTCACTTTACTGCTAAGCAAGCTGCGCAAGCATCACAAAGCTCTTGGCTATTCTCTTGATGACATTTCAGGTATCTCTCCGGCGCTGTGCATGCATCGGATACATATTGAGGACGAGTTTAAGACATCAGTTGAGCATCAGAGAAGGCTGAATCCTAACCTTAAGGATGTGGTTAAGAAGGAGATTATGAAACTCCTAGATGCTGGGATTATCTATCCAATTTCAGACAGTGATTGGGTGAGTCCAGTCCATGTAGTGCCTAAGAAAGGCGGAGTTACAGTAGTGAAGAATGAGAAGAACGAGCGATTCCTATAAGGACTGTTACTGGACACCAGATGTGCATAGATTACAGGAAGCTCAATGCTGCGACAAGGAAGGATCATTTCCCTTTACCCTTCATTGATCAGATGCTAGAGAGGTTAGCAAATCACCCTTACTATTGCTTCCTCGATGGATATTCAGGTTTATTCCAGATTCCCATCCATCCAGAGGATCAGGGAAAGACCACCTTTACTTGTCCATATGGCACATTTGCTTACCGCAAGATGCCTTTTGGACTCTGCAATGCACCTACCACCTTCCAGAGATGCATGATGTCCATATTCACTGATATGATTGAGGACTTCATGGAGGTGTTTATGGATGACTTCTCAGTCTATGGGTCATCTTATAATGAGTGCTTGGATAATCTGTGCAAGGTGCTGACTAGATGCGAGGAGAAACACTTGGTTCTTAATTGGGAGAAGTGCCATTTCATGGTCAGAGATGGCATTGTACTTGGACATAAAGTGTCTGAAGCAGGGATTGCAGTAGATCATGCTAAGATTGAGGTAATAACCAGCTGGACATGCTGGTTTCTATAGACGATTCATCAAGGACTTCAGTAAGATTGCTAGACCACTAACTGCTTTGCTGTGTAAGGATACCAAATTTGAGTTCAATGCAGATTGTCAGACTGCATTTGAACAGATCATGAATGCATTAGTGAGTGCTCCTATAGTTCAGCCACAAGATTGGGATCTACCTTTTGAGGTTATGTGTGACGCTAGTGACTATGCTGTAGGAGCTGTTCTGGGGAAAAAAAAGGACAGAAAGCTTCATGCTATCTATTATGCCAGCAGAACACTAGATGATGCGCAGAGAAACTATGCCACTACAGAGAAGGAGTTGTTGGCTGTTGTCTTTGCATTTGAGAAATTCCGCCCCTATCTTGTTGGCTCCAAGGTGATTGTACACACTGATCATTCAGCCCTGAAGTATCTGATGCAGAAGAAAGATGCTAAGCCAAGATTGTTGAGATGGATTCTGTTGCTTCAGGAGTTTGACATTGAAGTAAGGGACAAGAAGGGAGTTGAGAATGGAGTTGCTGACCATCTTTCAAGGATGCTGGTTGAGGAAGACGTGCCCATTAATGATTACTTGCCTGAGGAGAACGTCAATATGATCGGGACAGTGTTTCAGATGGCTTTGGACAAAAACTTGCAAAACTGTCGGATTAATCGCATTGCGTCGATCGATGCCACATCTGTGACGATCGATGCATGTGTCGAGACTGCGACGATCGATGCCACTCTATGCGACGATCGTTGCAGTGCGGATATGAACCCAGAACCTTTCACGGTTCAAATTGGAGACTATGTTTTTGAAGTAGATGTTGTCGCAACCACCGATCAACCCTGGTACGCAGATATAGCTAATTACCTGGCTGCAGAGACTGAACCAGATGATTTGAAGGGGGTATGCAAAGAAGAAGTTCTTCAGGGAGCTCAGACAATACTACTGGGATGAACCTTATCTCTACAAGCATTGTTCAGATGGTCTTTACAGGAGATGCGTTGCTAAATCAGAGGTTCCAGATATCTTATTCCACTGTCATGGATCAGATTATGCTGGACATTTTCCTACTTTCAAGACTGTTTCTAAGATTCTGCAAGCAGGTTTCTGGTGGCCTACAATGTTTGCGGATGCTCATTCCTTCGTTTCTCAGTGTGATGCCTGTCAGAGGAGAGGAAAAATCAGTAAGAAGCATGAGATGCCTCAGAATTTCATTCTTGAGGTTGAGGTTTTCGATTGCTGGGGCATAGATTTCATGGGTCCTTTTCCCTCATCCTATGGGAATAAGTTTATCTTGGTTGCTGTGGACTATGTATCTAAGTGGGTAGAAGCAATAGCTAGTCCAACCAATGATTCTTCGGTGGTTATTAAGCTGTTTAAGACCATCATATTTCCTAGATTTGGAGTACCTCGGATAGTGATTAGTGATGGAGGATCTCACTTTATTAATAAGGTATTCGAGAAGCTGCTACAGAAGCATGGAGTTCATCACCGAGTTGCTACTCCTTATTACCCGCAGACTAGTGGACAAGTTGAGGTCTCTAACAGACAGATCAAATAGATCTTAGAGAAGACAGTTGGGAAGACAAGGAAGGATTGGGCAGAAAAGCTAGATGACGCACTATGGTCTTACCGGACTGCATTCAAAACACCACTTGGGACTACTCCATTCCATCTTCTGTATGGAAAAGCATGTCATCTGCAAGTAGAGGTAGAGCACAAAGCAGCATGGGCTGTAAAGCAGATGAACTTCGATCTTAAGACTGCTGCAGAGAGGAGATTGGTGCAGCTTAATGAGTTGGATGAGATTAGACATTTTTCTTATGAGAACTAAAAGCTGTACAAGGAGAGGACTAAGGCTTATCATGACAAGAAGATTATCTCCAGACAATTTGAGCCTAATGATCAGGTACTTTTGTATAACTCTTGTTTGCAATTGTTTCCAGGTAAGCTGAGATCAAGGTGGTATGGTCCTTTCACGATCAAAGAGGTACGTCCTTATGGAGTTGTGGTTCTGATCAGCCAGGAAGGTAAGGAATTTACTGTGAATGGACAAAGAGTAAAACATTATTGGGCTAGGGACGAGATTCCAAGAGGTCAGATTTTACCTCTGGATGTTGCACCCTCTGTCTGATTGAGCTAAAACGTCAAGCTATTGACGCTAAAAAGCGCTGAGTGGGAGGCAACCCAATGTTTTGTTTTTGCTATTCATTTTTGGTGTTTTTGTTAGGATTTTACGTTTGTTTTTGGTTTTGGTGAGTTTTGTCTGCAGGTCTCGACAGAATCACAATGCAACGATCGACACGGTCCTGTGTGTCGATCGTCAAAACACGAAAATCGCATTGCAGCGATCGTTGCGGTCCTGAGCAACGATCGACTCATTATGCAAATCGCCTTGCAACGGTCGTTGCATTTATATAACGATCGATGCATGAGCGACAGAGGTAAAATCAGACAGAACTTATCACATCCTTTAACATTTTTCTCTCTTTTACCAAACCTTAGCTTGACACTACTGGGGACAGTGTGTTTCAAGTGTGGGGGAGGTGGTACTGACTATTATCTTTCTGTTTTCTTAGAGTCAGTCTGTTTTTCAAAAAAAATTTGTTTTATCGAGTCAAAACAAGTTTAAGTAGGAAACAATGAATTTTTGAGAAGTTAACAACTCTTGCAGGAACTTAAGTAACCATTGAGATGAAGTTGCAGGAACTACCTATGACTATTAGAAAACCCAACACGGATCAACCTACTGAGGACACCCATATCAATTCAGGTATTCAGAGGATCCTTTACTGACTTCACCCTTAATTTGACTTAATTTTCTCACCTAAGGGCTTGGTATACCTTGAGTCGGATTCCTTTGTTAGTTCTGACACAGCTTATAAACCTGTCCGAGTATGGTTCCTTTCTCCCCTTCCATAAAGTAAAAAAAATAAAGTAATAAACTGAGGATGAGCTAGTAGCTCCGAAGTGGTCACGGGAGTAGTAGAAAACACTATTACCTCATGTGCATTCATGGAATGTGTCCAAAGTACACCCCTTAACGGGAAGAACACTGATAAAAAAAATGATACCCAATGGGAAAAATCAGAATGCTAAGGAAGGGAAAAGAGAAGAAAAGGAACCAGAAAAAGATAGTATGGTGGTCTAGAGCTAACAAAGTAAGAATCCATGTGCCCTTTGATCGATAATCCTTAGATGAGACCGCACTTAATAGCTTATAGAAGTCAGTAGGGTGAATTTGAATTGCTTGGATTGATTGTGGAGTTTACTTAGGACAGTTGCTAAGTGTGGGGGAAGTACATGTTGATCTTGATGTCTTGCAGGTGATTCTTTCAGTGGCTTACTAAGGGGAATCTGAGTGTTGTTGCTTCTAAGATAAAAAGAGTTTCTGAAAGTTTTCAAACCTCTTCACCATGTTTTAGTTCTCTGTTTTGCTTGAGGGCAAGCAAAGGCTAAGTGTGGGGGAGTTGATATATCATGGTTTTTACCGGTTTTAGCCCATGATATAAGTGTAATTTAGAGTCTTTCAGTGTTTCTTTAGAGTCTTTTACAGGTGTTATTAGATATATACACGTTTGGAGTGGAATTGGAGTTATTAGAGCTTTTTGGAGCATTTTGGTGCTTTGACCCGAGAGATAGAGTTCACTGTCCAAAACAGAGTAATGCATCGATCGACACACATCGTGCATCGATCGACACACGAGCGAGATGGGCCTTTCCTTGGCGGTTAATGAAGAATGAAGAAATTGCAGTTTTGCCCAGAAGTTCCTGATAATTACAAAGAAGCCACAAGACGTGATTAGCTTATATAATTAGGTTTTTACATCAGTTTTTAGATACGCTTTCATACTTAGAGCATGGAGTTTTTAGAGCTTGGGGCTGATCTAATCCTGTACTGCTTTCTGCTTTTTGGAGAAGATTTCGAACCCCTTTACTTCTTTATTCTCTTTTATGCAATCTATTAATTCATTTATTATGTTTTCATATTCTATGTCTGAGTAGATTCATAGTTAGGTTTAGGAATTCTCATTAAGGATTTTATGACTTGCTAGATATAATTAATTCAGTTAAGGATTCATATCATAATTGTTTTTCAATCTAAATTGTGCTTAACACTAGTTTCTAACCTGATCACTTAGAATCTAGATCTTAGGTTGTTAAATTGACACGAAAGTGTGGTTTAGAATCAGAACTATTTAGGTTGAGCAATTGAATTACTCGCAAAGAAATTTGGTTTAATTGAATTGTGAGCATATCGAACTTAATCTTAAAGCTAGTTTAATCTGTTAGGAATTACAAAAATTTTTGGATTTCTGCAATTAGGCTTAGAGAATTCTCACAACGAAAGTTGGTTAATTCTATATCTGTGTTTGAGTTCTAGAACCGTACTTAATTTGATCATGACTGAATGATTTATCTGTTTTTCTGATTTCCTGAGAAATCCCTAGACTTAGCGCTTTTAGTTAATTGCCTACAAACCGATCTTGCAAGATTCCCTCATGTGCCTCGAGATCGGGAAGGTCCTCAGCCTAAGAGGAAAATAACTTACAAGGGACGTTACAAGACATCTAACGAGCCTGAGGCGATGTCAAACTCATCATGTGGGTCCAACGAGATCCACCCTTTCCACTGAAAAATTTGAGCACTCGAAGGATTTTCCGATCACTAAAGATCCATAAGGCATGACCCACCTCCTCATGAATTTCAAGGGAGCTGGATGTCAGCTCCCATATCTAAGAAATATAACTGAGCAAGAGGCTTATGTTGAATCCAGTCTGCTTTTGGGAGGGTCAGTTTTGCGGTCTCTCTGTTAATGTAACCACACAAGTGATATACCCTGACCGCTTTCTGGTGTTTGCATGCAATAGAGGCGAACATCACCACATTTCCTTGCTAGAGCAGACTGAAGGATGTGCCCCGCATGGGAGAGCTCTAAGAGATGATAACGCGGATCGAGGAATTGAGAAGCGACTCGTTTACTCAGAGGGCCGCTACTAATGCATTGAGAAATAGACTTTCTGACTCGGAGGCCCAGGTGGAGGCTCTCCAGCATGCCGAGGCCTGGCTGGAGGGAGAAAGGATGGGTCTAGGACTGACCTATAAGAATATCAAGACAGAGGATGAGCATGATAGGGTGGTCGCGGAGTATTGCAAGCTCTCCAAAGAGAAGCGCAAGCTGCTCAAAAGTCGCAATAAAATGGTGAATGAGGCTGTGACGAAGGCCCGAATCAAGATCCGGGCTCAATATCAGGAGGTGTTAGCGTCTTTAAAGGCTCAGTGGGATTATAAGACCTTGGTGACCTGATCGAGGAGCTTGAAGCTGGATCTGATCTCAGATTCGAGAACGAAGCTACTCGAGGAGAAGAAAGAGCCTGCCCACAATCTTGTAAGCTCACTTCCTTAGTTCTCGGATGAAATCGAGCAGCTCATGCGAGTTGAACCGACGACTGGATCTCCCGAAGGAATGTATCAGCATGACACAAATGATGTCATCGAGTTGAACTCGGCTGTGCGAGAGAGGGGAATGGTAGAAGGCGCGTGAGGCTATCTTCATCCTTCTGAATTTTCTCCTCTTTTTTGTTGAAATTAGTACCCGAGAGGGATTTAATCCACATGAATGTTCTTTGTAACTTAGTTTTTTTAGTGGATGGGAGGGCTTTAATCCGTAAAATAATAGGCTTTCAATTTTCCTGAATATTGCACTTAAGTTTTGTGTTTGAAACGACTCATGGAAATTTTGGAAAGTATTAGACGAGTTTAGGATGTTTACAGATCGACTTCTTACTTGCTCGATAAATGCCAAATTAAATGCCGGGTTCATTTTGATGATGTGAGGACATCATTTGAGTGTATTCGAAGTGCTTTTAAAAAGGTATGTTTCCGAGTAGAGCTCATGGAGCTTAGGTCCTTGTATGGAATTGGCCTTATATCAGAACAGTTTTAGTCGTTTTGAGACTGAGAACATATGTTTATTTAAACAAAATCTTAAGTAAGACAAAATGTTGAGTAAGTATTTATTTTATTCAATCAGATTTTGGTACAAGACGGGTTTTGCCCGTTGTTGAGTTGAGACTGATGAGATAAAATAAAGAAAGTAAAGGTGGTGGGGACTGCACTCGAGGGGCGATCTGCCTACGTACCCTGTCAAGGGATCAAGACTAAACACAGTTCGATTGTTAGAGAAGTACTTTCTGGTAGTACCTCTTCAGATTAATGACATTCCATTGCCGCATCTCTGTTTTGTCGCTTTGGACGTTCTTGATCTTGTAGACTACGTTGCGGACTACTTCGTAACTAGGTAGGGTCCCTTCCCAATTGGTTAATAGTTTCATGACACTTGGCTCTTTGGCGTTTTGACAGACTTTGCGCAAGTCGTAATCTCCTATGTTGAACTTCCTCTGTCTTGTAGTAGCGACATGCGGCTTGTTGATATTTCTGGATTCAGATTAAAGCTTGATTGCATCTTTCATCGATCATTTCTAGATGATCCATGAGCATATGCCATTGATTTCCCTGTTTTGAGGATATTGTATCCTTCAGAGACTTAGAACGTGCATTTCGGCGGGGAATATTGCCTCCATTCCGTATGTAAGTGAGAACATAGTCTCATTGGTAGCTTTGCAAGGTGTCGTGCGACATTCCTAGAGTACTCTAGAGAGCTCTTCACTCCAACTATGTTTCTATGCATCAAGTCTTTTCTTGAGGTTTTCTAGAATGACTTGTTTTATACTTCGGTGTGACCGTATCCTTGAGGATATCTAGGGGTCGAGGTGGTCAAGCATATTTTCCATTTTTCGAAAAACCCTTTGAACCTCTTCGAGGTGAGATTTGTTATGTTGCCTATAACGACATCATAAGGAGATCGTGGAGACATACGATGTTCTTCCAAATGAAGTTTTGCATATGGAGTTAAGTTATTATTTGAAATGATTCTTCTTCTATCCACTTGATGAAATAGTCTATAAGGATTTTTATGAAGCGGTGTCTCTGCTTGCCGGACGCAAAGAAAGCTCTCTAAAGAGAAGCACAATATGTTCGCAAGTCACAATAAAATGGTGAATGAGGCCCAGAGGCTACTCAAGCTTCGGGCTCAGTATCAGGAGGTGTTAGAGTCTATAAAGTCTAAGTGGGATCGTAAGACCTTGGTGACAGATTCCCAGGTTGTGATCAAAGAGATTCAAGCCAGCCTTGACCTGATCAAGGAGCTTGAAGCTGAAGCTGATCTCAGATTCGAGAAAGGGAAGCTACTTGATTAGAAGAAAGAGGCAGACCTCAACCTTGCAAGCTCCCACTTCCTTAGTTCTCATATTAAATCGAGGAGCTCATGCAAGTTGACCCGACGACTGTAGCTCTCGAAGGAATGAATCAGCACGGTGCAAATGATAGCATCGAGTTGAACTCGGCTACATGAGAGAGGGGAATGGTAGAAGGTGCATGAGGCTATCTTCATCCTTCCGACTTTTCTCCTCTTTTTTTGAACTTAGTACCCGAGAGGGATTTAATCCACTTTGTTGTTCTATGGAACTTGTTTTTTTTTGTGGCTGAGAGGGCTTTAATCCATTAAAAACAACTTATTTCTATTTTCTCGAATATTTCACCTAAGTTTCATATTTGAAACGACTTAGGGAATTTTTGGAAAGTATTATACGAGTTTACACTGTTTAATGATTGGCTTCTTACTTGTTCGTAAATTTGAACGGGAATCGAGACCAGCAGCCGAAGAAGTGGTCTTAGAGATATTATGAGCTCGGTTCAAAGATCGACGAGCTAAAGGGCTGGTTAGTTTGGTAATAAGGGCCAAATCATTTAATTGCGATATCAGGTCGAAATCTTCGTGGAGCAAAGATTTCGTTTCGGTTAATCAAAGGAGTTTGCGCGAGCTCGTGCCATGCAAGAAGTCTTTAAATTGGAATGTTAATGTGTGTCGAGAGCGTGAATGGACTTGGTTTAAAAAGTTGTTAGAACGCCTTAGTGTTTGAAGGAGGGTTTCAAGCAGATATGATAAACCAAGATAAGCAAATATCAACCTAATGACGAGATCTTGCGTAACCATTAGCCGAGCTCATTTTAAAGATGTGAAGACATCGTTTGTGTGTATTCGAAGTGCTTATATCAAGTTATGTTTCCGAGTAGAGCTCGTGGAGCTTAGTTCCTTGTATGGAATTAGCCTTATATCAGATCAGTTTTAGTCATTTTGAGACTGAGAACATATGTTTATTTAAACAAAATCTTAAGTAAGACAAAATGTTGAGTAAGTTTTATTTCATTCAAGCAGAATTTGGTAAAAGAAGGGTTTTTCCCGTTGTTGAGACTGATGAGATAAAATAAAGAAAGTAAAGGAGGTGGGGACTGCACTCGAGAGGCGATCTGCCTACGTACCCTGTCAAGGGATCAAGCCTGAACACATTTCGATTGTTAGAGAAGTACTTAGTTTTAGTACCTCTTGAGATTCATGACATTCCATGGTCGTCTCTCTGGTTTGTCGCTTTGGACGTTCTTTATGTTGTAGACTCTGTTGCAGACTACTTCATAACTAGGTTGGGCCCTTCAGAATTGGTCCCTAGTTTCCCGGAACCTGGCTCGCTGGTGTGTTGATAGACTTTACACAAGACGTAATATCCTATGCTAAACCTCCTCTGTATTGTAGTAACAAGATGCGGCTTGTTGATAGATCTAGATTCGGATTAGAGCTTGATCGCGTCTTTCATCAATCAGTTCTAAATGATCCAGGAGCATCTGTCCATTGAGTTCCTTGTTTTGTGTACATTGTATCCTTCAAAGACTCAGAATTTGCATTTCGGCAGGACTATTGCCTCCATTCCGTATGCAAGTGAGAACATAGTCTCATTGGTAGGTTTGCAAGGTGTCGTGCGACATGCCTAGAGTACTCTCGAGAGCTCTTCACTCCATCTATTTTTCTTAGCATCGAGTCTTTTCTTGAGGTTTTCTAGAATGACTTTTTTTCTAGCTTCGGCCTGACTGTTTCCTTGAGGATATTTCTGGGTCAAGGTGGTCAATCATATTTTCCATTTTTAGAAGAACTCTTTAAACCTCTTCGATGTGAGATTTGTTCCATTGCATGTAACGATCTCGTAAGGTGACCATGGCAACAAACGATGTTCTTCCAAATGAAGTTTTGCGTATGGAGTTAAGTTATTATTTGAACTGATTCTGCTTCTATCCATTTGATGAAATAATCTGTAAGGACTAGTAGAAAGCGGTGCCTCTGCTTGCCAGACGTGACAAAAGGTCCCATAACGTCCATATAATATCTCATGAATGGGTAGGGATCTGAGTTTGACGATAATTTTTCAGCTAGTTGGTGGATTATAGTTGCATGCCACTGGCATTTATCGTACTTTGCAGAGTTAACCTCGCAATACGCAACCACAGTAGGAAAAAATTAGCTTTGGCGTTTGATTCTTATGGCTAGTGCTCGTCCTCCACAGAAACCATGGTGCACTTCAGTAAGTAGAGTAACGATCTCTCTTCTGTGAGCGCATACTAGATATGGCTTGAAGAGATTGCACTTGTATAACTTATTTTGTAATATATTATACTATGCGCTATTGGTTTTAAGTTTGTGAGCTTCCCATTTATCAGGGAGTGCACTTCCGTGTTGGATGTACTCAATGATCGGTATTCTTCAATCAAGTCTAAGCCCAAATTGAAATGCCGAGAGGGGGTCCAGTGGTTCCTCCTCGATTGGATATCCCATCCCGGGGGAACAAATTCAACATTTCGAAGAGATATCTCAGAATTTCCCGGTGGGGGGGGGGGGGGGGGGGGGGGGGGGGGGGTTTGGACTCTGGGATGGCTAAGACGTCGTTGGGTCTTATGTCATTAATGGTTAGTGCTTTTAGCGCTATGTAAATCCTAGATTTTTCTAATCCTTACATGTTGCATCATTCCTGAAAACTTTGAAAACTTTTCTGTAACGCCCCGTCCGCCCCTACCGGTGAGTCACCCATCCCTCTCCCGGGCTCGTGGGCCCCATCCCTGTCCGACGGTCGGTGCGTTATTTTTGGTAGGCCCGACAGAGTAATTTACCGACCCTACAATCACCCATGAACTTTTCCCATGTGTTTTGTCCTCACACACATGCTACCACGAGTCACTTCCCGGAAGGTCACCCATCCTGGGACTACTCCAGCCCAAGCACGCTTAACTCTGGAGTTCTTTCAGGCAAGTGACCGGAAAAGGTAAGTGCACTTGGTGACATAGGTATCCAAATCAATTCATTTAAGTCTCTCTACATATACCACTAACTGGGATGTTACAATTCACCCACTCTCACAGAGCGCAACGCCCTCGTTGCGCACTTGGATCGTTATCCTTGACGGTGTGAGCCCTCACTGACTCCACATGCGTCCTCGGATTCGGCTCTGATACCACTTGTAACGCCCCGTCCGCCCCTACCGGTGAGTCACCCATCCCTCTATCGGGCTCGTGGGCCCCCCCTGTCCGACGGTCGGTGCGTTATTTTTCGTAGGCACGAACGATTAATTTACTGGGTCCAGCCCATTTGAGAAAGACTTAAATGAATTAATTTGGCTACCTATATCACCAAGTACACTTACCTTTTCCGGTCACTTGCATGAAAGAACTCCAGAGTTAAGCGTGCTTGGGCTGGAGTAGTCCCAGGATGGGTGACCTTCCGGGGAGTGACTCGTGGTAGCATGTGTGTGAGGACAAAACACATGAGAAAAGGTCATGGGTGATTGTAGGGTCAATAAATTACTCGGTCGGGCCTACCAAAAAATAACGCACCGACCGTCGGACAGGGGTGGGGCCCACGATCCCGGGAGAGGGATGGGTGACTCACCGGTAGGGGCGAACGGGGCGTTATATTTTCGTTAGAAAGTTTTAAATGAGTTTACTAATTCACTGAAAAATTAGGAACCACAACAATGAAGTTAACGCTTTTTGGAGGTGGGCATAACCCTTCTCCCCCCCCCCCACCCCAAGAAGTGCGAGGTGAGCTGAAGCCAGAGCTAGAGCTCCGATTTCACATTAACCCAGGAATATGGTGGGTGTGGCGCTTCTCCCCACCCAGGAAGTGCGAGAAGAGATGAAGCTAGAGCTAGAGCTTTATTTTGCATTAACCAAGGCAGATGGTGGGCGGGATACCTGTCGCTCAGCCGTTCTACTACATAATTCCAGCTTTCGGTGAACGAAGTAAATGCGTTTTAGGTGAAATGCTTTTAGAAGCAATGCTTTTAGGTGGACATAGCCTTTCCCCCCCCCCCCCACACCCCCCCCCCCCCCCCCCCCCCCCCCCCCCCCCCCCCCGGGAAGTGCGAGGTAAGCTTAAGCCAGAGTTGGAGCTTGATTTCGCGTGTTGGTGCAAAAGGAGGAGAAACAAAAAAAATTTGTTGTACCACTACATAGGGTGAGGTTCGGGAAAATGACCTTGATACGTTTTTGCTTATGTGACCTTGAGGTGGGGATTCAAGGGTATCCTCCTCGGTGGTCCGGTTCCTCTTACTAGAGGAAGCTTTATTCGTATCAGGCTTATTTGGGGAGCTCTCTTTCTTCATAATATTTTATTATGAAGTTTTTGTTTTAGCCTTTCTGACTGCGAGATGAGCTTGTCTTCAAAAATGCTTACTGTAATGTTCCTTTTTCTTACAATGTCTTCTGTATTTTTTCTCATCATAAGGTTTGTTCTTGGAATCAGTCGAGACTTCTACATCGTAGCAGTGTTGGCCTTGGCCTTTATCCTTGGAATCATTTTTCAATCGAGTTGTACGCATGTGCTCCAGATTTCCTGTAGCGTTCTACAAGGGCTTTTGTTTCTTCTTCGTGAAGTGTGAAAGTCGAAGCTCGATGGAGTGCATCATCAAAAGAAAATACGGACCTGACTGCGAGTTTCTGGCGGAATCTAGTAGCAAACCAAAGTGTTTTTGAGTGCTGTGACCTCTTTTGGGTTCACTATTTTGTACTTGATCTCTTTGAACCTATTGATATAGCTTCGAAGAGATTATTTGGTCCTTGCACAATCGCCCAAAGGCCAGCCTCCGAAGCCTGTTCTTGTATGTATACAGAGTACTGCTTCATAAAGACTGAAGTGAGCTGATTAAAGTTGTCAATGGAATTTACTTCCAGGGCTGGGAATCATTCTAGAACTTGTCTGACAAGATTTTCATCAAACAAACGACAGTAATATTTTAGGTGCACACAAACTATTTCCAGTATAAACAATCGAATGTAAGCTCGGGGGTCACCTTTCCCAGCGTATTTTCGAAATTTGATTTTAAACGCATTTGGGATGCGAGCATTAGCGATCATGTCTACGAAGGGAGTTCGTCGAGTTTCATCGATTACCTTGTTAATATCAGAAGCTAAACTCATAGCCAAATGGACTCGAGTGTTCATCTGCTCGAGCTCACCGTTGGTGTGATCAATGTATCTTTGGAAAGATTCAGGGTCGATCCTACCTTATAAGCCAATGGGATTGTTGGTCTGCCTTTTTGCCGGACCGTTACCCAACTGGGGATGTCTAAAATCAAACTAGGATCCAGAGTTAATCCAAGCGGAGAGCTCGAGAGTTTTCCTCAATGTAGAAGCAACATCACACGACTTAAGTCATTGGGATCTGGACGGCTGGTAGCATCATAAGTGGAGATAGCTAACGTGTGGTTGGACGATCTATTGTTATTGTGATATTAGAGATTATTAGATTCGTTGTTAACGAAGGTGAGCTCACAAAGGTAAGGAACAATTGATACCCACCTGTTTGTGCTGGTGTGAAGAACTGTCTCGAGGTGTCAGGATGACGTAGAATCAGAGAAATTCAGGCATATTCGTGGAGGGGGACTTCCTCTGTTAGGAAGAAACCGCAAACTTCTAGGAATATTCTCGTTTTTGTCGATCTAGTCAAGTTGTTAAAGCTCGGGTTGGTGTTTCGTGGGTCTGTACCTTGTTAACTAGTGTGGAGAGGATTCTGCGGATCTCGTCCAAATCGTTAGGGTTGAGCCTTATAGGCCTAGTCACTCGTGGAGAGATAGGTTTGAGATTGGTCATAGTCAGGATTTGTCCATGACCAATCGGATTTTCTTCACATCTTGTTCAGACATGAGAGTTTATGCGATCAACAGCGGGGATATTCCCATTGGGAAGATTTTCTCTAGCTGTGGTGCTAGATCGCAGAAGGCTCATATCTATAATAGCATTTGAAGGCTGGGTTATATTTTTGGAGCATGTTGAAACATTTTCGTGGGAGTATCGACTCGTGTGGTCATTTTCTAAGAGTCTGCTGAGACTGACTGTTTTGAGCTGGATCTTGCAAATTCTGTTTGTCCAAGACCGATTTTTTTATAGATATTTTATCGAACTTCTTTGTCAGAAGATATTATGGTTTTTCCCCACATACGGCGCCAAAATGTGGATCTAAAAATTCACACGAAGAATTTGTAATTTGTGTTAAGGAAAAGTCGATGTGCTAACTCCTCAAAAGTCACATGATGATTCAAAGAACTATCTAAACGAACCGAGTTTCGTAATTATCTTGTATTGATTGAAAGACTATTACAAAGAGATCTCGATTGAGAGTTTTACAGTGAGGTCATAGAACTATTTCGCGTACAAAAATGTGTAAAAAATAAGATCCTTGAATTAAAGTCCTTGTACTTCTTTTATAACCTCGTTGTTGAACTCTTCATCCCACATATCTCGTTGTGCATTCGTTGGAACGACTTTCGTGAATTTTAGAGAGTTAAACTGATCTTGGAATGAATTGTTTTTACTAAATCAGCTCGTCGATTGACCTTTAAATTAATGCATCCTCTTCAAAACAAAATCGTTCTAATTTATTCTTGTGGCCAAGATTGGATCTTGTTTTAAACCGGAGAAAACTTGGTGTGTTTAGTGATAAACCTCTTAACAAAAAATGACAAAGCTTTGGACCGTATCGGACAAAGTCCAAAAGCGAATTTTGATTTTAACAGTCCACTTTGGAATTGACATGGAATTTTGCGACATGTGTTTAATCATATCGTTCATTCTGGGAAATCTAAGCTCGTTGCCCCATTTCATCCCATATCTTTCCACCTGGCTAATGTTTTTTTTTGGGGCTATGGCTCATTGGATTTTACACCAACATATATATAACCGCGTACTCTTGATCTTTGCTTTCTACCACATTATTTTGTTAGGCTCCGTCATTGATATGTCAGTAAATATCCATATTCTACTGCAAGTGCACAGTTATGTGATGTAGTATAAAGAGTATCGTATCCACAAGGACTCAAGCTTCACGCAATAGATTATATGTTTTCGATCTTAGCTAAATCAATCAAGAGAAAACAGAATACAATGCAAGTAAATTTAAGGTTTGTTTCAATGGGATAAAAGCGCTAGACTCAGGGTGTTCTCAGGAAATCATGCAATGTAGACACTTAGCTTATCATGATTCAGGTTAAGCACAGGTTCAAGAACTAGAATCACAATGTATAATAATCCAACTCTCGCTGCTATTACTATCTATGTCTAGCAACCTAATGATTCAAATCTCTTTGCAATCTTAGAGTTCTAAACAAGCATTAATAGCAAGTTCTTAAGTTCACAATTCTCCTAAACCAAATCTATTTGTATCTAGTCAAATTGCCCACACTAAGTTCTTTCAGATTATAACTCACACTCTCGTGCCAAATTAACAATCTAAGATCTAAACCCTAGGTGATCATCAGTCCAGAATTCAATATTAATCTCAACTTAGGTGATGAACAAATAGATTTAGAATCCTAATCCTTCAGTGATCTAACAAAGCATGAAATCCCTATGAGAATCCATAAATCTAACAAAGATTACTACTCAGACAAGATATCAAATGAACAACACATGTTTCAATAGAAAACAAGACTGAATAGATAAATACAGGGGTTCGAAATCTTTCTCTCAAAGGTTACAAGTAGCAAGAACAGCCCCAAGCCAATATCTCTCAATCTCCAGAACAAAGCAAGAACAAAGAAAAAGATATGAGTTACTGCTCAAAAACCTAATTAAAAACCACTAAACACGTTCTGGGGTTGAATTAGAATTTGGAAAACTTCTGGGGTAACTTTGCAATTCTTAAAAGATGTCTCCAAATCTCTATCGCCATCAGTGTCGACCGACACCAAGATGGATGTCGGTCGACATCACCTCGTGGTTGAGACTCTCACTTCAGCTCGTTGCACAAATTACCAGAAACGTCCCAAAACTCTGCTCTTCGCTCCAAACACAAGCTTACCTGTAAAGGACTCGATAGACTCGAAAAACCAGGTTAAAGACTCAATATATAACATTATATCATGGTTGAAAACCTAGAAAAACCATGATATATCAGTCATTCGTCCAATATTCCTAAAAATCAACCTTTAGCCCAAGTTTGGTTCAACACCCACGTGTGTATATATATATATATATGGTGGTTTGTATCCAATGTATCTTTTTATTTTTTTCTTGCAATTTTGTATCTTTAAAAAAGTCTTTGCAATTTTATATCTTTTTGTTTCAATTTCAATGTTAAAAAGACAAAAATACCCCCATTTATTCCATCCATCCCATCTATCCTTTTATACATATTTTTTTTCTTTATTTTCCCCTTATTCTTTTTCTTACTTTATCTTTCTTTCTACTCTTCATTTTTTTGACGGTGGATAGCATTGCAGAGGTGAAATTTTAGGCAATATAAACCACCAGAATGGAGATGTAATCGGTCGATGTACCAGAATTCAAAAAAAAAAAATGGAGTTAATACAGAAGTTTTGAGTAGATAGTCTAGACTAGCTGTCAACAATATCCATCCACGTGGACAATGCGACGATCATATTATATGTTATACGCTTCCTGTGGATAAAAGGTAGCCAAGGGAAATGTTGCTTTTGGATGGATAGCGGGCGCAACAAACCCTTGTGTCCACGGATTCACAATCATGTGAACTATTAAACCAAATATGTTATCCGCTAGAAACAAAGTTTTTTATGATTCCTAACCACTCAAATAAACACCACATGTTAAATGCTTTCTATTGATATGGCAGACAATATCGACTATTCGTAGACACTACCACGAACTCCTCACATACTAGATGGGTCTGATGGACAAAAGGTGACCAAAAATTTACATGATCGTTAAATGTACCTGGTAAACACAATTTTAAAAGCTCAGGCAGGCGGACGATGACGATTATTCGTGGAAACTACCACAATTATATCACATAATAAACGCTTCTGATGGACAATAGGTGGTCAAGAGTTCACATTATGATTCCTAGCCACACAAATAAACATCACGTGCTAAATGCTTTCTATGGATATGGCAGACAATATCGACTATTCGTAGACACTACCATGATCTCTCCTCACATACTAGATGGGTCTGATGGACAAAAGGTGACCACCAGTTTACATGCTCGTGAAATGTACCTGGTAAACACACTTTTAAAAGCTCAGGTGGACGATGTCGATTATTCGTGCACACTACCACGATTATATCACATAATAAACGCTTTTGATTGACAAATAGGTGGTCAAGAGTTCACATTATGTTAATCCGTGAACACAAAAAGTATGTTGGTTCCACTGTCCATCCAAAAAGCATCATTTTATTGACACTGTTCATCCAAAAAGTTCATATTATTGTGATCCGTGGACACAAAAAGTATGTTGGTTCCACTGTCTATCGAAAAAGCAACATTTTGTGGACACTGTTCATCCAAAAAGTTCACATTATTGTGATCCGTGGACACAAAAATATGTTGTTTTTACTATCCATAAAGTAACATGTTATGGACACTGTTCATCCGCGCGCAATGTTCATGTGTGAGATTTTTTTTAAAAAAAATATTAAAGTCATAGTGAAACCTACCATCAATCCATATAATTACTTTTGACAATGAGGGTATTTTAGTTTTTTTAATAGTAAAATTGAAAAAAAAAATATAAAATTGCAACAAGATATTGAAAGATACAATTTTGCTATTACTTTATGAAAAATTATATATTCATGGGTGTTGAACCAAAATTGGGCTAAAGATTGATTTTTAGGAATATTGGACGAATGACGGAGCTTAACAAAATAATGTGGTAGAAAGCAAAGATCAAGAGTACGCGGGATCTCAACGTAAATACAATTCTTATGAGTTTCCAGTTTTAGAAGCCAGAAATTCCGTCTCCTTCTTCGTTTCCTTCTCGCCAGTTTTGCTTTCCATGGCTCTTCCTCACCATTTAGATCCTCACCTACAAGGCTCCAAGAATTTCAGGTAACAATTCTTTTTTTCCTTTTTGTCTTGTGAGGTTTTGTGATAAAAGATCCCCAATTCTGCAAAGTTTCTAACAATAAAACCCTAATTTCCTCCACATTTCAGGGACTTTTGTGGGATCGACGGCCAGATTTCTCCGGAACTAGGGTTCGTCAGCTCCGAGAATCTTCATGATCAATCTCAGCATCCTCCCTATATTCCTCCCTGTAATTTCACCTGAATCTCCCTTTCTTTAATTTTAGGTCTCTAGAGATTTGGGCATAATTGGGATCTTAAGTTTTAATATGTTCTTTACCTTTGAATTGATCAGTCCACGTTGCTGGCTTTGCACCTGGACCGGTCGTGCAAATCGATGGTTCTGATGGTGGCGCTGACTTCGAGTGGAACAACTATGGTCGGAAGAGGATAAAAGAAATGGATTTTTTGGCGAACAATTCTCAGATATCTTCAATTGATTTTTGGCAAGGCCGGACTGTATCAACCGGATTGGGTCTGTCTCTTGACAATGCTCGTATCGCTTCTTCTGATGGCTCTGCTTTGATATCGCTTGTCGGAGACGATGTTGATCGGGAGTTACAGAGGCAAGATGCAGAAATCGATCGATTTCTCAACATTCAGGTGACTTTGCATAACAAATATATGTTCTATAATTTGTTTTATGACAGTTTGTTATTGGGTTGAGCAAACTCGATCTGTTTGAATAGGCCACATTCTTATGTATTTGTATGATCAACTTAGTTGCTCTGTATTTGCTTAATCCATATATTATGTAGCTTCTTGGATGCATGAGTAAAATGAATTGATTTGGTTTTCGTTTCTCTGTGTTCAACTGTATTTCGTTTAACTTCTTGATTCTCTATGTAATCTTCAACAGGGGGGCCAATTACGGCATGCTATCCTCGAGAAGATCCAGAGGAGTCAACACAAAACCGTGTCACTCATGGAGGAAAGAGTTGTCCAGAAACTCCTTGAGAAAGACGAGGAACTCGAGATGATAAACCGAAAGAACAAGGAACTTGAGGTGCGAATAGAACAGCTGACAATTGAAGCCGAGGCATGGCAACAACGTGCAAAGTACAACGAGAACATGATCGCTGCCCTCAACTACAATCTCGAGCGAGCTCACGGTCGACCGAGAGATAGCATTGAAGGCTGTGGAGACAGCGAAGTGGATGACACAGCTTCTTGCTTCAATGCAAGAAACAATAACAATGGTAAGACGACGATGATGATGTGCAGGTTTTGTGGAGTGAGAGAGGTGTGTATGTTGTTGTTGCCATGTAAGCATATGTGTTTGTGCAAGGAATGTGAAAAAAAGCTTAGCTCTTGTCCTCTGTGTCAGTCTTCTAAATTTCTAGGGATGGAAGTATACATGTGATGTCATATTTGACACAAACTTAAAACTCTAATTAGCTAACGATCTTTTGTAATGTCTTTGTTTTATTTTGTTTGTTAATATCATCTTCTGTTGTGTCTATCTTTCCTGATTGGTCGTTAACTGGATTGAGATGGTAATCAAAAGTCGAATTCGAAACCATATGACGCTTGGAGTATGCAGAGAAGACAAAATCGGTCGCTAAATATGTAAAGTAATTTCCAAACCCATAGTATGTACTTCCACAAATTGTTTTTCAAGAATTAAACTTATTTTTACGATAATGTTTGAAAAGAAAAGAAGATTAAAATATATAATAAAGGAGAGTTTTATTTATTTAGAACACTCAGTTTTTCTTATAAAGATTTTTTAGAACTCTCAAACTTAATTTTCTTGACTTTGGTACAATACTTCGTAATAGCCCTGGGCAAAAAAACCGGAATCGAATAACCGAACCGGATCCGATCCGAAAAATTCGGTTCCGGTTCGGTTCCGGTTCCACCTAAATAACCGACGGATCCTCTAATTTTGGAATCGTCGGTTCCGGTTCGGTTCCGGTTCTTATCCGGATCCAAATTAAAAAACCGATAGAACCGAATTAAAAACTAGTGGGTTAACCCAAACCAGAACTAAACCAACCATTAATTAGAAATCATGAATTAAAATTTGGAAACCCTAAAAACTAAACCGACGTCGATTGAGTTCACTTCAGAGAATTCGGCTCCTTCATGCTGATCTTCTACAATCTCATATACATCTCAGAAATAAACTTCGATCTATAAACCTGGAATCCGAGTCCCACCACAGCCGTCGTGAGTCGCCGGCCGCTGCACCGTGGGTTACATCGCGAAATCAATCGGAGGAGGTATGTCTCTGCTTCTTTTCTTTTGATTCTCTTACTGTCTCTGTTGAAATCCCATGTATGTTTCTTACTAAATGTATTTGCTAGATTCGTCTTGTTGATGAGATTGTTAAAGATTGTTAGTTGTTACAGTGAGAACACGACCCTTTTCTAAAATTGTTCTGTATACCTCCAATTCATTAGTTTCTAAAAGAGTCTTAGCCCACATGTCATCATGGCCAACCGAAGGTATAGAGAATACATTCTCTTCCTGATTATCAAACTTTTGTATGCTGATTATCAAACATTCATCGCCTTAATGTTGTCCTGTTGTCTTTTGTATGCTGATTATCAAACTTTTGTATGATGATTATCAAATCCTTGTTTGTTTTGTTGTCCATCTTTCAGATGACTTCTAATCCAAATCCAATAAACATGGAAGTTGATAAAGAACCAGATATTGATGTTGATGATATGCTAGATGAAACTGATGACGATGAAATTGGATCTCCATCTCCAACTTGTAGCTTAGGTTGCTTTATTATGTAGTGATGAAATTTGGAAAATTGAGGAGTCAAAATATGTTATTATAAATTCTGTTAAAAAGTTTTAACTTTATATTTATGATTTTCAGAAGCAGATATTGGAGAACTCAGATTGGAAGATTGAGGAGTCGAAGTCGCAGAGATGAAGTCTTAAGATGAAGTGGAACTTTTTTGCATTTTATTTCTCTATGGAACTTGTTATATGTATTTGCTTTCTTCTTGTTTTGGAGTTTATGTTTTAATTTAGATTCTAAATACTTTGAAATCCATGTTTTTAAGATTAAAAATATTTTTGAGTTTCAATTCAGGTATTTTTTCGTTTATTCGGATACAAAACGGGTATTTGGGTAGAAAACGGGTATTTGGATAGCCGGAAATCAGTTTTATCCGGGTCTAAAACGGATATTCGGATAAAAAAATGGATATTCGGGTACCCGAATAACCGAATATTTTAAGAACCGAATTTAATCGGGTATTTCACGGTTCCTAGATTATTGGATCCAAACCGATCCGGAACCGACAAGAACCGAACCGGATCCGAACCGAGACCT